>CM055095.1:6440040-7130290 GCA_029204225.1 Diphasiastrum complanatum | reverse complement strand
TTCTATTTTATTAGCTAGATGACAAGTTGCGTCACATTCAAAGAGAGAAGTTGAAATAAACCGTAAGAAATCGTAGAGTTAATGATTACGATCCTCAACAAGAAGTTGGAACAAACCGTAAAGAATCGTAGGGTTGACGATTACGGCTCTCAACGAGAAGTTGGAACAATGGGTTGCAGTCGAAGCAAACCGTAAGAAACCGTAAGGTAACGGTTACGGTCTAGAACGAGAAGATGAAACGTCGGGTTACGGTTTTGTCGGGGAAGATGAAACGTCGGATTACGGTTTGAACAGGAAGACGAAACGTCAGAGTTGCGGTCATGATGAAGTCTTGCGGTATCAGGTTGCGGTAGATTGCCAGGGTATAAATAGAAGCTTGGAGGTCCAAGGAGGAACACTCTTGATTCTACGCTGTTCTGCTGACAGTTGTATGATCAGGCGTCGAGGGTGAGAGCCGAGCTGTTTATGTACTGTCATTTAGTTCCATGTTAGCTTACAGGCAGCTTACATTATACTCTGTAATTTCAGACATATTAATGGAGTGATGCAGTCTGTATTTTCCTGGTTGCAATGTACTGTATTTCTGAATAAACTGGTTACTCTGTAATTGCACTATTCTATTTTAGAGTAATATGTCAGAGATTTCCCTGCATTTGTGAAATGGGTTTAATATAATTAAGTCTCTCGTGTTGATGTATGGCGTTATGTGATTGCAGTCAGCTAGAGGCAGATTTTAGTAGTTACTGTTCCTGTAAACGCAGCACTTAGTTTACAAAGTATAGGTTCTGTAGTTAAAGTTAGCACCGGGTAGCTAGGCGGTCATTCACACCCCTAACAAACGGAAATTTAAGTATGTTTTGAGTTCGAAGCTAGTATTTTCTGATGAGAATTATGATATATCCTCTAAGTTTGGGACTTTGGGATCAGTCATAGAATCACTAGAATGGACATGCATGGCAAGTTGTTAACATAAGCACTCTTGGGAATATGGCCTAGCCGGAAGAAGGCTGATGCTATGCAGTATAATGGATTGGATGTGGAGGATGAGGCCGACATGAAAGACAAATTAGCAGTGACACTATAATGCATATATGATGGCATTGAGAATGCATAATGTGTAGGAGTAGCTAATGCATGCAAAAGTGAATGTGACATAGGATCGATGGTGATGTAGAGGATGCGGATGCATCCATAGATCCCGATGAAGCTGAGAGTAATCTCAACCAAAACTGTGAGAAACTAGAATTGTAATAACCTAAAGAGGCGTGAACCATGTACAACTTGAATAAGCTATGTCTGGAACTTTTCAAAATATAATAAATATGTCAGTCATCTATGTAGAAGGAAGAGCCCTAACAGTTGTATTCAGAAAAGATATGAACATCGGTTAACCATAAAATCTGGAAATTCTTCTAGATATAACATTGACAAGCTGTAAGATGCATTGAATTTCTCTTTGTAGGGCAATGATGCAACAATCTCCTCAAAAGTGCAAAGTAAAGTATGAAAAAGATAAAAGTCTTGGAAACTAGTGGAAATTGGCAAGTCAGAAAGTGAACTTGATTGATAATTTATGAAGTGTAGGCGAAGTACCCTACCCAGGAAGAATAGTCAATAGAAACAGAAATGGTTCTGAAAAAGTACACAAACAACTTGGAGAAAGATGAAGTTCCAAAAACTGGAAGACGCTGGAAATTTATTAACTCAACTTCCACACATCCAAGCGACAAAACATCTATTAAAGACTCCTGCCGTCAGTGTACAGAAACTGGTTAATTCTGGTTAATTTTCATGCTTTTGGCCACCTTTCAGTCCTGTTGTTAAGCATCCATTTCCGCAATTGACGTCCATCCTTAGCTGTTTGCCTGAAAAGTTCTTAATAACAAGTTACAGCAGAAGCTAATGTGATTGCAAAATAAACCTTCCACGTGCCACGAAATTTTATAAGAGCTATAAGAAAACTTGAGCTCAGGCTCCTATTTGGTACTTGTTTGAGGACTTGCTGTAGTTGGTGCTTCACATGCATGTCGGATAACAATTTTTAATGGTGTGGTTTTGCATGCCTTATATTCAGTGCTATAATTTCCACTGGTTTTGACAGGGTTCTCTTGACAACATAAACCTCTTTTCAGTAATCACTGTATTATCTTTCTTCCTGCTGGCTCCAGCAGCCTATTTTATTGAAGGAGTGAAATTCAGCCCCACGTACTTGCAATCCTCAGTACGTTTCTCCTTCTCAGCAAAATTTTATTTAACTCTGTTCCAAGTTGTGGCTGTTTGTCATTAATGTATCAAGAGTTGAGTTTTTCGTAGATTGAAGACGGTCTGGCAGGAAATAGCAAAATAGTATGTACTACTTGTATCTGTCCATAAATACATTTTTTTTTTTTGGTGAAAAGGGACTAAATGTGAAGGTGGTTGCAACGCAAGCTTTGTTGGCAGGATTATGTTTTCATTCTTATCAACAGGTGGATATTCTGTCTTATAATTTATCATATATTTTGCCCGTCCATGAGAAAGGGACGATCTCCTGCAATACATTCAAAGAATAATTTAGTGCATATTGCAGTTCATGCACATTTGATGCTATTTGAGTGAAAAGACCCGTGTTTCTTCTAAATATGCGGAGCATGGCCATGATCACCAGGTCTCATACATGATATTACAAAGGGTAACACCAGTTACTCACTCTGTTGGGAACTGTGTAAAGCGAGTTATTGTTATTGTTACCTCTGTTCTCTTTTTCAAGACTCAAGTCACTCCAATAAATGCCCTTGGTAAGTTGTTTGAACTTTTGCAAGTAGTCCAGTTTCATCTTCTTTGCATACAGCTGTGCCATTTACTCTTCATATTTGAGAAGTAAAAGCCACCTTGCTGCACTGTATCTGCAGGAACTGGGTTGGCTTTGGCAGGAGTATTTTCTTATTCTAGAGCCAAGCAGATGAAAAGTGGTGTCACTAAAAAGGCAGCATAGCATTAAGAGCTTCGAGCTTTATTCCCGCCTCAGCTTGCTGGCAATGAAAGGAGAATGAGAGTATTCCATAATATTCATGTCTTTCCTTATCTGTAAAGCTTATACGATGGTTCATTGCAACATACTTCACTTATTTCAAACGAAAAGCTATCATTGAGAGAAAAATTCAGCTCAATAATGGGGAATCATTACTTTTGTGGATCGAAACCTTTATCTCTCTGATGAGTCTACATTCTAAAAGAACACTTTCTAGCATGTAGAGGGCCTCAGTTTTGCCAGTTGGTAGACTACAAGAACACAATTTTTTACCTGAGAAGCCAATGTGGTATCAGAATCTTTTTTTATTTGGGCAGCTGCCTGGGATAAATCAATGAGAAGTTATGATCCTCAAGTAGCAACAACTAAGGACTCACTTTTTGGCCTTCTAAAACAATTAGATGTGCAGGAGTCTAGTATTTTCAGTTCTGGATATTCCTACTCTTACAAAAAACCCCACTGATGCACAATGCAAAATACCCCGCGATCCCCCACTGGACCCCCCCGGTGATAGTAGCAGGGGGGCCGCTGTACCTCGCTTTTTGCTTCGGGGGGCGTTGCTTGCCCCCCAATCCCCCCCCCACCCGGGCGATAGTAGCAGGGGGGGCGCTCCCCTCCTGCACCCCCCCAGTAGATAAAAATGGGGGTCCAAATGCGCGTCGATAAGGGCCCAATATTTATGCCCCCGATTGTATGCACATTGCGCTCACATCTCCAGTAGAATGATTGCAAAAAAGATCATCATCCATAGAGTTGATAGCCCAAATTGTAGCATTACTGAGAACCAAAGCAAATAACAACCAAATAGCTACTGAAAATAAGATCTGTTTGTGCCCTATCTACTACACTTTTGGGAGGCAAAACGTTGGTTTGACCATTGCTTCCCTAAAAAAATTTCAGTCGTAAGCTATTTTTCCAAAAAAAAAAATCAATTTTTTTTTTTAGCACGTTTCGTCTTTAGAAACGCATGAATCGCGGTTTTTGAAACATGTTTGTCCAAAAACTCATTTCGTTGCAACTATATTCAAACCTTGCTTGAACAGACTCTTGCATCCCCGAACTACATTGATGAGCCCATTCTGAAGGTAAGTGTAGTGAGGCATCAGAGCACTACTGTTGAGCTATTCTAGAAGTTGAGTAAGCTAGACTAAACTTGGAGGTGTAAGGTTTTGGAAGCATTGGCCTTCGACATGTCGGCAAGGGGAATTCTATGAATCAGCACCCAATTTGTGAATCGTCCAATGATATTGAATAGATTCGCAATATTGAGAGGTAAAGCTTGTGAATCTGTTTGGCACGATCACCTTTTATGTGTGGGTAGATTTTGTATAATTGTTTGTTTCACTGGCATTGATCTTTTTTCGGTGTAGACAGAGACGCCGAACTTACATACTTATTAGGACCTCTTTGGAATGGAGGTTCTTGCATGAAATGAAACACAAAATATTAAAGATAGACAATGACGAACATGATTGTCTACCAAGACATGAATATGAAGTAGCAGACCCAAGAGCATTGGCCAAACAATGATCTGTTTTCAAGTTAATCATACCCACTAGAGACAATGTGGTGATTTATTACAAACATCGTAAAACATGATTTTGCTTTAGTAGAGAAGATGGAATTGGAAGGGTGCCCACATAAGTTGTTTGACGCCATTTCGATGTGTAAGGATTTGTGGTATAGTCAAGGATGTAGACAAATGAGTAATTTAGGATGAGTCGACAAGAGTAATGATGCGCCTAACCCTTGTCCCCATTTGGGACGAGGAAGGTGTGGAAATTAGATATGATACTACTAGAAAAGTGCACATCCAAGTGAATGAGTTGCAAATAAGAAATGTTTTTAGTAAGAGATATTGAGAAAGTCATCTTTTGTGCTTTTGCCAAAGCACATGCCTCATGCCTTATCACACTTTGACAACGATTTGGGCATACCAAAGACTTTCCTCCTCTTTGCGCAATGACTCCATTGATTTGAAATTGTGGGATGGCCCAACCTTCTATGCCACAACTCAACTTGCGAAAGCTTAGTCTCGACCATCAAGCAAGAGTTAGTTTCAACACTAGCATCCAACTTGAAAAGCCTCCCAAATCTTGTCCCTCTTGTAATCACCTCTCCACTCATCTTGATTTAAGCAAGCATTAACATCAAACTCAAATTGAAAGCCATTATCCCCCAACACTTAAACAAGATTTTAGTGATGTTAGGCACATATAGAACATCATCAAGATTTTTATTGATGTTAGTAGGCACATACAGAACATCATCAAGCTTTAAAAATGTTGGAAGATCCAAGAATCATATGAACACATCCTATGCCTTCTATCTTGTGAAGATTTTGCAAAATCTAGCTTGATTAGTTTATACTTTCATAAACATATGTAGATCTCACATGTGTGGAGCATGTTTCCACGTGCGAAGGGTATGCACATGAAAGAATACAAAAACGTGATTAGCCTCATAATATTAATACAATGAAGATTTCCCAAATGAAATCCATATTCAAATGATTATCCTTATTTATCATGCGAAGGAACTGCTATACCTGAAATGCTGCCAACCACCAGATATCATTTTCTGATTGAACACTGAAATTGAGGCCTTCTGAGTCTTCTGAATTTGAAAGTAGTCCATTCATGATCGTGAGATTGACTCTTTTCATTTTTTGTCCTTACCCAACGGGGTTGTCTTAGTTGGTTAGCTTGACATCCAAAGTTTCTTTGGTCTCAGGTTCGAGCCTCCCCTTGAAAACCAAGAAGCATTTTTTGTCCTTTTATAATTTCAGACCCATCTAACTTGAAACAACTATCAGCTTGTTATTGACATTCTCATTTGTAATACGTAAAAATCTATGATGAATGTTAATAATTGATTAATGTCAATAAATAAATTGTTGGATTGTTTTAAGCTAGACTTTTTCCTTTCAAGCAATACACTTCATTGATATGAGATGGATTACCAACTATTGTCTGCATACCTTGGTTTAACATGTTTTTTTTTTTTTAAAAAGATGAAATGGTCGTGGGATTGGAAACTTTTTAATATTTACCTGTCCAAATGCCTCCTTTATCATCTTAAACATTGTTGCACATGCGTCCCTACTGATGTTAGAAAAGTCACATGCCCCCTAAAGCAATGTAGTGTCTAATATTTTTCCAACTTCATCCATAATGCTATTAGTAACTGAAGCCTTAATCTTTTTCATTTTGTTATTATTTAACATTGATTTCATAGATTTAGAAGTCAAGATCGAGCCTAGTGAGTTTCCAATTGAAATCTCATCGGCCAAATGGTCTTCAACAACCTGATCTGCATTGCAAACATAATGTTCATAAAAATGTCAATAGAAATTAGGACACTCATAGTATTCACAGCAGTATATAATAAGCAAATCAACAGAAAGTTTAAATGAATAAATAACAAAATTAGTGATTATGAATGAATCAAAAAGTTCAAGCAATATTCAATACCAAAGAAGCTATAACTTACTTGAATGCACGGATTCGTCTTTTTCTATGACCTCCTCTATATGATAGATCACATATATCCTTATTTACCAATCTTTTCCTCTTGTTGCATCGGACCTTTCTGTTGAGCACATCCATATCTTTAACAAGAGACAAATATGAGATACGCATGGATTGAAATGCAGTTTTTATCTCATGCCAGTCAAATTTATCATTCCATCCTTGCGAGTTGCATATTCCGAACAACTTGGTGAAGAAGAAACCATCAAACACAGACTTCTTAAAACTCGGTCACTAAAAGTCTTGGCATGATAATCATATTCGACTAAAGGAATTGAATTGTAGTGGGTTTCTTTCTTTGCCTATCCTCAACCCAAGATCTAATCAATCTAGCATCGAGGAGATGAAGTTATTTGTCATGTGTAGATTCGTTCCCATGAGAGCGATAGCATAGTTCAGATTTCAGCATGAAATGGAAGATTCACATATAACTCTAACATCCATTAACCGTAAGCATTAACACTACATCCATTAACACTAGATCCATAATGAAGATAGTTTACTCTCTCTCTTTCTCTTCCTTTCTCTCTCATAAAAAGTATAAAAACATGCAATCCCAATAACAATCAGATCCAACAATTAGCAAAACACAATAAAAGCATGAGAGATGGAGAAAAAGCGATAAAGAGCAAGGACATTCATAAATCCATTCCATAAGAGAACCAATCTGCTTTATTGAAATGAAGATATTTACATGTGTAGGAAACTCGAGTTGGTCTCTTTTTATAGTAGAGAAGAGGACCTTGGCCTCTGAATCCTATTGGTCCATTTCTGCCTCCCTAACTATTCAAATTTAAAAAAGAGTGGGAACCATCCAAATTGGAGGGAAACCCAACTTTATTCACTAGCTTGACATTTAGGCCCTGCGACATTAAAAGTCCTGCAAAAAGGCCTAAAGTAAGTTTTATTGACTTTCTAATTATCAAATAACTATGTGATCATCGGATTGGACAAATCCCTCTCACTTATTAACTAAGTTAGGGTTGCCTTGGGATCCACAAACCCTCCAACAATACACCCCACCAAAATTAGTGGCGGTCCCACGACACCTATGAGATGCAGTTACTGTGGGCTTTTATTTGCTTCACGTTCTATTGTTGAATAGTTCTTCTTCGGATCTATAAGCTGTCTGCTTGCAAATTGTATTGGATAGTCCTTCTTATAGTCACCTAGCTGTGTCAAAACTGATCCAATTGCATATTTTGAGGCATCAGTGTGAACATGAAACTCAACCGTCCAATTTGGAAAACGCAGTATCGATGTTGAGATTAATGCTTTTTTTAATTTTTCCAGGCTTCTAACGCCTCTATTGTCCAAATAGGAACAATAGTCAGTTTGTATATAGGTCTTGCTAAATCCGCAAAGAAGCTAATAAAAATTTGATAGTAGTTCGCATGACCCATAAACACCTAAACTCCACGAATTGTTGTTGGCGGTGGCAATTCCATAATAACCTTGATTTTAGAATAATCTGTGGCAATGTCATGTCTCGATATTTTATTCCCAAGCACAACTCCGTGGGAAACCCATATCTGGCATTTTTCTAGATTTAGGAAAATTTGATACTTGCGACATCTTTCAAATATTTTCTCCAATCGATCCAGGTGGTTTATATACGTGCTATGGACTACCAGGTCATCCAAGTAAATTTCAAAGAATTTATGTAGATAATCTTTAAAAGCAAATTGCATTACTCTTTGCAACGAACTTGGTGCATTACAGAGTCCAAATGACATTACTTTATAAGCATAGGTGCCCCATTCTGTTGCCAAAGCTGTTTTGTGGCGATTTGCAGGTGTAATTTTGACCTGGTTGTAACCACTAAATCCATCCAGAAAACTATAAGCTTTCGCTCCAGCAAGACGGTCCAAAATGCTTTCAGTAAAAGGTAACGGAAAGTGATCCTTCCAAGTCACTTTGTTCAAGGCCTTGAGATTCACACAAATTCAAAATTTTCCATTCTTCTTAGGAACAATGACAATCGGTGAAACCCATTCTGTATGCTCGATCTCATAAATGAAATCGGCGTCAAGCAGTCTCTGAAGCTCTTTCTTTATCAGATCCGCAACATTAGGATTACAGCGATGGAACTTTGTAACCTTTGGAACTGCATCAGGTATTAAAGGTATGGTATGTTCAATAACTGACGTCAGAATACCCTTGAGATCTTGATAAGTCCATGCAAAACAATCTTGATACTTAATAAGTAACGTTCGGAGCGCTTGAAACTGTTCAAGATTAAGTTGTGATCCAACTTGTACAATCTTTTCTAGTTCTCTTGGTTCAATAAGATTCATAGCCTGTGTCCTAGCTGGGGCATCGTAAATATCTTTCGATTCTGACACCTGTTCTTTGGGTGCACGATGTGCTTTGGGTAACATGATAACCACATCATCCAGTGTATAACGTTTAAAATGTTTGGGCATCTCATGCTGGACTACATTTGTTTGTTCTTTGTCAAAAGGACTTGTCTTGGATCTTCGCTTAGCCTTTTTAGCAGGAATTGATCGTGGAGGTGATGACTTCTGAGAAGATAAACTCTTCTTCGAAGGTGAAGACTTCCTAGACGATGATGTCTTGCTAGAACTCTGACTTGTAGAGTCATCCTTGACTTTTTCGTTAATGAGCCTAGGTTCGCACTCAGATCTGAGGCGTTTTACCCGTTCAATGTAATCTCAAACCATTTATCGCTTTCCCATTTTAATTTTACTTAAAAGTAGAAAAGGGTCTTCCATAAACTTCCGAGGTTTGAACCGTGTGATAAGAGCTCAATTAACAATCTCCCAATTTGTACGCTCAGTTTCATCTTGATTATAGTACCAATCTTGTGCTGCACCTGTTAAGGCCATAGGAAAAAGCTTAAGTTTATCTTGGAATTTTTTTTTGCCATAGACTTCACAAGATTTAGAATAGATCTAAAGAAATCTAACTGGATCTGTTAATCCATTGTATTTGGGTAGATCCAAATGGGGTGCTCTTCTAACAATGATTGGATTGACTTCTTGAGGAGCACCTCCAAGGGCAGCCTTTTTTACAGATTAAATCGAGCAGACAATGAGATTGGATCTATATTTTCAATCAAAATTATCTCAGATCAGATCTGCTAGATCTCTTTCACTTCCTATATCGTGAAAAAGATTCCAAAATTCAACCAATCGATACTCCACAAAAATGAAAAAAATCTCAGAATCAAAATCAGACTATATCAGATTTGACCCACAATTTGACAAGGACTTGATCTGAAAAATCAAAACCCAAAAATAAAACTGGCGAAGGTTCCTTAAGCGAAGGTTCAACAGTGCTATTTTTGGAAAAAAAAAACTCTCTAATCAGACTTTTTTGACAAATTCTTCGAAAATAACCTTCGCCGAACTCTCAAACTCAGAATCTGACAATAATAAAACTAAGGTAGAACTGGCGAAGGTTTTTGACGCACAAAAACATAGTTTTTGTAGTTTGGTAAGGGTAAATTAAAGATTTTCTATGATCTGGATAGAATGAATGTTCGTTGAACTCAAAAATAGTAATTTACTATAAATAAAATGATCTGGAAACTCGACAAAGAACTAAGAGTAATACTGGTATTTTTGCAAAAAAGAGACTTTTTTTGACAAAAATATGACAATATGACAACTGATCCTCTGAGAAACTTTCTATTTCTGATATAATTCTTTGTCGACCTGGCAGTAGATAGACTTGAATCACACCTATGCACAATGAATCAGACGAAAGTTCTTTTTTTGTATTTTTAGGGTTTTGGTGATTTTTTGATGGTTTTTCTGATGTTTTTGGAAATCTGCTGAGAAAGATTGTCCGCCTTTCAAACTGAAGGTTCTGTGATAAAAAATGAAGGTGCCTGCAACTCGGCAAACGTTTCTTGAACGAGGGCAAAAAGTTATCAGCTCTGATGACGATTTTTGTCTCCTTTTGACCAAAATCTGTCAGATTTGACCGATTTTTGTTGTTTTTTTCTGATATCTCAGATCCAAATGGATCTTAAGATTGGTGATCTGAATAGCTTTCCCTGTTCCACAATCAGATTAGATTTCAAACAAGCAAATCCACTCAAATCAGACAAAATCACTCCCAAACTAACCCTAAATGCAGATTTAACAATATTCATGCCACGACAAGATGCCTAATGCAAGCCAACCATCCAACAAACATGCTGCAAACTAAAAAAATGGCGTAGCTCCCCGACAACGGTGCCAAAATTGTAGTGGTTTTCTTTCTTTGCCTATCCTCAACCCAAGATCTAATCAATCTAGCATCGAAGAGATGAAATTAGTTGTCATGCGTAGATTCGTTTCCATGAGAGCGATAGCACAGTTCAGATTTCAGCATGAATGGAAGATTCACATCTAACTCTAACATCCATTAACCCTAAGCATTAACACTACATCCATTAACACTAGATCCACAATGAAGATAGCTTACTCTCTCTCTCTCTCTCATAAAAAGTATAAAAACATGCAATCCCAATAACAATCAGATCCAACAATTAGCAAAACACAATAAAAGCATGAGAGATGTAGGAAAAGTGATAGAGATCAAGGACATTCATAAATCCATTCCATAAGAGAACCAATCTGCTTCATTGAAATGAAGATATGTACATGTGTAGGAAACTCGAGTTGGTCTCTTTTTATAATAGAGAGGAGGACCTGGCCTCTGAATCCTATTGGTCCATTTCTGCCTCCCTAACTATTCAAATTTAAAAAAGAGTGGGAACCATCCAATTTGGAGGGAAACCCAACTTTATTCACTAACTTGACATTTAGGCCTTGCAACATTAAAAGTCTCACAAAAAGGCCTAAAGTAACTTTAATTGACTTTCTAATTATCAAATAACTATGTGATCATCGGATTGGGCTTACACACGCAGGGTGCCAAATCCCTCTCACTTATTAACTAGGTTAGGGTTGCCTTGGGATCCACAAACCCTCCAACATGAATGAAGGAGATAAAGTTCTACTATATAGAACTTGAAAGATTAAACCGGGAAACTCAAAATTCAAGGCCAAGGACCTTATGTGATCACAAAAATTCATACAAATGGATCTGTGGAACTGGAAACGTTAGACGAGATCCCATTAGACACTCTTGTTAATGGATCTCGATTGAAAACATTTTATACAACATGAAAGTTTGATTTCTTTTTGTATATATGTATATATTCTTTCGAAAAGAGATAATAAATTTCTTGATTTTACGTAAGCAATTCATATCCATGCTTTTCCGAGAGTATAAAATCATATCCTCTTATTTTACGACAATTTTTTTCATGACCACATGAACCCTTGATATCCTTTGTACAAACTTTTGGTCTTTTCTTGTTTCATAATCCACTAGCTGTTCTATTTTCGAGTTCATCATTAGCTCTTCTCATCTCAAAAAGTTCTGAGGAAGGGAGAATCAAGGAGAAATCCTTGTGCTTCATGAATTATCTCTAGACATACTTAAACGAGTTTCTCCAACAGTCATAGCTAATGAGAAATCCGGCGATGTCAACCGAATTTGGCTAGCAACTCATGAGAAGAATGTGTGCACATCAACTGAAAGGCACATCAACCGAAAGTCACATTAGCCGAAGGACATCAACCGAAAGTCACATCAGCCAAAGGACATCAACCAAAGGTCACATGAAGGACACGTTGATCAAAGGTCACATCAACCAGCGGACACATCAGCCAAACGATTCAACATAAGATGACCGTTCACAGATGTACTTGTACCTCAGAAGTTTTTGCGCGACTAAATGCTATCTCTTGCAACTCTTTGGTGATCTTTGGGAATGCTCAACACTCTGATATACACAATAGATCAATCAGATCACTATTTTGTTAATTGTGATCATACTTGCTCACTGCACTCCACGATTCTACAGACCGAGAGAGTGCCAGAAGGGTTGCAATACCTCAAGACCTAAGAGCACAAAGACGAGCTGAGATAAACATGACTACTTCTGCTAAATTTGAGTTTATGGTTGGAAGCATTGATGTACCTATGAGCCTAGCCCTAGTGGATATGAAAGAAATGGAAAAATGGTACGCGGATGCACAACCAGTTTTTCAGAAGCTGGAGTTTAAGATCCCTCCGACCCACAATTATCAGAGCCACTTCCTGATGACAACAACCCACAACCGATACAATCCTACCTGGAAGAAATTCTCATTCAACCTTTCAAAGAACAGTAGCCATAAATTTGTTGTTCCTCTGGCCACCAAGGATTTGATGGAGTTCAGATTTTCAGAAGGGCCGATCAAAACCACAAAGAAGCTAAAGGAGTTAGAGAGTTGTGTACATCTCAAATTCCTAGACACCTCGGTGGACAAATACAAGAACAAAGATGGCTATCTGCTAGAAGCCATCAAGCGTAAGGATCTGGTGGCAGCATGCGCATACCTGACCAAGTATACACATACGTAGAGGTCAAAGGTGAAACACATTCATGTGTTGGTTTTTTTGTTATTGGCAGAATCTCTTGTTTAAATAGTCACACTCTACAACTAGGCCAACACGATAACAAATTTTTTGCATGAAGAAATCAACAAGAAGCAGACCTTCAGCACATTAGGTTACCTTCTTTTTGACATCATGCTGTCATAGATTCCACGACATGACCTGAAATCAGTCTTGCCACCACTAGACAAGGAGCTTAGGCAATTGCAGAATGTAGCCGAGCCAGATGCGGGTGCTCAAGAGGATGAACAGCCAGAGGCATCTACACCGGCTATGAGGACATCAAAGAAGATCACACCCAGAAGAAAGGAGGCAAGAGCATTCAGGGGCGACAACTGGAGCAAAAAAAAAGCAAAAATAGAAGATGAGCAAACACCACCCAGAAAGGAGAAGGAGCATAAATCAGTAAAGGGCTTATCTGCAAGCAAGAAACAATCCGGACATAAATAAATAAACATTGAGCATGACATACACGACCTATATTACTGGAACAATAATTATTCAGTCATGAAAAAAATATAGTCTGAATGAAGACAGAGTGACGTTCTTCCTGAATCAATACTATGTAATAACAGAGAGAAAGAACAACACAATTGCGCTCTGGATGCTCGATTGACCTGATAGACGATTGAGCTAATTCAATGTCTGTGGAGCTTAACCAAGCAACTGATAAGTCGCTGGATATGTATACACATGACTAACTAATTAAAAGAATAGCTAATTTGTACTTTACAATAAGGATTAAGGCATTATGTGCTGTTGGCAGTTGCCTTTAGACGATATTTGATTCTGTACGGTCATGATGAAGGTGCTGACGAGCAGCCGATTGTTCAAGTTGACTTTTGGAGTTAATATTGACATATGAACATTTGGTGAAGTCAGTCGGTGTCGGTGACTAGTCGGAGTAGGAGGCCGAATAGTCGGTGTCAGCTGAGTCATCAAGACAATATCATCTATTCCTTTGTATTTATGCAGACTATCAAGAAACAAGTGTATTTTTGTAGAGTATGCGACTATACAAGTATTTACAACAACCAGTGAATGGGTCTAGATTAGCAGAGAGATAGGGATGGAGAGGATAGAAATCCAACACCCTCCCTTAATCTGGATCCTTGAATGCCTTGATTTTCAAATTCTAAATAACACAAAAATTCTTGTGTGCTTTCGGATTTAACCCTTTTGTAAATATATTAGCTGCCATGTATTGGGTTTTGCAAAATTTCAAACTTACCTCCTTGTTGAGTATTTTGCTCTTGATATTGTGGTACTAAATTTCGATGTGCTTGCTCCTAGAGTGAAATCTAGGATTGATTGATAATGTAATAGCACTCTGATTATCGCATTGAATAATTGTTGGAACAGATTGTTTGAGACCAATATCAGACAATAAATTCCTCAACCAAATTGTCTCTTTAGTAGCTTGAGAGGCTGTAATGTACTCAGATTTTGTAGATGACATTGCAATGGATGTTTGTTTTCAAATGTTCCAAGATATTGGAACATTCTTAAACATGAAGACATGTCCATAAGTCGATCTTTTGGTGTCAACATTACCTGTCCAATTTGCATCTATATATCCATGAAGTGTATGGATATTGGATGAATCATCATCACTATAGTAGATGTAGAGGTCAATAGTAGCTCGTACATATCTGATTACTCTGAAAAGAGTTTTCTTGTGGATCATACCATGGTTGGCCATATATTGGCTCAAGGAACTGATGGCATATGCAAAATTGGGCCTGGTAGAGATCATTGCATACATCAGGGATCTAATGACTGATTGGTATGGATATCCCTTCATTTCGGCCTTCTCCTTGTTGGTCTGAGGGCATTGTTCCTTGAATAATTTTAGGCTTGGATCCATGGGATTATGTACAAACTTGCAATTCATGAAATTGAATTTCGTCAGCAAATTGTAGAAGTATCTTTGTTGGGTGATGTAGAGAAGTCTTATGCTTCTGTCTCTGTGGATTTGAATCCCAAGACAATAATGTGTCTCTCCAAGATCTGTCATCTCAAATTCTTGGGATAGCATCCTCTTTGCGTCCTTTGTCAGTCCGATATTGTTGCTAGACAACAATGTATCATCAACATAGAGTGTGATGATGACAAAGAATTTATCGATAGCTTTGAAATATACATTACAATATGTAGAGCTTGGTTCAAATCTATGATCAATCAAGAATGTGTTGATTCGATGAAACCATGCTGTGGATGATTGCTTCAGATTGTACGAAGCTTTATGGAGCTTTCATACTTGATCTTCTTGACCATTGAGGATATATCCTTCTAGCTGGATCCTCGATAACTCCATTGAGCAATGCCATTTGTACATCCATCTGGTGTACCTCAAGATCTGCTGCAGCAGCATATGATAGTAGCAATTGAATGGAAGTGTGCTTGACAACTGGACTAAAGGTTTCTAAGTAGTCGATATTGGAAATTTGTAAAAATCCCCTTGCCACGGGTCGAGCTTTTCTTTTGTCGATACTACCATTTGCTTAACGACCATTTGACATCGTCAGCAGGAACTGGAACAACTGCAACCCAAACTAGACAGATGGACCAAGAATGGTAGATAACATCAATATGATCTACAAATACATATCTGGTACCTTTGCTAGGACTACCTGTACAAGCTAACCATGTTATGAACAAAATCATAGATATTGGTATCAAATGAAGCATAAAGCAACAAAAGACATTCATGATGCAACATATGAAAATCATGAATGACATTCAACAATGGTGCGAAACAAGCAAACCTGACCATTCAGGGGCAAAAAAAGAATCAACAATTTTGTTGATGCCTTTCCAATGCTTTGCTCTGGTTTTTTGTGCGGGTGAGCATGTAACAAAGTGTTTTGCCTGTTTTCCTCCATCACCAAAGCAAAGGGTCAAGAATTTCAATTTGTTGTGCACACAAGGGGACACATCACTTGGTGCATCTTCATTGTAGATTTTGCACACAAATGCCACCTTGTTTTAAAGGGGCAGCCAACTCGTAATAACCTTCAAATATAGAGAAGCTGATGTCGTGCATTGATTTTAGACTCCCTTTTACCCCCTCTTTGATATTTTGCTCCAAAAATAATACAATGACACAAACTTTATGTTTGGCCATTAGGGTCTTTAGACAGTGGCACACCATTGATGTGATGTAGTTGGAGCTTAAGGAATCGATATTGTCAAATATATACAATGTTGGACTATCCCAAGCAGATGCAGGAACAACCATAAAATTGGACTCATCGACTCCGCAACAAATCGCTTCATTGCCCTGTGAGGTCTTCACTTTACAAAAACCGCCATCCACTAGTGCCGACAGTGCTAGTGGTGCTCCCAATGTCAACCTGTCGAATGCTTTGCATATGCTTTTCTTTTATTTTCTACACATTGTCTCAAAGTAGGCGGTTTTTCAGTTTGAAGTTTAGATGAAATACTTCTTGTACTACTTGTCACCGCTCTGATCCAATCAAAGGCAAATTGTTTATCAATGGTTGTGGACAGCCGTTTTATTGTATCTTTATCATACACCATATTCCGTGGCAAATCAGCATCCAAAGAAATCAAAAATTTGACAACGTGCAAGGAAGACATTTCCTTCACGATGTTAGTTGCTCCCACCTCCATATATTTTTCTTTGTTTCTTTTACCGAAGTACAACTCGCCCTCCAAAACTTTCTTGAGAACATGATTACATATCGGATCTGAAAGAAACCGCAATACTCTGAACCATCGAATAACCAATGGCATGTTCTTCACTTTATGCACGGTGAAGTCTGGTTCATCGTATGACAAGTGCCCGGCTACATAACGTTTCATAACCTCCAAGAAGTTATTGAATACTTCATTAGAATGAAATATGATTAAAGTATACTCATCAAACTTTTTGTAAAGAGTTTTTAAAGGCAATTTGCCGTTTAGGGCTCCAATGTTTACACTCCCCACAATGCCACGGAGACCTTGGTGGAACAAGGCCATACGTCTACTTGTCTCATTATCCATCTTCACTCCTTTGATGTAAGCAGGTCATCCCAAAGAGATCCATATCTCGCGTGCACGTTCCATAATCTCAGATAGGGTTGTTTTCTTCTACATGGCATGTGGTTGAAAATTCAAGTGGTCTGATTCCAAAATGTAACGCGTCTCGTCTTTGAATATGCATATACAACAGTGCACATAGGCAAATAAAGAATCATATAATTGTTTTGCAAGCCTCATGTCTCTCGTGGCTATTTCACTACATGTGCAACAAAAGTGTTGGCCATTTATAGGCTCAAATGTGCAATGTGACAAAAATCTATTTTTGCACAAGCCATCCATTCTCGAGTCCTCGGTAGTGTCCACGTCCATTGGATAGAGTTCTTTGTATTTGCTGGCTGCCTCCACCATATCTTTTCTTTTGAACTCGAGGTAGGTAGTCGTGAATTTTTGAGGGCTATCAAAGACTACGACAGGGTCATCTCCTTCTTGGAACATCATTGGTCTTAGGCACACATTTATTGATGATGGTGGTGGGCCATTGTGCATGCACACTGCATACAATTGCTCTACGAATGAGTAGTCCAGGGCTCGTTGGTTGGTGAAAAGGGAGGCTCTACGTATATTCCTTGAATCCACCCTATACATGTGTCTTCCCCAAACATAGCCGACATCATCCGCCGAGTATGCATCAAGATTGACATTTGTATTGTTAGATTTCTTATGCTCAGCCTTAAACAAATCATTCAAGAGCATCCTGAAAACGAAGGCCAACTACATATTTTGGACCTTCACATTTTTCCCTTTGAGAGTCTTAAACATTTTTTAAGGCACCTTCGTCTTTTTTGCCTTTTCCGCACCTTCGCGCAAAATACGACACAGTGGCCAGAATGCCTTGGAATCCATTTCAGGACCACCTTCGCCTTTTTCACCTTTTTCACACCTTCGCGAAAAATGTGACACAGTGGCCAGAATGCCTTGGAATCCATTTCAGGACCACCTTCGCCTTTTTCGCATTTTCCCTACCTTCGCTCTAGAGGCACCTTCGAGATTTACATACCTTCAGTCTAAGGGCACCTTCGGGATCTACATGCCTTCAGTCTAAAGGCACCTTCGGGTTTTTTGAATTTTTGCTACATTGGCAGACCGACGTCGCCAACTTATCATCAACCCTAAAACAGCTGGACAAACAAATATCTTAAGGGTGGTTACCAACCTTTGTACATATACAAAATTGGAGTGAATGGCAGTTAAGGCTTATAAGATATTTGTCTCTCAACACTTGTCTATATATATATATATATATATATATATATATATATATATATATATATACTAGTTGAATCAAGCTATGTAAGTGTTCTTTTTCAATCAGACTTATCTGTAGCCAGCGTTATCATGCTCAACAAGTTGAAGTTATTACTTTAAGCCATTGTACTCACTGTTGATATTAATCAAAGTGCAATTTTTGTCTCACTACTGTATTGTTCATTTGAGCAATTTGTATGAATCATTCTTCTTGAATATTTGGATTCGATGATTGTTCTTGACCTTGAGTCTGTTTCTGATTCACTGTAGACTACTTGGAGCTTTTCTGCTTCTATCGTTTCGAGCCCTTGTTGACATACAAAGCATGAGACGAAGAGGTAGACAAAGTGTCTTGACTTCTTCGATTATCTTCTTGTAGCAACATAGTGATAACTCTAGTAAGAGTTAAATCTGACTGTGTCATGATGATCATCACCCAGTTCTCATATGTAGAGGGCAGACTTGAAAGCAATGTCATAATTGTGTCTTAATCGTCTATGACTGATCCAACAACGACCATCTCTTACAAGAGATTCTTAAACTGGTTAATATGATTCTAAAGAGGATCATTATTCGACATCTTGAGTGTGAAGAATTTTCTTTGAAGATGTAACTTAGTAGTTACGTCTCTCACATCATATAGTGAGCTCAGGATGTCCCAAACTTTTTTTGAAGTTCTAGCTTTAGCTACAAGACGAATCTGAGTATCCGATATATTGAGGATAATAAGCGCGAAAGCTTTACCATCCTTTGACTTCCATTTTGAGTCATTTGTGTCATCTTCAGGCTTCACTTCGACACCTGTAACAACATCCCACAACTCGTTGGTGATTAGCAAGGTCTTCATCTTAAATTTCCATAAATGATAATTGGATCCATTCAGCTTGTCTGCGATAAGACCAACTTTACTTTGAGAATCCATCTGGAACTTTAGACTGTCGATGATTCGATTGTCGTTAAGAAAAAGATACAGTGCTGTGGAAATCAATTCTCTGATACCGAAACAAATTGATTCGAATTGAAGAATAATTTGATATCACGAAAGATACCAAGCATAAGAGCCTAAGCTCTGATAGTATTAGGCCTTGAGCATGAAACATAAATTAATATATAACACAAATCATAAACCAATAGCATGAAGCACACACACGCACACACACCAAAACACACAAACACATGCACACACACACACCCACTCACACCCACCCTAAACACACATGAAGAAAAAAACAGAGAGAACATTATAGAGTGCTAATCAAAACTCCCAAACCACATGATTATAACCTACTCCAAAATGTCACCACATGCTCCCTCCCTGCAACGTTTGGGCTTTTTTGTGGAACTCACCTTCCAACAAAGAACATTTGAACCACGCCTTTAACGGAAGAAAACAAGGGCTACACACTTTCCTAGAACTGGGAGTGTTGGTTACCTTTAACTCTTTCATGATCTCTCTCTCTCTCTCTCTCTCTCTCTCTCTCTCTCTCTCTCTCTCTCTCTCTCTCTCTCTCTCTCTCTCTCTCTCTCTCTCTCTCTCTCTCTCTCTCTCTCACGTGAATGAGTCTATTATGGGTGATTGGATATGGAAATCAAGATTAACTACATCTAATCATTCTATTTGGATTTTTTCTTTTAGAAGCAAGTGAGAAATTAACTACATCTAATCATTCTATTTGGATTTTTCTTTTAAAAGAAAGTGAGAGATTAACTTCATCTAATTATTCTATTTGGATTTTTTCTTTTAGAATCAAGTGAGAGATTAACTTCAAATTATCGTGGCACTCATCCTATCGCTCAATATTTATTGGCCAAGCTATACTTGAAGTGTCATAAGGGTCAAATATTAAAGCATTTCCAAAAAACACTTTAAAGAGTTTACCTCTCGTACTCTTGGATTCTCTGTGTGCACTCCATTGGCCCAAATATGATCGTTGACAATCCTCCTTGTTCGAATCCTAAGGCCTTTGCATTGTGTGCATGCACATGGTATCCTCTCATCATATTCTGGTTGAAACTGGTTCAATAATCCAATTGCAAATTGCACAAATTCTTTCAGTGTCATTCAAGTGAAAATTGACAAATTTTAATATGTGACGAATTGTAACATGTGACAAAAATTGACAGAATAGTCTTTGTACATTTAGTGCATTTGCAACCTTCATTTGTGATGGAGTGGTGTCTTGGCTTTCCAAAGAGCAATATATTGTATCACAATACTCAACCAAATCGGAGTACATCACTATTACAAATAAAAAAATTATGACATAAATCAATATACATACATGTGATGGATCAATAGGCGGTCTACGTCGACTGATGGAAGAGCTTGAAGATGAACCATTCAATAGTTGTTCATTGTACTTTAGTCTTGCTTGTTCCTTTTTTATGTGATAGAGCTCAATTCTTTTTTCTTTCTCTAAATCACGTGGAGGTACAATAATTTCCCTAGAATTCATAATTCCAATCAAATGTCATTGTAAGAATAAATTTGCAAGAAAAATTATACACTCATATTCAAATAACAAATAAAGTGCAATTGATGTCAATATCAATAACAACATATACCTGATGTTGCGATCATGAGATGAATCGCTATCTGATGATGATGACATCGTCGATGACATATACACACTGTAGCCAGCCACTCTATACCACATCATAAGTAATCATTATGAGACCGTATGTACTGAACAAATATAATAAAATTTGTTAAAGACATGCCAACATCTAATCCATGTATATTCTACTTATGCTTAACGTAAATATAATATTCTAGTAACATTGCTATCAAGAAAATTGCTTGGGTGGGGCAACACATGACGAGCAATCAAAATGAGGTCCATATTGACAAATGTTAGACATCAGTAGATAGTGCGCGCATGCCTATCTCAACTAATTTAAAGACCACATAGCAGTCAATGTTCGAAGCTTTCAGTTTGAACTCTTGTCCAAGATGAGTGATGATCTCACTCAATCTTTCTTTCAAGATGGAATGATCAAAATCAAACAATCAGTCATATACTCAATTGATTCATTGCCCACTCAATCACTCATTTGATTAATTAATACTTGGCTCGAGTTAGTTAGGGATAAATATCTTTGGATTGGCCTAGTGTGCCATGGTATTTTCATGACGAGCAATATGCATCCGCCCTTTCTATCTATGGTTGCTTTGTATGCAAGACGATGTCCCTCAAATTGAAAAGAAAAGACAAGCAATTGGACAATGTCAATCAATCATATACTAGATAGCACACCATTAATCAACATCTTTATTACAATGCTAAATGATATTTCAACTAATTACTATGATATAAAGTTATATAGGTCACACACCAACAATTAAAAAGATATATCATATAGGTCACATATCACTAAGGTCCTCAATATAACATAAACGCTTTTGATCATGAATCTAAATGACCCCATGCAAACATTTAAGAGGCCACATGACAAAAGCAAAATTTTTCTATTTGACCATATAATTATGTCATTAAATTATATCAAATCTATGACACCTAGATTATTAATAAACCAAATGTTTTATGACATCACCGATTTGACATAATATTATGTCATAAAGTCTTAAAATACTTGTCAAATTATTGTTTAATAATAATATGTACTATTTCTTATCTCATGATTTTGTCTTGTATGTCAAATCTCAAGAAAAATAAAATTTATAACAATTAAATACTACCACAATGATCTTTGAATTGATTTTTTTTTATGTTCCATCATATTAAAACATATATTTTATGTAAAATCCTAATGTATCTATTGATGAATTCAATGCAATGTTTCTATTTTAGCACATGATTTGCATGCTAGAATGCATAATAGAAAGCATCCAAGAAGAAGACAAAGAAGCAACATAAGAAGAAAGTTGCCAAGGAGAACGACAACAATTAGGAGCAGTCAAATAAGAAAGGTCAATCCCAAAATCAGCAACCTACTCAGAAAAAATTATTCTACAAGTATTGCAAAAGGACAAATCATGAGATCCAAGACTATAGAATTTTGAAGTTTAACAACAACAAAAAGAAACAGCAAGATCAACAAGCCAATGCAGCTATCAATACAGAGCAGAATGTCAAAGTCGATGATGAGCAAGAAGCCTTCAATCATCAATCGTCCGCTTTGGGCATCATCCACACGTCTCGACCACAAGCCACCACATAGATTGTTGGCCGTCCACCATTGCCCATCAACAACGGGCACTCTTTACTAGTAAATATATAAATATATGTATGTGTGTGTGTATCTAGGTATGTATATGTAAACACAGAGAGAGAGAGAGAGAGAGAGAGAGAGAGAGAGAGAGAGAGAGAGAGAGAGAGAGAGAGAGAGAGAGAGAGAGAGAGAGAGAGAGAGAGAGAGAGAGAGAGAGAGAGAGAGAGAGAGAGAGAGAGAGAGAGAGAGAGAGAGAGAGAGAGAGAGAGAGAGAGAGAGAGAGAGAGAGAGAGAGAGAGAGAGAGAGAGAGAGAGAGAGAGAGAGAGAGAGAGAGAGAGAGAGAGTTGGATGTGAGAAGGAAGTAAGAGAGAGAGGAGTCAATTGATTGCGAAAACAACTCTCCCGAGTATTCTCAATAATAGGACCAATGAATTAGTTCATACTCAGACAAATGAATGACAAAGAGATCCATTTCTAAAGAGAACCAATCTGCTTTATTGAAATGAGAAAATGAACATCAGGAGCAACTCGAGTTGGTCTCTTTTTATAGTAGAGAGGAGGACCCTGGCCTCTGAATCCTATTGGTCCAGTCTTGCCTCTCTTTTTATTCAAATTGAAAAAAGTGTGGGAACCATCAAAATTGGAGGGAAACCCAACTTTATTCACTAACTTGACATTTAGACCCTACGACATTACAAGTCCCGCAAAAAGGCCTAAAGTCCTTTATTTACTTTTAACTAATCAATCAAATAACTATGTGATCATTGGGTTGGACTTACACACGCAGGGTGCCAAATCCCTCTCACTTATTAACTAGGGTTAGGGTTGTCTTGGGATCCGCAAACCCTCCAACAAACATCTGAAATATTCTACAAGGCTTGCTCGGTGTTCTTTCAAACGATTTTTTGTAAAATGTCTATGAAAAGAATAATTTCCTATTCTGGTTTTAGATTTAGTATGACAATTTTCAAAACAATAAATAATCCTTCAATGACGAAAACAAAGCGATTACAATTATCTCAACGAATTCTCTCTTTCTATCATTTGAACCATCGAGCTAGCTTCCAAAAAAGCTTTGTTTATGTCAGAATCAATCTTTGCCAATTTCAATAATTACCATGTAGAAAGATAAAGGATTAGAGTTAGTAATTGACATCAACAATATTTTTATGTATCCTTATCAATGAAATTTAAATAGATCCAAATTTAGAAATCCCATTTCAAATGTCATTTATATCATTAGATAATGCCTAGAGAAACAAAAAGATTAAGTTTCTTATTAATATTAAATCTACTTATTTTATTTTCATGAATTAGAAAGTCCACATATGTTCATGTATTTCTAAATTTAAATCTACTTACTATATCATAAATTCTATATATATATATATATATATATATATATATATATCCTTGCCAATTTCAATAATTACCATTTAGAAAGATAAAGGATTAGAGTTGGTAATTGACATCAACAATATTTCTATGTATCCTTATCAATGAAATTGAAATAGATCCAAATTTAGAAATCCCATTTCAGATGTCATTTATATCATTAGATAATGCCTAGAGAAACAAAAAGATTAAGTTTTTTATTAATATTAAATGTACTTATTTTATTTTCATAAATTAGAAAGTCCACACATCTCACATATTCTAGTCAATGGTGGCCAGGGTGTGCGCTTAACTCAGTCACTCGGTAGATGACTTAGCAACAAAATGGGTTTTTCTACTCAGCTTCATTTATGGAGTTCTCTTGTAACTTTTTGTTTCTAATTGTTTGCAAATTGATTGACACTTTGGATTGTAAATAGATTAGTTTACATTTGTCAACTAAGTACAGGTGAAGCTATGTTACTGATTAGAACTCTTCCGAAGCTTTTATACACTTGTACCAAACAACTTAATATATGACGATCCTAGTGTTACACTACAGTTTGTTGTGGCCAGGGTCGATGTCTTATGTGTGTTCGGTTGTGCTTTTTGTTGTAGTCTAGTAGACCTTGATTTTGTATTGAGCTTCGTGCATATTTGTTTGAAACATGTTTTTTCATTTTGATTTCTGATGCTCTCCAGCGAATCATACTATCGTATGCTATTTTTCTTTTACATCATTGTTTTAACTAGTTTGTTAGTTCTTATGTTAAGACGCATTTCTATTCAATTTCAGACATATATTGCTTGTCTTGCGCATACTCTTGTAGTAGTGAACAAACTAGTATATCATACTATATTAGACTTAGAGAAAGTGGATGCATCTTTTTCATTTATCTTGTTCCTTTTTATAGAAGTAATTTTGTAGATACTTATCATTATTTCATTGTTATTAATGAATACTTAAAGATATTCACTCGTTTTACCTATACGTTTGTTCAAATAGTAATGATATTTTGGATTCGTCTTATAAAGTGAATGTTTAATTCTCATGCTTATTAATTTGTTTGCAATATTGATTGAAAGGCCATTAAAGGTGCTCTAACTACTAATTCTTGCTAAGAATAAAAAATCTCAAACATTTTACAATTTCTTCTCATGTTTTCATGAATACATAATCATAGACCGATTCATTGACTGATAAAAGTTGCGAAGTTGTATATCAGTACTTGCTATTCATTATTATTATTTATAAGTACATTATATATTTTTTGGAGTGATATTTTTTAAAATTATTCAGAAAAATAGAATAGCAACTTTGTATCAATGGCAAGTTAAATATATATAAGTCAATATATGTACAAGATTATGCTAATTGTAATTTCAATTTGCTTTGTAGATGTGAAATTGAAGTGAAAGTTTTTGATTTGAGATTTGAAAATAGAAATGGAACGTGTGTTGCATGAGACTTTTTCAATATGGAATTTCCTGGTGCTCGCCCTCGTCTTGCACTGGCTCCCTTTTGGCGTCCGAGAACATGCATCAGAGAACATACAGCACACTATGATTAGCTTTTGCATCGAAAGCATGGTCTCACTATTCCAAGTTTGCATATCTCAATTACGACAAGTTGGTTTGTTCCATTTTGAGTCTATACAATCAATGCGCTTTATGTAGAGCAATATCATATCAAACATTAGTTAACCTCTATTATACTTTGAAATTCAGGAAAGCATGGAACTATACAAAAATGCTTATATACAACATATATTGCTCAATATCGTACGATTTCACTTAGTCTTTAAAATTTCGACTCTAATGGGACAAAATTGGGTAGCTAGTTAGCACCTAATCTTGCATGATGAAATATAAGGAATTGGGGCCTAGGGTTCTAGAATGAGTTTATTTTGGAATGAATTTTAGGGTTGTTTATGAATCTGTTGATCGATGAGGGCAGAGCTCGTCTGTTTTGTTGCCATTTGAGCATATGCTTGCGATGGATGCTCCCATTGTCCTCTGCCCAACTCGGAGCCTTCACTTGTAAGCTGCTGCTGATCTTGTTTCTGCTCTTTCCTTTGTTCTGGTAGAGCAATTATAATCATGGCTCCAGAACAATAGCACTGTTTGTTTTAGTTCGTTCTATCTACATGAACCAACCCACCGTCTTAGCTCCTAATTAAGGATTTTCTTCGATAGATTCCGATATTGCTTTCTTTTGCCGATAAGGTTTTGGCAGAGTTTGGTTTTTTCCCTTCCAGTGTATCTGCTTTGGCAAATCATCATCGGCTTTATGCAATAGTTGGTAGGATTTTACCAGCAAAGACATTTTTTCAAACTTTAACTCTTATACGTCTTTCCGGATGATGAATTTCGTTTATCCTTGTGTGTATGTTTTCTTCTAATTATCCGTCTCCATATTTCCTTGTTTCTTCCGCTAAGTTAGGGATCAAAAACAAACTTTTGTTCGATGGGAGGTTTTCTAGTTTTGCGCTTGGAATTTAGATTCAGAAAATAGCTCTCCTTCTATTTGAAAATATTGGGTGTTTGCTCAGTAGAATCTTTTCCAGCTCCAGGAAGGGGGACATACGCAGCCTTACTACCCTACATTATTTCATGAAATTTTGGTTTATTCTAAAAATGATGCTAGTACTTTTTGATGAACCATTTCCTTTGATAGTGCCCACCTGGCTTTAAAGAGGACATTATTACTTACCCTGCTAGATAATGCCCTGAATAAGTCTATCAACGTTGCTGGCCTCAAAAAGAAATTCTATTATATAGCCTGAGTCCAGTGTGTTTATAACTGAAGCGGAGACTTGCACATGGTCATCCAGCGGATCCTTGGATGTAGGCTCAGAATAGAACACGAGCAACCAATTCTGATATATTTGGCTTCCACAATTGCAGATTCTAGAGATATCTTTAAAGCAGTCTGATCATTTGCATTGCTCTTAATAGCTGAACTCTATCCTCTTTGAGTCTTGTTTCTTTACGCCCAATGTGGCATAGTTTAAGGTGAACACCTAAAAACACACGTCTTCAAAATCTTCTATACGTTGAGAACTATCGATTATGCTGGATGAAATCAATTCCTTAGAAGGTGAATAAGGCCTGTGCCCCACTTGCCGGTATCTCCGTTTGTTTAATGTAGCTGTAGGTGGGGCAGGGTTTAGAGCTAATTGATGGGATTCCGTTATTTTACCTTGCCCTTTTATCTTGGTTCCCAGTTGCATTGGTTCAGTTAGTGCTCACTGAAATTTCTAACTAAACTAGTCATATAACTGTAGGTGTGATGGGGTTTGTTAGGTTAGCACTAACTGGTAGCAGTAACTGCAGATGGGGCAACAATACACCACTAATAGAATAACAGAATATGTTAACAACCCACTAACTTGACAGGATAACAGCAAGTGGGTCTGGGGCCTAAGCCAGTAGGATATCAACGGTAAAGAATTCACTGCAAATATCTGCAAGAAGTAGTTAACTACCTACCTGAGTTATGCCAAAGTAGTTTAGGCAGTACTGCCTAGTACTGATAGAAACTCAAAGAACTACTTCATTATTGGACCATTGGATTCAGGCTGCCTGTGCTTGTGCCAGAAATTTGAAGAGGTTTTTTGTGTTTGATTTTCTTAACTAGTGCATTTCACTAGATTTGTACCATTTTGTCTGGCTTGGAATCCTACCTATTTTTTTCAAAGTGAGGATCAAAGCTCATCTTTCAGCTTCAAAACTGTTAACGGAGAAATTACTGAAGTTATGTTCTTTGTTGTGTTTCCAAAGGACCACTGCACCACGAGAAGGATGTTCTGCAGAAGTCATTGATCGATTTCAATATGCCATGAAGAAGCCGATGAATAGTTCTTTGAGTGGCAAAGTAGACATTATGCACACAAGCAGGATGACTACTGAATTTTCAAAAATCATCCCATTCAGTTTTGACGTGTGTTTAGCTAATTATAAGCATGTAGACCATTGGGAAGGGCTTGGGTGGTCTTCCAATACCTCCCAAAAATATTTGCGCTTACCATGGAAAAGGAGTAAACAGCAGTTTGTAAGGCAAGTTTATTTAGTGGAGGACGAGCAGGACACTCAATTCATTCCTCCTGAGGCGGAAGTAGAAAAATTTAAGGTAATGCAAAGTCCTTGCAATGATATCAGGATCCAAGAGGGCCCTGCTGATTCAAGCCTTTTGGCCTATGATCCTGACTTTATTAAGATGATAGGAACGCTTCCACTGAATAATAACATTGAGGTTGTACCGTTTATCAAAGCATGGTTGGCAGAGGGCAAAGCACTCACAAAAGAAGGTGTAGTGGCTGGTATGACTAAACTTCGGAGATGGTCAAGATACTCGCAAGCACTTCAGGTGAGAAGCCCCTTCTTTGACTCGTTTTATTCACATAGCATGTCTCCTTAAGGTTTTCTTATGACTCTCGAATATATCAAGTTTCCAGCGAGTCAAAGTTAAGGTATTGCTATGAACTCATTCACGGATATTGATATCAAATTAAGCATTAAGTAGGAAATAGCATCCACAAAGCACTCTCCAACTAAGAAATTAGTATGAATATCAGTGGCTGCCGATAGCTCAGGCAGATTATAAGCTAAGATCTCCAAACCGTATAACTCCTCTACAAGAATCCCAAGACTCTAAACCTGTAAAACTGGTGGCTCTTTGTACTAAGTAAAAGCTACCTCTCTTCAATTTAGGGAAATACGGAATCTAGAAATTAGTACCTAATTTATGAACCATGTAAAATAGTGTTCTGGGCCTGTCAAATGTAATAAAAAAGTGCGTCTCCAATAGTAATGGTCAAAACAGAAGTACAGACCCCCAATAAAACATTGCCTCAATGTGGGCTGCATTGTTAACTACTAAAGCTACTTTTGTACTGTTGTTTTGTCGTTCTCGTTCCTGGGTTAGAATTTCGTGCTAATGGTGCCTGTCCAAAAGCTGACTCCCCAATAGTCGCGGAAACCCGCTTTTAGTACCATAAAGCTTATGCAATTTTTTGAGCATAGAGAATTTTATTTCATTTCTATTAGTAGGAAAATCATATCAGTAAGGAATCAGAATAGTAGGCAAGTCACCATAAGAAGCAGCAGGAACAGTATCTGGTGATACAACATCTGAAATCTTGGGAATTGTGAGAGGTAACATATGGCTTGGAATGGGAAATCAATGATAAAAACAAATGATCCTTTTCATTTCCTACATTAATTTAATCGCTTTGATACTTTACTTAATTCAAATCCCAAAATTACCTTGAATCTTTGAATCTCGTGCAAATCTAGATTCGAATCAACTCGATTCAAATCCAATGGTAACCATGTCAAGCACTTGGATTCTGTATCTAACATGATATTATCATGCACTTGTTAGAGAATTATGCATGTTTTTGCCTAAGTTCAAACTTCAAGTTTTTGTCTGTGTTGTGTGTCTATGGTTTCCCTTAACATTGCCTGCAAAAGCGCTTCCTGGTTTATTTTTAGCATGATAGAAACTTTGGTTTTGGTTTTGCTTCTTGGTACTAGGCTGAGATATCTCATTTTTAAGCAATGGGGTTTTATTTAATGGCATTAGATATCAGAGTGGATAGCAACAGAAAAACCTTTTGAGCTGGATGAAAGGGATGCCATATGTCGCATCGATCTGATGGCTAAATCAGGTGATTTGGATGGAGCTGAGAAGTTATTTCAGGAACTTCCTCCTGAGTACAAAACAGAGAGAGCTTACAACACTCTTCTTGCCGTTTACTGTTACAGAAATCTTGTGACAAAGGCAGAGAAGTTGATGGATGTTATGAAGGAATCACGTCTGTGTTCTTCACCTTTTGCATATAACCATCTGATGTCTCTTTATGTGCGGAATGGTTTCTTAGATAAGCTTTCTCTATTGCTTGAAGAGTTGAAGTCCACTGGTATTACTCCTGACGTATATACATACAACATCTTGATGGGTTATAAGGGCAAAAGTGGAGACATAGAGGCAATGGAGAAGCTAATGGGTGAACTAAGGGCTGATTCTCGTGCTTTTCCAAATGGTGCAACGTATACCGTCTTAGCGAATGCTTATATCTCAGCCGGTATGAGAGATAAGGCAGAAAATGTTTTGAGGGAAATGGAATTTGCTCTTGATGCAGGCCACATAAAGAGAAGGCTTCTCTCATATGAGACACTTCTAACTATGTATGGGACATTGGGAAAGTTGGATGGCGTCGAGAGAGTGTGGCTACATGTGAAAGTGTATCCCCAAAGGACTACTGCAAGCTATGTGTGCATGATTGAGGCCCTTGGAAGGATGGGTGAGATTGAAAGGGCTGAGAAAATCTTTCAGCAACGGAAGAAGGAAAATAAGAATATTAGAAATAGGTTGTATAATGCATTGCTTAGTGGATATTCACGGAAAGGCTTGATGTGGAAAGCAGATGATCTTGTGAAGGAAATGCAGGGGAGGGGTTTAGCTCTTGATTCACTCAGTTATTATCATCTTATAAGAGGGTACTTGAACAGTAATGAAGATGACAAGGCATTGGAGGCATTTAAAGAAGTGAAAGGTATTCCTGGACTGAGACGTCCTAAACTTTGGTACGACACGTCGTTAATTATCCTTAATATTTTTTCTGAGAGAGGTGATGTGACCAATGCCAAGAGTCACTTTGAGGATTGTAGAAGGATATACAGTGACAAAGATGTCCGCTTATATAACTATCTGTTGAAGGCTCATATAAAGGCACAAATGCCTATTGTTGATGGATTTCTTGACAGAATGGCTGCCGATGGTATCAAACCTAACAAGGAAACAGAGGATCTTCTCAAGCAGTTAGAACATTTGCCATGAACTACTTCGATGCATTGCTTTCCATACAAGTAAGAAAAGATGTGAAGAGGTATTTGGCATGAAATGTAGTACTTATATGAGTGAGCCTTTCTGATTATGGAAGCAATTTATATCTCTACATCCCATGACGAATCTGTAGGAGCACAATGTGATTTTCTTAGGTTGCATGTGCAAAAAAAAAGCAAGTGCATCATAATCAGTGGTACAATTGTCACCCTTTAGTGCACGTGTAATTCATAGCTGAAAATTTATATATTTGTATCCTTTATCTTGGGAGGACTATAGCACATGTGCCTTTGCAACTTGTAGCCGATGATTGATGCTGTTGGCTTTTATTGGACGTAAAAATGAGGCATAACGTTTAATGTTGCATACAATTTGATATCACACTATATAACATACAAAAATTATCTAACATACTGGCTGTGCTTTCTATCTATGTTTTGATCAAGCTGGAATAATGAAATGTCAATTTTTTATTGATTTTTTACGAGGAAGTACGGATTTCAATTTTTGTTTGGCTTTGCTCTATAGTGCTGGCCTTCATCAAAATTGAGTCTACCCTTCACCTTCGGAGACATGATAGAGACTTAGTATGTTGGTTGTTGTACAAAGGTATGAAGGCTAATGTGGGTGTATGTTTGTGCATTTAACTTGCGCATACTCTAGGGTGGTGATGAGGGATGTCATAGCATTTGGTACATGCTATGCATGATGAAGTTGATGACCTAAGCCTTTAACAATGGCAATTGCATAGTATGTTCATAGTACATATGGCAAAATATGTACTCTCCATTATAGTACATATTTTGCCATATGTACTATGAACATACTATTTATTGTCTACATTCCAAGCAATTATGAAGTTCGAAGATGAGAATTTTAACTGTAACGTATTCTAATGCCAACACACAAATAAGGACATACAAGAGAAAAAAAACACAAGCTTTTAATGTAAAGTATTCCAGTGCCAACACACAAATAAGGACATACAAGAGAAAAAAAACACAAGCTTTCTCGTAAACCTTTACAACTCACCCCCAAATGTTTAAAAAGAAAAAAAAAGGACTGCGTTAACTTTCTTGTCAAAATTGAGAATTGATCCAAAGCAATTTGAAACCATTTGATTTGCAATTTGTAGGAAGCATGAACTCTATGCTGGTTCAAAATGATGAGATATGTTATACATCCCTAAGCTCTTTGTTTTACCTATGTTTGCTAACATTCAAACAAGCATAAGAGGAAATCAAAAGCTTGTCAATAAAAGGGTGTTGTTGTAGGACAATTACGATTTTCAAAATTACATCATAGGAAGATTTAGAGGTAAGACATTTTAATTGGGCTATGCTAAGGAGTACAAAGTCCAATTATGATAGAGCCTTAGTACGAAATTTTGGTGTTGCTCTATTGTATTCCCTCATTACTCAATTTTGTCCAAATATTTGTGTTGTCATATTTAGACATGTTTCTACTTTGTTGCCATCTTGCTACATTTATTAAGTCTGCATTATCCTTACGAGATTTTTTTTTTGTTAGGAATGGAATCATTCCTCAGTGTTGTGGAGAGCACACACCACTCTTGTACAATACATAGTAAAGATGCCATAATTTTGAAATTTTCCAAGATTGGTGTAAGCATGTAAATTTCAAAAACAAAGTAAAAACCATCGATTTTAAGCAAAAGGAAAAGTAAGTTATGTATTGCAAGAGGTTGAATGGTTGGTATATATTGCAACCTACTAAGAAATAAATATGTTACCCGATTGATTCTTTGTAGGTGTCTATTGTTGGATTAATGACAAGTTTAGGCCTCACACACTTAATTATTAATGTTAATTGCAGTTTGATCCAAGGACACCATTTATCTTGCTAATTGTATTTCCACTAAGTCAATTCTCTTGCTAAGTTAAAGTGGAATTATTTAGATTATTGGCGAATAAAAATTGGAAGTGTTGGAACTCCATTGGAGTCTCGCATGGCCACATGCACAGTGTGCATCTTGGGTGCACCCCCAAGATGAGCCTCTAGTTTTGGAAGTGCAAGCCTTGTCAGCAAATTCAAGAACTTGCACATTAAGTCACCTCCTAGACGTGCGTCACATCTTGGATTTGGTTAGCGCACATCCAGATCTGGATGACATCTTGGAAGCTGAGCCAGAAACATATGCATCTCTCTCTCTCTCTCTCTCTCTCTCTCTCTCTCTCTCACACACACACACACACACACACACACACACACACACACACACACACACACACACACACACACACACACACACACACACACACACACACACACACACACACACATGGATAGTATCTAATTTCATTCCACTCTACTTGTACTAAACTATTTTATGGCTTTTATGGTCGAAATTTTTAAGTTCGTTAAGAAAACGGTTATGTTTATACAAACACGTCTTAAAGTTTCATACGGTTCACATCTGACGACCAAGATCCGATGCATATGATTTGATGGACAGAATTACTAGCTTCTTCCACAAGTTACCAGAAGACTTCTTCTACAAGCAACTTGTACTGACCTAATAAAAGGAACCAAAAGCTATCTATACCTGACTAAAACATAGCCTTTCCTCCTCCATACTTTCTTCTCATCCCTCTTCTCTCTCTCCACTATCTTTCTCTATTTGCAAAGTTACGCTCCAAGCATTGGGTGGCGCCCTATCGGAAGGCAACCTCACAACATCTTGATGAGGTAAGAGCTACATCACTCAACTACATCTCCTTCGTGGTATGGAAAGAATGTCTTTTTTTTATAATTAAAGAACTATTTTTTACTTGAGGAATACAACGATCTGGCCTCCCTACAAACCTTGCTATGTATTCTCTTAGGAAAAAGACTCAAACGTTTTTTTTTGTTTTATGATCTTCAAGAAAAAGATACAAAGTGTTGAAGAACCATGACATCGTCACGGGAGAGCTTACCTACTACTATTTAGATATGAGTTTTCACACTCAAGTGCATTTCAATTGAGGTAAGGCTACAAGGAATTTGTTTAAGCTCTTAGAGCACCATACTTATCTACTATTCCTCTCTATCTCAATATGTCATTTGCTTGTTAACTCTTCATTTACCACAACCAACTTCGATAGGTCTTTATTTTATCAAAGGTTAAGCCAGATACACAATGAGGGCTAACATTTGATTTTTGGCTAAAGCGCTTTTGAATGCATGAATTTGCACAAGAGTCGGAACAGTCACATGGATTAGTATGGCGTGGATTTGCCCTAATACCATCAGGTGATTGTACGAACCAGCTCCAGTGTTTTTGTATTCAGCTTAAGTAGCATGTAACTTTTTACAATTACCATTTAGTTAATACATGTTTAAAGTAAGACTCAAGCTCGTACATTCCTGGCAAGCATGGATATGCTCAGGAGTCTTGACACCAATGCATGACATGATATTTTCTAGAATGGCATGATTTGCCCTAATATCTCTACATACGGGTCCTTGCTCGTCTTATTTGCTAATGCATTGCCTTGGACGGTGAACTTTTAAATACCTAGCCTTGTTATTTATTAATGATAGGGACCAATACCACATACATTGATCAACATGGCATTTGCCCTAATACTGTCAAAAGATCGGTTTGGCCTATTGTAAATTGACTAATTTGAATGGGAAGACTAGACTACGATTCTTTAATTCTAATCATGCTGTAAAGTAGTAAGACTTGTTTTGTACATGGATAACAACTGACATTCAATGTTGACACTTGTCTTTCTCACATACTAACTCGCGCAGTTTTGTGTTGTGGGATGATGGTTGATACCAGCTGGTCGTCTAAAAATAAATTTTGTTTTATCGTGCTTTAAGTACTGTATTTTACTTTTCAGCTTTATATTACTTTGTTAGCTTATGTTTCAAAGGGTTTGATCTTGCTTTTACTCTCTCTCAACTCACATTCCAGCGCGCACTCTCTCTTGCTTGAACGTTCCAGTTAATGTAGTCTCTCTCTTTTTCTCGAGGGTTCTAGATACGCATTGGCCATCATCATTGACAACTAGCCGTCAACTGCACATCATCGAAAGTTTAGGGCATATGTGGCCCAATGAAAATGCTTAAAACGCATTCTATCTAACTATAATGGCATTCTCTCTCTCTCTCTCTCTCTCTCTCTCTCTCTCTCTCTCTCTCTCTCTCTCTCTCTCTCTCTCTCTAGCGAGCTCGCTCACACACATGTATATGCTTGTGATGATGAATAATAACACACTAATGAAAGCTTGTTGCTAATTATAATGGGAGCTTAAGTTGGTATTAGAGCCAAACCCTATGAGGTCATCATTGTTTTGAAAGATCAACATTGTAGTCATCCTTGTGTGAAGATGAGAGATATTTAAAATTTTTAAAAAGTACAATTTATCAAACATTAGGACAAATATGGGCAGAAAATGGGCCCTTTAAGCAAGTTTGATTTTAGAGAGATTACATGGAGAGAGAAGAATATTCGACAATATTTCATATTTCTGGTACTGCCCACCATTTAACCTATATTAGTTACTTATATATTGTCATTCGTCATCTTAATTAACTATAACTTTTGATCAGTACATCGAAATTCAAAATTGAGTATACCATAAAAAAGAGGACGTCAAGAGCTTTTCAACGCATACCATATTCTACCAAGAAAAAAAAATGTCAATTGTAAAAAAAAAATGGGATATCAATTCAGTGCGTCCGAGTACATTTGCACAGTTGCAAATGTACTTGGGCGCACTGAATCAGTATCCCATTTTTCGTTAGCTATAATTTGTTATTATTACATCAAAATTCAAAACTAACTACACCATCATAAAGAGGACTTCAAGAGCTTTCCAAGGAATACCATAATGTTATAGTTCTGTGAACGAACAAAAAGTTATAGCTTAACAAAGATGGGATATCGATTCAATGCGCAAAAGTGCCATATGACACCTTGCAAATGACTTTGGGCGCACTGAAACGATATCTCATTTTCGTGAGAGGGTCCCCCACATGGGCTTGCATGCTTTAAATGTCATTCAATATTCTCATAATCTTTTCTAGATTTTATGTCAAGACATGACCACACAAACATTTCGTCAAACCCACTAGCACTAGATGAGAAAACCCCAATTAAACTTGAATAGTAGTGAATTTTTTTTTGAAGAAAACGCAAAAACAGAATACCAAGACATGCAACAAGCCTAGGACTTGCACCTGGGCTTGCACAAGAAAGAAGGCGAACTCGAGCCTTGTTGAAAGGTGAATCATACTCTTTGTTTCTTCATGATGTGACATGCACTTTTCTCCTCTTTAGCCCAATAGTCTCTTCATGTGGTAAATTCAATGGACTGAATTAATAGTATATATAGGATTAATCACCACACTCAACACAACAAAAGAATCAACTCCTTAAAAGCCACAAGCATCTCAAGGCTCACAACTAGTTGAAGACTTTGTGGTTGTTTGATGGACCCTTTCTGTGCCTCCCTAATCGGTCGAAACTAGAGGGCAAAGAAGGGGTTTTATGGATCTATTATGGGTGAGTAGTCGTGTAGTAATGGGCTTCGATCCAATGAGAGAGGGTAAACACGGTGATAGGAGTGAGGATCTAGGCTTGCTAAGATTGTCAATCTTAGATTCGGATCTGATCGTGGAATAGCCTAGATTTGTGGTTGTTCATCTTTGATGTTTTTTCTCTTTTTGGTCCTTCGTGCTTATCTAGGCATCATTGGCTCTAGATCTTCTCCTCAAGAGGTTGATCTTCTCAAGGGAGGTGAACGATGAAAGAAATCCTACCTACAGATCTTAATGATCGTTCCATGGTTTTCTTAGAGAGAGAGAGAGAGAGAGAGAGAGAGAGAGAGAGAGAGAGAGAGAGAGAGAGAGAGAGAGAGAGAGAGAGAGAGAGAGAGAGAGAGAGAGAGAGAGAGAGAGAGAGAGAGAGAGAGAGAGAGAGAGAGAGAGAGAGAGAGAGAGAGAGAGAGAGAGAGAGAGAGAGAGAGAGAGAGAGAGAGAGAGAGAGAGAGAGAGAGAGAGAGAGAGAGAGAGAGAGAGAGAGAGAGAGAGAGAGAGAGAGAGAGAGACTAACAAAGTTTTATTAGGAGGGAGAGAAGATGATCCAATACAAAGGTGAGCCCCCTTCACTTTGATTGGCTACTGAAGTTCCATTAGGATCACAATCTTGACCGCCAAGATCACTTTGTATTTCTTGAGGACAAATTGTGTTTCCCAACTTAGGAACTTTACAAAAGCTAAGTTTAAAATACTTTATTTAATAATTGTGCTCCCATGGCACTTATTAGCCTAAGGCCCAATGTTGGACTCACACACACAGGATGTCAACTGGTCGCCTGTTTCTAATACTTCCGACTCTCTACTTTATTTATGTAGTGTTTGGGCTTATTGTAGAAGCCTCTTGCCATATTTTAGAATATTCCATGTCGTTCCTAGAATCGGACAACATGCTCCTGCTGCCAAACAAGTGACAGTCCCATGGCACTGCTCTGACTGGTCCTTGGGATGATGACGTAGAGAGCATATGTATATATATAGACATGTTTTTTTTTTTTTTGCTCTAGGAAAAAACGTAGATACGAGTTCGCTTACATAAAACCTGAGGCTTTATTTGATGACGATAAGCAAGAATATGGACTTGCCAGATTTTCAATAGTAACCATATGAGTTTGATGTCCATTCTTGGTAATTTTGTTCTTCGACAAGTGGGTGGTCGACACCATCCATCAGAGGATCCCATAATAAGGCTGGTTGATATTGAATCTGATAGCTCGGCGCTACTTCTCTCAGTGGTATTGTCGTGGTCTCTCTCAATTCGTAATGTGGATAGCACGCTCGCTTGACTGCTTAGTCTATCTAGGGATTCGTGTATGCTTTAACCTGAAGACTTTCTTCGTTAGTCAATCTTACCAATTGAGGACAAGGGGCAGACATTGTAGGCATTGGTTCTTGCTCTACAATTGGCCTTTTTGGGCTTGAATTCCCTAGATTTGGCCTTTTAAAAATGGATATACCCGAATTTGTCACTGTGTTGGTGGTCTGTTGCTTTGTGGAACAATCAGACTTTGGTTGTGAATCTTGCTCATTGAAGGACAATCATCAACCTTAGTCTCCCCCTTGGTATTGCACTTCCCAATTGAAGGCTGCGTGGTCACACTTTTCCTCAGACTTTGTGTTGAGTTGCCTTCAAGTTGCTCTGTTGACACATGTTCCTTTTATAATTCATCAACAAGAAATTTTTTTTAATGATTGGGCCAAGAGACTTGGTGAAATCCTCTGGACTTCATCGGTTGCCAATTTCTTGACTTTCTCAGCTACCATTGGCTTGATAGATTCTACCAGCTCATCTTCTGTGATGTTCTTGTTGGTTTGGCCGTGGGTGCATCTGTTTACTTTAAAACTTTTGTTAAATTGACTTCTTCCTCACAGGTTTGATACCTAGGTGACACTAAGATCTTTCACTTATAGCACATTAAGTCTGTGTGTGGACGAGACAACACAGGTGCATGTCGATATGCCAAATGCCTCCTAGCTATTTGTGAGCTCTGCAATGAACAATCCAAGCATGGATGGCTAACTCTGCATTGTCCACACATAGGTTCGAATGTTGATGGATCACTTTGATGTGGACATTCGACGACGATGTCTTCCTCCACATCCAAAGCATCGTACCGTGTGCAGTATATCATCTCCTCTGAGTTGATAATCATACACAGGTAATGGACGTCCCTTAGAATCTTTCACAAAATAAACCGATAGGCTATTATGGTCTTCTTGTGAGTTTGGTGACATGCAAGATGATATGACTAGGACTTCCACTTGGCCACTTTTCGTTATAGAAACTCATGATTCAGATGGATCACTTTGACATTCATCCGCTTGGTGAACTCCTTGTCAGCTTGATTTTATTTTTGACCTTTGCATTGTCGGATCTTGTTGTTAAACTTGCTGCTCTGCATTTGTCTTTGTAAGAAGAATGGATTCTTGATTAGACATTTTGTACTTGGATGATCCTCAAAGCAGTATGTACATTTGTCCTTCTCAAAAAACTTTGCCTTGCGAGCCTGAGTTTGATGACAACCGAAATTTGAAGTACTAGGTTCGTGGTCACTTGTTGCACTTGATCTACTAGACTTTGTTGCACTCCCAGATGATTCATATCATTCCTCCCTTGTCTGCTGGACTAGTGTTGAACCTTCAGATATTTCTAATTTCTCATTCGATATTTCTGCTTTTGGACATGAGTGATTTACTCTCTTCTTTAAGTTAATATTCTCCATAATGACCGCATCTTGAAGTGCAGGATGCAAACTTCTTCATACTAGACTTGATCTTGTCGAGTAGTCCGACATAGTAATTCTTCATTATGGTCTCTGGGCTCAATAGATCATTATCTTTCACCAGATTGCATAGTCGTCTAGTGTATTGTTGAACTATCTCATCAAGAAACATCTGAAATGAAGCTAAACTGACAAACTTGGTAGTCATGGCTGGAATGCAGTGTAGTCTTGATGTAAGAGATTGCTTTGAGAGTTGCACAATAGTGCACGTGAGTAAAAGTTGGCTTACTCGCCGATCTCACAATGCCTCAAGGTCTGTTGTGGCCTCTGGGAAAGTGGCGAGTAAAGAAAATGACTAAAAATGAAAAAAACCCTGAGGGCAAGTAAAAAACCTATAAAAAAAGAGAGAAAATAGCAAAAAAATGCAAACTAAAATCCACTCCTAAGACTGTTTAGCATCGTCTCCCCGGCAACGGCGCCAAAAAAATGTTGGACCCTTTCTGTGCCTCCCTAATCAGTCGGATCTCCTAGATTTGTGGTTGTTCATCTTTGATACTTCTTCTCTTTTTGGTCTTTTCTTGGTTTGGTTAATTCATGCTTATGTAGGCATCCTTGGCTCTAGATCTTGTCCTCAAGAGGTCGATCTTCTCAAGGGAGGTGAATGATGAAAGAAATCCTACTTACAGATCTTGATGATCGCTCCATGATTTTCTTAGAGAGAGAGAGAGAGAGAGAGAGAGAGAGAGAGAGAGAGAGAGAGAGAGAGAGAGAGAGAGAGAGAGAGAGAGAGAGAGAGAGAGAGAGAGAGAGAGAGAGAGAGAGAGAGAGAGAGAGAGAGAGAGAGAGAGAGAGAGAGAGAGAGAGAGAGAGAGAAAGTAAAACTGACAGAGTTTTATTAGGAGGGAGAGAAGATGATCCACAATACAAAAGAAATGGCTCCCTCTTATAGATTTGAGAGGTGAGCTCCCTTCACTATGATTGGCTACTGAAGTTTCATCAAGATGACGATCTTGACCGTCAAGATCACTTTGTGTTTCTTGAGGGCAAGTTGTGTTTCCCAACTTAGGAACTTTACAAAATCTAAGTTTAAAATACTTTATTTAATTATTGTGCTCCATGGCACTTATTAGCCTAAGGCCCAATGTTGGACTCACACACGTAGGATGCCAATTGGTTGCATGTTTCTAATACTTCCGACTCTCTACTTTTATGTAGTGTTTGGGCTTATTGCAAAGACCTCTTGCCATATTTTAGAATATTCCATGTCATTCCCAGAATTGGACAACATTGCCCATGTGTCATCTAGGTTTTATCTTATGCAAAGAAAGGTCATCTGCCATTGTGTCTAGCTATTCTCATAAAATATTAGTTCTTTTGTTTAGCTTTCTAATTTTGTTTCTTTAGTCTAGTTTCTCAAATTGCAATGGTTTAGCCTTGTCTAATTCTTCATTAAAAACCTTGGCATTTGCTTATAGCTAGCTGATCATAGCTTGTTTTGTAACTGCTCCATATGTTGGCTACAATATTGACCTTAATTAGCTTTAGAGAAAGTTTTGCACTGCGAAAGTTCATTCCTAGAGAAAGTGCTCCTATGAAGGTTCCCAAGTGAAAACAAAAAAATGAGAAAAGAGCCGTGAACCCTCGCAGACAGCAAACTTTTGAGTTCCACTGGTAGGTAACCTTCATAGAGAATTCCGAAGTTCTATCCTAGTGAGATAAGGACACAGAAGAGCCTACGAGAGTTAGTTCGATTCCAATGAGCTGGAAAGTGGATTTGAGTGCTTAAAAATCAAGGGCACCCACACGTGTGAAATTCACATGGTATCAGAGCCCACCTAAGGTTACCAAGCATTTTCATCCATTTGTGTGAAAATTTTCTACCAATATTGAGCTAGAAATTGTCAAGATCCATTTTCCTACTTTCTTGTTCAATTTGGATCAAAAGAGATCAATAGGGCATTGATTGGGTCTAACCTGGTACTGTAGGGCATTGATTGGGTCTAACCTGGTATTGTACAGAATCAGGTGCTTAGACACATGTGAGGAACATCCAATTTCAGTTTGAGAGTTATCTTCCATGTTTGATCCAAAAATCTTGCTAGATAGCTTGTTTTGAAGCTATTTTTGTCTAGTTTTTGATGCAATCAGTTTCATTCCATTTAGTTGTGCCAATCAAAAGCTATAAGCTTTTGATGAGGGTTATTTAGGACACCTAGGCCTGTGTGGACACATTTGGTTTGGTCAAGAGATTGCTTGTTTGATCCCAAATCACAGTTGTATGCTTACCAATCTCATCAATATGTGATCTAGGCATTGTTTTGAGATCTTAGCCATTTTGTTTCATTCAATATCATTGTATTTGAGTCAAATTTTATTTCTTAGTGTATTTCACATGCTTTTCCCATACTCCATCATTTGATGTGAAGTAGATCTAGTTTTGGAGAGATTGAGATAGCTAGTGAGCAATTCACAATCTGTTGCGAGATCTTTCATAGGAGGTGATAGAACATCGTTATTAGACCCTATTGAGAGCATGTAGCAACATTTTTTTGTTCATCATTTGAGTTCTCTTCACCTTAGATGACTTCAATGGGTTCATTCTTGTTGGAACCAATTGAGAGATTGTCCACTTCAAGCTATTCAATTTGGAAGCTGAGGATGGAGTCCATCTTGATCCTTCAAGATGTGATGGACATTGTTCTTGGACTTGAAGAAGAACCTCAAGTTCTTCAAGAGGTTCAAAAATACAAGAAGAGAACTAGGATGGCTCTCTACTACATTAAGATGTAATGAGATATTGAGGGAGATAGGTAATTGCACTATAGCCAAAGAAGCTTGAGATCGTCTCAAGACTATCTATGAGGCTAAGAACACCTCTAGGCTCCTCACTCTTAGAAATCAAATCTCTCAAAGTAGCCAAAAGAGTGATGAGAGTGCATCTAATTATGTTCTGAGAGTCAAGGATATTCATAGGGAGCTTGCATGCATTGGTGATTCCATCAATCAAAGTGAGCTAGTCCAAGTCATTCTCAATGGCTTGAGAAATGAATTTGACAATCTTGTCCAATCCTATGCCATTAAGGAGGAGCTACCAAGCTTGGAGGCACTCCAAAGTGTGCTTATTTATGAAGAATCAAGACAAGAGTACAAACTGTTGAGAATGGACAAGCTTTCTCTCAATCATAATGATGGCAAAGCTTTATTTGTCAAGGACAAGCACAAAGGGAGGAGCAAGAACCAATATCAACAATCCTCAAGAAAGGACAAACATAAAGCCAAAGACAAATCAGATTTTTTCACCAAAAAGATCCATGAGAGATAGATATGAGCCTAAGAGGCTCTCATATGTTGATAAAGGCAAGCAGATGGATCTTGATTCCACTAATTATGCTTTTATTGTTTCTCATGAAGAGCCAAAGAATGTACAAGAGGCACTCAATACCAAGGAGTGGTATGATGCCATGAAGCAAGAGTATGATGCATTGATCACCAACAATACTTGGGAGCTTGTGGATCCACCATCCAACAAGCATGTGATTGGTTGCAAGTGGGTATTTCTGATCAAGTACAATCATGATGGCACCATCAACAAGTTCAAGGCAAGATTATGTGCCAAAGGATTTGCTCAAATCCATGGCCTTGACTATGAGGAGACCTTTGCACATGTTGCAAAAATGGTGACAATAAGAATTCTTATTGTGAAAGTACTGTACTTTAGGACCATAAATGGATCTACAAAAGATCCACAAGAGTGATTGGATGCTTGCTTAACAATCTTTCAAAAAACTAGACACAAAAAAGTTGATCTAGATTGGCAATTTGACAAACAACAAGCATTAACAATCAAAAGCATTGATAAACATTGAAATCCGAGCCCACACCTATGTACTACAGGCTGTAGTACAGCCTTCAACCTGAGAAACAAGTAGAAATTGATTTGGTTTCATTTGGATCACAAAAACTCAATGTACATAGTGAACTAGCTTGAGATTGCCAATGAGCTCCAAAAATTTTCTATCTTCTCACTATGGAGAGAGGGAATACATAGCAAATTCGACTTCCTTCTTGAAGTTAGGTGGATTTCAAGCATGTAATAAGGAAGTTAACTCACTCTCCTTGACCTAAAATGAAACCCTAGTCTATTTCCTAGGGTTATGCTTGGTAGGTAGCTAGTTGGTCAAATTTTCACCTTAAACTTAGATGTAGGTCCTATAAAGTAGGGATGACCACCAAATAGACATGACCAACTCTCTTGACTTGACCTAACCTACATTAGGATGGGTTTCCCATGTGGCATCATGGCCTCACATGTGTGGGACCCACTTGTGTACACAATTTACACTATTCTACATGGTTTTTGATCAAGCTAGATTTGCCAATTTTTGGCAATTCTTCACACTTATTTCTCTTGCTTGTTTTTTCAAATGGAAGGTGTTCCAACTAGATGTATCCAATGCTTTTTGGTTATCTTGAGGAGGAGAATTATATGGAACAGCCTCAAGGATTCATCAAGGATGAGTCCAAAGTGTGCTTGCTCTTCAAAAGTCTTTATGGACTAAAGCAAGCAGATCATGGTATTCAAGACTTAACACTTTTCTTATCTCACTAGGATTTGTCCTTAGTGACTATGATCCTTCCATGTATTTAAAGCTTGTTGATAGTAATATTGTCATTCTTCTAATCTATGTTGATGACATTATTCTTTGTCGAAGTTTTATCATGCTAGTTAAAGAAACTAAGCTAGCACTTGGAAGTGAGTTTAAAATGCAAGATCTAGGAGAGATCCATTACATACTAGGCCTAGATATTGACTTTCATGATGATTATGCTTTTATATATCAATCTAGATATGCTCATTCTATGTTGAAAAAAATTCATATGAAAAATTCTAAGAGCATAGATACTCCAATGGACAAAATTGTGAAAGATCCTAACAAAGGTGATGAAAGATCTTCGAGGACATCACACATTTTAGGAGTCTTATAGGCTCCTTGATTTGGCTTACCATCACTAGGCCCGATTTGAGTTTTTGTGTGCACAAATTGAGTCAATTTATGCAAGATCCCAAGATCCATCATTGGAAGATGGTCAAGAGGATTCTAAGATATATATGTTCATCTTGTGATTATGGTCTACTCTATAAAAGTGAAGATCTATCCATTGTTGGCTACTTGGATTCGGATTTTGCAAGTGATAAGATGGATCATCACAACTACCAAAGAAGTGCTTTGGATCAAGAGATTGTTATTGGAGCTAAAGTGCATCAAGGAGGATGATCTACAAATTATCAAGTGTCACAATATCTCGGCCCAAGCTCTTGCCAATAATCCCATATTTCATGCAAGAAGCAAGCACATAGAAGTAGCACACCACTCTGTGAGAGAAAAGCTTATTGGAGGAGAAATCTATTTGGAGCATGTCAACACACCCTCTTGTATTGCCAATCTACTCACCAAGTCTTTGAGCAAGAGTGCCTTCATCAAGCATAGATCTAATCTTGGAGTAATCCCAAGATCAATGCTTAATCTTCAATAGATAAATTTATAGGTGGAGTGTGAGAAATGCAAAAAGGTTATCTATGTTAGTTATAGGGGTCTTATACTTTTTTGTATCAAGCATCTTGGTGTAGGATGTTGATAGAGTCAAATTTGGCATAGATGGCAAATTGTCCAATTCCACATGTAATGCCACTATTGAGCCAAAGTAGTGTAGAAGGCAAAACTCGAGCTAAATGGATAGTAGACAAGTGTAATGCTTTTGTTTGATGAAGTTCAAGAGGTCCAATAGGATTTAGAGGTGGAACCATGAATTTAGCTCGTGGATCTATAGTATCATTGTACTTCTCAGCTATGCATTGTGAAGATGGCACGTTTTGGGGCTTGATTTCTTTTGCTTGCACCTTCTCCCTCACAAAGTGATGAACAATCTTGACATGCTTGCTCCTAGCATGGAATGTGGGATTTGTTGCAAGTTGTTGGGCTGATTGGTTATCACAAAGGATCAATGGTACCTTCTCAGCCTCCATGACATGAAGCTCCACCAATAGCCTTTTGAGCCAAAATACTTCCTTTGTTGTAGAAGTCAAGGCCTTGTACTCAGATTCAATTGAAGAAAGTGAAAAAGTATCTTGCTTTCTAGAAAGCCAAGACACCACTCCATCACAAAGGAAAGTTGCAAATGCACTAATTTTTATATCCACTTTATAACTTGCAAAATCCAAGTCCGAGAATGTGAATTTCACATGTGTGGAGTGTCCATCACATGTGATTGTGATCTCCTAAAATGTGTGGATGCACAATGATCAAGATTAGATTGAGATTCAAGATCTATCTTACTTTCAATGGCAAAAACACACTACTACATGCATTAACTCAATTTCAAAGTACATACACACGTGTGGGAAGTACTTCAAAATAAAACTAAGTAAAACTAAGCTCCTCTCCTCGGGTAAAGAGAGAATACTACCAATAGCTCTCGGGTAGAGAGAGAAAACTAGAAAAGCACTTAGACTCAAAATCCACTAGATCTCCAAATTGCATTAATCCAAATATTTGTCTAAAGATTCATTTATTAGATAAGCTCTTGATAGATGTACCATAGTTTTATCAAACTAAATTTGAGGAGTGTGAAAATTGGCAAATATTAAGCTTGATAAACACATAGTTTATTGTACATATTGTAATCCACATGTGTGTGAGCATGTTCCCACGTGTGAAGAATAGGTGTAGATTAGTTAGACCCCAATCATGGGAGTTAGATAGCAAGTTTGGTCAAGATTCCTAAAATCTAGGACCTACCTCCACAAATCTAGGAAAGTTGATCTTGATCCAACTACAATAGATGGTATACCTAATGGTTAGGTCAAATATACATGACTAGGTAAACCTAATGATGACATAGCAACAAACTTGCTCAGCCAGCCGAAAATAGCCTGATCATTGTACTTGCAAAGGTCAATTCAATCTGATGAGAGATATAGATTTTGGCGTTCTAGCTAATCTCGAGTTTTCACTCCATTTGTGTTGTGATATTTTGATGTGAATGCAATCCAAACTTAGTGTAATTAAACCTATGATATTGGGTCGTACTAAAGACTATATTTCACACGTGAAGTTGTTCTCAAGTGTTTTGATCATAATCTGATTCTTCTTGCTTGGTTAAATCATAATTGTCAATCTAGATCAAGATTTGAGTGTTTCTTTTACAATAGATTCATTGATCAAGTATCCAATCACTCAATGAGGATTTTTTTATAGATCCATTTAGGGTCATAATCACTGATTTAAAACATGAATCAACATCTAATGTTGACTGGAAACCTTGTAAGTCAACTTTTCTCTGTTGCTGACGAGATGAGAATGATGGTTGTCCCATTAATCCAACTTAGTCATTCAATATGGCTATAGTTGACTTTTTGTAGATGATTGGTCATTGTTGACTCAAAATTAAAAGCCAAAACATCCACATCCTATAAATTCAAATCATTGACCCTTGGTTGATTTTTTGGCAATCGCTTTCTTTTGCCCTTCGAATCCACTTACAACATGCCAAATTCGTACCTTTCCAAAGAAACATTTGTTGAAGTGGTGCGCAACCAATGGACACGTAATACTTTTGTCTGAATATTATTTTGAATGAACACGAGCACTTTGAAAATCCAAAATGGATGTCCTTCTCTATTTTCGGAAGCTAGAAGTGCAACAAGACTTCCAATTTATTTCATTCAGATCACTGCACCACTTCATTTTTGCAGCTCTTATAGTTTGCCTATTCTTTCTTGAGCCCACATAAATTTCATGTCTTGCACAAGAAGCTGCAAAACATTCATCACATGAAAGATTTGAATGTTCGGCAATTGTAGTTGATGCTCCTAACTTAGAAGGCCAATGAAATTCTTCAATGATGATGTATCTTTGAGATCGAGCAAACTAATTTTTTGTTCCTCAAAAAAGTCCATCCACCAATGCCGATCAAATTCATCAAAAAAGTGATAAGCTGCTTGAATACCTGATTCCAAAAAAATTAATGAGGCAAATAAATCAACCTCATGATGTTTTCCTTGCACCTTTTGTTCTTCTAGCATGGACTTTAAAGGAGACAATGCTGTGAAATTGTAAAAGCCACATATCTTGAGGTTTGGGGGTTCTCTTTCAAAACCATTCATTGTACACATGTAGTTAAGTGATTAGGCCAATTTTGGAAGTGGATTAGCTCATGGTAGTATAGGCTAGTGACACTTGGCTTGATGCTAGTAGATGTGTGACATAACACCTCTTGTTTCTCTTTGTCAATTTGGGCCAATCATATTGCGAGTGCACCAAAATGGTCCAATTATTGTAAGAGGTGGAGTTTTAGAGGTCTTTGAGTCCAAGGCCTCATAGTTTAATACAAATCAAGTAAATTTGTGTCTTTTGAGACATCTTTGAGTGCTCCACACATGCTTAGAAGAAAGTGGATCAAAATATTGTTGTTTGTCTTTTGTGACAAGAAGATAGATCTAGTTTGAGTGAGATTGTCAAAGCTATTGAGATTGTAATCTCAAATTTGTTGCAAGATCTCAATTGATCTTGGTTGGACACCATTATCAAAGCATCTTTTTGAGAGAGAAGCAACACTTGTACTTGTTTTTTGGATTCTTCACAAGTCAATTTCTCTAGTGATTATGGCATCCATGGGATCCTTTCTCTTGGAGGAAGGAGAGAGATTGAACACTTCCAATCATTATATTTGAAAAGTGAGGATGGAATCAAATTTGATTCTCCAGTATGTGATGGATATAGTACTTGGAAATGAGGAGGAGCCTGAAGTACTCCAATAAGTACAAAGGTACAAGAAAAGGGCAAGAATGGCCCTTCACTACATCAAGATGAATGTCTCATATGAAGTTTTGAGAGAGATTAATGGTTGCACCTCGACCAAGGAGGCTTGGGACACTCTCAAAGCCATCTATGAAGCGAAGAATACTTCTAGACTACTCACTCTTAGGAACCAAATTTTTCAAAGTTATCAAAAGAGTGATGAGAGTGCTTCCAATTTTTTCATGAGAGTTAAGGATCTTCATAGAGAGCTTTTATGCATACGTGATCATCTCAATCAAAGTGAATTAGTTCAATTCATCTTTAATGGATTGAAAGATGAGTTTGAGAACATTGTCCAATCCTATGCAATCAAGGAGGAGCTTCCAAGCCTGGAGGCACTTCAAGGAGTCCTCATTTCTAAAGAATGTAGGCAAGAGAACAAGCTCATGAGATTCAACAAGATTTCATTGAAGGCTGGTGGAGAAGAAAAGCTCTATTCACCAAGGACAAGCCCAAGGGGAGGAGAAAAGGAGGAGCTACATGCTTTGTCACTTTTATTGATGATTATTCAAGATTTTGCTGGGTCGTATCTCTTATCTTCCAAGTCTATGGTGATTGATATATTTCTCAAATTCAAAGCTTTTTTTTAAAAACAGTTCTCTTGTGATTTAAAATCTTTGAGATGTGATGGTGGTGGAGAGTATATCTACAATAAATTTAATGATTATTGTGAGCAAGAGGGAGTTAGAAGAGAGTTCACTTGTGCTTATTTCCCCAACAAAATGGGCCCGGTGGCTGAAAGGAAAAATAGGACTATTTGTGAATGTGCAAAAGATCTTAGATTAGAGGCATCTCTTTCGGTGAATGGTCCCTTCCAAGGCCCTTTTGCAAATGGAAGGGCCTCCGGCCTGACCCCAGCCCATTTCAACCCGAGGATGAAGAATTCAGCTATAGTAATGTTAAGCATTTATGCATATAATTTTGCACGGCATGATTATTTCAAACATTTCACTCAATTCTTCACAAGATTTAGCCTGATGAGCTCATAAAATCAACTACAGCAAAGGGTATCTTGAGCGTGAACGTGCTCCAATGTTTTGATATATTAGCAGCATAAATTTAATCTAAAAGATTGCTTGATTCAATATTTTTTATTATACGTCAATAACGTCCTCCATTGCCTAGAGTGGAGGTTAAAAGAGAGATCCATATGCCCATCTGATGATAGTATGATATCTTAACTGAGAAACATGTTATCAAGAAGATGAAACTGTAAGTTAGCTAATGTGAATCAAGTTTTAGCTGATTTATTAAAAAAAAAGGCTTGTAAGTAAGTGTACAGGCTATTTACCCTTTTTCAAAAGAAAGCACTCGATTGAGCAGAGTCTTAAAGGATAGGAATTGAAATGATTCCAAGATAATCAAAATATAGAACGATTTTGGACTTAAATCATTTCTTCACAAAATAAAGAGAAGCTTTGAGAGACAATGGTCAAATCCAATGGAAATCCTTCAAACTCCACTATGCGTTTTTTGAGGAAAGTGAAAATATATTTGAAATAACTTTACTGATTGCTATAAGCTATACCACATGTTTTGAATTGTTGAGCCAACGTTCAAGAAGAATCCAGATTGTAGTCACAATTAAAAGAATTGTTCAGTATCACGGATTATAGCAAAGACCTGGTTGAAATGCGTAAAAACCTCTTACATTTGCCAGGCAGATGACGAGAGCAGAGGTGTGCTATGCCAGCAGAGTGTAAGACAACCATTGTCTTCAACAAGACGATAACCATCAGAGGCGTAAGACCTTAGAAGGTTCTCAGCCTGAAATATGGTAGAAGTATTAAGAATGAGCGGCACAAACCTTGCTCGCTCCATCCTCTTCCTCCACATTATAAGCTTCTCATGCCGCTCCAATCTCTCCAAGCCTTCGCATGCAACAATATTTTTTATCTCTTCACCAAACAAATGCTTTTCAATGGTCATTCTATCATGGCAATTGTGAGGAAGAGTGGAATCTACTGAATCGAACATTGCTGAGTAATAATACAACGCCTCTACAAACCTCTCAGAAAGAGTTGATCCGTTGTGACTTGAATCTTGCTCCACTAGCACCATGGCTTTCGGAGACAAGTCCCTCAGGACACGCAAAACTCGATCTATTGCTGACTCTTTGCCGAAAGAATGAGGCGTCACTCGACCAGCCTTCAATGAATCTTGACTCCAGGGAAATAAAGTCCGAACGGTTTTCTTTGAGCGTGCTACTGCTTCTGAGCTCGATTTCCTTCCATCAGGCTGTCTACTAAGGGAGAGGTCAGCGCAAGGGAAAGTTGGAGCAAGAAACTGATATGTGGAAGAAATAGCACCGTCTCCTCCCATATCAGTATCTTGAAACCGCCTCAATTCCCTTGCATCCTCTTCAAACTCATCCCTGCTTCTCTTTGAGCCACTGGCATGCAACCATGATCGCAAGAATTGAGCGTCTTCACTGTCATCTCTCTGCAGATTTCTACTATTTTTCTGTTCATAGATTAATTCTCCGGAGCTGTTCTGCTTGCCAGGCCATTCTATATCCTCCGTTCCAAAGGTGCCTTTTCGAGTGAGAGTTTCAGTGACGGTCTGCGAAGATGATACTTTATGCAGATTATTAGATCCGTTAGCAACGTCGACATCTTCCTCTGCGAGAAGAGAGTGGAGTTTCATCACAGAACTTACTGCGACTGCCTCCCCGGTCTTTATTCCTAACATATCCGCCTCCAAATCCCCCAGCGAAACATGAACAGGATGAAACTGAAAGGGAATGTCCAATCTTTCCGCTTCCTCTGACAATCTCCGCGCCATTTGCAACAGAATATCTCTCCTCTTACTAACGACCGTGATCCTTAAGTGAGGAGGGCCTCCTGGACGACTACTGAAAGCTTGCAAGAGTGCCAGCCATTGAACTACTTCATATGAATCTAAATCAACAATATGGACAACCCTTTCACCTTGCATCGCATCAAGAATCGCTTGATTCACCGTCAGAAATGCAAATTTCAAGAAAGGGCAAGCATAGAAAAAGGCTTTCTGAGTCTCCAGAAGATCCGATGCAGAGGGAAGCTGTGTGCATTGCAAAGCTTTGTAGACTCCTGGCCATACCTTCGTCACCCGAGCTGCTAAGCCTTCCATGAAATAGGTAGCAACTCGCTGCATCGGATCTCCTGTAAGAGAAGCTAGAGCGGAAAGTTGCTCTAAACAACCATTCGTGCTCTCTATATTGTTATTTGCCACGGCGTTTGCGCAGGATAGGAGGAGGTGAATGAGCCATAATCCCCTCTCTTCTGACCTGAGTTGCTGAGAAAATCTATTCAGAGCAGATAGAGATGAGACTGACGAGCTATCCAGGCGCGGCAAGTGAGTTTCGGGAGAACTTGGCAGCAGAGAAGAGTGAGATGCAGAAGAGACAAGACGAGATGAGCTCTCTGCTTTTATCATACCTGGCATCTTCCAATCTATCAGCATGCAGAAAAATTCTAAAGACACTTTCTCTGGTAGCTAAAAGCTTGGCATAGAGACTGCGACAAGATGAGCTTTCACTCTAATACTTTCTTACTACTCATTTTCGCTAGACACAATCCATGATCACTCAATTTCTTTTTGCTTCATTCATCCTTCTTTCTGCTCAACTCAACAATTCTTCACTAACTCTCACTAACAATCAGAGTTTCCGGGATAAAACGCTTATATTCGATGATTCAACCATCTCAAGAAGTCCTGTCCCGATTCTGAAGTGGATATTCCAGCCATTACAAAAGCTGCGCTGATCAAAACCAATTTAAAGGTTTCTCAAACACAATCACGAAATGCATGAATCGCCACACCGACCGCTGCTTCTTCCTTCCAGTCCACCAAGCGGCAAGCAGCTTCAAGACTAAATACCGCAACAAGACGACCTCCAATTGCGCACTCTTGTCTCAAGCTGCCGAAGAAATATACCTCTTGACTTGTTGTATCTTCGCCAAATCAATTCACTCTTCGCACTTTCCCATGGAATTCTCATACACTTCCGATCATCCTGCGTCCCATGCCAATTTCTTGGCATTTTCTCCGTCACCCGACCTCTCCTATTTCCTATTTCTTTTCTCAACAACCCATCTTCAGCCCGCCCACTTACATCCCTGCCACGTGTACTGTTTCTAGAAGGCTGATTTTGGGCACGTGGCATAATCTGAATCATGGGAAGGATATCCAACGGTGCTGGGCTTACTATTCTAGCGTGCATTATGATACGGGGGGGGGGGTCTCCCCGTCGCTTCTCCCATAGATCGAACATCAAGATTCGAGTCTCGTCTCTGCGAGACGAGAAAGGTCATGGCCACGACACCTTTCAAATCTTAGCCGCTCGATGCCATCCACGCGTCATAACTACTCCTTAAGAAGTTTTCACCGGTGGATCATGGACACGTGGCGAAGTCGGACGCTTTTAGAATATCTGACGATGGGATGTTGATATTCGTCCGCGTCGCTAAGATATGGCGTGCTACCCTGGCGTTTAGCCAATATCCTCCGTCGCTATCGGGAAATGACCATCGCTGCTGCCTTCTTGTCGTTTCTGCGGTGGCGTCGCGGCCACGCACCCCCCCCCCCCCCCCCCGCCAAAAATTCTTCACACCACGGTTCATCTCACCTCTCCTCCATCAGATATCCTCCAAAGCATTCCGATTTTGCCACGTTGCATCGTGTAAATCTCAAGCTACCTGACACGTGTCAAATCTGAATCGTGTCCAGCATCCAATAGAGCGGAGGAAAGGAAGTGCTGCACGAAGGCCGTGGGCAGGGAGAAAGAGAGACAAAAATGGAGAGCAGAAGAGACAGACAAGCGGAAGCGGTGACTGGAATGTAAAAGAGGCAGCTGCTGGTACGACGAGCTCGGAGCAAAGAGCCAAAGCGTTTGTCCAGTAGTGGCACTGGTCAGTTCTCCTTTGGAGCTACGAGACAAAAGGAATCGTCTCCATTCTCTTCATCCTCAAATTTCCACATCCAACATTGATCACCCTAAACTTTTCTTTGGCTGGACTTTTTTGGAAGAGCTGCTTTCTAAACTACCCTTTCCTTTGGCCTTCCTTGTCTTAGAGTCCAGCCATGTGTTAGTAGTCAACACACAACATTGATAGTGAAATCAAAGTTAAAGGACATTGACATCAACCATGATATGATGAGGAAGAAGCACTTGTGCATCGACAAGTGATGAATTGAGCTAAATGCCTTGTGGAGCTAGATGCCACGCGCTAATCCAAGCCTTGTACTTGTGTGTTAACACATCAAAAGCACACTCTTCTCACCCTGCACATGTAGAGTGAAGGGCTAGTGTGCCACCCTCTTAACACAGCTCAAAATGCCATGAGGTGTAGGGTCACCTTAATCCAAGGGTGTTGATGATTGAAAGCTTCAAGAGATATGTGGCCCATCTGAATCTAAGGGTGGTCAATGATTGGATGTTTCAAGAGTCATCTCTCAAGCACCCACCACCTTAGATTTGGATGAACATGAATCATCCTACCTTGGTATCATGGCACTTCTTGGTTTCCAAGGGGAGGCTCGAACCTGAGACCAAAGAAACTTTGGATGTCAAGCTAACCAACTGAGCCAACCCCGTTGGTTGGTGGCTTATAATGGACCAACATACATCTAATTCCTTGCAACTGTCATTAATAACCAAAAAGCCGCATCAGGGATATATCTATTGAGCAACAACCAAAAAAAATAGAAGAATGTTTATGTAACAAGAGAATGGTTACCATAGATAGATATATACACAATTCTCCACAATCCATGACATGCAAAATAAAGACTAGTTGTGCTTAAACTGCAGGAAGAGATATGTGAGATGACAAAGGTCTATGCTTCCAATCAAGTTGATGCCCCTCCTTACAAGAGAAAATATAACATTCATAACCTCTATATCATATAATGTCAAATCTAGGGATTCTCAAAGAAAATGAGAAATTTTTAAAAATAAATAATTCATTCCTTTTTTATAGTGTCAAAGCTTAATAAGACTATTATATTACAAACAAAGACGTATATAAGCAAGGTAGTCACATAGGGTTCAACCAATGAGGCACTTCATCATGTCATCAAAAGGGCTAAGTGATTAGTTCCACATTATTCTTAAGCAAAACTTTTTCAACATACAGCTCAGGGAGGCTTATCATGGACCAACTTCCATCTAATTCCTTGCCAGTGTCACAAAAAGCTTGTAAGGGACAAATTCATTGAATAACACAATAAAAAGTGCGAATAGAGTAGCTATCTAACAAAGAGAAATGATGCCATAAATAAATACCCAATTTTGCACAATCCATGACATGCAAAATGAAGACATATTGTAATGCAATAACATTTGTTTGGAACTTTCACCTAAAAACTAACATTTTTTTTGGTATTTTTTAAATTCCTATTTTAGCCCATGATCTTTTTTATGAGTCATTCTTTAAATTATACAAAAATTACGTACCAATTTAAGATGCACATTTATAACAGATCATGACAAATGGTTTTACAACCTATAAAAAAATAGATAACATTTGAAGACAACACTTTTGGTCTCATCTTTGCATTAAATTTTTACTTCCACGATTCTTTTTTTGAGATTGACTTTTGTAGCATTTATGATTGGGCTCCCTCGACAAACCGGTTTCCTTGAAAAATACACTAGATAATCATATATTAGTAGAAATTGACTTAGTACATGGCAAAATATTAGCAGGCTATGCCGGCTATTTTTTAATTTCATATTGGCCAATTTTCAAAAGCCATAAAATATTTTTATAGGCCATTTCTAAGGCCACAAATTTTCTCTAGCCACTCTTAGGGCGGTGCTGAGACTCACACCTATAGGCAATTTTATGCCAGTTTTTTACATGCCAATTTTTATAGCTTTGTGATAATAAACCTCAATATCAGCTCAATTTTCCGTGTGAAAATATCGGCCAACACTACACTACACATGTATCTTTTGTGTCGTTGTATACAAAAGTTTGTTATTTAATAGTAGACATTTCATGGTTCATTTTAGAATATTATAATATATGAATGCGGCTTGCCAATATATATATATATATATATATATATATATATATATATATATATATATATATATATATATATATATATATATATATATATATAATATATATATCTTCCACATTATCTCTGATAAAAATTCTTTATTCTAGTTTATGTTGAAAAATAAGATGTGCATTAATGTTACATTTAAGAGGGAGTGTGAAAAATATTAAATTGCAACGTATTTTGCAGCATGTTGGAAGGTTTGCGGATATCGAGGCAATCCTAACCATAGTTAATAAGTGAGAGACATTTGGCACCTGCGTGTGTAAGTCCAACCCGATGATTGTGAAAAATTGTCAAAATCTATCTTGGTTATTTTATGATTTTGTGTTTGTGAGTACATTTCACATGTGTGGAGCATGTTCCCACATGTGTAAAATAGTTAAAAATATCATAAAGATTTTGTATCAAGCATCTTGGTGTAGAACTTTGATAGGGCCAATTTTGGCTTTAGAGGTCAAATGGTCAAGTACACATGTTTTATCATGATTAGTCCAAAATTTAATTGTGATGTAACTCAAGCTAGTTAGGTTGCTTACACATGTCAAATTTAGGTTTGATGAGTGATGCACCCTATTTGGTGGCAAAAGTCAAAGGGTCCAATCATAAGAGAGAGATGTGTTGGAAGGGTCCAATCAAAAGTGAGGGATGTTGCATCACACATCCAATAGGATTAGAGAGGCTATGTTTAAGGGGTCCAATAGGAATTAAGCTTGGATCTCCACGAGTTTCTACATGTACTTTCATTCCCTTCATTAATGTATGAGAGATCTATGACTTTTTTGAGTCAATTTGAAGATTTGCCAATTTTGCTTGTATTGTATTCTCTCTCTAGATGAGCCCAAAGGTGGTATTTTCTCTCTCTACCCGAGGAGAGGAGCTTGTTGGGACTTAGTTTATTTCATGAAGTCTTCCACATGTGTGAAACACCTTTTGGTAATGAATGAATACATGTAGAATGGTCTTTTTGCCTTAGATCTTGTCATTGATCTTGGATTTCAATCAATAGGTGATCTATAGTGCATGAGCCAAGCTTAGGAGATCAATTTCACACATTAGGGCATTCCCACATGCATGAATTTTCACATGGTATCAGAGCCTACCTAAGCATGTGATGCATCTATCATCCATGGTTTCAAATATTTCATGAAAATCAAGATCTAGAGAGTGTTGATTGCATCTCCCATGCTATCTCAAAGAAATTTGGATCAAAAGGGTTCATTATCATAATGATTGAATTATTTCAGGTACTGTACGGAATTCAGTGCTAAGGCACATGTGAAGTACAACCAAGTCTATTTGGAAAGTTCTCTTCCAAGTTAGATCCAAATTTGGTGCTAGATAGCTTGTTTGAAAGGTAGTTTTGTCTAGTTTTTATAGCAATTTGTTTCTATCCATTTGGTGAGCCAATTAAAAGTTATAAGCTTTTGAAGAGGGTTAGGTAGGGCACCTAGACCTGTGTGGTGTCACATTTGGTTTGATCATATCGTGCTAGTTTGACCAAAAAATTCAAGAAGAGGCTTGCCAATTATTAAAATTTAGAATTCTAGCTTAGCCAATTCTGGTCACATGCATTGTAATTGGCAAGATGGCCATGCAAATAGATGCCACACGTGCCAAATCACATAGGATGCTTTTCAATAAGTTCATTCCTCATATTACATTGTGATAGCATCTTTGCAATGAGGCAAAAATGTGTTTGGATAGGCTAGAGAAATTCTAGGATCTATAAATAGCATGTTTTACATTGTTTTTGGATCTTGAGATCTTGACCCCAAGTTAGGGTGGATCCAATGACCTATTAGGGTAGATGTTAGGGCTAGGGTATGATAAGTTCAGAGGTGCCCTAATATGCTCAGATCCGAGCTTGAAAAGTATAAATGTATGATGGGATTTCCATCCAAATATCAAGAAAAATCGAGTTTTTCCACTTCTTTCATCATTGTCTTTTGGTGGCGAGTTCTAGCTATTGTATGTGAGTGTTCTTATCATTAATTTCTTGGTTTGGAAGGTACTGAACATGTTTATAGGTCTGAGAAGCTTGTTGTACTTTACTTTAGTGTATTTGATCAAATCTATGTGCCTAATGTGGAGTTAAATGCCAAATTTGCTAGTTTTGGTAACTAGTCTTGATTCTAGCTCATAGTTTGGATCTAGATCTTTGATTTGTGCATCCTCCATCACTTTTAGGATTGATTGGAATTCATTTTGCTATAAAATTTTGTCACCAATGTCATCTATTTGAGATCTAGTCATCATTTTGAGGTCATAGCCACTTTCTTTCATACAATTGGCTTGTATGTGAGCGATTTGTGGATTCTTGGAGTGTTTCACACGTGCCAAAGATAGTTTGATCCAAACTTTGCCTATAATCCATCAATTGATGAGAGGTTTATCTAGTTTGAGAGAGATTGGTAGAGCTAGTGAGATCCATCTCACATTTTGTTGCAAGATCTTGCATAGGAGTTGGTAGTATACCTTTCAAAGATCCTATAGTGAGAGAAGCAACATTTTATTGTCTAAATCACAAGGAGTCTTCACTATTACATGGCATCTATGGGTTCCTTTCTATTGGAATCTAGTGAGAGACTATCTACCTCCAACTATTCTATTTGGAAGGCTAGAATGGAGTCCATTTTGGTGCTCCAAGATGTGATGAAGATTGTGCTAGGACTTGAAGAGGAGCCTCAAGAGTCTCAAGAGGTCCAAAAGTACAAAAAGAGAGCTAAGATGGCTCTACATATCATAAAGAAAATTTCTTCAAATGAATTGTTGTGTGATATTGGCTCATGTACCACATCCAAGGAGGCTTGGGACACATTGGAATCCATCTATGGTGGAAAGGTGAAAGCATACTTCACAAAGGACAAGCCAAGAGGAAGGGACAAAGAGCAGTATCAACATTTCATGAAGGACAATTCAAAGGAGGAGAGTGATGAAGACTCATCACAAACATCAGCAAGTTGCAAATCCAACAAAAAATGTTTTCTTTGTGGTAAGAAGGGGCATTTTGCTTCTAATTGTTTCAAGAAGAGAAATGATGATAAGGTAGCAAGAAGGACTAGCTGTGGTAAGCTTTTCAAAATTGATGCTAATCCTTGTGGAAGTGTGTCCAAGAGGAGCTTGGATCATCTCAAGGAGGAGGCAAGTGATCTACCTCAATCTGCGTTCCAAGATAGTGAAGCTCGTCAAGATAGTGCTTTGGCAAAAGCACATGGAGAGTTATTGCCAAGGAGGTCTACTTCTCATCAATTCTCTTATCTTGTTCATTTGGATGATTTCATTTCATCATGTAGAAGCAAAGATAGTGCTATTTCATGTGACTTCTTGCTTGAAGACTTCAATTGGAGGTACCTCTTATCAAAAGTGCTTGATATGAAGATTCCAATAGTTGATACTTTGGGGATCTTTAGATCCATTTTCTTTGCCAATATTCCTTTGTACATAAGGAGTAAGGAGGATCGAATTTCAATCAAGAGGATGATGGTAGGATTATCAAATCTACCAAAATTCCAAGTGTATGATGGAGATTTGCCAAGGCTTGAGGAGAAGTCTGAGCAACACATAATTTCAAGGGGATCTTCAAGGAGCAAGGCCGAGTCTTTGTGGCTCAAATTTCATGGCAAAGAGAGGCAAGTTTCAGGTGGTATTCACTCCAACATATTCTCTCATTCTTCTCTTTCATTACTTGATGTACCGTCTTGCTTTTATGAGGTTTCTACGTCTCATAGTTGGAGTGAGGCAATGATTGTCTTGTATCATGCCTCTAGTATGGAAATATTACTTGTCATTAGATTTCACACATGGGAATAGGATCTAGACATGTCTAATGATGATAGGTACAAGGCATTATGGTATTTACAAGATTTGATCAAGTTAGCTTTTGCCAAATTTAACACACAGGGCGACGCTCATCGTTACCATATGTGGACCGCAATCGCTAGAATGCGGTTTCTTGGCAATATCTGTGTTAAAATAGAAAAAACAATCCATATTGATTTCTTGGCTTGCTACAAATTTTGTACCATGCAAGTATGTAGCTCATAAATGCAAAATGCCAAGTTTGGCCTACATAGAACTCGAGCTACATGGTTATGTAATGTCTAGATTGAAGAATACAACTTGCATATAGTTTGTAGACCTATGAATTAGCAAAGTCATGCTTGTAGAAACTCGTGGAAATTCACATGCATTAATTGTAAGTGATCCATAGTGACATGCAAGGCATGCACAAAGTGTAATGGACACATGCATGATGATTTGTACTTTGTTAGTTAGAACTAGCACACTTGTAAAAAGTTGGTAGAATTTGATGCATGGCAAGTGACAAATGTCACATAGACTCTAGATGTCACTTTAGATGTCATTTTGTAATGAATGGATGTGGTTCTACCTCGAGCTACCTCAAACTCCATAAATATGTGTAGCTCTAGAGCCTCACAATCAATGATGAAGAACAAAAGTTTTGTAGCTACCTCATGCCATTTTGGATCTAAACTATTTTGCTTGTTATCTCTCTATCTTTCTCTCTCTAACTCGTGTTGAAGCTAATGCTTATACAATGATATCTTGTACTTTTGCTAATTATTGATTCATTGCTATCATATTCAGTTGCTTAGCATGCTAGATTGTGGTTAAGCCATTTCTTCTGAACTAGATCCTGCTAATCAATCTAGAATCAGGTTACTGTGCTAATCACAAAGCTTAATTAGATCCATCATACTTGTGGACATTCCCCACACGTGTGAAATCTGGAAATTTTGTCATGGTATCAGAGCCAAATTAAGCTTTGCATGCTAACATTTCTGATTGTACAAGAAATTGGGAGCTAAATCAACAAAAAAACAGTTTTGCACTTTTTCACACCTTTCTCTGAAGTGTATTTGGATCAAATCGGATTGGAACTGAATTTTCAGACTGAAATGTGATAGTATGGAATTCTAGAATTCTGCACGTGTGAAAATCAGAGATTTTCAGTCCCTTTGTTCTCCTTGCTTGTGGACCCAAAGATATCAATGTTATAGCTTGATGGAAAGCTTATGATCTGCACTTTTCATAGAAATTGAAACCAAATCAATCTAATGTGTCTAGCAAGAGTTATAAGCTCTTAAAGAGGATAGGGATAGGTCCAAAATCTGAGTGACAACATTTTGATTTGATTCAATCTTACTTTGTTCTGAATCCATTGTTTTGAGCATCCTACACAAGAAACTGAAAATCAAAACTAAGTTTGAAGTAATGAACACCTTTTGAGCCTTTTGAGAGTCAATTGTGTTTTCTTTTGAAGCATTTCACACGTGCCAAAAGTAGGATTCAAATTAGCCAAAGTGTCTGAATCCACTTTGTGTGTCTGATCTAGATAACTTGTCTTGTGGAATATTTGAGAGTCATCTCAAACACTGTCAGAAATGGTGAACGCCTGCAACTTTGTCGCAGCACGGACAAGACACGAAGGTCGAACAATTCGCGATAGTCAACGTGCAACTTTGTCGCAGCACGAACAAGACACGAAGGTCGAACAATTTGTGATAGTCAACGTGTCTTTGACTCGAAGCACGAATGATTCGCGAATCACAAACACATCCCAAGGACCGCAAAGCCGAAAAAGGGACACGAAACAAAAACTACAAAAAGAACGAAAGCAAACGGGAGATTACGAAATAGACGAAGGAAAATCTTTCGCGCTACCAGCTGGCAGCTCAACGGGCTTCACGCCCAACTGAAACGAGTAGCAACGACACAGACTAACTAACTAGTTGATTAGCGTTAACTAGTGATGTGATTCTATGTTTAGCTATCTTGTAAACTCCACATAGTGGAGGTATAAACGATTCTCTTTGGATCATAATAAAAAAAGTGAATACAGAGATTTGTAAGAGACAGAGAGAGAGATGTAGCGAATAGAGTAAGAAAGAAAAGACACCATACTTGTGCATGAAAGTCTGCCAACGAGCAGAACACAGCGAAAGAGTAGAATTTCATTCCGCCAATGAGCGAGACACTGACAATTCACTCTAAACTAAAATTGATAATTTAGTTACTCTATTTTCGTGCATCTCATCTTGTGCTGTGTGTCATGATTGCTAGAATAGAATATGTTCTGTGATGCGTAGTCGAGTGTCTGGGATCCTGTAAGGGCTTCCGCACAAAAGAAAATTAAAAGACAGAAAATTGTTCGCGATAAAGAAGACGAAGTGAGGACGAACACGAATCAATTCCACGCACGGGCTCCCGCGACATGGTATCAGAGCCAACAGGTTGTCACTACTGATATCCCAGTATTGATTCTTCCAGACAACACAATATGGCTACGACAATCCAGACCAGAGTAGCAATCAATCTCGATGGCGCAAATTACAGAATCTGGAATTTTAAAATCAAAACACTCCTGAAGGGCGAAGGCATCTGGTCAATGACCGAGCTCTCAGAGGTGCAGCCTCCAGAGGGAGACCTGAGGAGAGTTGAATGGATTAAAAATGATGAACGCGCAATGGCGATCATCGTTTTGTCCATAAATGAAGATCTACTCATGCAGATTAAAGACTGCGAAAGCAGCCATGCAGCATGGAAAAGATTAAAGCAGAAGTATGAAGTGAGGACTGCAGCTTCAGTCATGCACCTTCACAATCAGCTGCAATCAATACGGTGGGATGGCAACCGGTTGGATCAGCACGTTGAGAAGATCAGAACGATCTTCGCTCAACTCGCTGCATCAGGACAGGAGCACCAGGTCTCAGCACCACAACAACCGATGTACTTCATGAAATCTCTACCGACATCCTATCAGCCACCGAGAATGCTCATACTGAGTCTACCAGATATGACATTCGACAAAGCAGTCAGCCTTGTCGCTGATGTGAGACTGATGAGAGACGAAGGAGAGGGAAGCAGTGATCAAGATAAGGCTCTCTTCACGAAAGACAAGAAGAAGAACAAAAACAAGCCAAGATCCGAGAAGACAAAGTCCTCGAATCAACAATCTTCTTCCTGCAATCATTGCCACAAATCAGGCCATACAGCCAACAAATGCTGGTTCAATCCAGCAATACCTTGCATGCAATGCAAGAAGAAAGGGCATTCTGCATACGATTGCAGATTCAACCCAAAAAGAAAAAACAAAGCTGAAAAGACAAACGTTGCAGAATCATCTAAAGATGCAGAAAGAGGTGACGAAGTTTTCACGATACTTGACGAAGCTTCGACAAGCTACTCCAAACATGACTACGATGTGGTCATCGATTCAGGAGCAACATCTCACATAACCTGCAACAAGAAGATCTTGATCAACTTTCGCGAACACGAAAGCGACAGAGCAGCAATTCTAGGCGATGGAAGCAGACACGATGTCAAAGGCATCGGCTCTCTATAGCTACGAACACTGTCAGGCCAAGTAGAGCTGCCAGGGGCACTCTATGTGCCCTCACTCAGAAAAGATCTGCTATCTGTCTCCAAGATGGCAAATCTAGGCATTCGAGTTTTGTTCAATGACAACACTTGCCGTATGATCGAGAAGACAACAAACAAGTTGCTGACGGTCGGATGTAGAGAAGGAAATCTCTACCAGGCCAAAATAATCAGCAACTCTGATACCATATTAAATGCTTCCGAAAACGAAGATTAGCTCTGGCATAGATGATTGTATCATTTGAACATGCGGAGCCTGTACGACATGAGTACAAAGGACATTGTCACAGGTCTCAAAATTTCAAGGCCCGAGGCTGAGTTCTGCAAAGCTTGTCAGAAAGGCAAGCAACATCGGAGTCCATTTACACACGAAGTTCTTCTTATTTATATTGATGATATCATTCTGACAGGCAGTAGTATCAAGTTAGTTGAGGAAACCAAGATTGCACTTGGAAAAGAGTTCAAGAAGTCTTATAGGCTCCTTAATTTGGCTCACAATAACTAGACCTGACATAAGCTTTAGTGTTCATAAGTTGAGCCAGGCTATGCAAAATCCTACTATCTATCATTGGAAAATGGCCAATAGAGTGCTTAGATATATATCTTCAACTTTTGATTTTGGTTTGCTGGATAAAAGTGAAGATCTTTCTATTATTGGTTATTCTGAACCGGATTTTGCAAGTGATAGAGCAGATCAAAAATCTACAAGTGCTTATGTCATATGTCTTGGAGGAAACTTGATAACTTGGCTTTCCAAAAAGCAAGATACTGTATCACTCTCATCATGTGAAGCTGAGTACAAGGCACTCACTACAACAACAAAGGAAGTGCTTTGGATCAAGAGGTTACTAGTGGAACTAAAGATAATCTTGGAAGAGGATCTACCTGTGATCATGTGTGACAACATTTCAGCCCAAGCCCTTGCCAACAACCCGATATTCCATGCAAGGAGCAAGCATATCGAAGTTGCACATCACTTCGTGAGAGAGAAGCTCATTGGAGGGGAAATCAATTTGGAGCACATCGACACATCATCTTGTATTGCTGATATGCTCACCAAACCTTTGAACAAAAGTTCCTTCATCAAGCATAGAGCCAATCTTGGAGTTATACCAAGATCCATGTTCAAATCAATATAGATTATTTTTAGGAGGAGTGTTAAAATAGAAAAAACAATCCATATTGATTTCTTGGCTTGCTACAAATGTTGTACCATGCAAGTATGTAGCTCATAAATGCAAAATGCCAAGTTTGGCCTACATAGAACTCGAGCTACATGGTTATGTAACGTCTAGATTGAAGAATACAACTTGCATATAGTTTGTAGACATAGAATTAGCAAAGTCATGCTTGTAGAAACTCATGGAAATTCACATGCATTAATTGTAAGTGATCCATAGTGACATGCAAGGCATGCACAAAGTGTAATGGACACATGCATGATGATTTGTACTTTGTTAGTTAGAACTAGCACACTTGTAAAAAGTTGGTAGAATTTGATGCATGGCAAGTGACAAATGTCACATAGACTCTAGATGTCACTTTAGATGTCATTTTGTAATGAATGGATGTGGTTCTACCTCGAGCTACCTCAAACTCCATAAATATGTGTAGCTCTAGAGCCTCACAATCAATGATGAAGAACAAAAGTTTTGTAGCTACCTCATGCCATTTTGGATCTAAACTATTTTGCTTGTTATCTCTCTATCTTTCTCTCTCTAACTCGTGTTGAAGCTAATGCTTATACAATGATATCTTGTACTTTTGCTAATTATTGATTCATTGCTATCATATTCAGTTGCTTAGCATGCTAGATTGTGGGTAAGCCATTTCTTCTGAACTAGATCCTGCTAATCAATCTAGAATCAGGTTACTGTGCTAATCATAAAGCTTAATTAGATCCATCATACTTGTGGACATTCCCCACACGTGTGAAATCTGAAAATTTTGTCATGGTATCAGAGCCAAATTAAGCTTTGCATGCTAACATCTCTGATTGTACAAGAAATTGAGAGTCAAATCAAGCAAAAAAACAGTTTTGCACTTTTTCACACCTTTCTCTGAAGTGTATTTGGATCAAATCGGATTGGAACTGAATTTTCAGACCTGAAATGTGATAGTATGGAATTCTGGAATTCCGCACGTGTGAAAATCAGAGATTTTCAGTCCCTTTGTTCTCCTTGCTTATGGACCCAAATATAGCAATGTTATAGCTTGATGGAAAGCTTATGATCTGCACTTTCCATAAAAATTAAAACCAAATCAATCTAATGTGTCTAGCAAGAGTTATAAGTTCTTAAAGAGGATGGGGATAGGTCCAAAATCTGAGTGACAACATTTTGATTTGATTCAATCTTACTTTGTTCTGAATCCATTGTTTTGAGCATCCTACACAAGAAACTGAAAATCAAGACTAAGTTTGAAGTAATGAACACCTTTTGAGCCTTTTGAGAGTCAATTGTATTTTCTTTTGAAGCATTTCACACGTGCCAAAAGTAGGATTCAAATTAGCCAAAGTGTCTGAATCCACTTCGTGTGTCTGATCTAGATAACTTGTCTTGTGGAATATTTGAGAGTCATCTCAAACACAGTCAGAAATGGTGAATGCCTGCAACTTTGTCGCAGCACGGACAAGACACGAAGGTCGAACAATTCGCGACAGTCAACGTGCAACTTTGTCGCAGCACGAACAAGACACGAAGGTCGAACAATTGCTGTAAGAGACAAAGAGAGATGTAGCGAATAGAGTAAGAAAGAAAAGACACCATAGCTGTGCATGAAAGTCTGCAAACGAGCAGAACACAGCGAAAGAGTAGAATTTCATTCCACCAACGAGAAAGACACTGACAAATTCACTCTAAGCTAAAATTGATAATTTAGTTACTCTATTTTCGTGCATCTCATCTTGTGTTGTGTGTCATGATTGCTAGAATAGAATATGTTCTGTGATGCGTAGTCGAGTGTCTGAGATCCTGTAAGGGCTTCCGCACAAAAGAAAATTAAAAGACAGAAAATTGTTCGCGATAAAGAATACGAAGTGAGGACGAACACGAATCAGTCCCACGCACGCCCTCCCGCGACATGGTATCAGAGCCAACAGGTTGTCACTACTGATATCCCAGTAGTGATTCTTCCAGACAACACAATATGGCTACGACAATCCAGACCAGAGTAGCAATCAATCTCGATGGCGCAAATTACAGAATCTGGAATTTTAAAATCAAAACACTCCTGAAGGGCGAAGGCATCTGGTCAATGACCGAGTTCTCAGAGGTGCAGCCTCCAGAGGGAGACCTGAGGAGAGTTGAATGGATTAAAAATGATGAACGCGCAATGGCGATCATCGTTTCGTCCATAAATGAAGATCTACTCATGCAGATTGAAGACTACGAAAGCAGCCATGCATCATGGAAAAGATTAAAGCAGAAGTATGAAGTGAGGACTGCAGCTTCAGTCATGCACCTTCACAATTAGCTGCAATCAATACGGTGGGATGGCAACCGGTTGGATCAGCACGTTGAGAAGATCAGAACGATCTTCGCTCAACTCGCTGCATCAGGACAGGAGCACCAGGTCTCAGCACCACAACAACCGATGTACTTCATGAAATCTCTACTGACATCCTATCAGCCACCGAGAATGCTCATACTGAGTCTACCAGATATGACATTCGACAAAGCAGTCAGCCTTGTCGCTGATGTGAGACTGATGAGAGACGAAGGAGAGGGAAGCAGTGATCAAGAGAAGGCTCTCTTCACGAAAGGCAAGAAGAAGAACAAAAACAAGCCAAGATCCGAGAAGACAAAGTCCTCGAATCAACAATCTTCTTCCTGCAATCATTGCCACAAATCAGGCCATACAGCCAGCAAATGCTGGTTCAATCCAGCAATACCTTGCATGCAATGCAAGAAGAAAGGGCATTCTGCATACGATTGCAGATTCAACCCAAAAAGAAAAAACAAAGCTGAAAAGACAAACGTTGCAGAATCATCTAAAGATGCAGAAAGAGGTGACGAAGCTTTCACGATACTTGACGAAGCTTCGACAAGCTACTCCAAACATGACTACGATGTGGTCATCGATTCAGGAGCAACATCTCACATAACCTGCAACAAGAAGATCTTGATCAACTTTCGCGAACACGAAAGCGACAGAGCAGCGATTCTAGGCGATGGAAGCAGAAACGACGTCAAAGGCATCGGCTCTCTATAGCTACGAACACTGTCAGGCCAAGTAGAGCTGCCAGGAGCACTCTATGTGCCCTCACTCAGAAAAGATCTGCTATCTGTCTCCAAGATGGCAAATCTAGGCATTCGAGTTTTGTTCAATGACAACACTTGCCGTATGATCGAGAAGACAACAAACAAGTTGCTGATGGTCGGATGTAGAGAAGGAAATCTCTACCAGGCCAAAATAATCAGCAACTCTGATAGCATATTAAATGCTTCTGAAAACGAAGATTAGCTCTGGCATAGATGATTGTATCATTTGAACATGCGGAGCCTGTACGACATGAGTACAAAGGACATTGTCACAGGTCTCAAAATTTCAAGGCCCGAGGCTGAGTTCTGCAAAGCTTGTCAGAAAGGCAAGCAACATCGGAGTCCATTTACACACGAAGTTCTTCTTATTTATATTGATGATATCATTCTGACAGGCAGTAGTATCAAGTTAGTTGAGGAAACCAAGATTGCACTTGGAAAAGAGTTCAAGATGCAAGATCTTGGAAAAATTCACTATATTTTAGGATTAGAGATTGACTTTCTTAAAGATAAAGCTTTTGTATGTCAATCCAAGTATGCTCTTTTAATGTTAAAGAAGCTCAATATATTGAATTGTAAGAGTATAGAAACACCTATGGAGCAAAATGTAAAGGACTCTAACAAAGGTGATGAAAGATCCTTCGTGGACATCACACTTTTTAGAAGTCTTATAGGCTCCTTAATTTGGCTCACAATAACTAGACCTGACATAAGCTTTAGTGTTCATAAGTTGAGCCAGGCTATGCAAAATCCTACTATCTATCATTGGAAAATGGCCAATAGAGTGCTTAGATATATATCTTCAACTTTTGATTTTGGTTTGTTGTATAAAAGTGAAAATCTTTCTATTATTGGTTATTCTGAATCGGATTTTGCAAGTGATAGAGCAGATCAAAAATCTACAAGTGCTTATGTCATATATCTTGGAGGAAACTTGATAACTTGGCTTTCCAAAAAGCAAGATACTGTATCACTCTCATCATGTGAAGCTGAGTACAAGGCACTCACTACAACAACAAAGGAAGTGCTTTGGATCAAGAGGTTACTAGTGGAACTAAAGATAATCTTGGAAGAGGATCTACCTGTGATCATGTGTGACAACATTTCAGCCCAAGCCCTTGCCAACAACCCGATATTCCATGCAAGGAGCAAGCATATCGAAGTTGCACATCACTTCGTGAGAGAGAAGCTCATTGGAGGGGAAATCAATTTGGAGCACATCGACACATCATCTTGTATTGCTGATATGCTCACCAAACCTTTGAACAAAAGTTCCTTCATCAAGCATAGAGCCAATCTTGGAGTTATACCAAGATCCATGTTCAAATCAATATAGATTATTTTTAGGAGGAGTGTTAAAATAGAAAAAACAATCCATATTGATTTCTTGGCTTGCTACAAATGTTGTACCATGCAAGTATGTAGCTCATAAATGCAAAATGCCAAGTTTGGCCTACATAGAACTCGAGCTACATGGTTATGTAATGTCTAGATTGAAGAATACAACTTGCATATAGTTTGTAGACATAGAATTAGCAAAGTCATGCTTGTAGAAACTCATGGAAATTCACATGCATTAATTGTAAGTGATCCATAGTGACATGCAAGGCATGCACAAAGTGTAATGGACACATGCATGGTGATTTGTACTTTGTTAGTTAGAACTAGCACACTTGTAAAAGGTTGGTAGAATTTCATGCATGGCAAGTGACAAATGTCACATAGACTCTAGATGTCATTTTGTAATGAATGGATGTGGTTCTACCTCGAGCTACCTCAAACTCCATAAATATGTGTAGCTCTAGAGCCTCACAATCAATGATGAACAACAAAAGTTTTGTAGCTACCTCATGCCATTTTGGATCTAAACTATTTTGCTTGTTATCTCTCTATCTTTCTCTCTCTAACTCGTGTTGAAGCTAGTGCTTATACACTGATATCTTGTACTTTTGCTAATTATTGATTCATTGCTATCATATTCAGTTGCTTAGCATGCTAGATTGTGGTTAAGCCATTTCTTCTGAACTAGATCCTGCTAATCAATCTAGAATCAGGTTATTGTGCTAATCACAAAGCTTAATTAGATCCATCATACTTGTGGACATTCCCCACAAGTGTGAAATCTGGAAAATTTTTCAATCTGGTCTTCGCATAATCATCGTAGAGTTGACTCTTGCAGTTTCTGGCGGTGTAGTTTTTTGTGATAGCTTGCGGTGACTCGTATTAGACTGCAACCTTTGCCCTAGTGGTTCCTTAAAAATAGGCACCCTTTGCATTTTTCTCTCACTTAGCATTTTAGCAAAAAACTCGAAGGTGTTGAAAAATAGTTTGTTTGTTGAAGTGACTGTTGTGTTGCATTTTTGGGAAAATGCAAAAAATTCCAACAAAAAGTTTACTTGTTCGAAATACTTGACGAGAAGTTACTGTCGAAAAATTGTCGCATTTTTTGGGAGTTGCAAAAATGCGAACTATGTGACAATTAGTTCATATCTATCCAATTCGTGGAAGTCGTTGAAGATGGCCAAGTCTTCAATGATCTTCAAATAATTCGAACTTAACATTTGAAAGTGAAATACAATAGGATTGGTTACCCTTTAATTCTGATCCATTGATGGATGAAGATCAGCCGGAAGTCAAATGTAGTCGTTCTTTGAATAGTTTGGTTGTCTGAGTTTTGTGATTCCTATAGGTATTAGATGAGCAGACATAGAACCAAAGTAGGTTTTATCTGACCCTAGATCAACGATCAATTTGTGTGCAGGAAGAATCTTGAAATGAAAATAGTATTCACCAAGGAGACAACTGTGGCCTTAATTTTGTACACTTGCCAAAAGAGATCCTATTCAAACTATGAGAATTCACAAACATTCATACTATTGAAAGAATAAAAATCTATATGCAAAACTAGACTTCTTGATCTAGATTCTCGAAGAATGTACTTTCCTCCAACACATGGAGCTTTTGTAACAATGAGACAAGATATTAAAATTTGCTTCTTTTGACAAATTTCACCTAAAACATGTTTAAGATCTCATAGATCCACTTTCTACACATGAGATTGCAAGATTTGATCGAGACTACACATCAACTCTCTCTAGATTAGTGTCGCTCTCAAATCCTTCACTAGATTTGGCACAAATTCAATGTAAGCCTGAAACCTACTTTGACACCATGTGAAAAATTAGATTTAATGATGACACAAATAGATCTAAGATATTTGGTCTAATTGAGTGCACAAATTACAACATCAACAATGTAGAAATCTCACTTCTAGCATGCTAGTTTAGATAAAATCAGGCATAAAGCATTACGAATGCTAAGATACAATTTTAGACTACTTAGATCCATACTATAGCAATCATACAATAGCCTTCACACATGTGAAATCATGCTACACAAGTTTTGTTCCATTCTACACACTAGAATCGCCAATATCAAGAGAGAAGAGATAGAAGAAAACAAGAGGATGGAAGAAAGTTCTCCAAAGATGAAGATAACATTGGATGTATTTTTCCACGCTGCTATATATATAGTAGCAAAATTTCATTTTTTCATTTATTGCCCTAAGTGGTAGTTTCCAAGTAGTTTCCAAAATCTAATGACTTGTTTCAATGTATCTAATCACCAAAAGTCATTTGGTCCAAATACAACCTTGACCCATCAAATACTTTCCAAAAATAATAAATTACTATTTTAGGGCTTATTAACATTAAAAGTTTACATCAAACTTTGGCCTCCAAATTGCCAATAATAGTCAAGTAGCTAGTTGACAATTTCTCACAAAATTTGTGCCATTTTGATTTCAAGTTTGGAATTTCGTTGATAATTTTTTTGAAAATTGAGAGATATTTAAAATAAAAGAGAAAATTTCAAAGGAAATATCAACTTCAAACAAGAAATCCTCTCATGCCTTTCTTGCTCCAATCCCTCCTCTGTACATAAAATTTGTAGAGGGGAAGGATATGCAAGGCATGCATTATCAAGTATCTATAAGTGTATTGTCAAGAGTTGCAAATGGGCAATCAAGCCTAGTTGAGATGGGCTAGAAATTCTAAAGGTGATTAAATTCTTTTCATTGTTTTATTTGTTTTGACAAGAAATCTATTTGTCTTTAGATAGAAGTTATTATTGTGTTTAGAGACATGGTACATTCACCTTGATGTTTTTTTACTTGAGCATTTGTTTTTTGATTTCTTATAGTCCATGTTGTGAGCATGAATTAATCTATGTTGTTGTTTCTTATAAGAATTTTATTTTCTTTCACAAAACAAACATTTTTTGTTTCTTAACAATGTCAACCATGTTGAGCATAAGTTATTACTAAACATTTGTGAAGTTTTAATTGCATAAGCAATTCTGTCTTTTTTCACAATCCAAATATTTTTAGTTTTTTAACAATGTCAACCATTTTGAGCATAATTGATTACTAAATGTTTGTGATTTTTTGCTTAACTCAAAGTAATGAAAAACGGAAGAGTGACCAATTTCTTTAATAATTCAAGATTCATTTGCAAAAGGCCAAAGCAAGTGGACTAGAGACATTATTGTGGAAAAGGATTCAAAAGAGACATACATTCCCAAGTCTGTTTCAGACACAAGCTTTTCATGAAAGTGCAAGAGGCAATGATGAAGAGCCTCAATTGCAAGGATTGGGAAGAATGCCAAAATCTTTACCCAAACAGCTCCAAAGATGAAGAGCCTCAGAGATTTCTGATTATTTAGGGATATGGTAAGCTCTTTTAACAAATTTTAATTTTAAATTACCAATTTGCGAACACTGTTTATGCTAAGCATGGATGTTTGTTCTCAGCTCTTTCTTAAATTATTATTTTTGAGATCATTATTGATACTTAGCATAAGTTCTTGTCACTAATTAGTACAAGTTTAACATTTGAGAGACCCATGCCTAGCATAAGGGTATTTCTAATGTCCTTAGTTCTCTTTTAGATCATTGTTTTTAAGATCATCATCCATGCTTAGCATAAGTGTATTTCTAATGTCATTACTTCTCTTATGAATTATTGTTTTTTAAGATCATCATTCATGATTAGCATAAGTTAATGTCACTAGTAACAAATTTAACATTTGAAAGACATGTTTTGCATAAGTGGATTTCTATTGTTCTCAAATCTTTATAAATTATTCTTTTAAAAAAATTTATTTATGCTTAGCATAAGTTCTTTATAAGTTGGTGGTTTAACATTTGACAAAGCCATGTTTAGCATAAGTGTACTTCTATTTTTCATAGAGTTTTGAAGATAAAAAGAGTGGGCAACTTCCTAAACAGTTTAGAACCCACATTTAGAAAGCCAAGGCCGAGAAAAAACAAAAAGAATCTCAACATACTGGAGACTCAAGCGCTGATGATGATCCCAAAGAAATATTTATTCTCAAGTCTGTTGATGACTTGTTTTTATATAGTACAACAAGGTGATGCCAAAGAGATCTCCAAGTTACACTCTTTGCATCGCTGCCATTCCATATGGGTTTAACCTTGCGGGCTCATTACATGATGATCGCTCGTTTAAGTACACAGAAGTAAAAGATGTTTTTGCTAGTTTCTTGGAGATCACTATAGCTCCGATTTGGAAGATAGTGATATTTCACTCCAGTTGGCAACAAGTAGGTGTTCACAAGACCGTATTAGAGGTCTACAATGTAGAGATAGAGACTGTCATTTGGTAAGTATTGATTGTAATTAAATCTATATATTTACAAGTCTTTTTAATATTTTAAATACGTTTTGTTATTTGGTTTTCTTACTATTTGCTTTCAATGTTTGTAGGTACAAGCCAAATGTGTGCAATTCTAGTGGTGCACGTCTCTGTAATGAGATCAAATATCTCACCATCGGTCACTTCTCTGTCGATGGAAAGAGATCTATGTTACAACATTGTAGAGAACAGAGATTTTGGAAATCATTTTGATTTTTCTGCAGTGATAAAAAAAACAAAAAAATCTGATGATTGGTTCTGTGGCTTGTCCATATCAAAAACCACAACAACTTGTAAATAAAGTAATTGAAATATTATAGATTGGATTTTAGATTTATTTAGCAGTAGTTGCACTACCGATCATAGAATTAGATGAGAGTTTAGTAAGTTTTGTTAAGCTGAGGTTAGCTGGTATATCAATTTTGTCTGATGAGTTTCAAGATATTGGCAAGTTGGGCCCCTCTGAAGATGGTATTGCTCCATTTGTTAAGGAGCCTCAACCACTTGCCAGTGGTGTCGTTAGTGATGTGTAGTGGGTTTCTTTCCTTGCCTAACCTGAATTCAAGATCTAGTCAATCTAGCATCATAGAGACGAAGTTAGTTGTCACGCGGAGGCTTGTTTCCATGAGAGCGATAGTATAGTTCAGATTTCAACATGAATGGAGGATCTAACACTAACATCCATGAACACTAAGCATTAACACTACATCCATTAACCTTAAATCCACAACAATGATAGAAACTTACTCTTCTCTCTCTCCTTTTCTCTCTCACAAAAAGCATAAGAAATAGCAATCCCAATAATGATCAAATCCAACAATTAGCAAATACAAATGAAGCATGAGAAATGGAGGAAAAGAGAGGAAGAGCAAGGACATTCATCAATCCATTTCTAAGAGAACCAGTCTGCTTTATTAAAATGAGGAAATGAATATCAGGAGCAACTCGAGTTGGTCCCTTTTTATAGTAGAGAGGAGGACCCTGGCCTTTAAATCCTATTGGTCCAGTCTTGCCTCTCTTTTTATTCAAATTTAAAAAAGTGTGGGAACCATCAAAATTGGAGAGAAACCCATCTTTATTCACTAACTTGTCATTTAGGCCCTGCGACATTAAAAGTCCCGCAAAAAGGCCTAAAGTTCTTTATTAACTTTTAACTAATCAATCAAATAACTATGTGATCATCGGATTGGACTTACACACATAGGGTGCCAAATCCCTCTCACTTATTAACTAGGGTTAGGGTTGCCTTGGGATCCACAAACTCTCCAACAGTATTCCCCACCAAAACTGGTGGCGGTCCCACGACACCTGCAATATGCAGTTATTGGGGACTTTTAATGGCTTTGCGTCGAATCTTAATTAAATGATACTGCACCTTCTCCATAAAGTTGATTTTCAGCCTTATCTTCATGTTGTTTGGCTATCTTCAACTCTCAATCCAGCTGGACAATTTTTGGCTGATCAGAGTGTTTTCGAATCCTAGATCAGAGATCCTGTGCTGCATTTTCTTCTTCTTATCCAGCATAGACTGGATCACTTGTCCAAGGCTTGAAACCAGCCCTAAAGCATCACCAGAATCAATGGTCGTGGCAGTGCCAGCAACAGGAGGACCTGATGGTACTGTCCTTGGTTGGCGTGGAATAGGTGCCACAGTCTCTTCTTCTTAATAAATATCCTCCTCTTCAAACCCTTCAGGCACTGTGGCGTCAAACTGTTTTGGTGATTTTACAACTGTGTCGACCCGAAGTGTGGTTGGGCTACCTTGTGTGTGAGCTTGCTGGCTGGCATCTTCGATACCAAGAGTAGATTCATGGATATGTCTGAATCCTCTTCCAGGGGATTGGGATTCTAAGGGCGTTGGGCTCTAGGGCATTTCAAAGATTTCGGTGGCCCCAAGGGGGTCGGAATCATCGAACATATCCATAAAGAAGTGTGTCCTGAGTGAGGCGGCCTGGGCAGCTGTGATGGGAATGGTAGGCCCAATGGTCACAGACTGTCCTTGTATGAGAGCAGAGGCAAGAGAAGCATCAGAGGCTAGGGGGATGGGAAGTTCAGTGCAAACAACAGTAGGGGTGGAAGCGCAGCTGACGAGGTATGCCTAGTGCAACGTCGTGACGCGGAAGGCGAGTCAGGAATTACGATCATGCTGCGTGGACGACGACAACTATGAGAGCTTGAGGCCTGATGAGATGATTCTGCTAGTGCTTCTTCGTAAACCGAAAGTACAAAATCCAGGTGGAAGCCATGGATTCTGTTTTCTAAGTGAGAAGCGGCTAAGAGGGACAATAAAGAGCCAACAGCAAACTGCTGCTTAGTATTGGCCTTAATAGCTCGCTTGAGCTCACCGGAAACAGTCTTGAACCAATTATATGGCTCAAGAGGGGCTTTGGCCAACTTAATGTGGGACTCTACTATCCTGTGAACAATTTGAGATGTGATGCGGTCTTTCCTGAGGTTGCCAAACATCAGGAAATTATTCAATAGTTAGGCAGCTGCGTGGATGGAAGGCTCAGTGATGGCTTCCAAAAGGTAGCCATCATTGGTCCAGTGCAAATCGTTGGTGACATCAATAAATGGCTTGATGGCCTGGTTGGTGTGCTTGTGATTGGGTGAGGCCTGCGTACCAGATGATATTCCTATAGCTGCAAGTGCGGCCTCAGTGACACGCACTTTGTGTGTGGCTCCCTAGAAAGTGATATAGAATTTGGATTTCTCTTCCTTCCACGTACTGAAGGCAAGAGTGATGGAATCCATATTGATGCCACCCAAAAAGGCTCTCTCATGAATACCCGTTGCAGTGAGCAGAGGCTCCGCAAGGGTCATCCACTGAGTGACCATGCTTGTGCTAGGAAGATTCATGATGTTCGTTGCAAATGGGACATCACGATGGATAGTATAGCGCGGAGACTGGGAAGTATTGGTAGAAGACATGATGATTAGAAAGGGATTATAAACGCGTGAAAGTGTATCAGAAGGCAATGCAAGAAATTTGGAAGGTGTTGGTCGCAAGAAAAATTTGCAAGAGCTTCGCTAGCACAAGTGAGGAATGAATCGAATTCAGCCAACTTATAGGTGAATTTGGTGGGTCAGTTTGGCTGATCAGTTTTGAACAAAAATTTGTAGGCATGTGCAGTAATGTAGAAACAGGCTATAAAAATTTCGGCGAAAGTTTCTAGGGATCTGAACCTATCAAGCGAACGTTTTTCAGGGCTGGCGAAGGATGAACCTTCGCCCAAGAGGGTCCTTCACCCAGGTACTGTCATAAATGTATTTTTTCACAATGTGAACCTATGGACAACCTTATTTTGACATTTGAAGTTGATCTAGTAGGTCGGCGAAGGTTCATAATGAGGTTATGATATTTGGCGAAGGTTTCCAAAATGGCATATCACTGAACATTCGCCTGTCTCAAAAATTGGATTTTCCAGGAACCTTCGCCCACCTCAATTTAGATAAATCAAGGGTGGATGTACAGTCTGAGAGCTCAGCGAAGGTTTTTGATACTGTATTGGCCAAATCTGCCCAAATAAATAATTTTCTAAGTCATTTTTTAGTAAAAATACTGTGCTTTCTTTTTCTTATGCTGATGACTTCCTGACTTTTGCTCATCAGTCTTTTTTTTTTTTTTTGCTTTTTTTTTTTTAACTGTCTTTTTTTCAAAAAAGTCAGCAAATTAAATACTGAAAACAAAAAATTGAAAAACAAATAAAACTAAGATTGAGATCAGGCTTGCTGAACTGGCAGAGCAGGCTGCCAAAACTTGCGCAATCGACTGTCATTTACAGGAGTATCAAATCATTTTCCATCCAAGTGCTCAAGAATTATTGCGCCATACACTTTATACGGGCCTTCCCCGATAAACTTCAACTTACCCTTGATCAGCTTGTTTTGTACATCAATGCAAGATCTCCTGCTTTCAGATCTTTCTTGTGCAAACGACGATCGTGCCATGCCTTAGCGGCGGGCTTTCGCTGTTGCTAAGGCATAAACTGCCATCAATCGGGTTCCACATAATTTGTGCAACGCTTCATGACGGAGTTGTAAAGACATATCATCATTTAATCGTTCCGTTGCTGCTATGCGTAAAGATGGGATTAAAAATTCAATTGGCATAACAAGATCTTGACCATAAACCAATTGAAAAGGTGTTTGATTTGTACTATTTTTGTAAGCAAATCTGAATGCCCATAACGTTGCATACAGTTTATGTTCCCAATCGGACTGACTCGCTTCAACTGTCTTTGTCATAATGGTGCAGAGAATCTTATTGGAAGATTCAGCTTGGCCATTCCCTCTGGGATAATACGGAGTACTAAATCTGTGTATAACAAAAAAATCTTCAAATAAACACTTTATTGTTTGATTAACAAAGTGTGTACCCCGGTCACTGACAATTTCGATCGGACATCCAAATCTGCTTATAATATTTTCATATAGAAACTTGGCTGTAGGTTTCGCATTAGCCACTTTGACAGCTTTGGCTTCAACCCACTTGGTCATATAATCAATTGCGACGATAATGTATCGGACTTGAGATCCTTGCGCGGTAGAATGAATAGGACCAACATAATCCACTCCCCATTTTTCAAATGGTGCTTGCGATAAAACCAGATGTAAGGGTTCATAATTCTGGCGAGTAGGCCGTCGTGCTCGCTGGCAAACATCACATGTCTGAATAAAGTTTGCGAACAATAATATATGTAGAGAAGTGTCCCCCACCCATGCCATCATGTGAAAACATGATTAAATCTGGTACTTCATGCGGTAAAACACATCTTCGTAAAATATTATCTGATCCACGACGATACAATTGTCCTACAATTAATTGATAAGGTTGAGCCTTATGAATCAATTGTCTTTTCTGTACTTTTGTCAATGAGTCATTCGTTTGTCCTAGCATCAGGTACTCAACAATATCTGCCACCCACTCAGGTACTGCTTCAGCATAGAACAATGCAGCATCTGGCAGTTCATCATTCACTTCAGTATTAACTGGTGCGGATTCAATTCGCGAAACGTGATCGGCTAGATAATGTTGCTTTTCCTTTCTAACCACAATTCGAAAGTCAAATTCAGTCAATAATAATAACCATCTTGCAATACGTCCAGTATTACACATCTTGTTTACCAAGTAAAGTAACGGTTGATGATCCGTATAAAATGCAAAGTGCGTTTCCATGAGGTAGTGACGAAATTTTTGAACAGCAAAAATCATGGCTAGCGCTTCACGTTTTGTTGTTGAATAATTCTTCTCTGGATCTGTAAGTTATCTGCTTGCAAAGCGTATGGGATAATCCTTCTTATAGTCATCTGGCTGCGTCAAAATTGATCCAATGGCGTATATTGAGGCATCCGTATGAACATAAAATTCTAATGTCCAATCTGGAGAACGCAGTATTGGTGTTGAAGTTAATGTTTTTTTTAACTTTTCAAAGGCTTCTAACGCCTCTACTGTCCAAATAGGAACAATAGTTAGTTTGTATATAGGTCATGCTAAATCCGCAAAGAAGATAATAAAAATTCGATAGTAGTTCGTATGACCCATAAACCCATAAACTCCTCGAATTGTTGCTGGCGGTGGCAATTCCACAATAACTTTGATCTTAGAATAATCGGTGGCAATACCATGTCTTGATATCACATTTCCAAGCACAACTCCATGCAAAACCCATATCTGGCATTTTTCTAGATTTAGAGAAATCTATATTTGCGGCATCTTTCAAATACTTTCTCCAATCGATCCAGGTGGTCTATATCTGTACTATGAACTCCCAAGTCGTCCAAGTAAATTTCAAGAAATTTCTGCAGATAATCTTTAAAAGCAAATTGCATTACTCTTTGAAATGAACTTGGTGCATTACAGAGTCCAAACGGCATTACTTTGTAAGCATAGGTGCCCCATTCTAGTGCAAAAGCAGTTTTGTGACGATCGGCAGGTGCAATCTTAACCTGGTTGTAACCACTAGATCCATCCAGGAAACTTTAAGCTTCCACTCCAGCAAGGCGATCCAAAATGCTTTCAGTAAAAGGTAACGGAAAGTGATCCTTCCGTCACTTTATTCAATGCTTTGAGATTCACACAGATTCGCAATTTCTCATTTTTTTTAGGAACAATGACAATCGGTGAAATCCATTCTGTATGCTCGATCTCATAAATGAAATCAGCGTCAAGCAATCTCTGAAGTTCTTTGTTTATCAAATCTGCCACATTAGGATTACAACAATAGAACTTGTAACCTTTGGAACTGCATCAGGTACTAAAGGTATGGTATGTTCAATCACTGATGTCTGAATACCCTTCAAATCTTGATAAGTCCATGCAAAGCAATCTTGATACTTAATAAGTAACAAACGGAGTGCTTGATACTGTTCAAGAGTAAGTTGTGATCCCACTTGTACAATCTTTTTCGGTTCTCCTGGTTCAGCAAGATTCATTGGCTGCGTCCTAGCTGGGCCATCGTAAACCTCTCTAGATTCCGGCATGTGCTCTTTAGGTTCACGATGTGCTTTAGGTAACAGGATAACCACATCATCCATTGTATAATGTTTAAAATGCTCTGGCATATCATGCTGGACTACATTAGCCTGTTCTTTTTCGAAAGGACTTGTCTTGGATCTTTGTTTAGCCTTCTTAGCATGAATTGATCATGGAGGTGATGACTTTTGGGATGATAAATCTTTCTTCATAGGTGAAGACTTTCTAGACAATGATGTATTGCTGGAAATCTGACTTGAAGGATCATTCTTGACTTTTCTTTTGTCTCTATCCAATAAGGGTGGCACTTTCTTTGAATCGATCTTTTGAGGGGGATTTTCTCATTTCATGACCGTATTACGATGTTGCTTAGCTTGTTTCTTTGTTATCAAACTTGTGATCCTGCCTCCCTTCAATATAACTGCTTTGGGTGGTTTGATTGTTGGTTCATCAGGAACATTACACACTCCAAATCAGGTCGGATCCATATGTTTGTCTTTACTGCAAATGAGTGAAGAGTGTAGGATAGATGGTGTTGGCACCATCTCTTTGTGTCTAGAATACAGTTTTTGTAATCTGACGAGGGTAAAAATCAAGATTATTTGTGATCTGATCAAGAAGAATCTTCGTCAAACTCAAAAATAGTATTTTTTCATAAATAGAATGTTTTGAAAACTCGGCGAAAGTTTGGAAGAAGGATTAAGAGTAATACTGGTAATTTTGCAAAAAAGTGACTTTTTTTGGCAAAAATATGACAATATGACAACTGATCCTTTGGAACTCTCTCTATTTTTGGTATTATTTTTTGTCGATCTGACAGTAGATAGATCTGAATCACATCTTAGCACAGTAAATCGGATGAAGGTTCCTTTTCTGTATTTTTTAGGGTTTTGATAATTTTTAGTATTTTTTGACGATTTTTCTGATGTTTCTGGAAATCTGTTGGGAATTAATCTTTGCCCTTCAAACTAAAGGTTCTATAAACAAAACCGAAGGTGTTTGCAACTCGACGAAAGTTTCCTGAAAGAGGATAAAAAGTTCTGAGCTCTAATGACGCTTTTCGTCTCTTTTTGACCAAATATGACAGATTTGACCAATTTTTGTTATTTTCTCTGATATCTCAGATCCAAATGGATCTTAAGATTGGTGATTTGAATAGTTTTTCCTGTTTAATAATCAGATTAGATTTCAAACAAGCAAATCCACTCAAATCAAGCAAAATCAATCTCAAACTAACCCTAAAATACAAATCTAACACTATTCATGCCACGACAAGATGCCTAATGCAAGGTAACCATCAACCAAACATGCTGCAAACTAAAAAATTGGCGTAGCTCCCCGGCAACGGCGCCAAAATTGTAGTGGATTTCTTTCCTTGCCTAACCTGAATCCAAGATCTAGTCAATCTAGCATCAGAGAGATGGAGTTAGTTGTCACACAGAGGTTCGTTCTCATGAGAGCGATTTTTTGTTCAGATTTCAACATAAATGGAGGATCTAACACTAACATCCATTAACACTAAGCATTAACACTACATCCATTAACACTAGGCATTAACACTACATCCATTAACCCTAAATCCACAACAACTATAGAAACTTACTCTTCTCTCTCTCCTTTTCTCTCTCACAAAAAGCATAAGAAATAACAATCCCAATAATGATCAAATCCAACAATTAGCAAATACAAAGGAAGCACGAGAAATAGAAGAAAAGAGAGAAAGAACAAAGACATTCATCAATCCATTTCTAAGAGAACCAATCTGCTTCATTGAAATGAGGAAATGAACATCAGGAGCAACTCGAGTTGGTCCCTTTTTATAGTAGAGAGGAGGACGTTGGCCTCTGAATCCTATTGGTCCAGTCTTGCCTCTCTTTTTATTCAAATTTAAAAAAGTGTGGAAACCATCAAAATTGGAGAGAAACCCAACTTTATTCACTAACTTGACATTTAGACCCTACGACATTACAAGTCCCGCAAAAAGGCCTAAAGTCCTTTATTTACAAGTTGGACTTACACACGCAGGGTGCCAAATCCCTCTCACTTATTAACTAGGGTTAGGGTTGCCTTGGGATCCGCAACATGATGAAAGAGATTTGGCCAAGGTGGTTGAGCAAAGATATAATGTAATTGAAGACGTTGTTATTCAAGATGGGACAACACCTCCAATAGACATAGGGGTTTGAAGATTTGCTTCTCCAGATCCAAATAATCTGATTAAGAATTTTTGACTCTTTGAGAGTTTTTGACTATGTTATTGAAAACATTCAACAAAATCCTATTTAAAAAAAAATCTTTTTTATTCGAAAGATTATTATATTTATGTAAAAAATGTTTACTTCTTATATTGTTTTAATTATCTTTTTTGTTAAGTGATTTTATTGTTATATAATATTTGTTTGAAATTAAACATATCTTTTTGCATTCTAGATTTATTTAGTTTACTTGATTGTTAAAATACAAATATCAAATTACAAACAAGTTGTCAAATTTATATTAAAGTAATTTTTATTAATTCTTTTTATTAAAATAAATAAATTTTAAATTTTACAATCACTTATTCAATTTAACAATTATTTTTTATAATAACAAATTGCACACAATTGATATTTTTATTTTTTGAGTCACTTTAGTGTAAAAGCTTGAAAATATTTTACAATACTTTGTCCAAATTTTAAATATTTGCAAAATATACAATCTTGCAAAATAATTAATTCATTTCTAATTTTAGGATTCAAAAATTACTTGAATTTTAAAAACTAAAAGAATTGGGTTTTGCGCCATTTCTCGTTTCATAAGATTTCGCGTTGAGAAAGAAAAATAAGATCTTTCATTGCTTGAGTACTATTAATGGTTAGTATTAGATGTGGATCATAAGCATGTGCTTGATTATAAACTATTTCTCATGGGAACGAATCTTCGCGTGACAACATGTTAATCTTTTTCATCTCCTTTGATGCTTGATGTGCTTGGATCTAGGATTGAAGGTGGATAGAAAATACCCGCTACAATTTTGGCACCGTTGCCGGGGAGCTACGCCAATTTTTCATTTTCAGCACGTTTATGATACATGTATGGTGGTTAGCTTGCATTTGGGCATCTTGGTTTTGACATCCTAGGGTTGCATTATGGATGTGATTTGTGAGAGTTATGTCCAAAAATGTTCAAAAAATGAGTGGTGGGGACTGTATTTCTTGTTTTTTTAATTTTGTCATTTTCATTCAATTTTTGCCCAACTTTTTATTCTTTGTAATTCGATCTGACTAAGTAGGATTGTAGAGACTTCAAAGGGCTTTCTAGCCATATAATTTTTCTTGGATTCTGTTAAGTATTGGGCAAGTTACAAATTTTTTAAGTTGGCAACAAAATTCTGTAAACTTGTGAAAACTAGAAATTTTCTATTTTTTTTATTTATTTTTCTGCTCTTTTTTATTCAATTGCTGCCCAACTTTTTGCTCCTTGTAATTCAAAGTTGGATTTCTAGGTAGGATTGTAAAGCGTTGAAAGGGCTTTCTAGACATATAATTTTCTTTGGATTTCATTAAGTTATAAACAAGTTACAAATTTTTTAAGCTGGCAACAAAATTCTGTAAACTTGTCAAAAACCAGAAATTGCCAGATTTTTTTATTTTTTTTTGCCATGTTTGATTCCATTTTTGCACTACCTTTTATTCTCTATAATTCAATCTGAATAGATAGAGTTGTAGTTTGAATGGACTTTTTGGAGATTTAATGTTTTTCTCATTTTGTTATGTATTGAGGAGGTTACAAATTTTTGAAAATGTCAAAAAAAAAAAAAAAGTAATTTTGTCACTAGCTTCAACCATATCATTGCTACCAGCTGCACCTATGTACAAGGATCAAAATCAACAAGCATATCTTGGGATCCTTTTTTGGATGGTGTCGACTATCCATTTGTCAATGAACAAGGTTATCTCATGAATGGCTACCGGACCCACATTGTTATTATTGAAAATTTGCATTCAAGCACCGAGATGTCGTGGGACCCTCCACCAGTTTTGGTGGGGGATACTGTTGGAGGATTTTCAAAAATATCAAGGCAATCCTAACCATAGTTAATAAGTGAGAGTGATTTGGCACCCTACGTGTGTAAGTCCAACCCGATGATCTCATACCTAATTGATTGTAATAAGAGAGGTGCGGATTGGCCAATAGGATTTGAGGCCAAAACTCTAAAATGCACTATATATAGCGGTGGGTTCAAGTAATTTTATACATTCACTTTCATTTCAATAAAGCAGGTGGATCCTCTTTCAAATGGACATGAAATGTCCTTGCTCTTGTTTTTCCCTTCTCTATCTCTCATATTTTCTTTGGATTTGCTAATTGTTGGATTTGATTCTTCTTGGAGTTTATCTTTGTTATACTTTTGTGAGAGAGAATAAGAGAGAGAGAGAGAGAGAGAGAGAGAGAGAGAGAGAGAGAGAGAGAGAGAGAGAGAGAGAGAGAGAGAGAGAGAGAGAGAGAGAGAGAGAGAGAGAGAGAGAGAGAGAGAGAAAAGAGTAAGTTCTATCATTGCTTGAGTAGTGTTAATTGCTAGTGTTAATGGTTAGTGTTAGATGTGGATCATAAGCATGTGCTTCATTATGAACTATGTTATCGCTCTCATGTGAACGAATCTTCGTGTGACAACATGTTAATCCTCTTCATCTCCTTTGATGCTTGATGTGCTTGGCCAAATTTAGGGTTGAAGGTGGATAGGAAATACCTGCTACAATAGTCATTGCCAAGTTAGGTAACTCTAATTTTGTCCATATCATGAGTAAAAAGTTGGACATTGTTTCAGCTCTACTCAAAGTTACAAAATTATAAGGTTAACAATGTATAATCAATGCTTGAAAGTCAACAATTACATAAGTACGACTAAAGTAGACAATTACATCCAGACTAGTTTTAAAGCAGAGTTAAAAACTATCTGTCATTACCCTTTTCAAAATGCTTATCGGAACACCATTCCTTATCCTAAGTAACAACTTAGAGAAATATTTATTGCACTGTTAATTTCAAATTGTCAGGGCATTAACATCCACAAATAAGTATATATAGACTTTAAAAAACAGGTCTAATCCAAGTCATATAACTAAACCCATCATACCATTTATATTAGAAATAGTCGAACCGTAACCAAAGATTTAAACAAAAAGCATTACACTTGAAAGAAAACCTCGTTAATGAAAGTTAAGCATCAATGAGTAGTAAATAAATGATCATTTCATGGCATTTCAACTCTGCATACTCATTAGTAGTGACAACCATATTGAGGGGATAGAAGACTATTCACATAAACTTTTTCATTGTTAACATTAAAAGTGTTATACGAAGTCTAATAAAAAGAACTCAAGACAATTTGTTCATTGTGATCATAGTGACCGAAACAAGCAAGTGAATCATGAGAGCATTTTATAATTGTGTGTGTGTGTGTGTGTGTGTGTGTGTGTGTGTGTGTGTGTGTGTGTGTGTGTGTGTGTTATCCCGCCAATAGTCCACAACAGAACAAGATAACCACACTAGGTGATGCAACAGGTATATCTAGTGTGGTTATCCTTGCTGCACACCTGAAACAACATAGGATGTTGAAATAAGAACCTTGTGAAGACAATCATCCCAGGGGATAAGTTTCAAATATAAGTCTCCCTCAATTTTGATCAATTTTTGCTTGTGATTGGATAGTAGATTGTGTTGCATCCTCATTAAGTTCCATTTAGATCTTTTGCATGTGATTTTGGAAGGATATTAGGTTGCTGAAATTCACTCTTGATTAGATCATTTGGAAGCTTTTATGTTCTTTATAGAAAGAGGGGCAATTCTACTAGTATTATCTACTTCAGCACTACATTGTATAAAAATGAATGTTGCAAATGAACTCTTAAGAGAGGTAGGAGATTGCACTTCGGCTCACGATGCTTGGGAGACTTTGCAAAAGGTCTATGAATCCAAGAACCAAACTAGGATGCTAGCTTTGAAGAATCAAATCTATAGAAGCTATCAAAAGAAAGGAGAGAGTGCACATACTTTTGTCTTAAGAGTGAAGGAATTGAACAAAGAGCTAGCCTTCATAGGTGATCCTATCAAGGATGAAGAGCTTGTTCAGCTCATAATGAATGGACTAAGCTTTGAATTTGACAATTTGGTTCAAGGATATGCAATTATGGGTAAGCTACCCATACTTGAAGAGCTCCAAGGCACACTCATGGTCGAGGAGTCAAGAAGGAGCCAAATGCAAGAGATGATGGATAGACTTTCCATCCAAGGTGGAGATGACCAAGATCTCTTCACCAAAGGCAAAGGGAAGTCCAAAGGAAAAGGATCAACATTCAATAAGGCTTCAACAAAGCTTGAGGATCAAGAAGGACCCTCAAAGGCATCTCCATCACCCACCAAAGTCAAGAAGGACAAATCCAAGGTGAAGTGCTACTATTGTAGCAAGATGGGGCATTATGCCTCAGAATGCTTCAAGAGGAAGCAAGATCAAAGCCAAGCGAACATGAGCAAAGAGGAGGAGGAGGAGAGTTCACATGAGGACTCTCTCATGATGTCCTTGGTGGATTGACTCGGGTGCTAGTTCACACATGACTAGCAAAAAGGAGTTTTTCTCTTCTCTCTTATCTTATGATGGACCTATAAAATCTATCTGTACAAAAAATGATGAAGCTTGTAAGATTGAAGGAGTTGGTAACATTCCCCTTTGCTTAGGATCTTCCAAAAAGATCAACATAGAAGGTGTTTTGTACATTCCTACAATAACAAAAGAATCTACTAAGTGTTGGCCAAATGGTAGACAATGGTTTCAATGTTGACTTTGCTTCAAATGAATGTTTCATCAAGAAGAAGGGTAAGATAGTGGCTAAGGGCACTAGACTTGGCAAACTTTATAAGTTGGATGCATTTGTGGATACTAATGTTGTCATGTTGGCCGAGAAGAGTAGGATATCTACCTTCACTTTATGGCACAAAAGACTTGGACATGTCAACTCGGGTTCCATGGAGGATATGATCAAGGAGGAGTATGCTTTAGGCCTACCAAGGTCTATTGGGAAGGAAGACAAGGTTTGTGAAGCTTGTGCTTTATCCAAGGCACATAAGAAGGTGTTTCCTAACTCCATCACAAAGTCATCTCATCCTCTTGAACTCATACACTTGGATGTGCATATTGCTAGCACCAAATCTAATGGAGGTTCATCCATGTTTTTAACTTTCATTGATGACTACTCAAGATATTGTTGGGTGTTCTTACTTTCCTTCAAGTCTCAGTATTTGATACTTTTGTAAAGTTCAAGTTGTTTGTGGAAAAGCATCATAATCATAGCATCAAGATTCTTAGAAGTGACAATGGTGCTCCAATGAGTTCAAGGCCTTTTGTGAGGAGGAAGGGATCAAGAAAGAGACTTCTTGTCCTTACACTCCTCAACAAAATGGAGTTGCTGAGAGAAGGAATAGAACATTATGTGAATGTTCTAAGGCTTTAAGATTGGATGCTTGTTTGCCCAAATCCTTTTGGGGTGAATCTCTTGTATGTGCAAACTACTTGATGAATAGGGTGTCTTGCAAAGCAATTGAAGGAAAAACTCCTTATGAGATGTTGTATGGAAAAAAAACCCAGTCTTAATCACTTGAAAGTTTTTGGGTGTATATGTTATGTGCATGTGCCATTGGAAACAAGAACCAAGGAGGATCCATCTTCCACAAGAGGGATCATGCTTGGATATGCAAGCTCAAGCAAGGGCTACAAAATCTATTTCCCATTTTTGAACAAATTTCTTGTTTCAAGGGATGTTATATTTGATGAGCATCATATGCATATGCTTGAAGAAGGCTCAAGTGCTCCAACAATTAAGAAGAAGATGGCCGAGGAGCAAGATCTTGATTTCGAGGAGGAGCTCATGGAGGAGCAAGCACTAAACCCACCACCAAGGAGATCTTCAAGGGCAAAAGTGGAGCCATCAAGGCTCACATATCAAGGAAAAGGGCAGCAAGCTGAGGGTATCTCATCCACTTCTTATGCTTTATCTAGTTTTGAAGAACCATCTAATGTTAAAGAAGCATTGAACTCCAAATAATGGTATAAAGCTATGTTGGATGAGTATAATGCCTTGATTGAGAATGAAACTTGATTGCTTGTTGATAGGCCCCAAAGGAATGTAATAGGATGCAAGTGGGTCTTAAAGCTTAAGTTGAATGCAAATGGGAGTGTTAACAAACATAAAGCAAGATTAGTTGCAAAAGTTTATGCTCAAGAGAGAGGGATAGACTATGAGGAAACTTTTGCACCCGTGGCCAAGATGGTCACAATAAGGCTAATCATTGCACTTGCATCACATTTTGGATGGATCCTATGTCAAATGGATGTCTCTAATGCCTTCTTGAATGGTTTTTTTGAAGAGGATATCTATATGGAGCAGCCACAAGGGCTCATCAAGCATGGAATGGAGAACAAAGTATGCCATCTCCAAAGAAGCATCTATGGCTTGAAGCAAGCCTCGAGATCTTGGAATTCAAGATTACATTGCTATCTTATTTCACTTTCTTTTGTTCAAAGTGAATATGATCCCACTCTTTACATTAAATTTGATGATGTTGGTATTTTACTTTTACTCATTTATGTAAATGACATCATCATTAGTGGAAATAGTGTTGATGGTATTGAAAAAATCAAGATAGATCTATCCTTAGAGTTCAAGATGGTAGATCTAGGGTGTCTTCACTTCATCTTAGGCATAGAGGTACTTAGAGGATCTGATTTTATCTTTATAAGTCAAGTAAACTATGCTCAAAGTCTTTTTAAGAATTTTAAGATGGAAGAGTGCAAAATTGTTGACACACTGTTCATAATTCTTTGAGTTCTTGTGATTCCTAATCATTATAGGATTGAATGTGGGTCTGGTTTACAGTGCTCAGACTGTGGGAGGCCGTACTTTCACACGTGTGAAGGCTTCTTCAAGGATTTGGGCCATTTAGTGAGGTTCAAGCATAGATTATTGATGGATTTTGATGGTGCAACTTGTGCTAACTTTATGGAATCATAATCTATTGTTTCCCTCATCATTTCAAGTGTTTTAGAATCCTTACTTGTTGTAATTTTTACATCCCCAAAGCGTCAGAATGCTCTGATACCACTGATGGGAATCTGATAGCGTCAAAAACGCTCCAAGACCATTGATGGGAATCTCGGAAATGTCCGAATGCTCTGATACCACTTAGGAGAAATTCCTGGGGATGAAGGCCGGATTGGTAGGAGCAACTACTACTACCGACTGGGTCTGATTCTCTTCCAAGCCCCAGATCCCTACTGTAGATCTGTTGTAGAATTAAACTTGTACACAGCAAATAATGTTGAGTAAAACAACAGCGGAACCAAACGTGGGAAATACAATAGGGTATTGTTATTGACAACAACTTCATTTTATTATATGTTTGATGATTGATCAGTATCTTGTTGACTTTACATCTCTTTCATCGAGTAGATGTTGATTTTCTACATTGCAAATGGTGTAAAAATTGTGTTCTCTTCTTAACCAAAGATCAAGGGATGGTTTTGGAGCTTAAATGATCTGAAATTTTTCACACACCTTTTCATTGATATTGCCTAGCTATGGCTTGTAAATGGACACATGGGTGGTCGAAATATACACATGGGTGGGGATGAATTTGTAATTTTTTTTGAAATAGAGTATGAGTCAATTTGACCCGTTGATCCAAGCCATGAATCAAAATGGTTATTTATTTTTAGGGTTGACACATATTTTGACCCAGACTGTAGAAACTACAAACTATGTAAAACCTTGAGTATTTTTGCAGGTTTTTGATAGGTCATTATAAGAATGGATCACAAGGGAATTTCAACAGTTTTGAGATTGGGTTGGGAGAAATGCTCAAGTAGTGTTTATTACATTTCTTAAAGAGAAATAGGTAGCGTGGCAATAACAACTGACAATTGTACAATGTTTGATACCTTTTGGTTGAGTCAGTTTGCCAAATATCAATGAGCCCTTAGTCTAAGTAACATATGATGAAAATGAACTTGAATTTCATTAAAGGATAATGATCATGTAGTTTCAGGAGCATGCATTAGAAAGGAACAAAGATTAAGCACATATAAATAACAATTGATAGTCAACATCTAAACAAGACCATACATACATTTATTCATGTTCACATATTTAGATTTAAAAAAACTCTTACAATCTAGAAAAATGCCAAGAGCCAAATGGGTAAAACATATGTGTTCAAAAGGCCAAGATATAATCTCACTAGAAACCAAATATAATTTGGAGATAATGTAGCCCCCTCCAGGGTGGTAGAGGTGTCCTCATTGACCTAAAGGTCAAATTTAATATTTTTCCCATGAGCTAGCATCACTTATAGGACATGTGACTTGGGCACGAAGTTTTATTGTATGTGCACCAAGGATACAGGGTGGTAGAGGTGTCCTCATTGACCTAAAGGTCAAATTTAATATTTTTCCCATGAGCTAGCATCACTTATAGGACATGTGACTTGGGCACGAAGTTTTATTGTATGTGCACCAAGTTGTATCCTGTGTGCCAATAACCGCAACAGAGCAATAATATGTGTGAGGTATTCGAGGTGTAAAGGGCATTATAAAAACAATGCTTTGTAGCTCATGCTATGAAGGACAATATGCCCATCATGCTCCCTCATGCTTACTTAACAATGAGTAGCAAATTTTTTTCATGTATACTTTAGTCCTTGCATGAGTGTCGAGGTAGAAGGGCCACCACAGGCTGCCCCATTTTGTTTTATTAGTATTGTTTATTATTTGAAATCCTTTCACATGAAGGTTGTTTACCCAACTTTTAGTATGCAATGTTGTGTAATTATTAGCACATTGAGTTTCAGAGATTCTCTTGGGTAATAGACATTAGATCACCCATGTCTTTGTTAGAACCCTAAATGTGATTGAAGTTTTGCTTTATGTCTAGGTGGTGAGTTATATATATATGATTGGCTTGAATGTGAAATGAAGCATGTGTGTGTGGGGCCAACAAACCCAAAGGAAATGCACTTACACAATTTTGACATGTCCCAATATTCTTTTTCTAAAACATTTGTTGTTGTTATTCTCGAGAAAATAAAAGGGGCGCTTCAGACTTCTGGCCCCAAACCACTACCTAAAAAGAAGAGTAGGCTTGGCTCGAAAATACACGAACCAACCAACCAACCAAGCTACCTACGGAAATAAAATAATAGAATAATTCACCCCGATTCATGAAAAAATTTGGACCGTTGATTGTTCGGATCTTGCCACGTGTTGAATATCGGCGAGGGCTGGATAAGGTTTGGCATCGAAGGGGACGGAAAAGCTAGAGAGCACTTTTCCTGGTATCTTAATTGCACGGACTAATACAGAACACGCCACCGTTGGATATTGTCATAAGCGCTCAGATTCTGCCACGCTCTCATTATTAGCCCAAACGTGCCACGTGGACCACACTCAAGTGGTCGGGCCCAAAATAAATCGAACCATGCTCCGAGGCCCATACCACTTTAAAGGCACTGAATATCTCCTCCCTCGACCACTTGGATGTCTGCCAGGTGGCGAGCCCATTTTCAATGGATGATGAGGAGAGATCTGAGCGTTTGGGAGACAATCCGACGGTGGCGGGCTTATATGTTGGAGTGGCGCTAAGAAAGCAGGGCCCCCCCCCGTCCTGTCGCTTTCGTTGCTTGTATCGTCGATGATGAGACGAGCTCGCTATGGCGTCGATTCGGTAAGTTTTCGCGGATGATGAGATCATTGAGACGAGCTATGGCGTCGATCCAGTTTTTGTATATATAATACAGGGAGGGTGTGGTCAGCGCCGTTTTGTGCTCATTTTTGATGCTCAGATGCGAGCAGCAGGAAGCAGGAAGCAGCAAATGATCTCGCCATCGCCTTTTCTTTTTTCTTTTTTTCTTTCCGTGCGCTTCTAACTTCTAGAAACCTGTTTGGTTGCATTTGCTTTGATTTTTTAGCTTAGCTGCGTTGTGTCCATGCAGGCGAGGGCCCCAGCGGGCAGCCCGTTCAAACATCGCATCCGTTTTGGAAGGAGGAGCTGAATGAACAATTCTGTTGTTGGTGTTTTGTTTGTTTGTTTGCTGCTTTCCCTTTGCTTTCCTTCTTCCTGCCTTGCATGCGTGCGTGTGTGTTTTTCAGCGGCTTTGATCTGGTCCAACGTGAGCATGGATGATGAGTGCTGCTTCTTCACGTAGTCGGAAGTAGCGGGTTGGTGACACATGTGGAGCTGATTGCTTTTGGTAAATTCAAAATCTGGATCTGACTAGACTACTCTTGGTAAATCCTAGTATCTAAATTGGATTGGACTCTTGGCAAAGTCTAAAGCTTCGACGAGGTCGTTTTATATGGAGAACGGGTGTGGAAAAGCTGCATTAAACTGAAGCGTTTAGTCAAAATGACTTAACGGTTGCCGCGTTTTCAGTTGGAATGAATGCATGCATGCTGCTGCTTCTGCTATCTTGCAGTGGCACTGGGATCTTATAGATTAGATAGCTCTGGATTCATTGGGTTTGACTTCTGAGATCAACCTTATTATTCTGCTATCACATTCTGCAAAGTGTAGGATTCGTTTGTGATAAACAATTTCGCATAATCTTATTTAAGGTGTGGAAGATACTTTGGAGGGCTATAAAGAGAATTTCGCGATAGAAGCTCACAAGCAAACTCGGGAGTGTTCGTTACACTTCTAACTGCATATATCAAGCGGCGTGTTTGTGGTAGGTCAAGGGGGATCCTGTTTTGCATCTGAAAGAGTGGCTTCATCAGCAGATCATGCGAATCTGTCTTCCACAATCGATTAATGATCACAAGACACGATTGTTACTGGAAGAAAGTGTGCACATCATCGGCAAATCTTCTACTTTTACAAAGAAACTGTTAGCATCGACTTTTCAGCGGAGCTTCTCTGCAATTATTTGTTGATGTTGGAGTATCTGTGAAAGGGCCAACTGACGGGGGAAAAAGAGGTAAGCTGATAAAAACGAGAGAGAGAGAGAGAGAGAGAGAGAGAGAGAGAGAGAATGGGGAGTGGATGGAGAAGAGCCAAGAATGTTCTCGCTCTCCACTCATGTGCATCTGCTCCTAAAGACGAGCTGCCAACACGGGACTCTGATACAAAGCAAAGTTCAGAAACAGCCGCATCCAAAGTGAATCCAATTTCCGCTTCATCTGCGTCGATGACCACACTTTCTCGCTCTTCTTCGCGACTTCATCTCATTCGGACAAGCATCCGCCTCTCTCGAGTATGTATCTAGAACCTGAACTATTCCGTCATCGTTTCAATATATATGGCTTGTTACGTATGTTTTTGTCCAATGGGAGAGTATCCTCGATCATTGTTTGTCTTAATAAGAGAATTTGCTTTGGCTTCTTGGATGGCTGTTTGGTGTATGCATATAGTACTACTACACGCACGGTGCTTAGCACTCGCACTTAATGGGCTGTTGGAGTCTATGGCAGGGTAGTAATGGTCAAATCAATGAAAACGCTAAGATTTCACAGCTGTATGGTGTATAGAATCAAATCCGAATCGCTAGCAAAGAAATTCCACTCTGGTCTTTCTGAGGTTGGGCTACATAGTACATGGTTTCCCTTTGTGTGAATTTTTTGCTTTTTTTCGTGCGTATTTTGGCACTATATGTCTTGCTTTTATGTCCTACCTTGTCACTCATATATACCATATTGGCATCGAAATACTTGAACTAAAGTCTTCTCTTGGTCATGTGGGCGGAAAAGAGAGCCAGAGATGAGACGTTAGAAGGGGAACTTTCTAATTAGAGGCTTGAGTAAGTTCTGGACAAAATGTTTAGGAGTTGTCTTTTTCTACTTTTATGTCTGCACACCGTACAGCAATATGACGTTATACAGCAACCTTGTTATAAACAGTCGTGCAAAAGAAATCTGCTCTTCGTAGGTCATTTTTCTGATATATCATTCATTGGTGGGCAATTATTTTGTTGATATTGTTATTAGAGATTTTCATTTAGAGCTAACGGAGAACTGTGATGCCCACTTACAGTTAAGTCACACAAGGTAACTGAATGATTCAGTTAGCACTAACTTGGACTACAGTATTTTGTGCTTTTGCTTGCTATATTTGGAGGCCTTTTGTGGTGGGTAACTTTGGTGCTGCAAATTACTCAATTTATTTCACTGGCGCCGAGAATGCACAGTACTACGATTTTTCTGGGGCATTTAGGTTTACTATTTTCTTCTATTGTTGCAAGTTGCAACTTGGGGATTCTGCACACAGCAGAAAGGGTTGTACATTTGCTTGTTGGAAAATTTTGGTTTTTTTGTATTGGCGGTAATGATATCTTGCCCGCTTTTATCCTTAGAATAGCCCTAAATCAAAAGTGATGTAGGAGGCTGGGCTAAAAAGATTCATGATCTTTTGTTTTAACTTGCTAATGGGCCTGCCCCAACTACCAGTTAGCAATATTTTATCAATGCTAAGTGGTGCTAATTGAGAGCGGTGTTGCTCCACTTGTTAGCAAGCACAAGTTACCTAATATATTCTGTTTGTGCTAACTTGTGCTAGTGTAATTTTGGCTCTTCCTTAACTGAGCTCAACCATGGACTGAAAAACAAACTGTTGGAGATGTCAGTTGCCTCCCTCCCCCTGTTCACGCATACTGGGCCCTTCAGCGAAGTTTTTCTTGCCCCTGCAAACTCCTGCTGTGGAGCCTAGTCTTCTTGCTCAGCATTCTTGCTGCTTTTCCCTGCAAACTCCTGCTATGGAGACTACTCTTCTTGCTGAGCATTTTTGTTTGCAGCGTGCTTTCAATGTGCCTGTTGAATATCATTCCTGCAGTCCACTGTCTGTACTAACTGGATCTGTACTGGTTGTGAGGTGGGGCAGGTAGTCAGTTAACTGTAGCTCTTAACTGTAGGTGGGGCAGGCCCCTAATCAGGATGTTCACCAAATTCTTCAACATTCTCAAGGTCTACACCTACTTTGGCTGCTTGGCCTTTCCGAGTCAATATTTTGGTCAGCTATGTGGCTGTTTTGTAATGAGACAATCTTCAGTTATTTTACCCACTATTTAGGATGACCTCCTTCTCTTAAGAATTCTTTATTTTCTTTCAAATTTTTTAGCTCTTTGTCAAAGTTGTGGCCAGCCGGTTTGTGCTCATTCTTTATTACTTTTGCCACAAGTCACCCACCAGCCACGTGATTTTGTTTGGTTTGGACATACTTTTGGGAGCCGTTTTGCATGTGGGGAGGGTGGATCCCAAGGAAACAGGAATAGATAAAACTGAAATACGGGAGGCAAAAGTTAAAGAAAGGGATGTACATGGGATAGAAAATAGTTATAATACAGCGAAGGAAATCATGTTGAAATGAAGTTAGTACGAGTGTGAACTTTTCAAAAAAGGTCAAATTGGCCGTCTAACAAGTAAAAATCCTTAATCTATGTGGAAACGTGTTTTCCTTTATTGGAAAATGATTCCCCTAGTGTGGGAAAATGCGTATCTACTATCTCTACAACTTTTTGTGAGGCATTTTTCCACTTGGGGAAATTTGGAGTTGGGAGAAATGTGTATTTCCTAACTATGGATTTGAGTAAGCAGAGGCGCAGTTCTGTAGTATGGGCGAAATTCTAACATTTGGTAGATATGTGCCTTAAAAGCTCTTATGTTCAATGATCAATCTCGTTAACTTGATCCTTATGCGGAATCAGAAATGTTTTTGCAAACTATGATGTTCGTTTTGAAATCTAAGAGCCTTTGCAAAAAAAGCCCCTAAAAAAATGTGCAAAACTACCAGACTTTTTGTATTACATTACACAGATATGGATGGAATGATACTGTACCAAGAGATACGGAAGTGGATTCTACAAGTAGAAGTGATAATTATAAAATATTCTTATTTTTCTATGAAGTACATAGGGATTTTGATTCATGAATCGGCTATTCAGTGCTACGCTGTGTGTCATTGCATCAAGATTGGAACCTGAATTTTGGTCAAAATGTAAAGAATCAGATTAGCAATAGCATCCATAAGCAATCACCATAAGGAGCAACACCAAATCTCCATATTCATGCTTAGTGTAATGTGTACAATAAACCTTGATATATATATATAATAGCACTGTCCAAAAAAATAGCAATTCGCTGTGAATCGCTGCTTTTTTTTAATTTTTAAAAACAGGCAATATGGGTATCAGTAGAGAGAGAAAAAACAGACGATTACGAATACAATAGTTTCAGGTCCAATTTCAGTAGTTTCAGGTGGTTTCACGATCAGAGAAAAAAAAATACTTTTTAGAATTTTTTTTGGAAATTTCTCTTATGACAGTTTGAGCTGAGAAATGTTTCGAGAATATCGGGCAAAACTGCAGTACTGACGAACCACCACTTTCACGACATATTAGCTACTATTTTGTTGAAGTCTTGCTAGCATTAGCAGTTGATTTAGTGAAACATTCAAGCAAGTACTTGAAGAAGACGCAGGACAATAACAAACTGAAGCTTTTGCTCATGATCAAAAAGTTCCAACCCTGATCCAAGATTCAATGTATTAGACTTCTCCAACTGCTCGAAATTTGACCTACTGGAATCATAATCGTCTTTTGTTTTCCTTTCTGCTGATACCCATGTTGTCTATATTTTCTGAAAGAAAAAACACGTTTTGCTGGAAAACCAGCGAATCGCTGGTTTTTTGGGCCAGCGATTCACGAATCGTGGTTGCAATAATGATATATATATATATCAACGTTGCAGCGGATCGCGATCCACTTCAAAAACATTTCGGAACGTCAACGATCTGCGACCCGAATCAGAAATATTCTATTTTTTGTTTTTTTTGTGGAAAAAAGACTAATCGCCATTTTTTTTTTTGATATTTTAGTTAGTATTAAATGAACTCGGAAACCATCAACGAATGCATCAGAAGAACAGCATATTGATAAACTGGAAAGAGGCAAAAATAACATTGCATAGAGGCTAGAGCCATATTGATCCGGTTAATTATAGATAGAGATACTGTCGGCACTGTATAATGTACTCGTATTTTGTCGAGCACTTTGAGTTGACTCACGTTTTTGTCACAAAATCTGAGATGGGTTCAAGTGTTCATCAATGCAAGAGTACTACGCCCGTAGTGCTTGCTTCAATCCGTAAATAGCTTTGTTGAGGTTGTACTAAGTGTACTCTTCATCCAAATCCTTGAGGTTGTACTAAGTGTACTCTTCATCCAGCACTCCATTAAGAAAAGCAGATTTAACATCTATTTGCTGAATCTTTCAACCACAAAAAGTAAAAATGGCAATAATAAAACGTATACTCATCATCTTAGCTACGGGTGTGAAGGCTTCCTCAAAATCAATACCTTCTTGCTGCTCAAATCCTCTTGCAACTAGCCGTGCTTTGTATTTGTTGAGTTGCCCATTTGCTCCACACTTAACTTTGTAGATCCATTTACAAGAGGTAGGTATTTTACCATTAGGTAGCTCAACCAAGTTCTAGGTCCTATTCTTTGATATGGCCTCCATTTTTGTCTCTATGGCTTCAAGCTACTCTTTGTGCTCCTTTGCTTCATCAAAAGATTTTGGTTCATGAGCCTTGAGCACGGAACCCATTAGGGCTAAGATTCATCTCTAATCTTGCGAGAGGTTTTTGATTTCTACCTGACCTTCTGAGCTCTGCTGCTTGTTTACGAAATTCAGGAATATCTCCGTTCTTAGCATCATCTGTAACTGACAAACACCATTTAGGCACCCGCTTTGGAGTTTCAGCATCAATCTTGCCTTTGTCTATTGGATTTTTTGCACACAAATCCACTTCGTTCTTGACCTGTACTTTCGTTGCATCATCCAAAGGTTCAATAAGGACTCCAATTTGTTTACCTTGGCCCATCTTGTCAAATGTAGCATCTCTAGAAATCACAAGCTTCTGTTCATTCATGTCATACATCCTGTATGCCTTGGCCTTCTCATCATAGCCAAAAATACACTTGACCACTTTTGCATTTAAACTAACATTCAGCCTGTTCAGATACTGCCGATTCTGGATCGCCTATAAACAATAGCTAGCTTTCATCATGACTGAGTCTGCCCTTCACCTTTGGAGAGGTGATATAAGCTCGATATGCGTTCTTTATACAAGCTAATGTGCACATATGTTTGTGTAATTGACCTGTGCCTCTTGCACAATGATGACATGACTGGGTATGACATCATTTGGTCTGTGCTAGCATGGAGTAGATGGTCTAAGACTTTTGGTTGTACTTTGTTGGTAAAGGTTTGTTGTAATGGGTTTTATTCGTCTCAGTTTTACTGTAGTTGGAGTCTAATTTTAATCTTGTACTGTTTACAAGTTGCATACCTGATCTTCTGCCTGCCTTGTGATAATAACTGGTTCTCTCAGCTGTTTCTGTTGTATTTTGGCAGTGAATTAATACGTTGTCAGTTGGTCTAGTGGTCCGTTCAGGAGCTTTTTTTTATCTTTATGTGCAGTTGATCTTTGGTCACTCAGTCTCTTTTCGTGTTTATTTTGTGATTGTGTGCTTAAGTTTCATAACATAGCATAAGCAATTATGGCAACACTTTCAGCTTATGATAGAGTTATTTTATGGTGGCAGAGTACCTGTGCAATATGCTTGGAAGCTATGAAGCCAGGCACTGGTCATGCCCTTTTCACGGCAGAATGCACTCATACATTCCATTTTTCTTGCATTGCTTCAAATGTAAAGCACGGAAATCTGGTCTGCCCTGTTTGTCGCGCTAAGTGGAAAGAGGTTCCCTGGCAGGCTCCAGTTGAATTACAGAAGGAACAAAAGGTAACTGGAATGAGAACAAGGAGAATCTCAGGCATTGGTTCACGTCAAGTGGCACATGAATCTCCTCAAGCTGGAACCATGGAAGCTGAAGAGGAGATGAGAAGGCTTGATCCAGTGCTTCGTATTTTAGACGAGTCAATTGCAAATGCTAGAGGGATCCGACGAATTAGCCCTGCAGAGCCCAGTATTTTCAATGATGATGAGCCTCTGAATCTAGTGGAATCTCAAGAAATGTCATCTTCCAGAAAAGGTAGACCCTGGGATAGTGGTAACCCAGAGATGTCTTCTACAAATAGGGAAAACTTGGAGGTGGTTTATAATCAAACAGAGTTTGTGAGAGGGATTGAAGGGAGTGGAAGAGATTCTCCAATCAGAGAGCTTGATTCTTCGGTGTCAGAAACAACTTTGAATGGATCAGATAATACCAGAGGGAGTGGAAAAGATCCTCTGACTATTGAAGATAAGCCTGCAGGGAGGGAAATATGGGAACAGAGTGAAAATTTCGGTCAGCAATCATCCTCAGCTACAAAATTGGAATTGAAGTGCCATGCAGAAACTAGCAGCATTGCTTACTCAAAGCCTTGTGAAAGCTTTACTGTCCTGGTCCATCTTAAGGCTGCAGCCATCAATAGAAAGCAAACTCCACTGCTTAACAAAATAGCAGCACTAGATGTTGTCTCAAGGGAGAATTATGCAAATTTCACCAGAGAAGAAAGTGAATTAAATGTTGAGCAAGGAAGTAAGCATGTCGCTGACAACACAGTTGGAGTTCAATCTCCATTTGCATATCCATGCTCTAGGGCTCCACTTGATCTTGTCACTGTACTTGATGTTAGTGGAAGCATGGCTGGTACTAAACTCTTACTCCTTAAGCATGCAATGGCTTTTGTTGTTCAGAATCTCAGCCCGGCAGATCGTCTCTCAGTAATTGCATTCTCTTCAACTGCAAAACGTTTGTTTCCGTTACGTCGGATGGTTCCAGAGGGGCGTCAAGCAGCACTGCAAGCAATTGATGCCCTGATTTCGACTGGGGGAACCAACATTGGCGAAGGCTTAAGAAAGGGTTCAAAAGTGTTGAAAGATCGCCGAGAGCATAACCCTGTTGCAAGTATAATGCTGTTGTCAGATGGACAAGACACTTACAGCATGGGTGCACGAGGCCGTTTGCCACAGTTGCAAGTGCAAGGAGTGAATTATCGCCGCATAGTGCCTGGATTTCTAACACATGGCCTACAACACGGACAGGTTCAAATTCCTGTTCATACCTTTGGTTTTGGAGCTGATCATGATGCTGCCACAATGCACTCAATTTCAGAGGTCTCAGGTGGTACCTTCTCTTTCATTCAGGCAGAGGGTACTGTCCAAGATGCATTTGCACAATGTATAGGTGGCTTACTAAGTGTCGTTGCACAAGATGTCCAGCTATCGATGTCCACTAACATGCAACGCATTGAGTTGAAGAGTATTCAAGTTGGTAGTTATGAGAGTTCTATAGAAGACAATGGAAGAAGTGGAACAGTCAAGTTGGGCTATTTATATGCAGAAGAGGAACGGGACATTCTTTTTGAATTTAAAATTCCTGTTCTTGAAAAGCCACCTTTGGGCAGTGGATCTGAGATGCAAATCCTCAATGTAAAGTGCACATACAAAGATCCGGTGTCTCAGAAGATTTTCCAGACCATTCCACAAGGGCTCTCAATATCTCGTCCAGATCAGGTTGAGCAAGATCAGGTCAAAATAAGCCTTGATGTAGACAGGCAAAGAAACAGGCTTCGCGTCGCTCAGGCAATTTCTGAAGCAAAATTACTTGCAGATGCAGCTGACATTCAAGGTGCACAGAGATTGCTTCAGAATGCTAAGCTAGCACTGCAAAAGTCGATAGCCTTTGGATCTGGTGATCAGTTATCCAAGGCTCTTGAAAGTGAGCTTGTTGAGATTCAAGTAAGAATGGCAAACAGGCAGATGTATGAACGATTGGGAAGAGCATACATCCTTTCTGCACAAAGTTCGCATTTTCGACAACGGGCTACAACTCGAGGAGAATCTGTAGATGGCCACTCACGTGATTATCAAACGCCGTCCATGGTAGATATGGTGTTGCGCTCTCAAACAATCTCTTTGCCCACTTCTTCCCGACCTGCTTCCAGAAGCAGGTCTGCAACTTCAGCTGAAATCTGCTTAGAGAGACCCACATTTTTTGGTTCGCCCACGAGATTGTGGATGCTTTGAACATCTGGCAGAGTTAGAGAAACCTGTACTTGCGATTTACAAGAGCCACTCAGAATCAGCTGAAGAAAGTCAAATCATTACCAACACAATTCCTTTGATTTTTGTCATGCTCACCAGCAAGTTGTTGGCTTGAACTTCAACGTTGTAACTCTTCTGAGCAATCTAAAATCATTTTTTCCTATGTTGAACTGATTATGGCCATTTTTTCTCATCATTTTGTTGGGGTCATTTCATTTGCTTCAAATCTTCTCCCTTGGTTTTATCAATAAAACCAGGCTCTTAAAGTCAGCAATCTGTTTATAGTCGCTATTAAACCATAATTAATAAGTGATCTGATTATAATATTCATTGAGCATTCAGCTCCGCTCACATATTGACACCCACTTTTACTACAGAGGAGCTCAAAGAATTACTGGAAAAAGAAAGATATAGCTAATTTATATAGTGATTAAAGGAAGTATTCTTTGTAGGGACTCTAATAAAGCATCTCAATCAATCGCATCCCTTTATGCTTAACCTCTCAATGTAATAGAGTGCTAGGGTAAGTCAGAGCCACCGACGTGTACCCATTTGAGGTTCGAGCTAGGCCACAAGGCTCATTCAGGACTAAGAGGTTTGAGGTAGCCCACAAGGCACTTTCAGGACCTAGCTTACGGCAGACACAAATTCTCAACAAAGATGGCAGGGGACCATGAGGTTTGAGGTAAGCCCACAAGGCACATTCAGGACCTAGCTTATGAACTGATGTCTGGATGTAGACACAACTTCAAAAAGATGGCAGAGGAGCTACATACTATATTGTATGCAAAAGCCGGCTTGTTACGGGCCATAGGCAGTTGTGAAGGGGAAAAACAGACACGTGACATGTTGTGGCTGGCCAAGAGGAGCCTGATCTCAGGCCATAGCAAGTCCTAAAAAAAAAAGGTTTATTCTCAGCCATCCATCTGCAATTGCTACGTCAAATATCTCTCATTCAACTGCCGTCCTGTAGCCGGTTTTGCCGCTTCAGTGGCTCAACCTGGTATTGCCAGTAGCCAGCTGCCTCATGAAGGAGACCTAGTACGTAGTGGATACTTTGTTGACTATTTTGCCTGGTTTTTCAACATCTTAAAAAGCAGAATATGCATATCTGTTTTTCAAAATAGTTGTGTTGCACTTTCTAGCGTGTGCGTAAGGCGTCAGACTTACGACTGCCATGTGGCAACATTTGAAAAAAGTCAAAGTACTCATTATGCATGGAATGTGCCGAGGAGAGGACATTTTGCCCGGTTCGACTTTCCAAAATCTTTTAGACTCGACCCTTTAGGGATTTGTTTGGAAATTCTAGCCGGGCATAATGTTGTCTGTCTGGCACCTTACATAATACATAGTTTCGGGCCTTGTCTAAAAAATTCTGGAAATCTTTACCGGGCAGAATGTTGTCTGCCTGGCACCTTCCATAATACATAGTGGGTAGCACTCCTTGAGGTGGTGAGGTAGGTAGTGCAAATATGGAAGTACATTGGTTTCAAAAAATCTATATCCAGCTGTACATGTAGCTCCTTCATAACCAAATAGCAACATAAATTTAAGGGAGAGCATGGAAGTTCTTTCTCACGATTTGTGCATTCAAGTTACAACATGCTAGATTATATATAGTCAACAAAGGTCTTCAAAAGGAGTGACCAAGCTATCCAACTCTATGTAACAATCAAATCAATGACATAATCAACAAGAGCTTTGGCATAAGCAAGGAATGTGCTTCTTACATGCTTTTGAAAAAAGCTAGGTTCATATTATTATAGGAAGACTTATTGTGGTTAAACATGTTCTTGCATGCTATTCTATAATTGTTTTTTGCTTTTCTATGTAGTAAATTCTCGCCTATGTTTTCAAATGCTCGTCAACATTTTGTTTTTGAGGCAATAAGTGCATCCTTTTGGCATGGTCAACATTTTTTTGCAAGAAAATGAAAATGACATCATAGTAATTACAATATGGGCATGTCTACATATATACAAACTAAGGATAATAAGAGTTGAAGGTGTCCAAAGTAAGTGCTTGCTCATGGTGGTAGCACCAACTTGCTCATTGTGTCCAAGTAAGCACTTGCTCATTGTGGTAGCAACAACTTATGAGGGCTAGTTAAAATGTAACTACAGTGATTTAGTTAGGATTAGAAACTTTGCTCATTGAGAAACTCGCACATTGCGCAAGGAGGCTAGTAGAAGTCAAACATTTGCATAGCATATCTATTGCATCTATCGCTCTTCCTTGAAGTCAACATATTAAAATAATAGAAACTCTTGCTAAACATTTGTAATTTAATTATACTCAAGGCTTCTGTAAATATGTCAAGCAACTAGTCTTGTCTTCAGTACTTTGCAGTAATTGCACTATTTCACACCTCTTGCTCATTCAATTTTTATAACTAACGCATGTATAAATATACATACAACACACTATTTGTAGGGACATAAATGTATGACATTATAGTCAATAAACGAAAGCGTGATTCAGAGTTCCTCCGTGAACTCCATTGTATCATAATTAGGATCAGAATGTTAGAGAGAGTGAACGTATTTCAAGAATTAGAGATAGTATTCAATCTGTAACTAGCATAGTAAGATCACAACACATAGTGCCCTACTACTGTGAATCATTCTCGGGCACATGATCGTGATCTGATCATTGTATTCACAACAGTCCAAAGTAGATTTTCTATTTTCTTAATGTGTGTTTTACACTGTCAAATACTCTCTGATAATTTCTTTCTCTTACATTGATACTTGTTCCACGACTCGTTCAGAATATCTAATCTCGAAGGAAGCATGGCTGTCATAGACGCTTAATTGTCTCGCTTCTTTCATGGTGGTCATTGACACCTACTAAGATATTCCTTTTGTCGATCTAAGTCATAGTCTGAATCAACAGTTGGTAAAGAGCCTGTTAGAATTTATATGTTGAATTTTCTCTTGATTGGATCTCGCATTCAGCAAGAGTGGTATCAAAGTTGATAAAATAATTTCCGATACAAACACTTATTCCGCGTCATATATATCAAAACCCAACAGAGTGGTATCAGAGCATCGTTCCAAACTATTATTAGTATTCACCCAAGACTATTTTACAATTTTTTAGATCATTCATGGAAGGTACATCTTCAGAGATCCGCTTGATCAGTAAGTTCAACGGAGATGATTTTTCATGTGGAAATTCAAAATGAAGATGATACTCACTGAGAAAGAACTTTGGGGATACGTCAACGGTTCAATAGCCAAGCTAGCTGGACCTGACATGTTGACCACCTAGGAAGCCAAGGATGGCAAAGCTCTTGCCATTGTATTTTTGAATCTTAAAGATTCATAAATAGCTCATGTACCAAATTGTTCTAGCTCCAAAAAAACATGGAACATTCTTTTTGGTCTATATGAAACAATAGATGTATCGACTCTCGCCAAGATTTATGTGAGTCCATCTGGGCCAAATCTGACAATGGTGACTCCTACGAGAGTTCTTATGAAGATTTGGTAGTTGATTTATCAGTTTAAGTGATTTTTACCTCTATTTTTGGTATTTTTTTTCTTGAGATCTTTAAATCAGATCTGCAATTTTAGAGGCTAATTGTTGTTGGATGGTAATCTTCTATCTTTTTGTCCTATCTGGATCTGGATCCTACTTGGATCTTGTCGGATCTTGCTGGATCTGGTTAAATTTGGCTATGATGACCTTGGTATTCGTAAGATCAGATCAATGTATGATCGAAATGTCATCATCATCAAGCTTGATCTGTGTTATTGAGGTGGCTAGTACTTGTGCAGTCGGCTATCGTTGATGGGTGTATCATGGTGTCCCATCTAGTTGTTCAAGGTTTCACGGCTCCATGGCTAAGAATGTTCTTGACACGATATGGGCCTATGAACTTCAATTTTTTCTTGATCGCCTTGGTTTTATACATGAGTACCATATCTCCAGTACAAAGATCCTTCTTGTGTAACCAACAATCATGACATGCTTTACGACGTGCTTTCTCAACTGTCAGTGCATGTACAACCAATAGGCGTGTCTCACAAAGTTTGTGTAAGGCTTCATGGCGCAATTATAAATATCTGGACTCGTCAAGGCATTGTATGGTGAAACTCTCAATGATGGCACCAAAAACTCTACTGGCATTACAACATCTTGACCATAAACCAGTTGGAATGGTGTTTGATCCGTGGTTCCCCTATATGTTGTCCTGAATGCCCATAGAGCAGCATGTAATTTGTGTTCCCAATCAAATCTGCTAGTTTCAACTCTTTTTGTGATAACGCTACACTAGATCTTGTTGGATGATTCTGCCTGCCCATTACCACGAGGATAGTACGGCGTGCTAAATTGTGGATCACAAGAAATTCCTCCAATAGGACCTTGATGGCCTCGTTGACGAAATGGCTTTCGCGATTACTGACTATCTCCATCGGGCATCTGAAGCGCACAATGATGTTTTTGTATAAGAATTTAGCAGTAGCTCATGCATTAGCGATTCATACTACTTTGTCTTCTATCCATTTCATGAGCCATGATGATATATCGGGCTTGTGAGCTTCTTGTAGTTGGATGGGACCGATGTAGTCCAATCCCGACTTTTCAAATGGTGCTTGAGCTAGAAGTGGATGTAATAGATCATAGTTCAGCCTGGTTGGTCTCCTAGCTCGTTGGCACACATCACATTTCCCTAAGTATTCTTCCATGTCTTTATGAGCACCCTGATTGCAAGACCTTGCGAATTATAATGTCAGATGCAAAATAACCACCGCCCATACCTTCATGTGAGAGTGAAATGATTTGGGTGGTCTCACGTGGAAGAACACATCCCAAGGGTTGATGGTCCATATAAAACGCAAAATGTGTGGCCATCACCTAAACTTCTTGACCGCATAAATCATGGATAGTGCTTTCTACTCTGTGGTTGAATAGTTCATTTCTGAATCACTGAGCTGTCGGCTGGCAAATCAGATTGGAAAGTCCTTTTTGTATTCTCCTGGTTAGGTCAAGATGGCTCCCCCACATAATTTGAAGCATCTGTATGCACATGAAATTCTATTGTCCAATTGGGCGGTCATAAGATTGATGTTGAGACCAATGCGTCTTTAAGCTTTTGGAAAGCCTATAGGTCTTCCACTGTCTGAAGAAATTACGTGGTGAGTTTGTAAATTGGTCTTACTAACTCCTCAAAATATAAAATGAAGATCCGTTAGTAGTTAGCAAGACCCATAAAAACATAGACCTCGCAAATCATCCCTACTGGTGATAGATCAACAATAACCCTTATGTTTGATAGATCTGTGGCGATTCCATGTCTTGATACAATATGACCCAATATCAGGCCATGTTGTGAAGAATTTCAGATCAATTAAGATCCAAATCCAGAAGATGATCTTGGATTAGAAAGACAACAAATCACCAATCTTGCCAATGTAGAAAAGCCAACATCTACACTATGAATGAGATGCAAACTCTAATGAATCTTGATCAAACTTCAATCAAAACATAAAAAGAAGTTGTTGTCTCCAAATGGCAATACCTTATAGGCATAAGTTTCTCATTTTGGGTACTATGACTATTGGCGATACCCATTCTGTATGCCTGAAATCGGCGTCGAGCAGATTTTGCAACTCTTGTTTGATCAGCTCCATGTAATTAGGATTGTAGCGATAATAGTGACTCACCTTGGGGACTACTCCATCCATCAAGGGTATGGTATGTTGGACTATGGTTGGTTCTACACCCTTCAGATCTTTGTAGGTCCATGCAAAATAATCTTTATATTCCACCAACAAGGTATGTAGCCACGTGAACTGAGTGGGTGTCAATTGCGCTCTCACATGAACAATCTTTTCCTCTTCACTTGGCTCAGCTAGATTCATAGGCTGTATCCGCACAGGTCCTATGAAGATTTGTTTTTTCAGTTCCGAATTTTGATCACATTCTCTCTTGCACTTGTGGCATCATAATTACTACGTCATCTAAGGTATAGTTTTTTAAGGTTTCTGACATCTCGTGAACTGGCGTTCGTCGAGATTCCTCCTGCAATATGACACGTGATTTATGACAGGCAAAAAAGATGACATTGCCCTACAAATGCCAAAGGTGTCCTAGAAATGCCAAAGGTTCCCTTATAGAAAAGCAAAGGTACCCAATAATTCAATTTTTATTTTAGCGAAGGCCGACATCGTGGCCTTCTCACGCTCATCCCATGCACTGTGCAATTAGATTTGATAACGACAACAGCCACCCATGATCTCCCAGCAGCATAACCACTTTTGTACCTTCTTCATCTACACACCTGTAAAAATTATGTATATATTGAATACCATCTACATATTTAAAGAATGACAACAAAAACGACATCAGAGTAGAATAGAAGATAGAATAAAACATCACCTGTAATCAGAGACAGACATTGTAGATGCTTTCGCGCATTGATTCTTTTTGCCATCCTTCAGCTTCCATCTGGCGATTGTTGTGTCGTCAGCTTCGGGTTTTCCCTCTGCACCTGTAACAACGTCATACAATTCTTTAGCCATTAGCACAGTTCTCATCTTAAATTTTCACAAATGGTAATTGGCTCCATCAAGCTTGTCCATAATAGGACTGGCTTTCCCTTAAGAATCCATGTGGAAGATTAGTCTAGGTGATAGGAATAACTATCAGTGACTTAAGTATGAAAATCTGGTGCTAAATTACAGAACAAGAAGACAATTACTCTATCGGCTAGTAGAGTCTTGTTTCTGTGGAAGCTTATCAGGCTACAGAAATTAGCTCTGATACCATGTTGGAAAGAGGGGTGTGAAAGAAAGATAACTTGAAAAAGGAACAAACATGAAAAGAAACGAACTCGAATAGAAAATGTTTGTGCACAGCGGAATAAGCTATCTCATTCTTTCCTCAAGCATGACTATGCCTATCAGTCTCAAACAGAATATTAGTGATAGAAATCACGTTCGATCTGATTACGTAGCCAATTATTAAGCATCAAAACATCAGACAGATAATTTGTCGCGAATAGCTAGACAAATTATTAGTCTTGAATTATTCGCGAAGAGCTAGACTAATAATCAGTCGCGAATTAGTCACGAAAAGCAAGACTAAGTATTAGTCGCGAACAACTAGACTAATAATAATTTGTGAAGAGCAGACAGCTTGATTACATAATTAGAAAGCCAGACAGAACGTAGAAAAACATTGTAATATTGGCACAAATCTGAACACGGAACAAACAAAGTTGTAATCAGATTAAATATAATGGAATATACAAGTCAATAGTGCAGGTGAGCACAAAACAATAGCAGATGTAACCGTGTGCTTCACAAAGCTAATCACACAATCTGTAAAGGTGATGAACCTATTACTGATAATACATCTGGCAACATTTCGGATTCTCAGAGCGGCCATGTGTCTAAAGCCTAGACATTCAAAGAAGTCTGGGACATCTTGAACACGTTATACGAAGTGTGAGATATAGCTTCCAAGCTACATCTCAAGAAGAAATTTTAATCCCTCAAGATGACAAATGGTGATTCTCTACAAAATCACATCATCCAATTCAAGAACCTGCTGAAGCAAATGGCCGCTGTCGGATCTATCATAGACGATCAAGACGCAGTGATGCAACTGCTTATAAGCTTGCCAAGCTCATACGACAGCTGCGTGATGATCATCACGACACATCCAGAGCCGACACTTTCAAGAGTCATTACAATGTTGTTGCAGGAAGACATGCAGAGGAATGAAGCCTCTAGTTCCTTTGTTGATTCTCACGCTTTGTACACCAACAAGAGCACAACCAAGCAAAAGAAGAAGAAAGGCCCAAAGCAATCAAAGCAAGAACAAAAGCCAGCACAGCACAAAGAATAGTTGAATTCGTAGGAAAAGAAGAAGCTGTTCTACAGATATTGCAAGAGAAAGAACCACGAGATTCAAGACTGTCGGATACTACAAGCAAAGAACAACATCAAGGGACAGTCGAATCAAGTGACCAATGCAGCTACAGAATCTCCACAATCCATTCAAGAAGAGGATCATGATGCCTTCATGACCAGTCATCAAGGAGCATCCAACGATAGTTCTTGGTTCTTGGATTTCGGTGCCACTCAGCATATGACCAGTCTCATTGGCTGTTTCGAGTCCTATACACCCTACAGTACCAACAAATATGTTCACCTTGGCGATAGTACCACACAAGCTTTTAAAGGTAAAGGTACTGTGAGATTGAGCTTTGCAAATGATCAATCTAAGCTACTTTCTAAAGTCCTATATGTACCCAATTTATCTACGAATCTGCTCTCTATAAGCAGAATCACAGATCTAGGACATAAAGTAGAATTCGAATGTGATCAGTGCAAAGTAGTTGATAGGACAGACAAGATCCTAGCACTCAGAAAGAGGCATGGATACTTGTACAGATTAAGTCATTACTTTTCTACCTCTAGTCAGGCACTCAGTGATGAGAAGGAAAAATCTTTTGCGGACACGAAACAGTCGCAAAAGCGAAGCAACCACGACTCAATGCGATTTGGATGGAGTTCAGATGTGGTCGCTGGACACTGCCAGCTAAATCACTCCTACAGTCCTCCAGAATGTAGTCAGCCACTGCTGATCTACGTTTATAAATTAATACAGCATTCAACAAATTCAACCAGTGTGAGGAATTGAAATGAATGGGAGAATCAGACACACGAATAACAGCATACACATTTGCATTCAAGATCGTACATCATAAATTAACATTACGTTTATAAATTAATGCAGCATTCAACAGATTCAACCAACATGCGAAATTGAAATGAATGGGAGAATCAGACACATGAATAACAACAGACACATTTGCATTCAAGATCATACATCATAAATTAACATGTGCGCAATGGCTACAAGATCATCCATTGATTTTTCTTTGATTTTTCAAGCACTGCATGCAGATCCATGTAGTGCGTTGGCGTGAGAGAAATACAGTTTTCTCACGAGTGGATGTCTCGCTTACTAGCGGACTTGTGGATCACTATGAATCCTGATCACAGAACACGTCTCGCACGCAGGCGGACTTCTTGTCTGTATTTTGTCTTGATTGCTTACTAGCATCAGACTACTACATCTGTGTATGTGTCAAGTATCATCCAGTAAGTATATAGTCGCTCTATGTAACTTTAATATTAGAGTGATTAAGCATCTACAACTAATCAGGAAATTACAAGAGTGGCGGATTAGCCACGACCTAGAGTGTATCTGCTCACGTCATGCCGTCAAATCAGATATCTGTACTTCTGGGTACTTGCATGATCTTTGCTGGTACTCTTTGAAGCATGAGGGCAGAAAAGGTTTCGCGACGTTTTTCGTGTCGCGTCGTTGGTTTCGTTTCTGTCGTCTGACTTTCTCATGTTGGACCGCAAAAGATTCTTGTTTGCGAATCTTTCGTGTTTGTGTCTTTTCGTCAGGTGTTCGTGAAACTTTTGTGCTCCCTGTCTCTTGACTTTTGTGTTCGCGAACATCTTCATTAGGCAGAGGGCTGAAAGCTAGCAAGGCTTTGTAATTAGAAGCGTTTTGTTTCTTCACTCAGTACTTCTATTCAAGCAAATAAAAGTTTACTTTGGCTTTATAGACTTGTTCTTTTGAATCATGTTGCTGTACAACAAATGTCTAAACATTCTATTCTTGATCTAGACTATCCTAGTAATAAAGTCGAGATACCTGTCTGTCAAGACTGTTTAGTTGGTAAATAGACTAGGAAACCATTTAGATCAAGCCATCAGCATACTGCTAGAGGATTGTTAGATGTTGTGCATTCAGACATTTGTGGCCTGATGAAGAATCCTTCTCTGAAGGATGCAAAGTATTTTATAACTTTTATTGATGAATTTTCCAGAAGGACTATGGTGTATTTTATCCAGAAGAAATTAGAAGCTTTCAGTTGCTTCAAAATCTTCAAGGAGCATGCAGAAAAAGAGACTGGAAGGACGATCAAGGCTTGAGATCTAACAATGGTGGAGAGTACATCTCTACTGAATCTAAGGAGTACTGTCAGAGCCAAGGCATTGAGCACCAATTCATCACTCCTTATAGTCCTCAGTCTAATGGCTTAGTTGAGAAGAAGAATTGTACTTTGGTTGAATCAGCTAAATGTATGCTAGCGCATGCATCGCTGCCCAAGAGCTTCTGGGTTGAAGCTGTCTCCACTGCAACTTACATCCAGAACAGATGTTCAACCAAGGCCCTCTCAGGCAAAACACCCCATGAGGTTTGGACAGGCTCTAAGTCTTCTGTGAAGAACCTAAGAGTATTCGGATGCGTCGCCTATGCACAGATCCCGAAAGACACGAGGAAGAAATTCGACTTCCAAGGTCTCAAGACCATCCTGATTGGATATACTTCATCTGATAACACATACAAGCTGTATGATCACGATACCCAACAAATCTTGTACAGACGGAATACAGTATTTATCGAGAATCAGTTCGTTGACATCAAAGGCAAAGATATTGTTCCAGGAGAACCTTTATCACTTGCCATTGACACGACTATCCGAGCTTTAGGCTCAAGCATGTCCATTGTCGATCCATTATTCGACAACGAATCAAACGAAGACGTTGCTACTCCTTAGCAACAAGTCCCAAGAGTGGTGCATCAATCGATTCTCCCCCAGAAGATTAAGCCGAGTGCACACATAGTGCATGTCTCTTGATACAAGAACCGTCAACAGTCGAAGAGGCACTTAGCCAACTAGACTCTGACATCTGGAGAGAAGCCATGGATAGAGAATATTCCTCTCTGATCAAGAACCATACATGGTCATTAGTCAAAGCTCCTACTGGCTGCAATATCATTGATTGCAAATGGATATTTAAGATCACATTAGGGCCTTTTTTGAACTCAAAAAGGGCCTCTTCACTAATCTGGATTAGTGTTAATGACGACACGTGTACCAATAAAAGTGTGACAATTGAGCAGGAATGGTCCATATGACATGGCAGATTTAATGGTGTAGATTAAATCAAGTGTGGGCCCACAAAGTACACCTCTAGCATTAACCCTACATTAACCCTACATGGATACACTTGAAAGTACCTAGTAACCAACAATAGCTACACATATACCTAGTAGCCAACAATAGGACAACAGCTAGTGCTCTAGGTGAGACATAGACTTGCAAGCCTCATTTAATGCCCAAGGACATTTCAAATTTGAAAATTGCTTATGAATTTTAATCAACCCACTTTTGTGTCTCCCTTCACATTCAAACTATGACTACCTCACTTTCATTAGCCTTTCACATACCAAATAATTTATTTTTTTCAGATGGATATCATTTTTTTCAAAATTGACCTTTGGAATACATTTTCATTTCGCCATGGATTTAGTCTGTTTGACCTCAGAACCTCAAAAAAAGTGTTTATAAGTCAATTTGTTTTTATTAGTTTACAAACAGAAATATATCCCGGAGGCCAGTTTTTCGTTTTTTTTTTTTTGGCCTGAAATCGCGATTTTTGGCCGTTTCGCTTCATCAGAAGGCAAAAAATTGCGTTTCGGACCAAAAAAAAAAAATTTATTCTTTTATTTTTTTTCAAAATCACGGTAAGGCGCGATTTTGGGCCGTTTGACCAAGTCAAACGACCCAAAATCACGCTAAAAAAAATAAAAAAATTTGGTCCAAAACGCAATTTTTGGCCTTCTGATGAAGTGAAACGGCCAAAAATCGCGATTTCGGGCCAAAAAAAAACAAAAAACTGGCCTTCGGGGGATACATTTTTGTTTCGCTATGGATTTAGTCTGTTTGACCTCAGAACCTCAAAAAAGGTGATTATAAGTCAATTTGTGTTTATTAGTTTGCAAACAGAAATATATCCCGGAAGCCAGTTTTTCATTTTTTTGGCCCAAAATCGCGATTTTTGGCCGTTTCACTTCATCAGAAGGCCAAAAATTGCGTTTCAGACCATTTTTTTTTTTTTGGGTTCGAAATGCAATTTTTGGCCTTTTGATGAAGTGAAACGGCCAAAAATCGCGATTTCGGGCCAAAAAAAATGAAAAACTGGCTTCCGGGATATATTTTTGTTTGCAAACTAATAAAAACAAATTGACTTATAAACACCTTTTTTGAGGTTCTGAGGTCAAACAGACTAAATCCATGGTGAAATGAAAATGTATCCTGAAGGCCAATTTTGAAAAAAAATAATATTCCTCAAACAAGTACTTTTCAAGAAATGACGTCTGTAACTCAACTTGTATCAAATCTTTCGACCTCTGAAAAAAAAATTATTTGGTATGTGAAAGACTAATGAAAGTGAGGTAGTCTTAGTTTGAATGTGAAGGGGGACACAAAAGTGGGTTGATTAAAATTCATAAGCAATTTTTAAATTTGAAATGTACTTGGGCATTAAATGAGGCCTGCAAGTCTATGTCCCACCTAGAGCCCTAGTTGTTGTCCTATTGAAACCAAGAAAATGAATATGCTAGTCTTGCCTTACAAAGTACCTACAAAAGTCTATGGATGATGGGACCTATATTTAGCCCTTAACTCTTGCTCACCCTATGTGGTAACCCAAGGTAAAAGTGCCACGTAGGATTGATTAACACTAAACTAATTATGATTAACAAACTTGTTTAGGCGAGGAAGAGGCCCTCTTTGAGTCCAAGAAGGGCCCTAATGAGTACAATGCCAATGGAGTGATTGATCGAAGGAATGCAATATTGGTAGCACGAGGATTCACTCAGATTTTCAACATTGAATACAGTGAGACTTTCAGTCCAGTAGTCAAGCATTCATCGATCCGAGCCCTCCTATCATATGTTGCAGCTACCGACCTCGAGGTGCATCAACTTGATGTGCAAACAACTTATCTGAGTGGAGTTATACAAGAGGACATCTACATGATCCAGCCCGAAGGATATGTTCTGGAAGGTATAAAGAATCATGTCTGTAAACTCCATAAGGAATTTTACGGCTTGAAACAGTCTGCCAGAGCCTGGTTTCAAAGGATCAACACATTCCTCATCGAACAAGGTTTCCAACCAAGCACTGCTAATTGCAACGTCTATTTCAAGTTGGTGCATCAATCCTTCATTATTATCACCTTACGTGGATAATACGTTGCTTTTCAGCAACAATACCAATTTGGTCAAGGATTCTAAACATATGCTATTTTTTGAGTTCGACATGACTGATCTGGACGAAGCTCACTTTTGTTTGGGCATTCAGATCCACAGAGACAAAACGATACAACTGATCTATATCACTCAACAAAGGTATCTTCTCAATGTTCTTGACATATACAATCTAATGAACTGTAAGTTAGCTCACTCACCAATGGATCTAGGCCTGTGTTTGTCAAAGGACCAATGTCCCCAGACCAAGCAGGAAGAGGAGCAGATGAGAGAGTATTCTTATCGATCAATACTTGGATCTCTCATGTACGCAATGGTCTGTACAAGACCTGACATCTCTTTTGCAGTAAGCTCACTCAGCCAATATATGGTTAATCATGGCATTACCCATTGGAAGACTCTCATAAGAGTCATGAGGTATATTCGAGCTACCATGGACTAGTGCATCTGCTATGGAGAAGTCAGCAACGACAATCTTCATCAGCTCAGTGGATATTCTGATGCAAGCTGGGAAAGATATGTAGACAATCATAAGTCCACATCTGAATTTACATTCTTCTTCAATGATAGTCCTATCTCATAGAACAGTCGTAAGCAAACCTCTATCACTCTTTCTTCTACAGAAGCAGAATACATTGCTGCTTCTCAATCTATTAAATAAGCATTTTCGCGAATTATTATTAATCTAGTTGTTCGCAACTAAAATTTAGTCTTGCTTTTCGCGACTAATTCGCGATTGACTATTAGTCTAGCTCTTTGCGAATAATTCGCGACTAATAATTTGTCTAGCTGTTCGTGACAAAATTATCTGTCTGATGTTTTGATGCTTAATGTTTGGCTACGTAATCAAATCGAACGTGATTTCTATCACTAATGTTCTGTTTGAGACTGATAGGCGTAGTCATGCTTGAGGAAAGAGTGAGATAGCTTATTCCACTGCGCACGAACATTTTCTATTCGAGTTCGTTTCTTTTCGAGTTCTCTTCTTTTCGTGTTGGTTCTTTTTTCGAGTTATCTTTCTTTCACACCCCTCTTTCCAACACCAGGGTGATTGGAGACGCAAAAGCCCTTTGATTCGGTGCATACGAAGCCAATTTGTAGAATCAAAGTTAAGAAAATTCCATAGCAGATAGGCTATGAGGCAGCCCAATAGAAATACTAATAACGGGAGCAATCCTTAGTGAATTGACGAACAGTTTGGTGCCGGAAAGAGATGACAGAAAATTGCTCCTAACGGAAGCAATTCTTACCGAATTGAGGAGCGATTTGTTGCAAACAAGAATTGGGACAGGTTGCTAGACAGCCAGAGTAGCTGTGGTGATTCTATTTTTAGAAACTGAATGAAAAGTGGTAAAACTCTACATCTTGCATTGTGGGAAGACTTTTTTGAAGCTATAAATTCATACAGAGGAGCGCCCTGCTAGTGTGGATCTAATCACAGGAGGCCGTGGACTGCCATAGATCAGAGGATGAGAACTTTTAGATCTCAGAAGGGTGGCCATAGCTAGGAAGCAGAAACCAGAAGAGAAAGATGGAAGGGAGGTCGCAGGCAGTCGCGCGTGCCCAACGCGACCAGCAGCCATCCTATGGAAGGGGACAACGGCCGGAGGGTATGGTTTCAATGAAAAAATGTCATTTTTACCATCAGATTATGAGGTATCTTGATGGACGGGCATGATCGGAAGTTCGAGAAGATGTAAGGACCCTCAGATCTATTTCAATGGTTGGATGGAGATGAAATGGGCCTAAGGGCAATTGAAGGGCATTTTGCCGGGCAACTTCATTAAAAATCTTCATACTGAAATGTAAGAAGGGGCCCGATTGGTGAATTTGGGATTGAAGGGCATGAGCTCTTCGAGATGAAGAAGTAGTTCATTTTTTGAACTCATTTTCTAAAGCCACTTTGGAAGTGGACAACTTTGGCTAAAGGAGGGCTTTTGGGATCAAATAAGGGCCATTTTGGAGCTTGTAAAAGCTTGCACAGAGCTGACGGACAGAGTGACAACATCGTCAAGGGAGAAATGCATTTTGATGTGTTCTTGGGACCATTATATGGAGTGGGAGACGAGTGACCCAATGAGGTACGATTTTTGCTATTTGGTGACTATGTGCCAAATTAATCCCAATTTTTGGCTGAAAGTCTGCAGGGCAGGCTAGGAAAAAGGTGTGTGCCTATAGCCAAGAGCTTTAAAGCTGTTCTCAAGCAGTTTTGAAGAGCTAAGCACAATATATTGTGAGGGAGAGCAGAAAGGGCGGAATTGCATTGGAGAAAGCTAGGAGATGCGGAAAACTTGCAATGAGGTGTCGTGAAACTCTTAATTGGCAGAAATTGAGAGAGGGAAAGCAACCATAGGAGAGAGCCATGCATGGTGCCGCATTATGCCGACGGACATGGTGAAATAGTTCATGTCTACTGGTTCAACTTTTTGGAAGTTCAAACTAACCAAGCTCAAGCGACGCTTGGAGGGGGCCTCTCAAGGTGAAAATCGACAAGGGCATTGTCAGATTCGGTGGTTGCGGTTGCTTCACATGCTTTTGTAAGGGAGAAATGTCACGGTTGAGAAGACGTTTACACAAGCTTAATGGTGGCAATGCAATGTTGGCGGTCATAGGGTGAAGGATATCAATGGAAAGGTCAGCTGGATGAGCCAAAGTGGAAATTTGGAAAGCGATCTAGTAACTTGACTACATTTCATGAAGTGGTGATGCAAAGAGGACATCTAACCAGGTACTCATGAAAGTGAGCTAGCAAGTGGATTACTAGAGTTTGTACAGTTAAGCTTGCACGGTGGAGCTTTCGACAAGTTTGGGGGTGACAACTTGTTATCACTTCATAGTAGAAGTGTGGACAGGGTCTGTATTTTAAGTTACTTCTCTTGAGTCTGATTGTGTGGCTCATTAATCAATAAGACTTGGCTATTATAAGCAATTTGATGAAGCTACATGTCAATGCAAAGCTACAGGTGGCATGTACTTTGTGAGAAACACGACTTCAGGTAAGCGACAGAGTTTTCTGAGGTTGATAGCATGGCGTAGTCCAATACTTGGGATGCAGATCAGGAATGATCCGTGTGGACATCAACTAGAGGTTGAATGATGGATGCCAATATTTTCTTAAGCCAAGAGATCAATCGGATAGATTGTAGCAGTGGATCTACATATGACAAAAATGTATGGTACAAGAGGATATCTTCTTCAGAAAGTAGTGATCATCAATTGATATGTTTATCATTTGTGTTGGTTGCATGAATGTGATTGCTTGCATGTGACTTTGTCATGAGAGTCTCTTGTGACTAGACGTAGATCTGAGTTGGAGTTTGATTGGTTATGCATTTGCTACTGAAAAGAAAAACAAAGTACTCATTTGATGCTCAGTGACTTGTTGACATGTCTACTAGCTGATTTTCTGGTGAGGGTATAATCTTAGTGGCAGTAAGATTTTCTCAGGTTGAGCCATAGTCGCTCATTGTTGTTAGTGTTATGAGTCTGTCTTGTAAGCGTCTGATAGGATGTCAGCCTAGTAAGATGGTGGACGATGATCTCATGGTGGTAGTGAGGTTTCCTCAGTGTGAGTCTTGTGTCTCACGTGGTCCGCTTGTGTTTCAAGTTGGATGGTGAACAAGTTGTGAAAGATTCAACTAGTTTCATCACATTTTGCAATATTTCCATATTTGGCATATTGAGGCCAAAACTTGTTTTAGACTTAGAGGTTGACTTTTCAAAGTTCATTAGTCTAAATTTCATTTGAATAAACACTTTTTGAAAGTGTGGGAAAGATAGAATGCGAGTTTGAGTAGATTCAATTTGAATAAGTTGGGTACATTGAATCTAGACCCAAAATTGGTAGGGTTAGCATTTTGGTGGGAAAGCCAAGTGGACAAATAGGGTTTGGACCTGCTATAAAAGGATGTAACTCGTGGAGAGAGTCATCTTCTCTCTTCTCTATCTCATTTCATGCTTATACATGGTTCTCTTGGGTTCTACTATCCATTGGTGCACTATCTTGGTGATTGCTTGCAATTCTATGTGTAGAATGATCTATATTGCTATTTTTGGATCCACACGTGTGAAATACAGTAGCTTGCTGGTTTTGTACGGACAGCAACAGTACATAATCATTTCATTCAAGTTTGATCAGGTTCTATTAGTGTTTGCATCTCAAATTGTGTGTAGATGCTGATTTTTCTACATTGGTGAAATTGGTAGTGTATTTCTCTTTCTAACCAAAGATCATTCAAGTAGATTGGATCTTAAGGATCTGAAATCTTTCACATGGTATCAGAGCTTGTGTTTCTGGTTATGAAGGAGGAAATCAGATCTATCAATGATTTGGTGAAGATATCAAGTCTAGAGCATGCTAGAGAGGATTCTACACCAAAATCGGATTTTTTGCTTTTGTAGATTGGATCTTTTGTAGATCAAAACACTAAATAGGTCAATATACTTGTTCAATTCCATTTTTTGAATTCACATGCTGGATTTGGCCGATTTTTGGATCATTGGTTCAGCCTAAGTGGTGGCTTATAGATTGCATATCAAATTTTCAGCATTTGCATGTAGATTTGGAATAGTCAATTTTTTGTGATTTTGTCAAAACCCTAATTTTGATTGGATCTCTAGATAGTGAGGTTGCTGGACTTCATTTGAGTGTGTTTCAATCTTAGGAAGTGGCAAAAGTCATTAGATTGAGGATAGATCATAGGTTGATCAAGATTCCATGATTCTATGTGTTGATTTGTTTGGATAAGTGCTAGAAGAGAATTTGTGAGATAGTTTCAAATCTTGGTGATTTCTTTTGAAAGCATTTGTTGTTGTTCAAAGGAGTGCTTTGTGCATTGAAACAGGTTGAAAGAGAAGATCAGGTCATTGCTACATGGGAAGCCAATGATAGGCTTACCTCAAGTAACTATTCATTATGGAAAGTGAGGATGGAGTCACTTCTTGAGATGAATGATGTTTTGGATATTGTTGTAGGTTTGGAGGAGAGACCAGCAACACAACAAGATCAATTGAGGTATGACAAGAGGGCCAAGAAGGCTCTACACATGATAAAGATGAATGTTACCAATGAACTTCTCAATTTCTTGTTTGCAAAAGAATGAAGAAAGTCCAAGTACTTTTGTTTTGAGAATGAAAGCATTGAATGATGAGTTAGCTTGCATAGATGAAAGCATTAAGGAAGAAGAGCTTATTCAAGTGATTCTTACTGGCTTGTTGGATGCTCATGCTAACATTGTTCAAAGTATTGCTATTCAAAAGACTTTGCCAAGTTTGATGGATCTTCAAGAGATCTTGATCAATGAGGAATATAGGCTTCAAGCAAGAGGTGGATCTACATCGACACTTCAAGAGGATGCTATGTTCAAATTCAAGGGCAAAACCAAAAGCAAGTGGTCTAAAGGGCAAGATCAAGTGGATGCTTCTTCAAGTGGCAAAAAGAAGGATAGATCAAAGCTCAAGTGCTTCTATTGTGGCATCAAAGGACACTTTGCAAGTGAGTGCTACAAGAAGAAGAGAGATCAAGGAGACAAGCAAGGTAATCTTACTCTTGATGAAGATGGTTTGGATGTGCAAGATGCAAATGATGATGCTTTTGTGATGTCTTCATGTATGCTTGCTAATGATGGAGATCTAGATCCTTGGTGGATTGATAGTGGAGCAAGTTCACACATGACCTTTCACAAAGAGTACTTCACTTCTTTGTTGGCATATGGAGATGACAAGAGGGTGATCTACACGGCCAATGATGGTGAGTGTGCAATCAAAGGGATTGGCACAATTCCTATTTCTCTCTCTACAAATAGGAATGTTCATTTGGAGGATGTCTTGTTTATTCCATCTATTACCAAGAATTTGCTTAGTGTGAGTCAAATGCTAAGTAAGGGCCTCAAGGTGGAGTTTGATGGAGATGCTTGTTTGATCAAAAGGAAGGATGTCTTGATTGGAAAAGGTAAAAGGCAAGGGAAGCTGTTCAAACTTGATGCTTGTGTTATCGCTAAGCAAGTTGGATGTGTTGCAAGGGAGCAAATTTCTATTCCAGAGGTTTGGCACAAAAGGATGGGACACCTCAACTTCAAGTCATTGGAGGTAATGGCAAGGAAGAAGGTTGTGATTGGTCTTCCAAGTTCCTTAAGTAATGACAAGCATGTTTGTGAGTCTTGTGCTTTGTCTAAGTCACATAGACTACCTTATACTAGATCTATTTCTAGATCTACAAAGCCTTTTCAACATGTACATTCGAATATTCATGGATTTACTACAATTAGCAATAGTGGAGCTAAGATGTATGTAACATTCATTGATGATTTTAGTAGATTTTGTTGGATCTATCTACTAAAGAGCAAGGATGAAGTGTATGATGTCTTTGTCAAGCCAAATGTTCACAGATTCGCTGGATCTGTGAACACGGTTTTCTTTACCGTTCTTCGTTCGTTATGTCACTTCTGTAGGTTGCAGTTCTTTACGGCTCTGGTCTTCTTGTTAAAACGGTTTCCAACAGAAGTGTTTTGTCAGATTACAATGAGTATTCCCCAGCCTGTCAGTGGGGAGAGACAGATTCGTTACTCAACTACATGCATAAACAAGCCATGCAACCAGTCCTAGCTCAAAAAGGTCAGCGTTTTGAATCAGGGAGCAATTCTACAATCTATCTACTAAAATCAGGAAACAAACAAGGACAAGATTAAGCTACTCAATCAAGAAAACAAGAAACAAGAAAACTAATTTTCTAACAACACTCTAGCAGCCCAAAAATCAAGAAACATCCATTTCTTGAGGCTTGGAATGCCCAAGAACAATCAAGAACTGGAATGTAAAAGAATATGCAAAATCTACACCACAAATCTAGTCTATTTACTTTACTTGGATGCTGATTCCTAAATTAATCCCCAAGCAAGAAATGAAATCTAATCCACAACTAAGAAGCAAGGGAGTAAGCAAGAAAACTAATTAATCCACAACACAGAAGAAATCAAAACATGCTCATAGAAATTTCACTCAAGAACATTGCCATGAACAAGGAGCTTAGCAACCATCAAGAACTCGTGAAAGATCTTCTTTATTCACTCAAGAGAACTTGACAATACATTCAAAGCTCCCTCACAAGAGAGGGGGGCCCTTAAATAAGCAAGAGGGCTGCCCAAGTGGAGCCCAAGTGGCAATTCCACCAAATTAGAAATTACATGTGGAAATTGCCCTTCCACTAGAGGTCACCATCAAAAGGTGGCTCACTCTAAATTATTTAAGGGGGGTCTACATTTATTTACAATGCCTAGGAAATATTACTAGCTCCTACATGGTCGTTCCTTCTCAAGGATACACCATGTAGGCTCACATAGATAATTTACTGTCATCCTAGCTAGTAATTTCTCGGCTCTCATGCTCAGCTCTCAGCTTCTTCTGCTCTCCTCCTTCTGAGGCCTCCTCGGTCAGGGGTGAGAGATACTTCGTGTCTTCAGCTTGGCTCGGCATCCGGGGATTCTCTGGAATCCGTAACACACATAAAATAACATTCATGATACATAGAACCTGAAGTAATTGCATGATGTAATGAACTGAAATAATGTAATAGATCAATTAGAACATATAAAAGTAGTGTCTAAGGTTTCGTGGAAAGACGTCATAATTGATATAGAGAATAGTGTCCATATTGGATGTATCACTATTTTTTACATCAATTTTACATTGGTAAGATGAAAGAACAGTTGGAATAAAAGTAGAACTACTGTGCTACTGTACTATTGGTCCAGTGAGTGGATCAGGAGCAGTTAGCCTCGCCACGAGGCAAGCCGACGGGACACGTGTCCCAGCATTAACAACTTGGGCCATGCATGGGTTGCCAAAAAGAAAGCTATATATACAATGTATTTTGGTTTTCAGAAATAGCGGGACAGGGATTGTACACGCAGTACAGGTAGCCGTTAAAGAGAGCTTCTAGGGAATGGTTTTTTGAGACTTCGAGGTTTGCAGAGGCCAGAATGCGAAAAAGTGAAGCATTGGTGCATTGTTTCAGGCATATGAAATACAAGGATCCTAAGCCTATGCATAGCAACATACAGTGTCAAAAACGGGCAAAATTTGAGAAAAAAAATTCAATGCAAGAGGAGAGTCAACTCCTAAACACTACTATAGAAAAAAAAAAAAAAAAAACCTAAATTTCAAGTATGCAAGAAAATTTGTTCAAAATAAGCTGTTCATAAGCTTTGTCCACCCACTTAAAACTCTAAGTTGATATGATGAGTGAAGATTAGTATAGTTTGCAAATTGTATGCTTCAAAAAAATGAAAATCACAAATATTCACTATAAAAATTATGAATTTAAAAGATGCACAAATTCCCCCAGCAACTCTAGGAAGGATGCCACAGAATACTCCAATCTCCTATGTTCCGGTGCTAGCAGTTACACGAGCCCAGAAATGCAAGGGAGTGGCACCGTTACCACCCTCCTTAGTGTTAATCACAGATGATCAACCCTCATCCACAAGTCCATATCTTGGACCATATCTTAATGTAAAAGAGGAAGGAAGGCAATACCAAAAGATACGTCATTGGATACAGGAGGCGCAGGTAGAGGAAGCTACACAAGCTAAGGAAAAACCTGCAGAACCTCTAGCTCTTCAAGTTCCAGCACCACCAATGAGCTCACCATTAGGAATGAATTTTAATGACTGTTTGCACCATCAAGAATTACCATTCCAAAAGGGGGAGCCCGAGGTTCCACAAATAGAATTTCTCACAAGTTTATTGACTAGTCGTATGAACTTATCCTTTAGAGAGTTCCTGCGAATTGCACCTCAAGCTAAGAGCATTCTAGCAGATTAGATCAAATCGAAACCTAAGAAAACTACAAAAGAGCCCTTGTATTGTGCGGGCTACGAAGGAACTAGCAATGTCCTCCACATTGGAGCAGCGTGGGAGAGTGAGCAACACAACATTACCTTGCCAATCAAACACAAGAGATACGAGGATGAAGCTGCAATGGTAGATGAAGGATCAGGAGTCAACTTGATATCCACTACTTTATATCAGAAATGGGGATTGCAAGGACTGAAGCCAACAAAATTTTCTATCAAACTAGTGGATCAGTCATGTGTGAAACCTAAATGTGTAGTTGAAGATTTCCCAATAAAGATAGCGGAAGTGCAGTTTGTAATCACCTTCGTGATGATGGAAATTCTAGAGTATCCTTCTGCCTATCAGTTTTACTAGGGAGACTTGGTTGAGAGTCGCGCAAGTGATTCACAACTAGGGAACATGAAAACTCACCTTCGAGAATCGAGAACAGTCTATAAAGGTAGATCCAACCACATGGGCAGTGAAACCGATTACACCCAAGGCTGATGACAGATCGTCCACCACAATGACCCAAGGCAAGCCAAAGGAAGTCATTATGATTCTCAAATGGATATTGTGCGTTGAACAGACACTTTAGCAACAATTGATTGTATGGCTAGCCATGCATGCAGTGTCATCCAGATTTAGATTCAGAACCCATCACATCTTCCCCCAAGGAATACACCCTAGACACGCCGATAACCTACGAGGTGAACATGATCAACGTGGCATGGTTAGCAACAGAGCCTATACCAGAACATGTTGAAGATGATTGGGTTCCTTGGAAACATGTCTTTTCATACAGTGAAGAAGCTGAGTTGACAGATGAACAGGTCCTACAACATATAGTTAACATTCTATGCGAAAATTCTGATCTGGTGGAGAGTACAGATTAGAGATGCAATCACTGACTGATTGCCAACCATCGAAACCATAAACATCACCCACAAGTAACAGAGTGATGGAGGAGCTCACATAAAACAAAGAGCTCACAAAGCTAAAGCACCTTTATTACAAAAAGATTGATACATATACAAGTAAAGGTCCCCTTTGCATGGGGACGCCACGTGGCATAGACCTAATAAATGCATGATTATCACTGTTGGCCTCTACGTGGCATTTTAGCCTATACACATGTAAACTCCCGTTGTCGGCCCAGGACAAGCCCTCGGGCTTGCTTCTTAACTAAAGCCTACTAAACTGAATCAATACATAACAACTATTAACTACACTAACAGTCCATGAGCTTACTAATTCTAACTCCCTCTCTTAAGCTCAAGTGTGATTCAAGTATCAAACTAACTGTACACTTATTACAATATCACATTTGAAGCTTGCATAAATAAATCAGATCAAATCTAAGCTCAAATGTGATAAAAGTATCAAAATAAAAATGTGTAGCCATGTCCTGGAGTGTCCGTAGAAATCATATGCAATTTTCCTGTTACATGTACTCGACTCACACTCAAGTACACAGTCAAAGCACTTGACTCACAAAGTATCAGCCAAACACCTTGCTCTCAACAAGAGTTGCCACACTCTTAAATTGACTTGTGTGAAAGATTTCAGATCCTTAAGATCCAATCTACTTGAATGATCTCTGGTTAGAAAGATAAATACACTACCAATTTCACCAATGTAGAAAAATCAACATCTACACACAATTTGAGATGCAAACACTAATAGAACTTGATCAAACTTGAATGAAATGATTATGTACTGTTGTTGTCCGTACAAAACCAGCAAGCTACTGTATTTCACACGTGTGGATCCAAAAATAGCAAATATAGATCATTCTACACATAGAATTGCAAGCAATCACCAAGATAGTGCACCAATGGATAGTAGAACCCAAGAGAACCATGTGTAAGCATGAAATGAGATAGAGAAGAGAGAAGATGACTCTCTCCACGAGTTACATCCTTTTATAGCAGGTCCAAACCCTATTTGGCCACTTGGCTTTCCCACCAAAATGCTAACCCTACCAATTTTGGGTCTAGATTCAATATACCCAACTTATTCAAATTGAATCTACTCAAACTCGCATTCTATCTTTCCCACACTTTCAAAAAGTGTTTATTCAAATGAAATTTAGACTAATGAACTTTGAAAAGTCAACCTCTAAGTCTAAAACAAGTTTTGGCCTCAATATGCCAAATATGGAAATATTGCAAAATGTGATGAAACTAGTTGAATCTTTCACACTCCCTCTTCAACTAGTTTTAGCATAGACTTTGATAATACTCCAAGTGAAGTCCTATGCTTCATGAACAAGTCTTTTCCCAATGCTTTGGTGAAGATAACAGCTACACATTCCCTTGAAGACACATGTTGAAGCTCCACCTCCTTTGCAATGACTCGCTCCCTCACAAAATGATATTGTATCTCAATATGCTTGCTCCTAGCATAGTTTTTGACAATAGAACTTTGATCCATCATAAGAATGATCTTCTTCCTAAGAATAGACCTTCTTTCAATGATCATGTAATGCTCAAAATAGAAACAACCATAATTGATATAGAGAATAGTGTCCACTTGGGATGCTTCACTATTTCTTACATCAATTTTACATGTAAAAATGTGACTAGAACATGAAGAATCAAATAGAATGTAAATGAAATGATTCCACCATGCTTCCAGCTCTGAATACTCTGGAAAAATACAGCAAACAAACAATAAATGTGAGTGATCAACTTTTGCTTGCATGTCTCCTCCTCCTTTGTCCTTTGTTGCCTTGTATCCACCATGATACTCCATGAATGAGCCTCCATCTTCATCTTGCCACAAGAAACCATCAAACCTTGGAAATCCATGAGTAGGTGAGTACATTAATGATGCCAATCCAGCACCACATGACTCCATAAACCAAGTAGTTTGCACTAGTCCATCTTCAAGATCTACTTGACACAAGAAAATGACCATGAATTCACCAAAAATTGACAATCTCCAAGTATTGGCACCAAGTAGCTCAACACTTGAGAACTTAGCCATGGATGAGTGACATAATGAACCTCCAATAGCTTCATTTTCATCAGCAAAATCAGCCAAGAATGCTAGTACAAATCCAACATCAAAACAATGCTCACCAATGTAGCTAGTTTTACCATATCTTGACAATTTCCACACATCCACATGAAATTGCTCAAACATGAGATAGAACAAGTAAAGTAAACTTGAACAACACTTCTTTGCTGATCCTTTGACCTTACTTGAGTCTTCAATATGCTGCAAAAATAGATCCATAACACCTTTGCCAATTAACTCTCCTTTGATGCTCTTGACTAGATCCAAAGTGCCAACTCCCCTTTTGACTAGTTGAAGCGCTTTGAGATCAACTTCTTGATCTTCAACTTGACCATCAAAGTCATTGAACAAACTTTGTTTTCCAGATCCATTACTTGATTTTACATCAAGATAACATCCATCCACTTGCATAGCTCCATGTACACAAGAAGATCCTCCAAAAGATGTTCCATTCTTCATAAGAGATCGGTACTCAAGATCCATTGGTTGGATCCACTCCTCTTCTTTCCTTGCTTGATCTACACTTGTAGGATCATCCAAAGAGGTTAGGAAAGCAACATAATTTCCAGAAACTACTTGCTTACCCTTTTGATCATATGTGAGCCTTGAAGGTACTTGTCTTTCTCTTGATGTTCTCCTTGGCTTTTGACTTGATGAAGGTCCATCATCACCACCATCCAAAGTAGGATCCTTCTCATCAACATCAAGAATGTTAGATCCATCTACTTTACCATCAATCATGCTTGAAGACACCTTTGGAATGTTTCCCTCATAAAAAATGACATCTCTACCAACAATCACTTTGTTAGTAGAAGGAATGTAAACCTTGTAGGCTTTACTCACCTCACTATATCCAACAAAAATACCTCTTCTTGAAGATGGATCCTCCTTGGTCCTATCATCAAGAGTAATGTTGACATAGCATGTGCATCCAAAGGTTCTTAGAAAGTTGACACTCGGCCTCCTCTTGAATAGCATCTCAAAAGGTGTCCTTCCATCCAAAATAGCACTTGGCCACCTATTGCACAAGAAATTGGCACACAACAAAGCTTGATCCCAAAATGGTTTGTCAAGATTAGCAATTAACCTCATAGCTTTAGCACTTTCACATAAAGTCCTATTCTTCCTTTCAGCCACTCCATTTTGTTGTGGGGTCCTTGATGTTGTATACTCCCTCTTGATCCCATGCTCATCACAAAAAGCCTTGAACTTGTTAGATATGTACTCACCACCATTGTCACCTCTCAAGCACTTGATCTTTGTGGAGAATTGGTTCTCCCTTGCATTCTTGAAAACCATCGCTATGAGGTCTCTCACGCGATCATTACAGAGCTCGCCACTTTGGTCCTGATCAACGTGCAGCTCAGTTCTCGACCGAGGCTTCACGCTCCTTACCAAGCCGAGCTCCACGACTCTCGTCTGGACCGGACCGCTACACACCAACTCTCGACCGAGCCACTACTAAAAAAAAATCCTGCCATGTCTTGAGTTACACCTCAACCGACACTCATCGATCAGATCTTGACCGAGCCTTTCACAGACCTTCCGTCGCAACTCGACTGAACGCTTCCTGTTAAATCTCAACCGGAGCCTTAAGTCCTGATCTCGACCGAAGCATTCTGTTTGATCTCGACCGAAGCATTCGTTAAAATCTCAATCAGAGCTGAAGCTGTCCCTCAACCAGAGCCCATCACTCCCATCTCAACCGAAGCACTTGCTCAAATCTCAACCGGAGCCCATCGCTCCCATCTCAACCGAAGCACTTGCTCAAATCTCAACTGGAGCACTCGCTCACATCTCAACCGGAGACAAAGTGCTCTTTCAAATCTCAACCGGAGCCGAAGCGCTTTTTCAAATCTTAGTCGAAGCCCATTGCTTAAATCTCGATCGAAGAGATTCTCAATCTCGACCGAAGAGATTTTATCAAATCTCGACCGAAGAGTTTTGATCAAATCTCGACCGGAGGGTCTGGGTCAAATCTCGACCGAAGGGATTTCTCACAATCTCAACCGAACCAGATCCACGCTAGACCACAGAACTTTTCAACAACGATCAGAACTGACAAGCACAACATACAGTTAGAATTAAAGTAGAATCATTGTGTTACTGTAATGTGGGTCCTATCAGTGGATGAGGATAAGTTGCACTTTCTAGGACTGCAACATCTGCACTCCCCTTATAGGTGTGTCCAAACTTGAGCAATGCATCTCGATACTTTTCAAACAATGGGCTAGATTCAACTCCTAGAACAACTGGCCAGTTGACTTGTTGCTCTGTTGGCTTTTTTCTTTCCCAAGGGTCTCTTCTTCTCGACTATGACTATAATATGAATGATAGTCAAATTCTATCTTGTTGGATGTTCTTAACATAACCTTCATCTTAGCTATATATATATATATATATATATATATATATATATATATATATATAATGTACAATCTACATAAGTCTTAGCCATGAGTCTCATCATTATAGTCTCCTATACTATTGTATAAATATGTGTTAAATATACTCTGATTTTTTCTAAGCAAACTTCACTAAAATTCTACATAGTGTGATACACATAAAAATCCAAAGCACTTTGTGTACACTTGGTGATAGAGGCATAGCTCTTAATTTCGATATTGTTTGCATTCATTAAATTCAACATTCATTTCCACTTACAGTCTATATGTTTGTCTATGAACAATTCTTTGATAAACATAGTACACGCATTTAGTAAAATTGTTCATTGCATTCATTTTGGTTTTCACTTTTGCTTTTTTCCAACACGGTATCAAGAATGTAGTGCATATTTTCTCAACAAGGACTCCTCAAGCACCAGAAAGAAACAAGTATGACGAGCAAAAATTGTTGTACGCATCATCAAGATGAATGTGTCCAATAAAGTCATCATGGAGTTGAAAGGAGCCATTTTAGTAGGAGGTTTGGGACACATTTCAGAGACTCTATGAATCAAGGGTTATTACCTTGAAAAGTTACGAGAGTTATCTATCTTTGATGGAATTGCATAGTGAGTTGGTGTGCAAGAATTGTCGACATGCCAACATGCAACAAGGGGGAAGCTTTAATCAATCAATGGCCCTATTTATGGCAATAATAGCATTTGCTCTTTTTCTTTTTTCTACTTATGAGTCTCCTCGGTCTTCATCATCTTTACCCTTCTTTGGAATTCGCTTCCAATCCTTCTGTAAACGCCTCTAGCTAGCATTGCTTGAACTTAGTGATTTAACCACTTCTCGCCTTCGCTCCTCTTGTAACAAGATCATGTGCAGATCTTCAAAGGTCGGGAGAATGCTACAAGCTTATTCTATCCAACTAAATGAAGGTAGATTGGTCCTTGACAGCACAAGTCTATAGGCTTTCATAGAACAATTTTGGGAGCTCGAGTCAAGGATTGATTTCAAGCTATGTATGGTTAAATTTCAACCATGTTTCAAATCCAAGTTGTACCAAAAATATGCTGCACTTGTAACAGTATGTTCGAAAGTGTCTATTGCTTGTTTTTAGGGGACAATATGACGCACTTGTTTAACAGTCTATTGCTAATAAAGCGACATACTTTCACCCTTCTATAGAATTCCCGTAAAAAGATTTAAAGAGAAAGTCTAGAGAAAAAAAAGTGTTATGGAAAACCCTAGCCCTAATTTCAGGAATGCAATTCGGATTGTATGCATGCAACTATGATATACATAGACACAGATATATATATTTGGTCTAGTTGTTTTTTCCTATCAAATTAGGCCAATACTCAATTCGAGATTCAAACTTCCGAACCGTAAAACATCATGTGACATCATCTAGCAATTTAGCAAAAAGTATGCTAGTTAAGAGTTTAGCTCATTAGAAGTACCGAACAACCATAATTGGAAATTATTAAAAAAGTTAATCATAAAAAATGATTTTGAAGGAAAAACTATCTTCCCACCATAATAATGGGGAAACGCATTTCTCGGCCCTTTTTGGCTGGGAAGCATTTCCCAGCATATTTTGTTTCCCTGAACATGGAAAGCGCCCCCGGGAACTCGTTTCCCAGAATACTTCTTGTTGGGGAAACCTTTTTTGTTTAACCCTTAAAAAATGACCCAGAATGCTCCGAGAAAGTATTTCTGCCTGAAAATGCCCGGGATCTCACCTGAAGTAGGTCGGAATCCCGTTGGGGGGGTCTGCCACAAACTTCTTTTTAGACTCGAGCTGGAAACAGTCATGATTTTGACTAGGAACACTTTTCTCAGAAAACAGGATCGCTAGACAGCAAGCTATGTTTTTTCTCAGAACTTTTGCTACAAGAATTTTCTATAGTATCTAGATTGTAGATTATGTCATATGATGTGTATCATTTCCCTGTTTCCCATATCCCATTTCTCGTTTCCCGAGGGGGCTGCGTTTCCCAGGTGGGAAATGTTTCCCAAAACTATGCTTCCCAAACATGGTGAGTTCGTGTATTGTGCTTGAGTTAGGCTCGCTCACCCAGGTTCGATTCCCTGTGATCCCAAGGGGTGGTAATTCAGTGTGATGCAGCAAAATGGACACTAGAAGAGACAATTTGGGCTGTTTAGAACACTAAAATGTCAAAATTCATCTTAGCAGTGCCCAGCTTGATACTGTATTGGCCCAAAGAATCGAATCATGGGAATCAGAAAATTGGTGTTACTCAGCTAGCTCTTGCCCTTCAGAATCACAATGGAAAAGGTCTAAAGCATGAATTTATATACAGAGAATTCAGTCTCTTGTGAATAAAAATATTTTGATACTTTTAAAGATTTGAAGAACTCAGTATCACAGTACTTTCTTGCAACATCACAAGGCTGCGCTTCCATGAGACCAGAAAACTTTCAATCTCACTCCTAGACTCATAACAAATAGGTTTCTGTTCAACATGCAGTATAAATGTAGGAAATGCTCGTAGCATTCAATGGCATTATCACGGAAGGGCGAAAAGTATTTAGTACTTAGTAACCTAGGATGAAGAAACCATGAAGTGAATGAGTAATTGCAAGCTCTTGAAGTCTGAAAGTTTGTCATTGTAGCAGTCTCTCGGTGGATCGACAACCTTGAGTATTGGTTCTCTTCCACTAAGACTTATTTTCTTCAAGATCTTTAGGTGCTGCATGCCAAAGCCACAACCTCAAATTTCAAAATTCTCAAAAGCATTCACAAACAAAAACAACTTAAGCAAACAGACTTGATAGTTTTATCCACCTCTTTAGAATGATGCCTTGCATCGTGATTTATTCAATAGAGTTCAATCTCAACCTTAGGTTTGGCTAGACTATCCAACTGAAAGTCTGAGACTGCTGAAAACCTACCAAGACCAATGGCTTCAGAGCTTTTCATTATTCGCAGCCTTTTCACTGTCATTGTGAACATTCTGTGAAGAATCAAGGAACAACACTTAAGTTCATGCAAGGTGCAGAAATATCGGAGGCTAAAATACTAGCACAAATTCAATTTGATGCTAATTATGAATTGTCGCAGATCCCGATGTTTCTTAGCTAGATTCAACAAAAACCCAATAAAGAGAAATGGTGGGAAATGAGGCATACCTCCATGGAACATCACCAACAAGCATCAGATCTCCATCTTCGTCCTCATACGTAAGAACATAGTCTGAGCCACAAAAGAAGTTCATCTTCTTTCCAGTTGAAGCAGCCATCATTTCCTTTAGAGTTGAGTTTTGATCTCCAGAATTGCCTCCTTCACACAAAATGAATGTAAAAAACAGAAAATAATCAATAATAGCTTGCAAAACCTAAAATTAAGGCACTAAGTGTACAACTTTTAAAAGCTTAAAATTTGCTGTAAATATGACAATGACCTGAAATAGCTGAAGGATTGCGAGCACTATGAACAACCACCGTCAATTTATGGAAGTAAATTGGAAAGTCCATATAACTTGATTCTTGCTAACAAAATAAAATCTCATCTGCATAAAAAGTAGTTCCTAACTCAAACTAACAAACAAGAATCTAAAGAGAATGCCATACCCCCGATGAGGTTCTTGAACATGTCCTCAAGTGTGAGGGAAAGTTTATCATAACTATCATGACTTTGTAGATCCACTTTTCGACCAATAGGCAAGCCATCCATGTATACCTTCACATATGAGCATTTTGATTGAACATGTAACCTTGTACCAGCCGACGTAGGAATAATAGCTTCAGTTTTTACTATAGTTTTGAGATGGGGAGGAGGCAAACTGTTTTTCCTGAATGACTGCACAGGAGGCCAGCCAACTGGGTTTCTGCACAGATCAAGTGAAAAGTGTTGCTTGGTGAGTTAGCAAGTGCCCATGCCTAAAAGTTCCTGGTGCACGTCTGGATTGAACCCAATGTGGTTTTTCAATCCAAGAGAACTCCAAAATGCAAAAGAACATGCAGAACAGATTTTCAGGGAATGTTCAACAGGCAGAAATAGAGCCAAAACTATCAGAAACCCTCCCAGAAGATGTGCCCAAAAGTGTCTTCACCACCTAAACAGGTGTAAATCCTTTCACCCAGGAATATCTAAAAGGTAGAAATTGTATCTATGACATGTTTGTTGTTGCAAAGCAAAACGATGCTGGCAGAAAAGAAAATGATCTCGATTGACTTTGTATATTCTGAACTTTGCTTCTAAAGATAGCCTCTCGGGTTTAGCAGACAGACTAGACTGTCTATTCAAATAAATTACAGCCATAAAGAAGGTCAATCTTTATTTCAAGATGGGGGTGATACAATCTTAAAACATTTGCAAGAAACAGTGTTGCTGCTTGCATTCTTTGGGCTTAATGGTAACACAGCTTTCAGTGTCTTGACCCCGATATAGTAGACCTTATCTACTAGGAAAGGATTTTATCAATTGGATTACTATCTGATGAGTTATTAATACCCTTAAGTAGATCAGAAAGATAGAAAGGCCAAATAGAAGCGAACGAAGAAAAGAAAGAGAACCAAGAACGTTAAGGCTGCATATCGAGCAAGCCTACACTCACCTTGGAGCAATTACAATTGCGTCATCTTCATCAGTAGTTCCAGCATCATTCAGGCCGTCCCCAAATTCTGAATTTGACAGCTTTCCACCAACCAATTTTTCAGGCAAAGTTGTAAAGTGGTAATCTGGTGAAACGTAACTAATGGGCTGCCCTGTTAATGGGAACAAGTCCAATCGCCACCCTGGTGGTTCTATTTTTGGTGCCCATGATGCATTTGAATGATTGTTTGGACTCCATGGGAACAAAGGAGGAACTAAATGCTTGCCATATACTTTTGATTCACAATCCGCATGACCATTTCCAAAGTTAGGTGCTTTTGAAGCTGCATTAATCACCGCTGATCCAATCTCCAATGCTTCGGAATAAGCACGTTTCGTTCCTTTGAGAGGGCTTTTCAGTGCATCAACTATTTTTCTTGCTCCAGCAATGCCATTTGCTGAGCTACTTTGACCAAGTTTGAAATCCTGCGTAGCAGAATTGTATTCAAGGGAACTAAGTTCATGCTTCGTTAGGTTGATGCCTGCATCAGTGAGTACGGCAGTCGGCTCGGGCTGCCAATGCTTGTTGCGAGTAATGACCTCCTGCAGCTTGTTTGGCATCGGCCTTTTAAAAGTGAGCTGGTATAGCGACTTATTGATTGCATTACATTTCCGCTGTTCCTTATCTTCTATTGGCTCTTCTGCAACTACGATGTCTCGGAACTTTTCAAGATTCTCGATATTTTCAGGTATCTTGTTGTGCTCCATACACTGCTTCTGGGGTTCTACAAAAGTTTGCTCTTCCATCCCTCTGCTGCAAGAGGATACCTTATTCTCACCTACTTCTTCGTAAGGATAATGCGCCAAACAGTGAGGGAATAAGCCAACTCCAAGATCTAAACCCTCTGCATGGCGCGTGACATACATTCCATGCTGATCCGCACTTGATGGGAAGCCTTTCTGACATATATCATGTCTCCGCTCATCAACACCTTCGCAAAGTTTTATGCTCTCAGCCTGTTCAAACCCAGATGCACCCTTCTTTGGAATCTGGTAGTCCTTCATTTCACCCTTTGCATTGGCAGTATGATAAATGTTTAGCATAGCATACGCTTGCTTCGGTAAATCGACCGTCTCATTCCTCCTCTCACTTGTAGTTGGGAGGGAAAAGACGCCATTTGGCTGGAAGGGGGCCCCATTCTGTGCGCGGGGGGAAGTTGGAAGAGCCTTCAAAGGCCCTAATGTGAGCTCGGTCTCTTGCAGAATTAAGTTAAAGATTGTTTTTGGTGCAGCGTTCTGGTCCTCTCTGGAGTCTGCCATTTGGACTGGAGCAGATGAAACCTCGGATAGCCCCATGTAATCGCAAAGATTCAAAGTAGCACCACTCTCAGCGCTGATTTGAGAAGACGGTGACTGGCATTGCCCCTCGGCGTCGTCAGAAAGTGATGCCAAGCCACTTTGGTTAGAAGCCAAGGAGGATAACACCTCTGAATCTGCCATTGCTAATGGAGTTGACATGCTAAATACCTCAGTTTTGAGATCTTACAACATGAACAGCCTCATCCTGCATAGGTCCTGATTTTCACCTATTGCAGAAAGCACTACTTGTCTGAGGATCTGAGAGTTTCAAGTTCCAAGACGACTTGGAAGTTGCAAAAGGTGACAGTTCGAAGGAGTAATGTCATGAAAAAGAAGGAAGATTTTCAAATCACTGCCTGAAAAGCTACATGTAGATCTATCACACAACCTTCTAAGCTTGGCCACAACTCCCAGAAGGATGAATTCTCTTCAATGACAAGAAAAGCTACTAGAGCTCACTTTGGTGAAGAAATTTCCAGAACAAAGAAAAAGAGGAAACCAATCTAATTCAAAGAAAGAAGCAGGTAGGCTATTAATTTGCGGAAAACAACCGCGTGATTAAATCAGATCTTAAAGGAGTACAAAACTCTGCGATACAGAGGATGTATGTGTTCACAGACACAGCTTATGGGAATGTAAAAACCAAACATGTGTGTCAGAAAAGGAAGTTGGCCTGTCAAGCTAAACACTGAACAGCAAGCATGTCTACACAATGGGAATGGGATGATGAATCGTGATTTACAAACAAAAAGGAAACGTGATGACGATGATTCATGATTTATGAAGCAAGTGTTGGGCAAAAACAGAAACAAACCTTGGCCCCGCCAAGGGTCGTATAACAATAATGCTGTCAAGCCGAACTACGTCAGCTCCTGCGCAAACAAGCTGCACACGCAACGAAGGCCGCAGAATGTGCGTCACAACAGCAATGACCCCAAGCTCACGGATCGCAACACCAGGATTCAGAAACATGTACCATACGACACAATCAACGTCCTACATCCATAGTAGCAGCAGCAGCAGCCGCCAGAATCTGCATAGCAGGAGGAGCAACCTGGAGCAACGACAATCTTATTAGAAGCAGCTCAAATTTCAATACTCCTTCAGACTTCCTATTTCTTTTCTTCTTCTTCCCGTGACTTCCAAGAAGGGAAAGAGAGAAAAGAACCTATGACTCAAGCAGTAATATAAGCTGATTTGGTGATTAAAAGAAAAAGATTAATCAATATACATTATAGTTTATTTTTAGCTTTCCAACATTTGCTAAAAGTTGAGTTGTTTTTCTTGAGTGACCTATGTATAGTTTTATTAGTGACCTTCAGTTTTAGCTTTCGGACAATTTGCTAATTGCTAAAAGTTGAGTTGTTTTTCTTCAGTGAGCTTCAGTTTTAGCTCTCTCACAATTTGCTAAGGTTGAGTTATTTTCTTAAGTGAGCTTCAAGTTTCAGCTCTCGAACAATTTGCTAAAAGCTGAGTTGTTTTTCTTAAGTGTGCTTCAGTTTTAGCTTTCGGACAATGTGCTAAAAGTTGAGTTGTTTTTCTTAACTGAGCTTTATTTCTAGCTTTTGGACAATTTGTTGAACGTTGAGTTGTCTTTCGTAAGTCGCTAACATTGAAATGGGTTTTTCTATTCATTTGTTATCGTTTTAAATTATGATCATTGTTTTTATTTTTCTATTTTGAGCCCACAACAAGGCCTACTATGAATTTGTAATATTTCAAACCACTTTGTAAATATTGTGTTCATAAACATTCATTATTGAGCATAATGTTTGTCATCAAAATCTTACTTTAAAAGTATTTTTAAATCAAAATGTCAACAAAAGACACAATTTTTTTACTTTCATTCAATTGAAGTTTGAATGTACGGATTCCATTTATTAGGGATAGGTCTTTTCAAGATTTTGTCCACAAGTTTTGCTTAATTGCAAATTTGAAAATTAAGCTAAGGCGGAGCGGAGCGGAGCGGAGCTGGAGAACAGTGTTGTTGCAATGGTTCTAGGATCTCGGGCCACTGGAAGTTGGTCTTCCATTTTGGTTGACGTCAGGGCTGTATTAGGATCAAAAAATGGTGGTGGCAAAAAGTTGTCCCATCAAGTGGGAACCCATAGCAAAAATTCTAAGTCCCGAGCGAATTCGGATGTCGCGCGACTGTTGGATCGGGGCACGTGATATATCTGTTAGAAAACTGGATGAGAGCCCTCTTGGCATCTACGTCCATACCCCATTTGTGCTATGAAAATATCTTTGGCCAGTTTAAGGTGCTGACTGTTATTTAGTCCAAAGGGATTCCACATTCCACCCATTTGCGCCCCCAGCTACCTCAGATTGGTCATGTAAGCCTTGATGGTTCGACGTATCTTTTTCGAACGTGTTGGAATTCTATGCTCAACCCCAATTCCATTAGGTAATGAGCATCCTTGAAAATTCTTGTTTACATCTATTCTTGAAAACAACAAAAAGAAGGAAGGAAGAAGGCTCGAAGTTTTGTACAGAAGATCGAAAAATTCATGATCGAATTTTTCCGACCCAAGCCTATTTTTCGACTCAATGTTAATCCCATCAAAGAGAGATTTTTTTCGACCCCGAATCGGATCGGATCGAGGCGGAAAATATCTGGGCGTCTTCGACCCTGGATCGAATCGGATCGGGTCTAATAAATCCGACCCTTTGTATAAATCCAACCCTTAGTTAATTTTTTGATATCCAAAAGTTAGAATTTTTCGATACGGGATCGACTTGGAAAATCCGTAATTTTTTGAGTCATTGTAATTTTTGAGTCAGTGTATATTTTCCAAGTCTCTATTATTTTTCGAGTCTTTGTAAATTTTGATACTATCAACTCGGAAATCCGACCCCCCACGTTGCGACGTTGACAGTCCGCCTACTTCTGTACACAACTCTCTGGCAAAAACGACGGCTACCTACTGCAGGACAAATGTAGTTAATTAAATAGGTCAATGTAAGCTTTCAATGTAATGATCATCTGACTTCCAATCATCAAGGAAGATCTGCTGGAGTCAGCGCTCTGATCAGGTTATCATCCTGCAGGCATTACGTTGTAATTAGTCAAGTTTAGTTTTTGAGTTTTCAAGTTAGCCATCAACAAACTCAGCTGAAGACTGATTAGCGCCCACTGATTTGCGCCAGCTTCAAGCTCTTGTACTCAATTTTGATTATTATTAGAGTGCATTTTTGTGTACACTACTACTTTGTTCTATTGCGCATTGTAGAAGTTCGATCCATCTTAAATGCATTGCTAGTAACTACCGCATTTCTAATCTACCTCCATCTGCTCACCACTTCCACTGCTCACCACGTTTTTCATCAAATTCCTACATGGTATCAGAGCGGTTGGCTCAGTAATCTGCATTTTCATTGCGGATTCAATATTGTTTCTACCAAGACTTCATCTCAGCAAGTGCGCAGCCAACAATATTCCTGTATTGTTGTTTCTACCAACGATATAGCTACAATACCAGAATGGATTCTACTTCTAGTTCATCTCTGATTGATAAGCTCGATGGAGAGAACTACCATCTCTAGAAGTTCAAAATGAAAGTCGTTCTATTAGCCAAAGAACTGTGGGACTTGGTTGATGGTATTGAAATCAAGCAGAGGCTAATGCAGCTAGCATCACCAAATGGAGACAAGAAGATGGCAAGGCATTTGTCTTAATCACTCTGAATATCAGAGACTCACAAATCAGACATGTCCGATCTGCACAGACTGCTAAGGATGCTTGGGACATCCTAGCAACTCTCTATGACATCAGAGATGTCACTTCCAAATTACATCCGAGGAAGAAATTCTTCACACTCAAAATGTCTGATGTAGACACCATTTCCAGCCATCTCAACACATTCAAAAACCTCATGGAGTAAATGACTGCAACAGGATCGAACATTGAAAATTCAGATGCAATAATGACTCTTTTATCAAATGAAACATGAGTCATGGCTATTTCAACCTAGCAACAACTTACTCTATCAAGAGTCATTTCTATGTTGTATAAGAGGAGATCAGAAGGAATGCAACCTCCTCAAGCTCATGATCGGATTCCATTGCTCTATACACAAACAAAAATCAGAAAATTCAGAATAGATCTCCAAAGTCATATTTTCCTGATAGAAAGAGCAACTTGCAGTCTGGGTCGAATTTTGACTCTGGGTCGAATTTTGAGTCAAGGTCAAACTTTGGCTCAAGGTCAAATTCAAATATTCCTTCATCATTCCAACAAAAGCAAAACGTGTTCTGCAAATATTGTAAGAGGACTGGTCATCTCATCAAGGACTGCAGAACACTCAAGTACAACAATGAAAAGAAATGCAGTCCCAACAACAAGCAAATGCTGCCTCAACCAGTTACTCGATCCAACATGAAGAGGAAGATGAAACTGCATTTTTGACCAAAGTTGAAGAACAACAGGATATTGATTCCTAGTATTTGGACTCGAGTTCAACACAGCACATGACTCACCATCGAGATTGCTTCCATGACTACAAGTCATACACCCATTCTAGAGTTGTGCAACTTGGAGACAACTCAACTCATTCCATTGAGGGTGAAGGAACAATCACGATCGAATTTTTGAAAGGTGATGTAATGTTTTTGTCCAATGTTCTTCACATTCCAAATCTGACCAAAAACCTTCTCTCAGTTAGCAGAATCACAGATTCAGATCAGAAGGTCAAATTTGAAAAACAAGGCTTGAAAATTTAGGATCGAATTTTTTCAACCCAAGCCTATTTTTTGACCCAATGTTAATCCCATCAAAGAGAGATTTTCTGACCCCGGATCAGATTGGATCGAGGTGGAAAATATCCAGGCGTCTTAGACCCTGAATCGAATCGGATCAGATCGGGTCTAATTAATCCGACCCTTTGTATGAATCCGACCCTTAGTTAATTTTTCAATACCCAAAAGTTAGAATTTTTTGATACGGGGTCGACTCAAAAAAATCCGTAATTTTTTGAGCCATTGTAATTTTTGAGATAGTGTATATTTTCTGAATATCTTTTGAGTCTTTGTAAATTGCGATACTGTCAACTAAAAAATCAGACCCACGTCGCGACGTTGGCAGTCCGCCTACTTCCGTACAAAACTCTTTGGCAAAAACGATGGCTACCTACTGCAGGACAAATGTTGTTAATTAACTAGGTCAATGTAAGATTTCAATCTTGATGTTCCTCCCCTGCTCTTTCTAGACTCTGTCTCACACCTTGGCTTGTGTTCAGGCCTTGGTCTTGAGTGTCAGCCCTACTGTGTTTGATCCCTGATTGTGGCTTGAACTTGTTTGTGCAGCTTCTAATGTGGGTGGCATTGCAATTACCACTTGAGAGCGGCCTTTGCTTGCACGAGTTCTTGGAGTGCGCTGTGGCGGTAATTTTCGAAACTAGCTTGGTAGCCATCCGTTGTTTGATGGTACAAATCCACCTGTTGCTTTAGATAATCCATCTCGTGTTGGCTGAGAGGATGGTTGGTGGGGATGGGCATGGCTGGGCTAAACAAACAGTTTTGTCTTGTCGTAGGGTGTGGACCTCCGCTGCCAGACGTTGATTTTCAATTTCAACCACCAATAACTGGGTCTGGTTGCTATGTGCTTGCTGCTAAACTTCTTGGACCTTCGTAGAGACATTTGTCGCTGATTTGAAGAGGTCCTTGATATATCGCTGAAGGTTTTTCTCGTTTCGTTTCAGCTTCAGGGTCCGATCCTGCTCTACTTGCACATGCTGGAGTGTCACCTGCAGGTCTTGTTGGAGTTGTGTGAGCTTTGCTCACAACCTGGTATTTTTGGTTGCCAATTCTACTACTCGGTCGTCCAAGGTTGATTTGGACGTTACCAAATTCTAGAGTAAGGTTCCCAAGGTCTGGTAGGCCGTGGTGACGTCTGTTGGCTTGTGGTCGGTGTGGTGCTGCTTGCTAGGTCTTCTTGAGGTGTCGCCCCAAGTAGTGCATTGTCTTCGTCATCGTCTTCTATAAAAATTTCTTGCATCGTCATGTTGTTAGGTGCTTGGAATCAACACACTGAGGTGAGGCGATATACTCCGTTTGCACGAATGCGTCATCATCCAACGGTTTTTCGGACTCGTCATTTGGAATAGGTGAATCAGAGGGGGGTATGATTGGAGTGGCGGAAGTGTGCAATGGGAGTGAAATGAGCTATTTGAATGAAGCAACAGGTGGAAGTGTGGAGAATTGGAGGGTGGTGTCAAGGATGGAAGGAGATGAGAGAGGTGAGAGGTGGATGAGATTTAACCAAGAGAGGGTGCCAGGTGACAATTGAGAATCTTGAGGGTTAATGATGAGGGGTGGAGTGGAAACGGAAGAATCAAGAGGTGTAGGAGGAATGGATGAGGCGATGGTGATGGAGGGTGGAGGTGAAACAAAAATGGTTGTGGAAGGTGGAGGAATGGGTGTGATAGATGTAGGAGGGGGTGTAGCAGTGGTTGGAGGGATGGATCTAGAAGCAGATGCTGCAGTCTGCTTCTGGTGTTGGAATCTAAAGAGGTGCTTTTAGCTCTGATACTCTGATTGAGTAGGCTCTGATACCATTGTTGGAATCTGAATGAGATCAACCCGCACTGATACCGAATACATTGATGGGATGTCAGATAATGTGCTCTATCATGGATTCCTATGATTAAGCTAGAAAGAGTGGAACTCTCGGTCGCAGGCTACTGCTGCTAACAGATATCTATCATCTTCCAAGCCTTAAGATGGACACTGCTTATCTGATATTGTTTTTCATACATTGATTGAAGCGAGCCTATGTGCAAAAATGTAATAACAACTGAATGTGTAATGACAATGAACAAGCATAAAGCATTCAAAATTATACACAAGGGACAAGATGTGCAAATAGCATCTGTATTCTGAAATAATCTTTGTGAGCATTGCTTGGCATACCGCACGACTCATTGATGCGAGAAAATCTCTCTCTCTTATGAATTATAACTCATCAACTGGTCTCGCTTACTAGCGGACTTTGACATCAATAATTGGTCTCGCTTACTAGCAGATGCTTACATGAACCAACTCAACAACCTATGCTTTGCAACTCAACCTTCTCTCTGTCGTTCATCCTGTTTATATAGGAACAAAGAAAAATGGTTTAAGTTAATCATCAAATTACAAGAATTGTTTTAAGCACTTCTAACAGCTTCCAATTTGTTGTCTCCTTCGTCTGTGGAGTTCATTCTGCATCTAGTACTTTGCTTGATCTTCAAGATCCGCCGTGTTTGCAACCCTCTTGGTGTCCCGACTATAATCGTAATTGTTTGTCTATGGGGTGTTTCAATCGTGAAGGTTCTTTGGCAAGAAACTACAGATCGACCATAGTAGGGGCTTATGTGGTATTCGGACGGTTCATCTCTTTTAGAGGAGACAACCGTTGTGAACTGTATTCGTTGACTTTGCGGTGGCCTTTGGTCAGTTTCTTTCATGGACTGCCTTCAATTTGCTTCATAGGTGACCATAAGCTCCAGCTTGGTGGTTGCCTTCGGTTTACTTCGCAGGCGATGGCAAGTTTCATCTTGTGGTGTCTTGGTAGCTTCTCGTTGTGAGTCATGATCTTCGCTCCTTGATCGTAAGTGTTGACCTTCATTGCCTTCGTTTCATAATGGACCGTAGGTTGGAGTGTTGCAGTTTGTTGCAGTGGCCTTCATTGCCTTCGTTTCTTTGCTCTTGCGGTTGTCTTCAGTTCGGTTTTGCTTCGTTGGTCTTCGCTTATAATCGTAATATTGACCCTTATGGTGCATTGAGGTTGCGGTTGCGTTCAGTTTACTTCGACTTTGTAATGGACCATATGCAGGACTTAACGGTTGCCTGCGGTGCCTTCCCTCTTAGCATTAGGCTCTTCTTGCGTTGATCCTTGTTGATATACAGAGCTTGATCAGACTCTTGTCTGTTATCGTAGTGATCTCTAGCTTCTACTTCCTCTGTGATCTCGGCTACTACCTTCTCAAGAGTCATAGCAGGATCCTTAGCTAGCAGAGTGCATGTCGTCTAGAATGATCTTGGTAGGGCACGCAATAGATACATCAATTGCTTCTCCTGTGAGACTGCATGTTCTGTTCCAGCATTGTGCAAATAAAGAAATAGGTTGTTCATCTTCTTGATGAATGTTTGGAGATCTTTACCATCCTAGTGTAGGTATGTAAGTTGATCTTCCAAATGCATGATTTGGTTTCGAACCTTGCTATTAACGCATCCCATATCATGCATTTGCTATTGACAAGAGATTGATTATGATGTTGTTTTCAATGGAAGAGAAGATAATAGCTACTGCCTTATCATTTTGCTTGTTCCATTCACGAAGCTCCTTGCCCCACTGATGGGATGTCAAATAATGTGCTCTGTCATGGATTCCCTATGATTAAGCTAGATAGAGTCGAACTCTTGGTTGCAAGCTACTGTCGCTAACAGAGATCTATCCTCTTCCAAGCCTTTAGATGGACATTGCCTATCTAATATCATTTTTCATACATTGATTGAAGTGAGCCTATGTGCGGAAATCGTAATAACAACTGAATGTGTAATGACAATGAACAAGCATAAAGCATTCAGAATTATACACACGGGACAAAATGTGCAAATAGCATCTGTATTCTCAAATGATCTTTGTGAGTGTTGCTTGGCATACCGCACGCAACGCGTTGACGCAAGAGAATCTCTATCTCTTACAAATTAAACTAATCAACTGGTCTTGCTTACTAGGGGACTCTAACATCAATCAAATTGGTCTCGCTTACTAGTGGACGCTTACATGAACCAACTCAACAACCTATGCTTTGCAACTCAACCTTCTCTCTATCGTTCATCTTGTTTATATAGGAACAGAGAAAATTGGTTTAAGCTAATCATCAGATTACAAGAACTGGTTTAAGCATGTTCTAATAGCTTTCACTTTGTTGTCTCCTTCGTTCATGGAGTTCGCTGCATCTGGTATTTTGCTCAATCTTCCCTATACTTGGGTCGTGAAGATTCACCATTTTTGGTCGTCTTGGTGTCTGTTTGTGACCGTAATCATTTTTCTATGGTGTGTTTCAGTCGTGAAGGTTCTTGGCAAGCAACCGCAGATAGACCGTAGCGATGCTTTTGCGGTGCTCTGGCTACTCATCTCTTTAAGAGGAGATAACCATTTTTGAACCGTATTTGTTGACTCTGCAGTGGCCTTCAGTTAGCTTCCTTCATGCCCTTCTTGCTCATGTTGGTGCGTTAGGATCAGCTCATGCTGCAGCTTGGTGATTTCCGCTCGTAGCTGTGTGTTGCTTGTGGCCAGGTGTAGTACCCTGTCTTCCAAAATTGCTTTGGCTGCGACCGCCTCTAGGATGTATTTGCCCAGAGTCTGGTATGCCATCGTTAGGTCGGTGGGAGCAGACGGTACACTGGCATTGGTAGGGGCTTGTGTTGTATCGGCCCCGATGACTTGCGGAGTTCCATCGTCATCATCTTCAATCAGATTCTCGTTGGACCTGATGCCATCTGGGGTGGTGAGGTCAGTCCGATCTGGCGATGGTATGAAAATGGTTTGAACAAATGCGTCATCAGGCAATGGTTGGTTCCCCTCGGCAACCTTTGGTGGTGAAGCAGGTGGGGTGCGAGAAGCAATAGTGGAAACGGGGGTGAGGACGGTTTGTCCAAACGAGAGGATGGGAGGAACAGAGGGGAACTTAAGGGTGGTGTGGAGTATGGAGGAAGTTAAGGATGGAGCAGAAAGGGTCTGACGTGGGGGTGAAAAATTGATGACTTGCATCCGCGCCAAAGTGTCGGGAGACAATTGAGAATTGGAGGGATTAAACGTGAGGGGAGCAACGGTGGTGGCAGGAGTGATGGAGAATGCGATGGTGATGGATAGAGTAGTGGATAATGGAACAGAAATAGAAGTGGTATCAACAGAGGAAACAAAAATGGAAACAAAAACAGTTGTGGATGGAACAGAATGAGGGGTAGTAACAACAGAGACTGGAGCGGAGGGTTGCACGGAAGAAGAAGTGGCAGTGGTCGATGGAGTCGTTAGTGTGGTGGTGGTGGTGCGTCTTCGGGTAGTAGGTGGAGATGAAGATGTAGATGCAGCGCCATGCATTTGTTTGCTGGTCGTTGTGTCAATAACTACAGGTTGGGAGGAGGTGGATGTTTGAGATGGCGGATAGAGGTTAGTGTACGGCACAATGGAAGACAAAAGGGTTGAGTGGTGGAAGTTGCGCACTTTCGCCTCGAGAAGTGCACATGTAAAGTTACACAACAGGGGGCCTACTGCGATACGGTCACGGTTGTTGGGTTTGATAGAGGTGGGTAGTTCACAAATGAGAAAGCCATGCTAGTCGTATGGCACAACTGAGGGGCCAGGGAACTCCAGAAAGGATTTCACTATCTGACTCAACAGCTTGGACTGGATTCTGTCCTTGCGAAATGCTGAAATAACCAAAAAGTTATTCAACAGATGCACGGCAGTCTGAATGACGGGTTCCGTGATAGCATCTATCAGGTAACCATTGTTAGTCTGGATTGGGATTTTTGGGACAGTTTGGGTGACAAAAGGTTTGATTAGAGTTTTGGCTTGGCGATGGGAGACGGGCTGACGATCACCGGACATAATGCCAATGGTGATCATCGAGTCTACGTTAATGTTGATCTTGTACGTGGTACCTTGGTACAGGAAGTGGAAGCGTGTCTTTTGCACGTCCCAGGTGGCATAAGCGTGAAGGGCGAGGCCCATGTTAATCTCAAAATGAAAAAGTGTCGGGTAAAAATCCATTGCCTCTAGAAGTGGGCTGGCTACCTGTAGCCATGGTTGGATTAGAGCGTTAGAGGGTAAGGGCCAAATCTATGTGGCCTCAGGGATTTCACGCTGGATCACCTGCTTGGTGCCAGAGTCTTCAGAGGATGAGGAGGCCATGTTAGCAGTGATGATTAAAGGATGAAAAAGTAAGAAAAACGGTGGAAAGGTAAAAAGGTGTGGAAACGACAAAAATTGTGAATTACGAGTGTCGGATGGCAAGAATTATAGTCAAAGCGCAGATCTAGGTTCAATATGAGTAGATGATAGCTTGTAGGAAATTTGGTCGCAAACAGAGGTAATTTCAGTGTAAATTTCGGTAGAGCTTCGCTAGCAAAGGTGACAAATGACTCGAATTCAGCCCTTATATAGCGGAATTTAGAGTGCGTATTAGGTGAAATCCACTTTCCCTTGCTCAGTTCCACCCAAATTTTGGCAAGGACCTTCTTCACAAAATTCTAAGACCTCAAGAAAGTCTGCGAGAGTTCAGAAGGTCATTTGACTTCCATGCGAGGGTTCTGCGAGGGTTCAGACTATCTGCGAGGGTTCAACTCTCGCAGGAAGTCATCTCTCGCACAACATGTTTCTGTGATTGTCTTTTCAAGATCAGACCATGTAGGCAGGCTAATTTCACTGCTCTGATTCCATTTAGGCACTTGCAAGGGTTGGTAAGATGATCTTGATGCTTTGCGAGGGTTCTGAAGATTCAACTTCTGGGAACCCTTGCACACACTAAAAAATGATGATTCTTCCATCAAAAACTCTCGCAGAGATTTTTATGGATGCATCTGGGTCAGATCTAGTGACTCTCCAAGTTTTAAGAGCTATCTCCCAGGGGATCTCCAAAAATCATGAAAAAAGTACTCTTTTAGAGTGTTTTTTGACGAGATTTTGAGATTTTCTTATTTTTAACTTTTGCAATCTGGCAATCAGTTTCATCCACGCTTGATCTGACTGTTGGTAGTTCTCTGGAAGTTTTGATGGATAATTGGTAGCAAATCCACCAGTTCTGGTTGAATTTTGCCCTTAATTTGACATAGTTACTGAGATCGAGGTCTCTGATCTGCAAATTTAGAGGACTTATTGGCATAATCTGATGATCTGCTTCCTCCTTGATCCCATCTGGATCTGGATCCCTCTTTGATGCTAATGGATTCTCCCGATCTTGCCAGATCTGGCCGAATCTTGATGGATCTAGCTTAATTTGGCTTGATCTTCCTAGACCTAGCGGTGATGGTTTAGCATAATAGCTTTTCGTAATGTGCCACCACCAATCTGGATCTATCTTACTGTGGTGGCCAGTACTTGTGCAACCGGCTACCGTTGATGGGTGTGTCGAATGGCGTCCCATCTAGCTTCTCTAAATTCATGGCTCCATGATTAAGAATTTCCTTGATCCGATAAGGACCTTCGCTTGTGAATTTTAATTTTCCCTTGATCGCCTTGGTTTTATACATTAGGACCAGATTTTCAGAGCGAAGATCCTTCTTTTGTAACCTGCGATCGTGCCATGCTTTGCGTCTTTTCTTTTCAGCTGCCAGTGCATGCACAACTAGTAAGCGTGTTTCACATAGTTTATGTAGAGCTTCGTGGCGTAGTTGTAGAGATTTGGATTCATTCAGGCGTTGCGTGGTAGCAATCCTTAATGAAGGAACTAGAAACTCTACTGGCATTATAGCATCTTGACAAAATACCAATTGGAAGGGTGTTTGATCAGTGCTTCCTTTATATGTTGTCTTGAATGCCCACAGAGCAGCATGCAACTTATGTTTCCAATCTGATCTGCTAACTTCAACTGTTTTCGTGAGCACGCTACACAGGATCTTATTGGATGATTCAGCTTGCCCATTACCACGAGGATAATAAGGCGTACTGGTTTTGTGGATCACAAAAAATTCCTCCAACATGACCTTGATGGTCTCATTAATGAAATGGCTTTCGCGATCGCTGACTAGCTCCACCGGACATCCAAAGCGCACAATGATATTTTCATAAAGGAACTTGGCAGTGGTCCTAGCATCAGCTACTCTTACTGCCTTGGCTTTAATCCACTTGGTGAGATTGTCTGTGGCTACAATTATGTATCAAGCCTGGGAACTCCTTGCTGCAGAGTGAATTGGACCAATATAATCCAATCTCCACTTTTCGAATGGCGCTTGGGCTAAGACCGGGTGCAGTAGGTCATAATTCAATCTCGTTGGTCTTCTCGCCCTTTGGCACACATCGCACTTTTTCAAGTATTCCTCCGTATCCTTATAAATCGTTGGCCACGAACATCCTGATTGCAGGATCTTGCGAATTGTAATGTCAGATGCAAAATGGCCTCCACCCATGCCTTCGTGTGAAAGTGAAATGATCTGGGTGGCCTCGTGAGGGAGAATACACCGTCGAAGAATCCCATCTGGACCTCTTTGATACAACTGGTCGGCAATCAGCTGATAAGGTCTAGCCTTCAAGATCAATTTCCGTTGTTCCGCCTTTGGTAGTTACTTGTCTGGTTGGCCCCACATTAGATATTCAACAATGTCGGCAGCTCATTCTGGTACTGTGTCCATGTAAAATAAGGTAGCATCGGCCAGCTCATCATCAGGTTGAGTTGCAATCTCCTTTCCCTTGATTCGAGACACATGATCTGCCATGTAGTGTTGTTTTCCCTTGCAAACTAATATCCGAAAATCAAATTCTAACAACAAAAGTAGCCATCTGGTGATTCTCCCGGTGTTGCAGGTTTTATTAACGAGATAGAGTCCGTATAAAAAGCAAAATGTGTGCCCATCAGGTAGTGTCGAAATTTCTTAACCGCATAGATCATTGACAGTGCTTCTCGCTCTGTGGTTGAATAATTCATTTCTATATCACTGAGCTGTCGGCTTGCAAATCGGATTGGAAATCCTTTTTGTGTTCACCTGGCAAGGTTAAGACTGCTCCAACTGCATACTTCGATGCGTCCGTATGCACGTGAAACTCGATGGACCAATTGGGTGGACGTAAGATTGGTGCTGAAACCCATGCATCCTTAAGCTTTTGGAAAGCCTTTAGGGCTTCCTCGTTCCAATGTGGATCCATTGTGAGCTTGTAAATTGGTCGGGCTAACTCCGCAAAATCGAGAATGAAGATCTTATAATAGTTAGCATGACCTATGAAGATGTATACTTCGCGGATGGTCCTCGGTGGTGGTAGATCAGCAATGATCATGATTTTTTATAGGTCTGTGGCGATCTCGTGTCTTGACACTATATGGCCGAGAATCAAGCCACGTGTCACCCAAAATTGACATTTTTCTGGATTCAAGGAGATCTGGAAGTCATGGCATTTTTGTAGCACTTTCTCCAAATTGGATAAGTGTTTTGAGTTCGGTCCATGCACGCATAGATCGTCCAAGAAAATTTTCAGAAATTTTTGCAAATATTCTTTGAATGTCGCCTGCATGACTTGCTGGAAGGTGCTTGGGACATTGCAAAGTCCGAATGGCATCACTTTATAGGCATAGGTTCTCCATTCCATGGCATGTTGTCTTGTGTTGGTCTTGAGGGGCTATCTTCACCTGGTTGTAGCCTGAAGCCATCTAGAAAACTGTAGGCTTCGGCGCCAGCTACTGTGTCGAGGACACTTTCCGTAAATGGTAAAGGAAAATGATCCTTTTTGGTGACTGCATTGAGCACCTTTAGATTCACACAAATCCGCATTTTGTCGTTCTTCTTGGGTACTATAACTATGGCGATACCCATTCCGTGTGTTCGATTTCATAAATGAAATCTGCATCCATCAGCTTCTTCAACTCCTGCTTGATCACTTTGTATACTTCGGGTTGCAGCGGTAGTAACAACTGAAAATTTTGGTGTCTGCGAGGGTTCTTTGGTACTTTTCCGTCTTTTTTTCACTGGGAACTCTCGCACAGGCACTTAGACATCCAACTAACTCTCGCAAGTTTCTCTATGTCCTGGTCTCACTGAGATGGAACTTCAAAGGGGTCTATGAGAGTTCTTATGAATATTTGAATTTTTTTGGATTTTTCAAGGGTTTTTTTGAATTTTTTATGTTTTTTCTCTGATTTTGCAATCTGCTTGGAACTAACTCTCGCAGGCTTCTATGCCAGTCAAGGACAGTACCTTGGAGCTGCTGCTAGTCATGCAAGGGTTAATTCTCACTGGTTTTGGAGATATTAAAATCTGATGAGATTTTAGGCTCTTTTTCACACCAAAATGCAAATTGGTGTGTTTTTTGGATTTTTTGGCTGGTTGGTTTGGGTTTCAAGCCCTTAGAGTTTGTTCAGGGCCTCCTCTACCCTCTCACACCTCCTCCGCTAGCTGTGAATAGTCCAAACACACACAAAAAAAAAAACAGAAAAACTAACTCTGAACTCCCAAAAATCTACCTAAAACTACTCTAAAAAACAAGAAAATAGCTAAAATGTGACTAAACTAGTTAGTGAAAACCTATCCCCAGCAACGGCGCCACTATAGGGTTGTAGATCTCACGTAGTATAGCCCTCCCGCCTGTCAACCAGGGTTAGTTCACTGGATAGGCACCTAACTATGCATAGATGTTATTTTTAGTTAGTTTCCTACTTTGCATCTAACTCTACCTCCACTAACACTACTCACACTAACTCTACTCTTCCTAAACTAACTTCATCATGATTTTGGGTGAAGAGAGAGGATAGAATAGAAGAGGGAGAAGAAGGAGAAGAGAGAAAGAGAGAGAGATGAGATGGAGGTTAGCTCAAATGCTCAATTTCATTGCTTATGGAAAAAACCTTAACTAGCATAAACCAAAAGGCATGGGAAATGAAAATAACAAGCGCAAGAGTGATTAGCAAATGAGGATGCTTGAGCTCTCAAAATGATAGAGTCTCCTCCTCTCTATTAAGCATGAAAATAGTGTACAATTGGTGCTTTTTTATAAAATGGGGACGGCCCTTGCCCCAAAATCCTATTGGCTAATATTTACATTGATCCTATCCATTCATCTTGGACCCAACTTGATCCAAGGGTCCATAAAAAGTACATTGAAATTCACAATATTCATGTGAGTCCCAATTGGACCCAACTCTAAAAAGTAATCTTCTAAGTTTAAAAATGACTTTGGGCCTCTAGTTTTATTTTAATTCAAAGGCCCAATTCTATTTTATTTTATTTACACTTAAGCTTGCGTGCTCATTGGGCCATGGGCTTACGCGCGCAGGATGTCATGCCCTCGCAACACATTTTATTGGTCAAATTTATTTATTTACACTTCGTCGGAGTATCAATGATGTGCACATCCACTAGCTATGAAGAATATGTTAAGGCCGATAGAGGCCATGATCCTATTCCACACAAGATGCATATGAGTAAAAATGGTGAATATAGATGACATGATATATTTCTAGAAATGATGGTGTTTGGCATCTTCCATTTTATGGTGTTGAATTAAGAAAGGGTAATGTATTGCAAGAAGAACCAACTCTTTAAGAGTCTGGGTACATCCAATGTTCACAAGTGTAATATATTCTTATGGAAATGATGAGAAAAGAGCATGCATGAGAAAAGAGAAAAGCCTTGGATGTACCTTGGGATACACTTATGCCAAAGAGTTTATCCTCTGAACATAAGAAGCCTCCCAAGTAGTGTCAAAAGCTACTTGAGGATGTGAATAATAGGTTGAAGGAGTCAAGGAATTGAGAAGAACCTAGGAACAAGGGTTAAAGAAAAAAGTCCAGTCTGAATACAAACACCCAATGGGTTTCAAGTCTTGCACTTATGGAAAAGCATCACGAAAAACCAAATACAACATCATTTGATGAGGTTAAAAAACAAAAGATATGGTGTGATGCAATGCAAGAGGATTTAGATCCAATTGCCAAGCATGAAACTTGGAAGCTTCTGGACTTGCCATAAGTTAATAAGCCAATCGGAAACAAGTGGCTGCATTTAGGAATAAGTATAAGCTAACAACAACAAAATCGATTGACACAATCACCATAGCACAACGTCAAGTACTTCAAGACAAGGACAAGAGCGATTTTCCACCAAAAAATTGTTTATTCATGCTAACTTTAGAGGTGCAAAAGAAAATCTTTAACTAGCATCTAAGGGGCTCGAGAAGATTCTACCCACTGTCTAAAAGAGAAGAGAGAGAAAGTGACCATTGAAAATGGTAAGTGACAATAATACAAATGCAAGTTAATTATTGCACTTCTAATTGTACAATGCTAATGAAACATCTTGTCATAGAAGGGTATGCTTAGAACAAAGGAATTGCTTATGAAAAAATATTTGACCTATTGCAAAATGGTCAACTTTCGGGTTGCTCATTGCTTTAGCTTGTTGTTTTGGATGGCAAAATTCATTAATTAGATGTTAAGACCACATTTTTTATTGAATTCATACTTAGTCTATATGCCACAACCCAAGGGATATGTAATCAATCTAAAGCTCATATGTTTACAGAATTTATCAATTTCAAGTCCTACGTTGAGAAGAAATTTAGCACTAGCATCAAAGTAGCAAGGTCGGATGGTGGAGTGGAATAGATCTCTACGAAGTTTGGAGCATTTCTTGAATCTTGTGGCATTAGATAAGAGCCTTCATGTGCCTACACCTTACAACAAAATGGGATAGGTGAGAGAAGAAATAGAACACTTTGTGAGAGTGCTTAGCTAAATCTTTTTACAAGCTATTGCTTTGTGCATATTATTTGGATAACAGAATTGCAAGTAATGGTATTGAAGGGAACTCCATTTGAAATTTCTTTGAAGTCAAACCATGTGTCAAGAAGCTAAGAGTTTTGGCTCAAAGTGTTGTGTTCATACTAGAACTAAAGTATGGGAACACAACTAAAGGCTACAAACTTTATCTTGTATCTTCTCAAAAGTTGGTGTTTCAAGATATTCAATCTTTGATGAACAGACTATGTACAAGTTTGGTGATAGTTCTAGAGCTTCTAACCCATCTATTGTTGGAAATTTGATGAAAATGAGGAGCTATTTCAAGATGGCAATGCAAATCAAAAGGAGGAGCTTGTTGAAGACCCAAGGAGTCCTAAAAGACCTACAAGAACTAGAAGTAGCCATCAAGGCTTACTTCCTTTTATAAACCTCAATATGTGATGTTTTCTGGTACAAACTAATGGTATGATGCTATGCTTGTGGAATACAATGCACTTATGGAACATGTTGTAAAAGATCATATGAAAGATGATGGTCGTCTTTCAAAGACATCACTCTTTACATAAGGCTTATTGGTTTCTTGCCAGAGGATTTTATGTTCCTTGTTAGAGTCTTATTTAGAGTCTTATTTTCTTACTTCCAAAGACTTCATTTCTAAATTTTGATCCTTACTTAGCTTGACTAGTAGGTCCATGTTGCCCACTATCTAAAGTTTAAAGAATGTTGCAATTTTTGAAAATTTTCTATTGTTTTTTCTTGGAAATTATGGACAAAATTTCAAGCTGCTTGCATAATGCCTTCAACCATAATGTACCTTAACTTGAAGGCATTTGGAGTGGCATTGAATACTTCACAAGTTTCCCTATTTTACAAGATAGGTAGCCTAAGATGAGAGTCGTATCCAAGGCAAAGTCAACAATGTAGCTCTGGATTCTACCCTAAAATCAAACTAGGTTGTACAATATTAGGGTAGTATAAACCTAAGAAACCAATGTTGAGAGCTTGAACTACTTCTTATATGTATATGCTTTCCATTCATGTACTATTCATTCAAGTAAATCAAGTGAATACAACTTTTAGTGTCTATCTTTTTAGTGAATGTATGAAAAAAGGCCATAACAGAATTCAGCAATATTCTATAACAAGATGTAAGATAAGCTTACCATGAAATTTGACATAAAATAGAGACAAGTTTTAAAACACACACACACACACCATGCGAGCAATGAAAATTTACTCATTTTGTGAGTTCCTAACACATTCATTCATAATCATATAGGTCAATTTCATGTTTACAAAATATTAATCAAAACTAGTAAATTTTGATATAGATACTTATTGTATAATTTTAAATCTATCAACATTTGTGCTTCACAATTTGAAATTTTTACATAGCTTTTAATTAGGAAGATACTACTCATCATCATTACATTGGACCAATTTGAGAGTTAGAATATGTATTCAATTTTACTTATGTTTGATAAAGCTCATGGGGGTGTCACTAAAAAAAAGCATGTGAAGCGAGTCTATATTTTTTAGCAAGAGAAGGACTAAGACAAACACAAATTAAATTATATTGGAAATATTCTACAATAGCTAGAAATCACTAGTCCTTATAAAATTATTGAATGTGACACATGTTCTTAAGAAAAAAAACATATTCATACATGTTCTTCATTGTTGCTCTCATGAATATTATTGCAACCTTAGCACCAATCTTCTTAAGAAATATGTTCTTTGTGAAAATAATGATTTCATCAATCTACCTTATATTTCTTCTTTTTAATATTATAAGAAGTATATAAAGCTCCATAACAAGCTCACTAACATGAATTGAGAGTGGTGGGACAAAGATACAAGTGAAATCCTTATTATCCCCTAAAATATATAGAATAGAGTCCAAAACATGAAGGGGTTTTATAGTAGCAATACAAGCACAATTAATATGTCATAAGTGATCTCTTTGAATTATATATACATATATATATCAATTACTTAATTGAATGCACATGTTACAACAAACACTAAATGCCAAAAAATAATATGACAATTACAATGAGGCATAACCTCCAACTCGCTAGTTACAAGGTTGAATTTGATAGGAGCTTTTGACATATCTTGTTGTGCTTTTGTATTATTGTAGTCATGCATTTGTGTCAAAATAGAATGTCTTTATCATCAAACTATGTTTCTTATTGCATCTATGATGCTATTAACATGCTACAAAATGTGTGGGCCATCATGCATTGATTATACATGAATAAAAAAGATTCTTTTAGAACTCATTCATACTCACAATCATGGAACATGAGTCTTTAAGTTCAAATTTACGACAATCAATATCAACAGAGAATATTCACTTCCAACATGCTTAGACAAACACTAAAGAGGTTTTTTTTTTTTTGGCTATGATGTTTGTCCACTTGCATTGACTTATGTAAGGATATCGTAATAAAATAGCTACATTTGTAAGAGAGTAGTGTGAAGTGGTCGACATAAGTTTATTATATTGGTAGGATGGAGAATGGCATCTATTCTATGTAAGGTCGTAGTAGACTACCTATAGTGATTAAACAATATATTTACTAGCAAATGTGGACAAACATAAACTATACATTCAACATATACAAATCATGATTTCATTAAAATTCAAGAAAGTTCATTGCTAATGATTGTGATAAATACATGTTAGATGTGTAATATTTAGTAATTAGCATTGTGTAAAAATGTATGTCTATAGTCTTATCTTGAGTCTAGATAACCAACAATAATTATAGATAGAGATTCGGTGAAGGGTTTTATGTATAACCAATTTGTAATCAATCAATCCAAAAATATGAGCATTAAACTTTTAGTATGATAGAATTATTTTGATTGTTTCTTTTCAACTATGAAAATTCATTCCTATAGGCTCTAACAACTTTTAGGTATATCAAAATTTATGATATAACATTTGAATAGATTTAAATAATGTGATTATTTTTTAAAGAGTATATAAATACCCAAGGCTAGTCATTGGATATAATTCTCAAAAACTACATGATCCTAATTCCATTTACTAAAAATATTTTCTATATTTATGCAGTTTTTGAGAATTATATGAGACTTGTCTTTCTGCATTTCTTTCTTGTCCATTAGTATTATAAATAAGTCACAACCACACCATGTAAAAAACTCGCAATGAATGCTAATCAAATCCTTTGGCGATAAGAATAGCCATACAATATTATTGAGTTCTATATAGATCCAAAAGCAAAAAAAAAAAAAATGTAAATCAGAATGTGTAGAAAGAAAAAATTGTCAGAAATTTAATTCCACTCCGAATCATTCTTCTCACTACTCTTTCTACTTTTGGGTAACTGGGCTCCGCTTGTCTCTTTCTTTATCTATAGCTCTTGTGTTTTTTTTCTCCCCTTTGGCGCCCTCAGTTTTAATTCCTGCTTCCATCCCTGGATCTTGTTTGTGTGTTGTTCAACACGTAGCTAGTCTTCTGCTCTCGTTGCCTGTCTCTTGAGATGGTTCTTTTTCTCTTCACCCTATCCTTTATACCCAGCTGAACTCCCACTTGTGTTTTTAAACACGCAGGTGGTTTTGTTACTTTGTACTCTATCTATGCCCTGGATCGTGTCTTCTACTATAGTCCTTTAGTGTGTGCTCCCCCCCCCCCCCCCCCCTCACCCTATCCTCTCCTTATGGCCAGTTGCTTTCAGAAGCATGACAAGGAGGGTCCTCCTTCCATCGGATCCTCTCTCTTTGCCTCTACTCATATGTTGTAAAGCTACCTTTACAAGCTTTACTTCCGGCGCCATCGGCGCCAGCTATGTCCCCGGCGCCAGCAGCGCCCCTGCTGCTCCCGGCGCCAATGGCGCCGGCGCCGCTCCCGGCGCCACTGTGACCAGAATCCAGCCGGCGCCAAGTTCCTATGGCTGAAAATCTTTGATCGGTTCTAGCGAAGTCCAGAGAGCTCAGATCGATGTGCAATCACCTCACACGATCTAGGCATGATTAAAGGAAGCCTGGGGAACAATAAAATCTAGAGAGAGAAAATGACTTTCTAGAAAGAGAAAATCCTAGAGAGAGAAAAACGTGCTTTACCAGCTTGGGTAGAGTGCTTGGTATGAGGGGGGGTGCCGAATCACACCAATACTATAGGGGAGTGCGGGTTGCGACTCAGGGCGAGCTTCAACCAAGTCTCAGCCTCCCTTGCTGGAATGTTGTCATGGCTCTCGCCTTGGCATGCTAGCGCCCCGGAGACTAGGGTCGGTCACACACTTGAAATGTAACCTTCTCAGATTTATCAATAAAGTGGGATTTTCCTCAAACTGACTCTGATTACCTTCTGGGTTTCAGTGTTCGGTAAAAGCGCCAGTTGTAAGGCCGCTTTCAAAATTTTTAACTTGGCACATAGCTGAGGGTCGTATCCCGGGACGCCAGCGGTATGCCGTCGGGACCATTCGGTCCGTGGCGCCAGCGGTATGCTGTCGGGACCATTTGGTCCAAGAACTGGTTGTTTCCATATCTGTCGCGGCTTGTGGTTCTGAGTGTTCCTTGCATGAACGTGAATGGGTTAAGCTCTTGGGGAACGGGCTCTAACCTGTCGGCTGAGTTGGATGGCTTGCTTGGGTGGATGTTACCTGTTTATGGCTGTCCAGTCTGGCGTGGCGCCAGGTTGGCTTCCAGCGCTCGTGACGAAGCTTTCAGTTGGTTAAGTCTGATGTAAGTCAGACCGCTTGCTTGGAATGGATGTTACTCGTTTGTAACGAAGCTTCGAGTTGGTTAAGTTTGATGTAAGTCAGACCGCTTGCTTGGAATGGATGTTACTCGTTTGTAACGAAGCTTCGAGTTGGTTAAGTTTGATGTATGTCGGGCGGCTTGCTTGGAGGGAAGTCACCCACGTCGGGACCCCCGATCTGGCATGGCGCCAGGTTGGATCTCAATGTTGGTCCTCGGAACTTCAAGTTGGTTAAGTCTGATCGTTGTTGGCGAGTTGGCTGCTTGTATGTCAAGTGGGTTCGGATGGCAAGAGTTGAAGGCTGGGAAGCTAAGTCGTGGTTCCCGGCTCCCTTTGGGATGCCTGCGCTACATGTGGTATCAGAGCCGACTGGCCGGTCAGCTATGCGGATCTCACGGAAATGGCCACGGTTTGGGGTTCATCAAGACAACTGTTGTGCAAGGTGCTGCCCACAGTGTAAGCACGGGTGCGTCCACGGTCGGGGTGGTCGGCAGAACGGGGGACTTGATGAGTCAAGGTGCTGCCCTTGAGGTGTAAGCACGGTCAGTTCTCGCGGTTCGGGCCTGGCGTTGTCTGCACGTAGGACGGATGAGGCAAAGTGCTGCCTAGGGAGGTGAAAGCACGGTCTGTACCTTGTGGGGTGCGGGGCGACATATTCGAACTGTACGGGTTAACCATTGATACAGAGATGCTGCTCGAATTCGGGTGTAAAGCACGGGTGGTTAGCTGCCGGTGCGGGATAGCTGCCGATCGTTTAGCTATAAGGGCTATCGACCAAAAAGTGGTGGGGCGTGACTGAGGCAATGTGCTGCTTAATGGTGAAAGCACGGATGGTTGGAGGGGTGTCCTATGTGGGCTGATTCCGTGACACTACATTGTATACAATCCAAATTCTTGAATAAATTACAATCACACAAATCACAATCTAGATTCCACATGTGATTTTGCAATGTGCACAAGTGATAATGCAAATTCATCATTCTAATATTAGAAGAAAAAATGAAAGTTAGGTTTGTCAAAAATTGAGGATGCTACAGTGCCCAACTACAATAGCTATGCAAACAATGTCTAATTAACTGAGAGATTGACCATTAACTATGACTTTAATACCATGAGGTCCCCAACCCTTCATAATCATAATTAATTTATGAGTTGAGGTAGGCCTGCTGTCCTCCTTACGGGATATTAAATACAAGATCAGTCCATATGTGGGCATGACATTATGATTATGAGGGGTTGGGGCCCTCATGGTGGACCAAAATCCTAGCAGATGGGAAGCAAAGTGTTGGAAAGGCTTTTGTCCGAAGAACTCTACTCTAAAGTCCGATCAGCTGATTTATTAAGTGGAGGGGAACTATCACACACACCTCTCTCTTGGGGCAAATTTTGAATTAAAGTTGATCAAAATGGGGGCAAATTCAAGGTGACCTAGCCATACTCACACGAGGAGACTGGCGAACTTTGGACCTAATAAGTTGACAAGTTTTTGTTGTGGAAAGGAAAGTTTGTTATAGGCTTTCTCTGGACCAGCAATGATGAGGAAACATATGAGTACGCTGGCTTGTGTTACGCGTAAGGCAGCTGATCAATGAAGGAACTGAGAAAGTTGAGTCTTGCATGAGAGACTTGGTATTTCGAACGGACGCTAAGGGACAGTTCGCGTTGAGATCGGATTAGTGCAAACTCTGGGTGCATGTTTCTGATTCAAAGAGAGCTACTTGAAGCCAAGCTCGATGTACACTTCTTGTTTTGACTGTGAGGCAACTAACCAGTGATGGAATTGTGAAAGTCAAGTTTTGCGCGACGGACATGGTGCTTCAAACAAACGCGAAGAGATAGTTCGGATGCGGATCAAACTGGTGCGACCTTTTGGCTTTCCACGAGGTCAATGGTTACATTTGGGCTGATTCAAAGAGCTACTTCAAGCTAAGTGAGAGGTGCATTGCGGAGTACTCAATCTTTGCCTACCTTAAAGAGCCAAGATGGAAAAGTATCAAGATCAGGCTTGGACAAGGAGAGAAATCAAGGTGCAGAAGCAACAAGGCACGGAGTGGACCATAAAGTGGGCAATCAAACGATAAATCCTTCGGCTCAGGGAGCCTTGATACCTGTGCGGAACTGAACAAATCTGGAGCTCAGGGAGCTCCACATTAAGTGCATCAAGGACAAATCAGGAGCTCAAAGGAGTTCCAAAGTCGAAAGTCAGAAGCGACAGGGGCGAGCATTTCAAAGAAAGGCCTCTGTCACCAGTTAATAAGGTTCTCGGGTTTTACGAAAGCGATATCAAATCTACGCTTTTCCCAGACAAAGATATATTTTCAAGTTATGTAATTTTTCAGTACAAAGAGCTGAGCCTCCGACTTGTGGTGTGCCAGCTTCAATGTTAATAAAAAGTGGCCAGTAAATTGAGTACTGTGCCAAGTAGCTTAAATGTATAGTTATTTTAATTGGGAGACACCTTTACTTTAATCTGACATCTGATGAGGACATCAGATTTTATAAAGGTGGGGTGGATGTTGTAAAGCTACCTTTACAAGCTTTACTTCCGGCGCCATCGGCGCCAGCTATGTCCCCGGCGCCAGCAGCGCCCCTGCTGCTCCCGGCGCCAATGGCGCCGGCGCCGCTCCCGGCGCCACTGTGACCAGAATCCAGCCGGCGCCAAGTTCCTATGGCTGAAAATCTTTGATCGGTTCTAGCGAAGTCCAGAGAGCTCAGATCGATGTGCAATCACCTCACACGATCTAGGCATGATTAAAGGAAGCCTGGGGAACAGTAAAATCTAGAGAGAGAAAATGACTTTCTAGAAAGAGAAAATCCTAGAGAGAGAAAAACGTGCTTTACCAGCTTGGGTAGAGTGCTTGGTATGAGGGGGGGTGCCGAATCACACCAATACTATAGGGGAGTGCGGGTTGCGACTCAGGGCGAGCTTCAACCAAGTCTCAGCCTCCCTTGCTGGAATGTTGTCATGGCTCTCGCCTTGGCATGCTAGCGCCCCGGAGACTAGGGTCGGTCACACACTTGAAATGTAACCTTCTCAGATTTATCAATAAAGTGGGATTTTCCTCAAACTGACTCTGATTACCTTCTGGGTTTCAGTGTTCGGTAAAAGCGCCAGTTGTAAGGCCGCTTTCAAAATTTTTAACTTGGCACATAGCTGAGGGTCGTATCCCGGGACGCCAGCGGTATGCCGTCGGGACCATTCGGTCCGTGGCGCCAGCGGTATGCTGTCGGGACCATTTGGTCCAAGAACTGGTTGTTTCCATATCTGTCGCGGCTTGTGGTTCTGAGTGTTCCTTGCATGAACGTGAATGGGTTAAGCTCTTGGGGAACGGGCTCTAACCTGTCGGCTGAGTTGGATGGCTTGCTTGGGTGGATGTTACCTGTTTATGGCTGTCCAGTCTGGCGTGGCGCCAGGTTGGCTTCCAGCGCTCGTGACGAAGCTTTCAGTTGGTTAAGTCTGATGTAAGTCAGACCGCTTGCTTGGAATGGATGTTACTCGTTTGTAACGAAGCTTCGAGTTGGTTAAGTTTGATGTAAGTCAGACCGCTTGCTTGGAATGGATGTTACTCGTTTGTAACGAAGCTTCGAGTTGGTTAAGTTTGATGTATGTCGGGCGGCTTGCTTGGAGGGAAGTCACCCACGTCGGGACCCCCGATCTGGCATGGCGCCAGGTTGGATCTCAATGTTGGTCCTCGGAACTTCAAGTTGGTTAAGTCTGATCGTTGTTGGCGAGTTGGCTGCTTGTATGTCAAGTGGGTTCGGATGGCAAGAGTTGAAGGCTGGGAAGCTAAGTCGTGGTTCCCGGCTCCCTTTGGGATGCCTGCGCTACACATAGGTAGACGTGTTGCTGCTCATGGTTTCTTTAGTGCCCCTAACAACATTCTGATTAACCCTAGAGGGCTTTTGCCTGTTCCTTTTGTAGGTAATCCCTCCATCCGCAGATCTTGAGAGAGGAGGAGTGAGCAGTTAGGGTTGTTAGGTTAAAGTAATAGAAGTAATTTGTAGCTAGATTTGCCAAATGCTATGCGTTTGAGCACTACAAAGCCGCCAAATTGGACCTTCCTATCAAATGTTATCAAAGTAGCACGAGTGTACTACACTCTGGCTGATTAAGTTGTCAACAAGGATTCGAGAGAATTTGACATGACTGATCTAGGCGTTGTTCATTCTTTGTTAGAAATTCACATTACTCGAAATAGACTTCAGAAGAAGATCTATCTTAGACAACCGCAAGCTACCGCAATGAACCGCCAGGCACCATCAGAAACCGCAAGAGTCAACTCTACGTTGATTATGCGAAGACCAAGTATCGTAAGAAACCGCATTCTAGGGATTGCAGTCCACATACAGATGCAATGAGCATCGTCCTATCAAACTCATGTACACATTGTGCAGCTGTCATTATAAGTCAAATACTTTCAAAGTACAACGACTTACATAGTTAGATGACAAGCATTTATTGTAATTAAATACATTGATGTAATGTATAAATACATCTTCATCACGCACTATATGTGATGCTCCGCCAACAGAGCGAATGATATCGAGCATCCAAGTTACGCCTCCATTTCTGGTTGTAATACACTCATTATTGTTCAAGCTTTCATTGTAATATAGAAGCAACACATTCTATCATCTGTGTTTAACATAGATGTATGATGTTGTGATTTGATTACATTCTTATTGCTTTTTCACGCTTGTTCACTCACTTTGATCAGAACATGGACGTCTACGACTCCTCAGTTTATGATCAGACGATGGCTGTCTTTGACGCCTGAGGAACTTGCACTATCACACTGCATTGTTACTCTATTCTGAACCGAACTTCTCAGTAAAACCCACTTACAATATTACCACACAACATGGACTATACTCATTATTCCGTTTGAGTATGAATTAATTTTTATGATCCTGTTGGTAAGAACGCTTGAGCTGTGATTATATCTTTGCATTTACATTCTTTTAGATTTCTCTTGTTTCTAGCAGCCCATAATAACGGGAAAGTTGTTTTGCAACTATTTCCTTCTCACTTCTCTGTTCGTGTCCCACCTCCTATACACACACACACACACACACACTCACTCACTCACACACAAGTGGGAATATATAATACTCACAAGATTATTTATACGATACGAGAGCTTAATATCTACAAGGTTAGGTTGGAGGCCTACAAATGACCATTACTCATTGATGACTCAAAAATGCTAAATAATAAATATTAAACCCATGGCCTCCCAAGTATGTGGAAGAGTTTATCGTAGATGTTAGGGAGCTAATATTTGCTATATAACCCATCTCCATAAATCGTTTCTGCTAAGAAAGTTCTAATAAGCAAACACCAAGAGAAAAACCCTCAAGTAATTTAGAGTTGATGTCGGTTGTAGTATTGGTCCTCAAGGACCAATAAGTATGTTATTGTTAGTCCTTTGTGCACCTAAGTGGAGTTGAAATTTAAACCTCATACCAAGAAATAATGCCTTCACCAACATGCCCACCTACTAGAGGACTAGTTTTGGTAAGTTTATGATATTTACGGCCCAATATAGTTGCAATGAGCAATTTGCAAGTGAGTTCATGTTGTAGAATCCTAGTGCCAAAAATCTAACCTAGGAGTGAAGTTAAAACTATCCTTTTGTTTTGTTGAGAAGAAAAAGATCAAATAATGGTGCCAAAATTTTCAAATGCTCTTGCAGCTGGCTGGTCCAATCTTAACTAAGTTCAGAGAAATAAAACTTAGATGTTTAGATCTTGGTAAAAGCTTCATAAACATAGTTTCCATACCTAGGATGCAAATGAAGATGAACCTATGCTATGAATCTTTTTACTAGACTTCCATGGTAATGCTATGATTGAATACATTGAAGATATTGTCTTTGTCAGCAATGGCACAATAAGTGTGGAATTTGAAGGATCTTTGTTTGTAAAAGGGTAATTTGTGTCCTGCTAAAATATCATCAAGATCATACTAGCAACTATCACTAGCGACATGGGTTTCAGCTATAAAATCTTGCAATTTCACCTCTTTGAAGTTTCAAACTAGGAGCCTCTACCATCTGAAGCAAATTATAGGACAGACTCTGAAATAGCATGCACTAATACATAGTAGAATTAGTAATTAGTCGAAAGAGGTACTGTTTTATGATGTTCTTCGATTTGCAAGAACATTAGACAACGGGCGAATATGCATCGAATGCTAACATGCAATGCATCGTCACTGCTCTTAACCACACATATAGTACTTTGGGCAGTAAAATGCATGGAATGAAAGCCCCTCACAAGTTTTCGTTTCACCACAAGAATGGTATCAGAGATTTTCGGCTTTGAGGGTAATCTGAGAACTTCTTCAAGTACCAATCATGGTGGGCATTTGCTCTTGGTCCCAGGAAACAGACAGTGGATACAAAAAATCCCAGGCCAGTAGAAGACCAGGTCATGATTGACCAGCCCAACCACTCCAAAATTTCTCCAAGGTAGTTAGGACAAGTGACATACTCAAATAAGCCCCCATGTGGCACCTTGTAAACCTTCTCCTGTGAGCTTGCTCTCAGATGAAGTAACAACCTATCAGCCCAGATATTGATAAGCATACCAGTTGCAAAGATCACAATGCCAAATAAAAACTGGGGAGCTGTGAGCCACTGAGTTGGGTAGTATCCATAATGCGAGATCCAGCGACCTTGTATGTATCCATTGAGTGCATTAAAGAGAGAGGCCATCATGGCTGTGACAATCGGCATTCTTGTTGCTCCTGTTTTGATCCCCATTGGAAAAATGAATGTCCTGTGAATATAATGAGCTTCAAAGAGTGCCAGGAAACATCTTGGCACAATCTCGTGATTGTGCTGGCCTTTGAAGAAGACGGCAAGAGTAACAAATACGGCAGGACTTTCCATCAAAATCCAGCCAACTTTTGCTGACATCTTTCCCAGCCGATTGAAGGTAGAGTCTAGATGTCGCCCGTAGGCTGGGCTTTTTCTAAAATCTCTTATTGCATCAAAAATCCTGAAGAATAGAAGAAACACTAGGGCTTTGTGGATGAATTCTTCTCTGATTCTAAGTAACAGGAAATCCATCTTGAACTTTTTAACCACTTTTTGAGTGTTACTCGCCTGCTCCTCAACTCCTGTAAATGGCATAAGCCGAAGCCATAACCTGCAAATTTCTGCAAAAAACACTTTTAGTATTCAGAAATTTCAAATTGCTTGCAAAGTACATAAGTTTAAAGAAAATAGACGTCGTGGTCTAGCCAAATGAAACAGATGTTAAAAGGGAACATTGTACTGAAGCGAGGAATGTTCAGAAGTCAGCATAACACAGGTCCTTTAGTTCTGAGCAAGTATCAAATTCGTGCTTCGTAGCTTTATCAGAAATACCGAGATCATTTTAAATATGACCTCATCTATTGTAGAGCAGGACAATTCATTTGCCAAGAATTGGGGCTATATTTTTTTGAGCTTGAATAATGCAAGAACTATTACTGCATTCTGCAGTTTAATATTTCATGAACAAGGGGTAAGATGATGATGCATTCTGAGTTTTACATGAAGACAAAGGCAATCTTCCCTCTGCTGAGATCTGATAGCTGTATGTACTATGTAGTACTTAGCAGTTACAATTGCCAGATATTCTTGAACTTGCCAGCAAGTTTCAATGAATTGACTGTTACATGAAAGCGATTTTATTCCTGACGTTATACGGGATGCGGAAACTTCGACGCCTTGGCAAAGCAAGATAATTCATGGTCTCGCTACGCAATGCGCATGTAAGAATCTAGATGCCATTGTACATCTATTCTTTGCAACCATCCGCACACGATTGCAATCAGTGTGCTGAGCTAAAGCATGCTAGCTTCCTGGAATTATCGGCCTTTCAAAACTGTTGATAAGATGGCATACACCATACTACCAAACAAGGAGAATGGCTTACGAGTAGCGGGGTGACGTCTCGTACCTAGGGGGAGCCAAAGCAGTGCACCTTGATGAAATTACAATATGGCAAGTTGGCAATGAAGGCTCTAATAATCTAATCCTTGCCGACAGCCTCCTTAGCATGACTTGGCACGATCCAAGAGCAAGGAGTATTTGATCCAAAAAACCATCTAACGTGTTGAAATTACAATATGGCAGGTTAGCAACGAAGGCTCTAATAAACTAATCCTTGCTGACTGCTTCCCTAGCATGACTTGGCCTGTCCAAGAGTGAGGAATATCTGATCCACAAAACAATCTAAGAAGGTGTTAGAAGAAATACAAAAACTCTCTTTCATGATATTTGCATCTCTGATATTTGCAGAAGCAGAACAGGTTGCTATGGTGGTGCAAGTTATATCTCGACAATACAAAAGAATCTCGCTGCGCGCACACAAACACACATAGCACAGGTAGACATACATCAGAAAAAAAACGTTTGGATTTTATTGGTTCTTTAGATAGTTTAAAACTTTCGGAAAACCACTAATGCATTAAATTTTCTTGCGCATAAAAGCTCAATGACTTGCCGACACCTCGACTGCCACCTTCAGCGATTGCACTCTAAATACAACGTTACGATGCTCTTACCTCTTCCTTGCTGATGCACTGCACCCCCAAATCTGTCACTCAAGCTGGACGACGTTATTGCTCAATCAGCTGCAGCAACCTTATCCTGCTGCTTTTTATTCTTGGATATCATTCCTTTTCGTGTCTTTGGTTGAAATTCTCCTACCTCCCTTCACGAATCCTCCGTCGTTTCTCTCGTCATTCCTCCTCCTCCTCCTCCTCCGCTACGCTTTCCCAGCTCAGCTATGTACTCTTGTATAAGCGCTCTGTGCAGAGCCAGGACGAGAGAAAAAGAAAGGGGACACAAGTGAGGTCGCAATCACGATAACGTGAACTTGCTTACTTTCGTGCACCATAATATATATACATTATGACATGAAACAATGAATAATATTGACCAGACTAGTACATATTTAACACCATAAGCCAAAGCCCTTGTTACTAAAGGGCACTTGACACTAGGTGGAGCCCTCGTTCGCTATGGTGATATTGAAATTTTAGGGCAGTCCCTATTGACCCGTAACTGATGACAACCGCCTCTTTGCCCACCCCAAGGCTCATCGCACGCTTCCCGCTGACATTTAGGGACCTTTGGCCCTGCTCACTCCATGAAAAAAGGATGTGACTTTGGAATCATGAGGTCCAAGACTTGTGACTGCTATTGAGGCTCCAAAATAGTCACCTGGATCTAGTGTTGCCGAGTTTGGCCTCACATGTTTCCTTTCATAGTTAATATTTCTTTTTTGTAGTTCACATGTTTTTCACCTTACAATTTGGCATCTTGAAGCCAACCTTCAACTTGTGGATCAACCAACCAATTACTTGTAGAAGTGTGGTTTGAAGTTTGAGTTTTGGCCGTGACAACTCCTAAAAAGTCTAGTCAAGGAGCACCTACAACTCTTGATGTCAGTTTCCTAGGAGCAACATCAACACCTCGTAAACCTCTACATCTATTCTAAGTCGAAAAATGCTTCAAGTCAAGTTTTTTTGGTATTGCACGCTTTTTTTTTACTTGGACCTTTTTAGGAAACTTAAGAGGCATCAATGTGGCACTTGGAGAACCCACACCAAGAGTAGTACACAACTCCTTGGCAACAAATTTTCTAGATGAACATGGCCCATATTCAAGCTTTAAAGTCCACTCATACATGTAAGTGACACAAATAGAAGGTCCAACTTGATCATATATACTATGTTAGCTCAGCCATTGATAGCTTATCAATGTTCACCTAAAATTTTCATTAGAGGAGTTCTAAATCCAAAAAAGACCCTTTGTACATATACTTTTTATATTTTTTTCTCAAATTTTTCTTACACATGGATGAATCAAAACACTCAAAATCGACGCAGCTCATTAGAATTGAACAAAAAGTTTTCTTAAAAATGCTATAATTCGGCATCGGTGGCAGCCCGCAAGCATGACATGTTATTCATTGTATAATATGCAATTATCATTAAACATAGCATAACTTTTTAACCGTAGCTCCAATTGAGACAAAAATTATACCATTGAAAGCGCTTGACGAGAGCTTTCCAACGGCATCCTAGATGACCTACTTCCGAGCTATTGTTCAAAAGTTATGGCCGGTCAAAGCTTCCAAAAAAGAGTCAAATATTGCTCTTGTGCGCAGATTTCCCGAAGGACAACCCGAAGGACGAAGATTTCGTGAAGTGTCGAGGATGAACCTTTTGTCAAAACCAATAGTAGGACAAGTTGAGCTAACAGTTGGCAGCTGTAAATAAAAAATGGTTTATCGCTGGATAGCCACAATGCATCTCCACACAATGGTTATTACAAAAACTATCCTTCGATATGTAAGATAGTATGTTGGAACAGCAGCAATGCATTGCTTTTCATATATACATATTGGTAGTATGTGTGTTAGAAGAAGCATGAGTATATCAGGTGTGTTTCATGATAGCATGTACTCAGAGAGTACTATCTCTTCTGGCCAGTGATAGTATGCATAAACATATGTGGGCAGGTTCAATATAACGACTATGAGCAGCGATGGACAGCGTGCAAGTATCCAACAATCAACCAACATTAATTTCTGGCCAGCGATGGCTACATACATTCATTCAAAATACATCTGGCCAGCAATGGCTTTATCATACATTTGGCTAGCAATGCCATGCTTAAACACATACAAATATCTATGGTATAACCAGATTTGAGCAGCCATTGACAGAGGGCAATCTATAGTGCTTCATGCGCATTCATATCCAAAGCAAATAATCAAAAACCAACAAGAAAAAAACATAGCTGAAAAGTATACAATACTAGAAAGCACCATAAAGCAAAACATGTTTCAAGACATCCAACTGGTACCTGTCACCATCTCACCACACAAAACCGCGCAAGTTAGCACAGTGAGGAAAACAGGTGTCAACGCTGAATGTCAGTTGTTATCCATGTACAAAATACATTTAACTCAACTAATCAGCTTGCAATGTAGATGATATTAAGTAGTCCAATCTTCCCTTACTAAGAATTGCATATAGTGATAGGCCAAACCATATTGTTCCCGTATCAGGACGAGTGCCATACTGATCAATTTACTAGTTTTGGTCCTTATCTTTCATTTGAACAAAAAAATTATAATGCACTTAGAAAAGAGCTGTAAAATATAACGCATACAACCAACGTGTAAGTCGCTTGGACCAACACATGAAGTTTGGGACAAATCCATGCCATACCAAATTTTATACTTGTAAACAAGTAATGTATAGTACTCGTGACTTCTTGAACAAATCCATGCTATGCAAGAGTCCGCAAGCATCTTTATTGTTAAATTATCTTTTAAACTTTGATCGTGACTTAAGATGCAATTAAGTACAATACTCATTTTTATAGACAATAGCATTTATTTATGACATCCATGAGGGCGATTGTTTTTTTTCCAAAAAAAAACTGATTTAGTATCTCCTACGTTCAAGCGCTATAAAAAGGGTATTCGACAAACTGATTAAAACATCTTTCTATAAGTATTGTGATAAATTGTCTCTTAAGCAGTCAACATATTCAATTTGAAGCTTCCATCTTAAAGCACCACCAAAATATGCGAGAAACACCAACCTGAATGGTCGACGCAAGTGACTCTTGTGAGCTGTGCTTTTGAATGTCTTTGAGAACCGTTTAAATCTGTATGCAAGTCTTTGTATAGCAAAACATATTAATGCACATGACAGGTATGTTATAATTGTGATCCAGACTGTAAGACCCATTATCAAAGCTTTCGTAGCGGTATTTTACCGTATATCTCTTGCATGGCATGGAGAAAAAAGTCAGGTGGTAGTGATCATACCTTTTTTTAGCGATATGCTGGAAACCAATAATATGACGCTAAAACTCATGTAACGTTGCTGCTATGCTGTTGAAAGCCAGTTATGATAGCAAGTATCATTACAACCTATATGTATTTTGGGTGCTCATTATGATAATATAGATCATACATTAGACAATCATCAAAGAAGCTCATCGCTGGATAGTAAATTGAGAGTGGTTTGCTATCTCATCATTGGTCAATCGCGATGTACTTCTCCATAACGATTTGTGTAAAGACCTATCTGCAATTCGTATGATAGTATGCAGAATGATAGCAATGCGTTGCAATTTAGACATACAAGATGGTAGTGAGTGTGCTTGAACAGAGAATACATTGTGTATTTTATAGCGATGGGCAATGCATACTATACACCACATATACCAGTGATATCAATATTCATTCATATAAGAAACATCTAGCCAGCGATGGCATAACCAAACATCTGGCCAACGATGCTTACACAAATAGTAATGGTTAACCCTATCTAGGCAGCGATTGGCAGGGAGCAATCGTAGTAAATCATGCAAAGCAGATACCTAGTAATGCGGTGCAGTAGGCAGTGCTACAACACCCTCCAAAGTTTTGCAATATGTTTTCTTAATACTCATTCTGATAGCAAGAATAAAAAAGTATTGTTGAATGCACATACCGTATGAATAGTAGAACCATCTCCAATCGTAGGAGGCCGGAGGGCGCCGAGAACTTCGTATTTGTCTTGCCAAGAGGAGAAGGAGGAGAGTGCAAGAACGCTTGGGAGGAGAAGATGGAGCGAACCACCTTTATTATAGGTGAAATCAAATGCAGGGAAAGGAGCCAATTGCAGCCGTAGGATGAGATCCCGATGATCTTGGCCTTTGAAAGTGCAATAAATGTAGGTGGAAGTTTAAACTTTTTCCACCAAAAAACTTTTTGAGGGTCATATACCTTGCAAAGCTCATAAAGAGTACCATCCACGAGAGAGAGAGAGAGAGAGAGAGAGAGAGAGAGAGAGAGAGAGAGAGAGAGAGAGAGAGAGAGAGAGAGAGAGAGAGAGAGAGAGAGAGAGAGAGAGAGAGAGAGAGAGAGAGAGAGAGAGAGAGAGAGAGAGAGAGAGAGACCACCAACCATACCCATAGTTAGTGAATCCCTCAGGGGGGCAGTTAGCTCCCCCTAATGGAAAGCTAACTGCCCACCAAAATAGCATTAATGTTTTTAGGCAAATCAAATAGTAGTCCAGGAAGAACTTCACGATACAAAAGTTTGTTTATGATCAGACACGGTTTATCTCAAGAGAAGCCATTACTCTGAAAGGTATCCACAAGTGTTCGTAATTCCTTGGGAAACATTTCCTGCTCATTACAGCAATACATGGCTGCTATCGTTTGTGGTTGTTGGGGGTATTTCCAACATACTGAAAATAAATAAAATTGGAAAATAGATAAGTAGAAAGTATTGTGAGGGTTGTGGCATCTTGCGTGTATAAGACCATGGCCCAATGAGCACGCAAGTTGAGTTGTGAATAGAATAAAGGACTTGGGCCCACATGATCGATGTGTAAAAAAGATCAATAGTTAATACTTCTAAAACCAATTATTGCTAAAGTAGGGCCAATCAGTTTAAAACTAAAGACTGTCTATCATACAAAAATTGAAGAATAGAGAACCAAAGCACGTGTTAGGCTCATTGTCCCTTTGTCTCCTCGTCCTCCGACCCCTCGACCTACTTTTGTCCGATGTTACACGTCTGCAGAGTTCGCTGAACTTCAGGATCCTATATCACACAGTTTGAGCGAGTTGTCTGATTTACTTGAGATAGTTATTGATCTACGTGAGCTCGTCATTGTATCCCATAGTGAGTCAGAGTCACATATGCAGGTTCCTACTGATGCTGATTCACATATACAGGTTGCGGTTGATATGGTCCTTGATACTGATATAGCATGCTATGATACTATTGATGATGTTGTTGCATGCTTTGATATTGTTGTTGAGTACTTTGATGCTACTCGTTTCCTAAGCGCCATGCTATAGATGTTGTCACCTATGCTCCTTATTTTGATATTATTCATGGGTCTACAGTTTCAGATGCTTTGGCTACTCCAGTAGATCTCCATATGGCATACGGTTATACATTTCATGATGGTCCTATTGTATACTCACTAGCTGATTTTGCTGATACCCGTCTAGATGAGTATGCGGTTCTTCTAGATGCATTTTAGGCCAGAACTTGTCAGTTGATGCTTCTGTTATTATGCCTACATATGTTGTTCCATTTGTGGATCATATTATTCTAGATGCGGGGCGAGAGTATATTGCTTTAGTGGATACATGCAGTACACATTCACTTATTAGCAGTTACAATTCCACCATGATTCGTGCTACACCTGTTCCTACTTCCCAGCCTCTCAGTGTTGAGGTTGCTCGTTTTCATTCTTTTTCCAGTTCTCAGATGATTCAAGGCTTGGATTATCGCATTGGTGATTTTTCTGGTCGGGCAGATTTCTACATCATTTCTCTGAAGCACTATAACATTATTTTTGGTGCAGACTGATTCTCTTCACTTGGTACTGTTGCTGTGGATCTCTCTCAGCAGACACTTTCCTTTACTCATGCTGGTCAGCACGATTCACTTGCTGGTATTGATTCCCAGGGTGACTATCAGTTGGTTACCGGGAAGCAGATTATGTGTAGCTTGCCAAATGCTCATGATGCAGCTCTTCTTTCCATGCAGAGTACATTAGTTGCTGCTTCACTTTCACCATCCGTGGGTCTTCTTCCTCAGGTTGATGCTGCTCCGGATTTACAGTTTGTTGTTGTGTGTCTTGTGCCTATATGCCTTGATTCACATATATTGTAATCAGTGGTCATTCCTGGTTTCATTGATATTCAGGCCGTATACCTTGGTGGTATTTCTACTATTGCTTTTGCACATACCTCAGATAGCCCTCTTGGTTCGGTGGTTGGTGCAGTATCTTCTCCATTGGTCTCTATATCTCCATCTCTTGAGTCCATTATGGCCGATGTTCTCGCTGATTTCTATGGGATTTTTCACGGGTCCACGTTTGATGGTTCCCTCGCTATTGGTGATCAAGTTGTATCTTCTTTTGATTTACTCCATGGATCTCTGCTTGAGGTTTGTGAACCGACTCATGATATTTCTACGGTTCCTTACATGATTTATGCGCCTTTGGCCCTTACTGTTACACATTTTCCATCCGAGGATATTTGCCAGATGGTCACTATTACTTATCTAGGGTATTTATATGCTGAGATCTTTTTAGATGAGTATACGGGCGTCCTTCAGTCTCCTTGTGTTTCTACATATAGGTTTGCTGCAGTCCATGCCAATGTTATGGATATATGGCATTCCTGGTTATTACGTATAGCTTGGTTTCCATTTGGACCTATTGATTGGTGCTGGTTTTTCCATATTATTGATCGTCTATGGTGCGGATATCTCGATGATTATGCATGTGGCTCTCTACATGTTCCTGGGATTGTTGCTCATTGTCAAGCTTGGCATATCCTGATGGCTTGGGTTATTGCCTCCGTTCCAGCTATTGTTTGTCCAGGTAATCTTCAGATTCTCCGTTTCAGGTTGCTCCATATCGCTTGGCCTCCGATGCTGAGTTCCCACTTTGTTCTAGTTTTCCAAGACCATCAAGAGATTTCTTTCTCCTCTCTTGGATAGTTTTTGGGGATGTTGCCGCCATATACTTCAGTATTGCTCATATGTGCTTTGATACTCATTCCCAGCTACACGTGGATATTGATCCGATGCTTGCTACTGATGTTGGCGATCATGTTCCTCGTTCCAGTGCATTTCTTCTATTCCTCACTTGTGTGCTTGGTGTGTTCTTTGGGATTACACTTGCGGCCAGTTCTGATGGGTCATCCGATTCTCCATCTGTTTTTGGTGTATCCTATGATGGATTGGTATGTCCATATGAGGTCTTTCTGGATGAGTTTTTCAGCTACAATTTTTCAGTTGAGGCCTCTACTATTTCTAGATTTGTTGCTATTGTTTTTATGCATCATGTCTTTTTAAATGATGCATTGATTTCTTGGACCTTTTGAAGCTTTTGGCATGTTGCTCTTCTCGTGATAGGGTACCGTGTGCCATTGCTAATTCCCATTCATGGGCCTTATGGATACCTTGGGCTTTTGACCATGCTTGGTGAGAATTGACAAAGTTAGGACAATTAAGAAGTCAAATCTTAGCTTTGGTAAGAATTTTGGGAGAGAATCACTTTAACCTTTCATTTTTTGAAGTTTTGGTTCCTTGTAAAAAAATTTCAGTTTCTTCATTTTTGAAGTTTTGCTGGTTTATTTTAAAAAATTATTCCTAACCTAACCCTCGGCTACCCTAAACCTAATCTAGCTACAGATTAATTCTAGTACTTTAACCTAACAACCCTAACCGCTCACTCGTCCTCTCTCAAGATCTGCGGCATCATTTGCTTCGGGAATATCAAAGTCCTTATCTGCGATTGATGGACTGCCTTGATTCAACTCCCAGGGAAGATTATGGAATGAAAACAATAATGATCAACAGATCAGCGACCTACCATCATGATCAACAGATTGTAACAGTCTAGGCATTTTGAATAATCATGTTTGGTTCTAGTTGACCTTGTCTGGTTCAAATTGAAAGGATTACAAAGTGGACGATTCTGAGAAAGTTCAACGTTTGAGGAAAGAGTGCCCAAACCCATGACATTTATGGCAAATCATTGTGATCCGCATTACTTTACTCACTTTACAAGATGAGCTTATGTCACATGTTTGGGAGAATTTGAACTTTCCATGATAGAATTACATCAAACGGAACGGGCCAGCAGGTCTCCTTGTGTGCATTTCATCTGTTCTGCACAGTATCTCTAACTCGGTTTCTATCCCAGTTTCAATTACCAAAATTGTCAGATTGTAAGATTCTGGATCAGTCGAGCGCTCTTGCACCTGATCAGCGCCCTCGCCTACCTTGTGAACTTGTGTCTGCATCTTTCTAGCGTTCCTGCTATTAGACTCAGATCTTTCCACACGTTACGTGTCCAAGCTTCAAACCTCTCCAAAAGAAGCAGCGAATGGATCGAAGCTCCTGAAATCCAAAGACGAAATGCTTCTTGGTATAATTAAAATCCGAGGACGGAACGGCAGATCTGACACCTTGGTGATCGAAAGGGGCAAATATTATTGAAATCAGATAAATCAAAACTGATACAAAATTAATGAAACGAAATCAGAGAAAGCAAAACTGATACGATGATGTGACAGTACGATATTACAAATTAGTCGAGAATTGAGAACTGCAGCAAGCAGAGCAAAAAAGACGAGCCAATGATTTCACGCGCTCCTCCTACTCGGCTTATACCCGGACTTCTCTCTCCTCCGGTCGAGATTTCACGGATTTCGTTCGGTCGAGTTCTCTCTCTCTACTGCCCCTCTCTCTCTTCGGTCGAGATTTCACGGATTTCCTTCGGTCGAGTTCTCTCTCTCTACCCGCCCTTCTCTCTCCTCATGTTGAGATCCTTCTCTCTATTACTCCCTCTCTCTCTCTTCCTATATTTTCTCTCCTGCGCCCCTGTCCGCGCGCCAGCATTCCCTCTTATTTCGAATATTCTTTTTTGATTCTCCTTCGCGGCCCACCTCGTTGTGCGTGACATTTCTCTCCTCCCTGTGCTCGTAAAAAAAATATCTCCCGAGTCTTTTTTATTTTTATTTCCGGTTTGTTCTATTTCTCACGAGCAAATGTTTCATGGATTTAAATCATGATCAAATACAATTTATGAAATTTCTTAAGGCCCTATTCCTAAAATGCTTATTAGTTATTTTCTTTCAATTTTTGAAACCTCATCTCTTCGTCATTTGAAATCGGATTCAGGCATTGGAAAAACGAAAATTGATCAATTCATTGTGTTGAGTAAAATGATCAACATTTCCCTCATCATTATTTTTGTTTTTCATTAAAAAAAATTTAGGCCCCCTTTTCCTAAGTCGTTTACGTTTTATATCATTTTTTTTTTAATTTTTCATATCTTCTTCGTTTGACCTCGAATTTTAGTGCAATAAAAAGCAAACCTCTATAGCTCACCAAGATTAACAGTGTGGAGGTCTTATTTGTACCAAAAACTGACCTCTTCAAAAGTCCTTTTTACTTGCTCTAATCGAAAAACTCATGCCTATTGTCACCGCTTAAGTGCACCTTGTTAGAACTGGTTTCCATACCATTTCCAAATTCTTCCCAAGATTGCAATCCACAGTTACAAGATCTAGTTACTCCACATCGACTCTAATGGATTGGCATTATGAACAAGAGGATGACAATCAGTCATACTGTGATGACGATTGTGACAATGATGTGGAGGAATATTGGGATCAAGGTGATGATTACATCAAAGATTATGACCAAGGTGATGACATCGCTGATAACAATCAGTATGCTGCTAACTGATGCGCTTTGACCATCCTTGCCAGTCAACATGATTTGATATGATAGTGTTATTTCTATTAGTTCTCTACTAATCCGATATCAGCTCATACTCTCGATTTCTGACACAACGGACCTCTCAACACATGAAATCTTGCTATCAAGATGGTATGCCAACTAAAGTGGTGCGAGAACCCTTCCCACAATTTTAAAGGATTTATTTGTTAGAATTCTAATAATTGTATTTTGCAGACTTAGATCAAGCTCTCTTGCTCCTCATCGTCATCGAGCTGATCACCAAGGACTCTACCTTGCACTTGAAATGGACCTTCACCTATTCCGCTCTTCTCAGCAATATGGATAAACAGTTCATTCATTTTACTGTTATTTCCACCTTTTGTAAAATAAAACATGTATTTCTTTTTGTCCTTCAGAGGAACATCCTGAGCCCGACCTGACATTCGAAAGGAAATCTTTGACATCCTTAATTTTGCAAAAATTGAAGATATCAGCCACACATTCTCTTGAAGACACATGATGAAGATCCACCTCCTTTGTAATGACTTGCTCCCTCACAAAATGATATTGTACCTCAATATGCTTGCTTCTAGCATAGCTTTTGACAATAGAACTTTGATCCATCATAAGAATGATCTTCTTCCTAAGAATAGATCTCCTTTCAACCTGTAGCCCCTCAATTGTATGTGGTCAAAAGTGTGCTTCCTACAATGGCATTTCTTAGTAGTAAAACTTCTAAATGAGGTGTCCTGTAGTCCGTTCTTTTTGCAGATTGTTGATAACCGACTGCCCTCTAGATGTCCTATGACATGTGAGGGTTGTTGATCCATCACCAATGACTTGATTATTTGTGCTTACCCTTGCTTGCTTGACCCACACATGGAGAACAAGTTGGAGAAACTTTTTGTATTGTTGAGAGAGATCAATAGATCATTGTCACAGTTTCTTCCTCCATTGAGAGCATTGCTTGTGTATTGTCTTCAAGCTTTTGTGTATGATCTTAAGAGGTTTCCAGAAGTGGTAGGCTATTGTTGGGAGGCTTGTTTGTTGTTATTTTTGGCTGTCATCATTACCTATTATTAGTTTCTTTTGTCTCTTGAATGCTTTGTCAAGTTCATGTGTATCAAAGGTAGCATTAGGATGCTTTGCCATTTCTAGCTTTTGTAGCTTGTTGTGCAAATATCGTAGCCAAGTATTTTGGGAGTTTGGATCCATTCAAGATCCACTTTTTTTTCACAAAACATTGACTAAGACCTATTTTCCAGTTCTGTTAGTTGTTGGAAAACCACGAGAACCAGTATCCACTTGCATAGCATCATCTACACAAGAAGATTCTCCAAAACATGTGAGTAAAGCAAAATGAGTCACTTCCACTTGCTTACCTTTCTCATCATATGTGAGCCTAGATGGCTTTTGTATTTCCCTTGAGGATCTTCTTAGAACTTGACTTGGAGAGGCATCTCCACCATCACCATCCAAAGAACCATCTGTTAGATTTTTTCCATGCTTAGTCTTAAATCATCCAAGTAATGAGCATCCTGAAAACAGCCGAAGTTCGACTACATTTTTGTCGAACCTTTGCGTTTTGCGCACCTTCGCACTTTTTGCACCTTCGCATTTTTCTCACCTTTGCGCTGTTTGTGACTTGTATATTTTTCACTTAAAACATTTTTTGGGGCACCTTCGCATTTTTGCTATCTTCCGAGTTCGACATGACCAATTTGAGCGAAGCTCATTACTATCTAGGTATTCCAATCCAAAGAGACAAAAAATAGAATTTGATTATATTACTCAGCAAAGATACATTTACAATGTCTTAATCAAGTATAATTCGATGAAATGGAAACTCTCTCACCAATGGATCAAGGACTCAAGATGTTGAAGGACCAATATCTCCAAACAATCGAAGAGAAGGAGCAGATGTGTGAGTATCCTTATCATTCAATAATAGGATCTCTTATGTACGCAATGATCTGTAACAGACCAGACATCGCTTTTGCAGTTAGTTTCTTGAGTCAATTCATGGCTAATCTTGGCATATTACATTGGAAGGTTGTTATCAGAGTTATGAGATATCTTCGAGCGACTATGGACTTTTGCATTTGTTATGGAGTAGTAAACAATGACAAACTCAATTTTCTCAGTGGTTATTCAGATGCAAGTTGGACAGGAAATGTAGACACTCATAAATCCACTTCCAGATTTACATTCTTCCTCAACAATGGTCCTATTTCATGGAACAATCGCAAGCATTGATAGCTCTATCTTCCACTGAATCATAGTATATCGTAGTCTCTCCAGCTACAAAGGAAGTACTATGGTTGAGAAACTTACTTTCGGATCTCAGTCTTAATCAATATGCCCCGACAACTTTATTTTTCGATAATCAAAGTGCCATTGCTTTATCAACCAACCCTAGATTTCATTCTAGTAGTAAGCACATTCAAATTAAGTATCACTATGTCAGAAGCAAAGTTCTCGACAAAGAGATTGACTTGCAGTACTGTCGAACGCAAGATATGACAATGAATATTTTCACTAAAGCATTAAACTTGGATGCACACAAAAAATTTTGTGCAGAACTAATTTTGAAGGTCAAAGCATTCATGGATTTAGATTAAGGGGACTGTTCGATTATTCTACTATTAGAGTGTTGGATTATTCCATCATTGGAGTGGCTCAACCAAATAATCGATCTTTAATCTTCATCCACTCTATTATCCAGTTATGCAATTTTGCTCGTGTTTTTACAGTCTGCAGAAGTACTCAGAAATCGTTCACAGGTGGCTCTAACATATCGGACATCATCCGACATATTGACATCCCCGACGAAAGTCAACGACTTTGGCCATGTTGATGAAAGACAGTTATTGTTCCACTTCAATTGAAGCTAAAGACTTGCCCTAACCGTTTAGCAAGTAAATTTTTTGGAAGTTCTAACTAGATGGATGCCAACGCATTATGGCCAACTGGCTATTGCAATTTGTGACCTCATTAGTTGTCCTGTTGGACGTGCGTTATTTGCTTAGTATAAATAGCTGATCATCAAAGACTTTAACAACTCTTGCTCAGCTTTCTAGTTTAGCTTTTCTTTCAGAGTTCAATTAGAGTATTGCTATTCGCGCTTACTACTAGCAGTGGAAGTGCATTATCAGACAGAGTTTTCAGTTACTCAGAGATAGCTTAGAGTATGCAGTTTTTATCCGCAATTGTCTTGTGCTCATCATCATCATCTGATTTGTACATGTAACATGTTGAATAAATCAATCCCTTTATTGCGATCAGTATCATATCAGATTGTATGCATCTCTATGATTGTTTTTGTGACTGATAAATCTCTTATCGTTTTTATCTAATAACTCAATACTTCATTGTTTGGCTATGAAATCACTCTAGTGATTTCTAAGTTAGTTGCTAAAAGATTGAATGTGACTTTTGTCATTACATTTTGTCCGATATTGATAGGCGTAGTCATGCATTAGGAAAGGAAGACAATTCCTCTACGCTCAGTCTTCGGCTTGTCAGACCACCTCACTTCTCTCCCTCTATTTTTCCAGCATATTTGCTATGACTAGCATTGATATTCCTATGAATAGCATCATCACATTCAAGTCATATACATGACTACATTAGAATCAGAGTGAATGACATGCTTGAAGAAAAAATAAATATATATGAGTGATATAAAAATTTTAATTTCCAATGGAAAATCTCTCTCTCTCTCTCTCTCTCTCTCTCTCTCTCTCTCTCTCTCTCTCTCTCTCTCTCTCTCTCTCTCTCTCTCTCTCTCTCTCTCTCTCTCTCTCTCTCTCTCTCTCTCTCTCTCTCTCTCTCTCTCTCTCTCTCTCTCTCTCTCTCTCTCTCTCTCTCTCTCTCTCCATTTTAAAAAAAGATATTTAAAAATTTTGTTAATTTAAAATTATTTCCTAATATTATCTCTTTATTTTGAAATCATAAGCAAAAGTCTAGACCATCAGATTGTTTGATGGGTTGAAATAGTCTAGACTATCATTTATTTAATATGGTTTTACAAGGTGGGAATTTAAATTTTTGGGAGTGGGAATTTTTAAGACCCTAAGAAAACACAAAGAGATGTTGCTTTGTCTCCACCCTGAAAAGTGTTCACTCAAACCGAAACCAATAATACCTCTCAAAACCAAGATTTAAGATTGGTTATACTGCTCTTGATATCTAAGGGGGTGCACAGAGTTGAGAATACAATATGGAGGACCCCATGAGTCCTTTTTTAATCTTGTAATTGATCATAATATAGAAACTTGTGACTCCATTGACATGTTTAATCGTCTTTACAATGATAACACAACCTAGAAGACTCCTGTACATCTCATGTTATGTAGTTCTAGGAAGGAGCTTGATGATGTAGTTGGGGTTTTAGCAAAATTCATTGCTCATCCAAATAGAAAAATGATTGAGTTGAAAATCAAGTTCTTGATTCAGTCCTCAATATTTAATTATGACATTTGTATAAATTTAGATCCTATAATCAAGCATAATAGATCAACTACATCATATAAGCATAATATTTATTGGTTACCATTAGACCATTTCTACATTCTCTAGATATTTCTCAAGTTACTTTCATAATGAGCAAGGTCCAAAGATTCAAGAAGCACAAATCAAATAACCCATCTTCTAGGGAGAAGGTAAGTCAATGATACTTTGTTCTACATGAAATCTAGATCGCATATGGAATATAGAATATATTCACCTTCAAAGAAATTAGAAATATTTCTTTATATGTAGGAGGAGTGCTTGATAGATTTTGAATTATACCAAAAGTAACAAGATCCTTGCACTTGGCAAGAGGCATGGATACTTATGTAGATTGGCACATTGCTATTTTGATTCTAGTCAAGCCATAAAAATCTCTGTTCTTTTCAATAAAGCATTACTATGACATCATCGCTTAGGACACTTGAAATATGCATCTATTTCAAACATGTCCAGATAATCCCTAGCACTTGATCTCAACTATCCTTCTAGCAAAGTCGATCTCCCTGTTTGCCATAGCTGCATCCTTAGAAAGAAAACTAGGATTCCTTTTAGATCGAGTCATAGGCATGCCGCACACACAAGGATGAAGCTTTGCATTGTCACGCTCAACCGTAAAGTGACGTTGCGAGAGAGATGTAGTTAACCAATAGTTTAGCATAAACCTCTCTTGTAATAATTAGTTAATCTATCTTGTAATCTGACCTGGTGGGACATAAGTATAAGTTAGAATTCAGTATAGGATATGAAAGGATATGAGATCTGCAATAAGCAGATATAGAATGATAAGAGGAGCGTCAAGCCACCGACACGCGAGACACTGTCGACTCACTCTGAAAGAAAAACAAAATAAAAAATACATTCTGTTCTTCCAATTCTTATTCTTGTATTACATCTGTTCGTTTGATTGATTGCTGCAATGTCTGTGATTGATAGCCGCGTATCTAGGTCCTGCACTTTTGCACAAAATAGGCGCACACCGATGAGCATCAAAGCACAACTGCTCACAACATCACCAAAAACTCAATTCTCGGACAGTTTGAGGTGGTCAGCTCGCTTGTTAGACCAACGTGTGATTATGGATGTGAATCCATTTGCACAACGTTTAATGAATGTTGCTCGAATCATGCGGAAGAATGTCACAAAGGATATTCGACTTCGCATAGTTTCTGGTTGTTTACAGAGTAGAGCGAATAGACAATTCAATACTCCTATGAGCGATGAGATTGTAGTGCTTATGCCTATAGATGATACCTCGAGCGACAGAATGTGTGCTATGGTCGTCGTTAGGGAGATGGATTCTCCCGATTTGTTTATCAAAATGACAGTGAACCCAAATTGGTTAGAAGTGAGGAGGGAGTTGAGATTTCAACAAACATCTACAAATAGGTCCGATTTGGTGTTGAGGGTTTTTAGCATGAAGCTTTATCACTGGATTGATTTGTTGAAGAAGGATGGGATGTTTGGGCACATTATTGGAAGGCTTCATGTTGTTGAGTTTCAGAAGAGAGGATTGTCCCATGCCCACCTATTGATTATATTGGAGGGTCGGAGCAAACACATCACTGTTGGAGATTACGATCATATCATATGATCTTTTCCAAATGCACCGTGCATGAAGGATGGAAAATGCTCGAAGAGCTACCCAAGGAATTTCATTGATGAAATAGCGATAGTAAATGGATATCTCGTTCTGAGCTTTTCATCGTGCTGGTCTAACTGGTTGCCATCCCATCGTATGGACTGTAGCTGATTGTGAAGATGCATCACTGAAGCTGCAGTTCTCGTTTCGTACTTCTGTTTTAATCTTTTCCATGCTGCATGGCTACTCTCGCAATCTTCAATCTGCATGAGTAGATCTTCGTTGATGGACAAAATGATGATCGCCATTGCACACTCATCCTTTCTAATCCATTCAGCTCTCCTCGGGTCTCCCTCTAGAGGCTGCACCTCTGAGAGTTCGGTCACCAACCAGATGCCTTCGCCCTTCAAAAGTGTTTTGATTTTGAATCTCCGTATCCTGTAGTTTGCGCCATCAGGACTGATTGCTACTCTTGTCTGGATCGTTGTAGCCATATTGTGTTGTCTAGAAAATCATTCTTCAGATATTAGTGTAGGCTCTAATACCATGTCGCGAATGGGTTTGGTTTGTATCGCGAACGTATTTGTTTCTTTTGAATTTTCTGATGCGAAAGCTTACAAGATCCTAGACACGCGACTACGGATCACAGAACAGATATCATTCTAGTAATTAAGACAGCGGAAGACAAGGAAATGCACAAGATAGAACAACTATGTTATCAGTTCGAGATGGTCAGTGTCTCGCTCGTTGGCAGCCTGACGCTTTGCTCTTTCGTTGTGTTTTGCTCGTTGGCAGATTGTCATGCACAGTTGTTTCGTTTTTATTCTTTTTCTTTTCTGCTCTATTCATGCACATTCTTTGTGTATTCTTTTGATCCAGAAAATAGTTTATATCTCCACTATGTGGAGTTTACAAGATAGCTAAACACATAATTACAAGAGTAGTTAATGCTAATCAACTAATCAGTTACTCTCTGTTATTGCTAACTGTTTCAGCTAGGCGTAAAGTTTAAGACTCCATGTCGTTGAGCTACCAGCTGGCAGCGTGAAAGATTTTCTTTCGTTTCTTTTCATTTCGTGTCGTTTCGTGTCTTTTTGGTCCTGGAGGCATGTTTGACTTTCGTGAATCATTCGACCTTTGAGGTTCGCTTCCCTTCATGTCTCACGATTTTTTAGGTATGTTGACTTTCGCGAATTGTTCGTCATTCGATCTTCGCTTCGCTTCGCGTCACGGCAAAGTTGCAGGAGTTCATCATTTCTGACAACATTATATTCTGATCCTTCCAGGTTAGTGATAAGCTTCGAAATCCTACTGATGCATCAAATCTAGGAACAAGCTCCTGTCAACTAACAGATCCAATTAATCCACGTATCTGATTCCACTTCTAACATCACACTTGACATCCAAAACTGCGAATAAACTCAATGGTCACAAAGATATCAGTTATTTATTCAACTAAATGAATTTAATCCAGGAAATTCAAATCCGGTATTCAACAATTATTTACATGGATTACCAAAATCCTAACTACGAAATACATTTCCCGATCACACTTACTACCACTGATGTCCACTCTTTTTCCCTCTTTAGAATTCTCAGTTCCTTGAAAATCTATTTCAGCTAAGATACTAAGATGTAACAACATCAGTAAATGTTTAAAATTAATCACTGTAGGAAAAAATCTAAAACAATTTCATTTCTATCCTATACCATGGCTAAATAACTGATATATCAGAAATCATCTACTAGTATGTGAAACAGTACTAGTCTGATCTTTTGAATATAATTCACCAAAGGATTTTACTGAAAATGAAATCAGTTATGTAATTTTTATTATTACAATTTTTTCAATAAAATTGGACTGTTTTTTTTTTTATTGATTGGTTTGACATTACTCCATCAATTTTAACAAAAATAAGTAATACAAAATTACATGAATAGAAATTCTACTAATAGAATTTTAGTAACTCTTAATCTGTATCCAGTTAGATTTTACAATTCGGATAAAAAGTTCTGTCACCACTCATTTTGTCTGCTTATTTCATTTGTTTAATGATTTTACATTAATTTTGACGAGTATCATGCACAAAAGTTCACTTGACCCACCCATTTCCACCGATCAATATCGAATAGAAATATATCGTACAAGTAATAGATTTCAAACTTTTATCCTGGTTTGAAATTCAACAGAAAAGAAATAAATTTAAATTCAATTTACAATCTGGGAAGAACTTAGCTTTCAAAATTTAGTTACCACAGGGCATAGTACCAGAAAAAAGAAATTTTTTCTTTGTCCGGGTACCGTTTTGGAAAGGTAACCCATGAGGAACGAATATCTTGCTGTCAATCCTAAATCTACGAACCCTAGTTCACCGACTCTCTACTAGGATAGCAAAATATCTCACTACACCATCTTCTTGGCTATGCCCCAAAGAATGAATAATTCTATGATTCATTGCTGGTTTAGGTAGATTATCACATAAATCTCCTATTCGAAACCATTACCGCATGCCAATATCACACAGTGATCAACCGCATCCTACATAGAGAGAGAGAGAGAGAGAGAGAGAGAGAGAGAGAGAGAGAGAGAGAGAGAGAGAGAGAGAGAGAGAGAGAGAGAGAGAGAGAGAGAGAGAGAGAGAGAGAGAGTGAGTGAGAGAGAGAGAGTTTAAAGTTGGATCATGAGGAGACAGGAACAGCGTCAATCCACCTCCACAGCTCGCAACAAGCTCCATTCATCCAACTCTGCCAAGGAGAAGCGCAACAGCCACTTATTCGCCATGTTTTTCACAAGACAAGCTTTGTGGTGGATCCCACACTTAGCCACCCTAATCTCAATATAGAGCAATTTAGCATAATCTCAGAGTGTTGTTTACAAGGCAAATACCTCTCCTTTTATGGCAAGGAGGGTCTTCCATAAGTATCTACTAACTTATGAGACCAATCTGTTTCTAGCCTTTCTAGAACTTCTAACTTAGGATTTAGAACTTCAAAGTTTCTTAACTTAGGAAAACTTAAGATAAAATATTTCTAATCTTAAGTTTCCTAAGTCTAAGTTCTAAATCTAAGTTTAAGCTATTTTATTATTATTTAAGCTTCTACTCATGGGCTTACAAAACACATGCCATGGTTGAAGTTTATCGACAAATACTCATATGTGGACTTACAAAACACATGCCACAGAGTTTTATTTCTTTCTTTTTATTTTCTCTGTGTTAGCACAATTGCTAAAATTATCCCCCTCCTTATTGGATTGGTGGTCCCACACCAATCGAAGCCTTTTCGTCCTGGATCTTTTGTGCTTCTTGGAGGCGAGACTGTTGCTGGCGAGAGTGGTAGATTGTAGTGCCGATGCCCTCCATCATTTGCCACCGTAATTTGTTCAGGAAGGGCATGGGTTTGTAATAATGGAGCATACCATGTAAAAAGTTATGGGTTTTTCATAGCTCCACCATATCAACGTGCAAGACGGAAGTGAGTGCAGCACGATAATAGATCCTTGCTATGCTGATATGGTCGTCTTGCGTTCGCAGAGGTTTATTGATATCAATGGCGATTGGAGGTAGCCCTCGATCCCAAAAACCTTTGAGTTCTACCAGAAATGCCACCAGGCCGCAATTATCCACAAAATATTTGACGTCGTGATCAGGATTGCCATGATGCTTCTGGTAGAATACTCGACAGTTGGTGACCATGTCTTCGGCTAAGTTGCCGGTATCGACGTCTGTGAGATTGGGCCAAAATATTCTATTCTTGACCTTGGTGGCAGGAGACGATTCTCGCCTCGCTACTAGATAGTAATAAGTATTTGTGCGCATGTAGGAGGGAGCTTCGATATACCGTGCCATTGAGGTCTTACTCTACAGGAAGAGGCGATGATGCCAGAGAGGTTGTGGATCCAGGAGTTTGACTGCTTCTTTATGTGTTTGACTCCGGTCCAAATCTGGCAGTATGTAGCCACCTCGCTCTTTTGTTATTGGATATTTCTTGTCAAACTCCTGAGAGGCGCGCAGCTCCTTGCTCGGTTCTATGGACATGATTTTGTGTCGGATGGTTGGTGCTTCAGAGGCAATCTCGTGTTGAATCTGGGGATCGGGTTTAGGAGAGAGAGGAGGCAAAGGGGTTAGCTTCAGCAATTCTTTGTGATCAAGAGAAAATTGTCGTGGAATGAATGGGGGGTTAGTGGTGTCGAGAGGGTTAGAAGCGGTGGAAGGAAAAAGATAATGTTGGGAGCTAGTACCCCCAGAGCCTGATGGATTGGTTGGTGCTTGAGCTCCTTGCCCCAGGGGTTGGCCTTGAAATGAGGAGCCTCGAGTTGCAGGAGGAGGCTGCTGAAATCCTGCTCCATCTCCACCATCTACTCTATCAAGGTGGTGCCCCAAATCATGGAATTGGGCGTGCTCTGCATGAACCAACAATGTCGACTGGACAACGGCCTTTAAGCGTTCTTCCAGGGTGGCTATGTGCTAGTTCAGGGACTCGACGGAAGCAAGATATGATTGTTGTAATTTTGAGTGCTGCTCCGTCGTGGCTTTCAGCTTTTGCAACGTTTGATAGGCCACCACTGGAATGGCAGTTCCCTCAGGAATAGTTGGTGGTGCGAAGTCGTTGAAGTCCACCAATTCCAATTGTTCCTTCATAGCGGAACGTGCGGCTTGTGCATCTGCTGTAGCCTCATCCCTTTAGGCTTTGAGGTTATCGATGGTATGCTGCATGTTGGATACCTTCAGTTGGAGCTGGTTCTGTAGGTGGAGTAGCATCTGCTGCTGTTGTTGATCATAATTTGTGAAGTTCTAAATCTGCAGCTGTTGTTGTTTGTTTTCCTCCTCCAGCCTTGCTTTTTCTTTCTGAAGGTCCGCCATATCACCATCATCGAATTGTCGCATAGTATATTGTCCCCCCAAGGTGCCGAATAGATTGTATTGGAGCTCATTCACCAACCATACTGCTTTTTGGGCTGCAAGGGGTAACTGCTCCCAAGGACCAATGTCAGGGAAGATGCATGTGTAGTTAGGATATGGCATTGGGTTAAAGGGTAGAAAATCAGGAGTAGGGTTAGATGGAGATGTATGAAAGGTTGGTGGAGGTGATTAAGGATTGATGGGTGAAAGAGGTGGGAAGATACTGTGTGGCGGAGATGTGTGGATTGGGTTAGTAGTGATGGCAGTTGATGGAAGTGCGATTAGTAATTGTAATGGCAAATCATCTACGTTGACTGTGGAGTCAAGTAGGGGGGAGATTTGTACAGGTGAGGGCTTTTGTGGAATTGTGGAAGTGAAGCCCGTGTTGAGAGTTAGTGATGGTGCGGAGGTGGCAATATATGGTGGGGGTGGTGGTGGGAGTGTGAGAGCAAGTGAGGGAGATGGGGTTATGGAGGTTGTCTGTGTAGATGGAACCATGCCCATAGAACCAGAGCCAGAAGTGTCTATCATCACTGAGCTGTCTGCTGCTGTCGCTACTGCTTGCCTACATTGTTGGGCCTGGTGGAGTAAGGTCGCCTGCTGCTCTAGGACCTCCTTTGAGACCTCAGAGGGTTTAAGGCTCCCTCCAAATTCAGCATACTCAGTCTCGATGTCGCTGGATAGAATGTCGAGAGGGACATCGGCTTCTGTGCTGATCGCCTTCCCTTTCTGCTTCTTAGTAGGTGGGGCTGGTGAGACTGGTTCTGTTGTCGGTTGGGGGTGGCCCACTTTTTTGTGCTTGGATAGAGATCATCCAGCTCCTTGATGGCAGCAGCCGCCCTAGACCCCAACTGTTTGGTGACCAACATGTGGAGGAGATATCGACATTTGGTAGTTGGTTTTCTGGTTTTTAAAGCTCCGCACAGCTTCTTTGCTACCTTCTCAGCCCACTTGTAATTTTGAGTGGGATCGTCCATGGTGAGGGTCAAAGAAAACAAAAAAAAAAAAAACATCAACCATCAGCAAAATCATATTGCTACATCTAGTTGGAATAAGCCATAGCTGCCACTCTTAGATGTAAGCTTGAAAGTTTGGAACTCATCCGAATAGGTGGAGTAGGCCGCTCGGATCAGGCTCTCGCTCTATTGGTCACGGAAAAGAGTCAGATCAAATCCAAGGTTTGTGAAAATATCCTTTGCTAGGGTGAGCTGCTCGGCATAATTCTTGATACAAATCATAAAAATATCCCCTAAATAAGGGCGAGGGAGTTTACGGCGATGCATTTTAAGCAAGGAATTGCGGGAGGCCATAATAGCAGTGAATTTAGATTGCTCTGAGAATTTTGAAAAATTTGAAAAATTTTGGCATGAACTCGAGAGTAGCAATCTAAAATGAATTTGTGGAGAGAAGGGTGGAGGTCTATCTATAGACTTTTTTTGGCAGGAATTTGCAACTTCACTCAAAAATCGTCCTCAATGTCCACAATTTGGTCTTGATGGTCGCGAATTTTGAGGCAACGTTCTGAGGGTCTGCAAATTCTTGTAAGTGATTTTTTATGCCAAAAGAGAAAAAAAAACGTCTGACAGTGCAAAACTTTGTCTGATCAGAATTCGCAGAGTTAATAGAGGGAATCATTTTGAGCTTGAGCGAATTGTCTACGAATTTTGATAGTGGATATCTGGTGAAAAAAACTATCTTTTTCTATTTTTAAAATTTTTTGCCTCTGAAACAGAATTCGCGGAGGCAAAAATGAATCGTGCACTGTAAAAAAGAGGTTAGGCAAATTCTATCTGATATGGTGTGAAACAATTCTTCTAAAACTAATGGCTTTTGTGATTTTCTCAGAGAAGCCTGTTGGTATACTTGATTTGACAGTATCTTGATGGTTTGAACAAGAAAGCACAGCAAAAAATTTGTCAAAATGGCAAGCAGACAATAATAATAAAAATAAAGAAGAACAGTAGGGAAGAAAACAACTAATACATATCAAGATAAAAACAAGGTTCATTGTACTTTCTCAGTCGGCTCCCATTGGCCACAGTGCCGAGGATATTGCCTTGGAGGGTTTGGAGTTGTACATATCCATAGGGAAAGATTTTTTTAATGACGTAAGGTCCTTGGCCAGAAAATTTCAGTTTGCCTTTGAAGGATTTGGCCTGGTATAGCAGGACCTTATCTCCAACCTGGAAGTCTCTAAGTTTCAATGATCGATCATGCCATGTTTTTTGTCGTCGTTTGTGGACTTGTTAAGCATGGATGCTGATCCGTCGTGTTTCATAGAGTTTCTCCAGATGGAATATATTGTTTGCTAGATTATGGTGAGTATCAAGCTCAAGGTTATAGGCCACTCGAAGGGAGGGGATATGGAATTCCACAGGCATAACGGCTTCTTGGCCATATGTTAGCTGGAAAGGGGTTAAGCTTGTAGCTCGCTTTGGGGTGGTGCGATAAGCCCAGAGAGCAGCATGGAGTTTGAGTTTCCAATCAGATCGGCTGGATTCGACGGTTTTGGTGAGAATTCCACATAGGATTTTATTGGTGGATTCCGCCTGGCCATTGCATCGTGGATAGTATGGGGAACTTTTGCGATGTACCACAATTTTTTTTGAAAGGAGATCTGCTATGACAGAGTTAAGGAAATGTGTACCCCCATCACTAATGAGCCCTAGAGGACATCCGAAATGAACTATAACCTGTTCATATAGAAATTTTGCGGTAGAACGAGCGTTAGTATTGCGAACAGCTCTTGCTTCAGCCCATTTGGTGCAATAGTCTGTAGCTACTATGATGTAACGAGATTGTGTGTGTCGAGCAACAGGACTAATAGGTCCGACATAATCAATTTCCCATTTCTGAAAAGCTTGATCAGTGGTTACAGGGTGTAAAGGCATGTAGTCGGTCTTTTGAAAGCGTTTTGTGCATTGGCAGACATCACAAGCCTTACTGTAATTGTGCGTAGGGTGTTGGCCACCAAAAACCGGCCAAGAGGATTTTCTTACTAGTTGTTTCAGAAGAGAAATGGGCTAAAATGCAGCTAAACTAGTTAGTGGAAACCTATCCCCGGCAACGGCGCCACTGTAGAATCGAAGATATTGCGTAGTATAGCCCTCCCGCCTGTCAACAAGGGTTAGATCACTGGATAGGTACCTAACTATGCATAGATGCTACTTCTAGATAGTTTCCTTCTTTCTCCCTTAACTCTACTCACCACTAACACTGTTCTCTTTTAACTCTACTCCTCTACACTAACATTCATCATGATTTGGGTGAAGGATAGAGAAGAAGAGATTGAGAAGAGAAGAGAGAGAGAGAGAGAGAGAGAGAGAGAGAGAGAGAGAGAGAGAGAGAGAGAGAGAGAGAGAGAGAGAGAGAGAGAGAGAGAGAGAGAGAGAGAGGAGGTTAGCTCAAATGCACATTATACTTGCTAAAGGAGAAACATAAACTATTGAAACCAAAAAGCATGAACTTTAAAGCAATTGAAAACAACAAGAGCAATAGCAAGCATTGAATTGCAAATGAGGATGCTTCTCTTCCAAAATTAGTAGAGTTTTCTCCTTCTCATTAAGCATGAAAATAGTGTACAAATGGTGCCATTTTATAAAATGGGAAAGGCCCTTGCCCCTCAATCTTATTGGCTAATATTCACAATGATCTTATCCATTCATCTTGGAACCAACTTGATCCAAGGGTCCACAAAAGGTACATTAGAAATCACAAGATTCATGTGAGTCCCAATTTGGATCCAACTCTAAAAAGTAATCTCTAAGTTTAAAAATGACATTGGGCCTCTAGTTTTATTTTAATTCCAAGGCCCAAGTCATACTTTATTTGCGTGCTCATTGGGCCATGGGCTTATACACGCAGGATGCCATGCCCTCACAACACATTTTATTGGATGATTTTATTTATTTACACTTTGTTGGGAATACCCCCAACAGAGGACCCTTCGTCATGGATGCATGCAGGTTTTAGTTTACTCGTTCAATCAATGGTGACAGAATTGTCACGATTTCCAAAAGTGACTCGGCCTTTGCTCCAGTCATGAACGACTCGTGCATTGGTGAGCCACGGACGACCAAGTAGTAATTCATAAGAATAGGCATTATTGGGAATATCAAGTACTACGAGATCGACATAAAACTTGAGACCTCCTAGTTTGATTAGCACGTGTGGAAGGAAACCGGTAGGTTGGACCACACTTTGATCAGCCATCCGAAGCTGACAAGTGGGTTTGGCTAGCTTGTCTCTTAGGTTCCATTCTATCATGAGGGATGTGGAAATGATATTGACATCGGAGCCACCATCGAGTACTGCTAACACTTCATGGGATTGATGATGGGTAGCTGGGATTTTGATGTTGTCTCGTTCGCTGAATTGGTTAGATGTAAGGGCATTTCAGGAAACTCGTAAGTAGTGGTGGTGTTATTGGATTGGAGCTGTTGTTTCCAATGGCCAGCATGCTTCCAGAGGTCATGGAAAGGAATAGTGACATTGGCTTGTAGTAAATCTCTCCAAACTTCGGTACCTTCAAGGGTTTTGCTTTCAAAGGGTTTGTGAGGTACTTTATGGGAAGTGGAACATTGTTGGTCGGCATTGCGGATTTGATGACGATATTGATGATACACTCAAATTTTTTCAGATGGGTGAGGGTAAACTATCGGGGTTGAATCTTCACTTGGAGGAATAGCCTACGGTTGAGTTTTGCTGGGTGCAAGTGTAGGGGCTTGGCGTTGGGTTTGTGCCCGAGTCAAGACCCAAGCAGGATGAGTTTCGATGGGTAAGGTTTCTACTTGCACTAAACAGACAGGAACAGTTGGCTTAGATCGGGATGGGCAGTCCTTTACGTGATGTTCAATACCATAGTTTTCAGAAGCTGGAGAAAAACGGAGTTTATCTGGGCAGCGAATACTAGGATGTTTACCTGCACAGATAAAACATCATTGTATTGCGGGTAGTTGATGTGCAGCAAAGACAGCTTGGTTTGGATTGTAAGCTTGGGCATTGGGATCCACTGTTTGAGCATTAGAATCATAGGTATAATAAACAACCGTTTCAGTAGAGTACTGCAATTGAGTATTGTCTTCCACATAGTAGGTGGCCAGATCGATGGTATTCAGATCAAGATAATGGACAGCGTTTTGTGGGGCAGGTTGGTTAACGACAAACTGTTGACGTTGTGATGGGTATTGATTTGGTGTAGTTGGTCGTGGTTGGTAGACCTCTGGTCGTGGCATAGGCTGTTGTGGAGGGTAAGGGCAGTAAGCTCGATAGATGGTGGGTCTGGTGGCTGCTAGAAAATGGTTTCGCAGTTGAGGGCATTCATTATCAGTGTGATGTTTGTGAGCAGATTGGACACCAGATATTTTCCCTTGCTGGAAATGATTTCTCAGCAATCTGTTTTATGGCGGTTTGGAAATCGGCAGTGAGTTTATCCATATGAGATTGTTGAGCTTTTTGCGAGGTTTCCATTTGATGTAGAAGTTCACAAGATTGAGCAATATTGTCAGACTTCGGGTAATTAGGACGGTCCGGATTCTTAGATTTCTTTTCACGATGGTCAAAGTCATCGTCGGAACCTTCGTCTTCCTCACGGATAGCATCGGTCATCACATCTTTAAGTTGATCATAAAGTTCAACTGGTTTGAGTTCACGGCGGATGTTTTTAGGCAATCCAACCAAGAACAGTTTTATGGCCATACGTTCGATGATATTTTCATCAACACATTCTACTTTGAGACGTTTAAAATGCTCAATGTAGTTTTGAACAGACTCTTCGCGATGCATCTTGATATGGGTAATTTGAATGAACGGGCTCTGAGTTAGTTTGGATGGTTTGAAATGCTTGACGAAAGCGTCCTTGAGGGTAGTCCAAGACGCAAGATCATGAGCTTCGAGATTCAAGTACCACTCCTTGGCGGTTCCATAGAATACCATGGAAAATAGACAAAGCTTTTCAGTTTTAGAGGTATCTCCATAAAAACGGCATGCATTTGGAAAATAGACAAAGCTTTTCAGTTTTAGAGGTATCTCCATAAAAACGGCATGCATTATCAAAGTCTTGGAGAAATCAGACTAGGTCAGATTCTCCATTGTACTTTGGTGCATCGATACGTGCAGCAGGTTAGTATTGTACTTGGCAAAAAGGCAGATAGAATTCGTGGACAGGCTGAGAAATCGTGGAGAGGCAGATAAATCGAACTGTAATATTCGCGAATTCTGACAAAGAGTTCTGAATGTTAGAATAGTGATTTTTTTTAGATTTTCTGAAGAAAAAAAATTGTACTTTCAGAATTCGTGGATAGGACAGGGAAATTGTATTATTTGAAAACGATTTCATAGGCTGGATTGCGAATTCTAACAGAGAGATTTGACTGGTAGATAGGGAATATGGGAAAAAATGTGACTTTCTGACTAAAAACAGGCAAAATCTTTGAGATAGAATTCGCGGAGCTGCTGGAGGACTGATCTTGATGAGATCTAGCCTTAGTGAAGCCGGCGAATTCTAGGGATTGGGCCACAAATGTCTGTATGTACAACATCTGATAATCATCTAAATGGTTTCCTAGCTTGTTTACTGACTCAACAGTCTTGACATACATGTAATTCAACTTTCCTATATGGATAGTCGAGATCAAGAACAATAGATTGCTTAGACATATGTGATATAGAAGCATGATTCAAATGACCAGATCTATAATGCCAAAGTAAACTTTTATTGATCTATACAGAAGTACTAAGAGCTTGACTAGAGGCAAAAGAACAATGACTTAATCTGTACAAGTATATATGTCTCTTTCCTCCCCCCCCCTTAATCTAATTCCATTCATATCGCTGTAATTTTACATGCATTGTCGCACAGTCTGTAGAAACACTCCATTACTGAAGACAAACAACAATAGAATGGCAATCCGACTTGGCCGACATATCGGGAAAGCCTGACTTATTGATTCCCTTGCCTAGTCGATTTGTCAGACTTATTAGGAGGTTCAACTTGTCGACTTACCAGACTATCGTCAAAGACGATACTGTCTCGACTTGATCGACTATCAGCAGTGACATGCTCAACTCCGAATAGTCGAACCCTTCTCACACCCACTTCATGTACTATGCAAACTACTTGGACAATGACAACAACAACCACGATCTCCTCCAGACGACACAATGACTCCACGCCATCTTCTTTGTACACTCATCTGCACAAATGTAAATTGTATGTAGATGACCATTGTAATCTAATTAAGTAAGTGGATCAGTTATAGTGATTTACAGAGAGACAGACACTATAGATGCCTTCATGCATCGATTCTTTCTTCAGACTGATTGTCAGTAATAAGCTCATAGCTTTTATAGAGCGGAGCTAGCTTCTTGAGCACGCGGTTTCATCCGCTATTGTCTTGTGCTCATAGTATCAATCTGACTTGTATTCCTATACATTAATCTGAATCAGTCACTGTCTTTTTATTGCGCTTAGAGTTCCTGTCATAATTGTATGTTTAAGCTACTTCGTCTTCTTGTAGCACATTCAAGCTCTACTTTCTTTTGTTCGCCTAGTGTAGTAGTAGTGCACACACCGAGGGAATCGATCGACCATTGCCTTTGCGCAGTAGTAGCATCGTTCTACAGATCTGATTGCTCGACCCGTTCGACCTCCTTGCTCGGACCATTTTCCCAGCAAAAACTTTGTCATAAAACTCTGTTGGAAAATAAGTTGTTGCATATGAGTCGAATAACTATTCGACAATGGTAGTTCAATTGTAGGAAGACCAATAGTTAATGAAATAATAAATCTATTTTGATACTATCCTAAATGCAACTTATTATCATTCACGAGTGCAAAAAATGATTGATAGATAAAGATCGATTCCTTGCCAATTACCATAACTCAGATCATAATAGCATGAATAACAAAAACAACAAAACAAGGCAAGTCATGTGTTGAGCTATCGAATTTGCTTGTGTTTAGCTATTTTAATCTTACAATAAACTATTTAGAAAATACATATTTATAGAAATGAAACTTAGGGGTCTCTCTCTCTCTCTCTCTCTCTCACACACACACACACACACACACACACACACACACACATTTAGCTTTGGCCTTTTGTCATCGGCCTAGGCTGCAAGCCCAATGAAAACTTCAGCTCTAAATCAATAGTGTAATCAAAAGTATATATGTGCATATCGAATCAGATTAGCATGATTTCTTTTTATAATGAACCTCCTGTAGAGTTGACAGAAAAGGCATGCAAAATAGGTGTAACATTTCGAATTTTATGGCAATATATGTTACTCATCATATTGTTGTCCATATAGCATAATATATGACCAAACATAGAAGAAAATAACATAAAAAACAAATGCATCCTAGCAGGTGTTGAAAATGGAAAATCATCTATCTTGACTTTTGGCTTTGATAAAGTTTTTTCTACATGTATGTAAGTTTCATTGAAAATGCCAAATTTGGCCTAGAGAAAACTCGAGCTACATGGTTATATGAGAACTAGTTGGTCAAGTAAAACTTGCATATAGAAGTTAGGCATAGAAAAGTCAATAATAGGCTTGTAGAAACACGAGTCATATCACATGCAAAGATTGTAAGTGTTCCAAAGTGACATGCAAAGCATGCACAAAGTGTAATGGACACATGCACAGTGATTTGGACAATTCTAGTTAAGAAATTGCCACATGGTAAAAGTTGGTAGATAGATATGCATGTGAAGTGACATATGTCACTAGTTTGTTAGTTTGCACTTTTAGATGTGGAACAAAGTAGATGAATGCTAGCTCTACCACGAGCTATTACATCCACCATAAATGTATGTGGGTTCTCTCACAATCTTTGATGATGAACCAAGCATTGAAGCTACTTCTTGTCAATTTGGATCTAAAACATTGTATGCTTGAATTTTGCACTCTCTCTCTAACTCGTGGAGGAGGCTATGCTAATGCATAAATTTCTTTGTACTGAAAGTAACTATTCTTTGATTTCTAGTATGCTAGATTGTGAGTTGGTCATAAATTCTTGAACTAGATCTTGATATTCAATCTAGAATAAGGTTATGTGCTAATCACAAAGCTTAACAAGATCATTTACAATTGGAATTCGCATTCTACATGTGTGAACATTCTAGTTTTTAACAACAGGGAGCCAGTGTAGGTCCAGTATGTATATACATCGTAGTCAAGACATGAAACAATGCATACAAAAATGTTGGTCAATCGCTACTCCAACAACCAACGAAGCTCGGACCATAACATAGCAGAACTATAGCATTCTAAGAAGCAAACAAAGCCAAAAAAAGCTCGAAAGGGGGATGGAATACCAGCGCTGACCCTGCATAACTCCTTTTGAAAAAAAACCACAACATTTCGTGGGAGGTAGCTCGCGGATCTGCTAGACAAACAAGCACAAAACATAATCCAAACATAGTATGTATCATTGATGGAAAGTGTAAGGCACACAAAGACTTACCATATCATCTATGCAGAACTTCGCCGAAAGAGAAGGGAGGTTGCAAAGACTAGCAAGATCTCCATCAGCCGCTGGTAGGGTAAAATGTAGGAGTCGAATGTCAGATATGTATAGCCTTTCGTGAGGCTAGAAGGACAGACACATCCAGCCAGGCTTGTAAAAAAAGCCACGTTTAGCCTTGAACCACAAAGCTACAAACTGAGCTTGATAAAGTCAGTTAGAATAAAGTATCATCCATGAGAGAGAGAGAGAGAGAGAGAGAGAGAGAGAGAGAGAGAGAGAGAGAGAGAGAGAGAGAGAGAGAGAATGTCACCCCAATTAGACAAAATGGGATTTGGAGATTTTCATTGGTCCACGTTTGCCCTAGAACGTCATTGAAGGGCATTTGAAAAGCATTTGAAGTGTAGTGAAAATGGGTTGAAAATGACATGTGCATTTAGAACTTTCTAGAGAGACAGCGTGCCTTTGGAAATTCCTAGTTTCTAGAAAGAGACAAGGTATAAAATGGAAAGAGAAGGGTGCGCTTTAGGATCTCGTGAGAGAGAGAGGCACACATTTATTATTTTTTAGGGTTTTTTAGGTTTCACATGAAAAGAGAGAGATATATGTTGTTAGGTACTAGGAAAGAGGATGATGGAGGCAAGGGTGAGAGCGATGACTCCTTAGTTGGAGTGTCAATGCTATTTTTTGTTTAGGGTGTGTTCATTTAAGCAACAATTTGAGAAATCTATAATAAAGACCTACATGAGATTAAAAAGCAATTCAAAATAATGGGCATCTTATTGCACAACACATCCATGCTTAAAATGCAGTCATGTGGCCACCACCACGGGAAATATATTTGAGAATGTTCTCCCATATAAAAAGAAGTTTCATGCTTTCATGAACCCATTTAAGGGTTCTCTCTCTTCGTCTACTTTACTGTGTTCTCTTCTTGATTTGCTTGCTCGTGGGTGTGTGTGTTTTGGCGTTGGTGTCTCATGGAGATGACAAGCGAGGAAAAGAGGGATGACGAAGCTATGGATTCTGAATCCGATTCTGATGAGAAGAAGGAAGGAGAGCCTCATTCCGACTCAGAAAATTCGGATGAAGACGAGAATGCACAGAGCATGGAGGTGGAGCAGTTGAAAGCCGCAGTAGCACAAAACCCTAATAATTATGATGCGCATGTGCAGGTGATTGATTGATTTTTTTCTTTCACTATTTTCTGTTCTGCTCGCTCTGATTGGAGACAAATGTAAGTCGTGCATGCTCTCTGTGAATATGAAACCTCATTATTGAAAATTTTTCACTTCAATTGAATTCATAAGAGTCTTAAGCTTCAATTTTCTAATGCGAGTATTTTCTGCTAACTAGAGAATGTGTAAATAAGATACTCATAAGGTCATAAATTTGCTACGACGCGCTTATCTCAATCCATGCTTATAAATTGACTTCTTGTTAGTACACAAAGGCGAATGTTCATGACGGAAGGATCCAAAGCCTGTCTCTGCTCCGTTTTTTTTCACAATTTCGTGCTTATGATCTGGTTTTTGTAGTATATTGGGATGCTTAGAAAGCAAGGTGCGCTGGAAGAGGTTCGACAAGCAAGGGAGGCAATGAATGTTCTATTTCCACTTAGCTCTGCAATGTGGCGGGAGTGGACCCAGGACGAGGCTCGTCTTATTTCTAGGTACAAATGTCAGCTTCCATGTTGAATAAACGTGGATATGGTTCTGCAGGTTCTGATATATTTATTGTTTTGATCCAAATTTAATCGCGGGGTTTAGTAGGGGCATTGCACATGCTGAAGATCAGAGGCCAAAATCTATTATGATGCAAAGAGCTGTAGAGTACTTTTTTCAGTGATTTTCACCTTCAGGCCATGTTAGAAGGAACGATACATATGAAGAAGTCTTAGAAGTTAGGAGCTCCAGATTTTGTTTAGAAAGTTGAGCATATACTTACACTGTTTATTCAATAGATAAGGTTATATTTGTTGTTGATATGCTCTTGCATGGGAGTGCGATTAAACCTTGCTAACTAAATCTACAAATATTTTAGTTTTCAAGGTTATGATGAGGAAACAATCACTATCTTAAATTCACACATTCAGGATGCACGGTTTTGAACATTTGGTACCCAACCTAGTGCTTCGGAAATCTAGTTATTTTTGGAGTTTTTTTTTTGATGATTTTATCTAGGTGGAGTTGGGTTATGGGAGGCAGTTAAGAACCTAAAAAATCACCATTCACCATCTAATCGTTAACAATCCATATCTCATGTATTGGCCATCTAGGGTTTATTGGCATGTAACTTGCTTGAAGCTTAAACTTGATTGTGAGGGTTTTATTTTGTTTTCTAGGGTTTATTAGCATGTAATGTGCTTGGAGCTAAAAGTGATTGTGAGGGTTTTATTTTTGACCATGCTAACAAGGTTTATTGTGTACTTTCACATGCACACATTGAAGATTTACAAGACCTAGCTATGGAGTATCTTAACTCAAATGCTAGATCAACTATGAAAGCTTGAGAAAACTTGGCTATGGAAATATCACACACAAGGAGAATTGCATGAGCATCTCACAAACTCAAAAGTCTCAAGAAGAAATGAATTGCTAGTAAGAGAGAGAGGAGGGCGTGGGTCCTCCAAATCCCTTGTGAGGCAAGCACCTCCTTTACATGCATGGAAAGTCTAGGTGTCAACCATAGGAGTGAGCTACTTGGCCAAGTGGGCCACTTGCACTAATTTACATAACTTAACAAAAGGGGGGTCTCATGCATTTAATTAAAACATGCCCCATGAGTTATGTACAACTTAACTAATGCTTAGCTAAAAAAGGGTAAAATAGGCATTACTCTTCAACACCCCCCCCTTAATGGCAAGTTTATTCAAACTGACACCCAACAAAGTTCTGAACTTTTCAAACTTATCTTTACTAAGTGGTTTAGTAAAAATATCAACTGTCTGGTCGTTGGTGTCACAATAAACTAGCTCGATCTCCCCACTGTGCACTTTCTCTCGTATAAAATGTTGGTCCACCTCTATGTGTTTTGTCCGTGCATGATAGACTGGATTCCTCGCAAGCTGAATGCAGCTTTGGTTATCACAATGTAACAATGTAGGTCTTACTTGAGCAATCTGCATGTCCTCAAGTAGACGACGTAACCAAATGGCTTCACAGGCGGACCTCGTAGTCGCCCTGTACTCAGCTTCGGTAGACGATAGAGCAATAGTAGGCTGCTTCTTACTGCACCACGATATAGCCCCTGAACCTAGGCTGAAACAATAGCCTGTCGTCGATCTCCGATCGTCTCTATCACCTGCCCAATCAGAATCTGAATAACCTTCCAGCTGAAGGTTCCCGTCATCCGTGTATCCAATCCCATAAGTCACTGTCCCTCTCACATATCGTAGGATCCGCTTGGCTGCCTTCCAATGTGCTTCGGTAGGCTTACACATGTATTGACTTGCAATTCCAACCGCATAAGCAATATCTGGCCTGGTGGTAGTAAGGTAAATCAGGCTGCCCACTAACTGATGATAGAGCGTCTCATCTGCAAATGCTGGACCATCATCTTTTGATGGCTTGTTGCTTGCATCCATGGGTGTGCTGATTGGTTTGCTTTCTTGCATGTTAAACCTCTTCAATAATTTCTGTGCATACTTTGCCTGTGAGATAAAAAGACAACGCTTTCCTTTCCAAACTTCAACTCCTAGGCAATAGTGTAGCAAACCCAAATCTCTCATTTCAAACTCATTAGAAAGATTCTTAACAACACAAGCAATAAGCTTCTTATTGCTTCCCGTGATGAGTAGATCATCCACATAGAGCACAACAACCACAAAGTCTTCTCCTTCCCTGAAGACATAAAGATTGCAATCAGATTTACTCTTCTTAAACCCTTGCCTTGCAAAGTACTCGTCAATTCGGCTATACCAAGCCCTTGGCGCCCTTTGAGCCCATACAAGGCTTTCCTAAGCCTGCAAACCAGATTCTCCTTGCTTGTTATTTCAAATCCCTGCGGTTGTTCCATGTAAACCTCCTCCTGTAGGTGCCCATTAAGAAAGGCACTCTTGACATCCATTTGATGGACATCTTAATCAAAATATGAGGCTATAGCCAAAACGGTCCTGATAGATGTCATCTTAGCAACAGGTGCGAATGTCTCATCATAGTCTAGCCCCTCTTGTTGAGCATAGCCTTTTGCCACCAACCTTGCCTTGTACTTGTCCACTGTTCCATCGGCATGAAACTTGGTCTTATAGACCCACTTGCAACCTATTGGTTGCTTCCCTTTTGGCAATGTAGTGAGCTCCCATGTGTCATTCTTGACAATGGAGTCGTACTCCTCCTGCATGGCATGTTGCCATACCTTTTCTCTCACGGCTTCGTGAAAGAACTGTGGCTCATCTGCATTCAGAATAGTGGACATAAGTGTTGAAGAGTAATGCCTATTTTACCCCTTAAGCATTAGTTAAGTTGTACATAACTCATGGGGCATGTTTTTTTAATTAAATGCATGAGACCCCCCCTTTTGTTAAGTTATGTAAATTAGTGCAAGTGGCCCACTTGGCCAAGTAGCTCACTCCTATGGTTGACACCTAGACTTTCCATGCATGTAAAGGAGGTGCTTGCCTCAAGGGATTTGGAGGACCCACGCACTCCTCTCTCTCTCTAGCAATTCATTTCTTCTTGAGACTTTTGAGTTTGTGTGATGCTCATGCAATTCTCCTTGTGTGTGATATTTCCATAGCCAAGTTTTCTCAAGGTTTCATAGTTGATCTAGCATCTGAGTTAAGATACTCCATAGCTAGGTCTTGTAAATCTTCATGGTATCAGAGCAGGTTGTCTAGCCTGTGAGTCTGAGTGTGAGAGAAACTTCAATGCTTAGATTCTTGAGAAGATTCTTATCTTCTACAAGCACCTCAATCTTGAAAGAGGGAGCATTTGATCTACAGGTGTCAGATCAAGTGGAGTCTTGCACTGTTGGAGAGCTATTGGCAAGGGGAGTGGGATGATCCAAAAACTTTCTAAATCTGGCTAAGTTTTGGAGAGTCTTTCTGGAGGAGCTTACACAAAAGTAGGGCGCACTTTCTGTAGGGGCTTCTGGTTTCTGTTCCAGTGGAGCCTAGTGCTTGTGCTAGTGAGGCCACACCAAGTGGCAAAGACAAAAGCAGGAGCTGAAGGGTTGCCTTGAAGTGGCTACATACCCTAGTTTGGGGTTAAACCCTTGTTGCTGGAAGCTGTTCTTTTCTGATCTCTTTCAAGTTGAGCTTCTGTTTTAAGCACAGATTTTAGCATGGCAAGTCTTGGGGAGAGTTTGCTGGGTGAATCTAGCAAACTAGATGGCACAAACTACAGAGTGTGGAAGTTCAAGATAGCCAATATCTTGATGGATAAGAATTGCTGGGAGGTCATGACAGGTACAGAACCTGTACCAACATCTGATCCTAAATTGAAGGACTACATGAACAGGAGACATAAAGCTCATAGGATAATCAATCTTTCTGTCAAGGACAATATTATTCCTCACATTTGCAATGCAAGGGATGCAGCTGATGCTTGGACAATTCTGAAGTCTATGTTTGAAACAGTGGATTCAGCCAAGCTGGTGTATTTGCAAAACAGGTTACATACTCTCAAGATGGAAGCAGGTGCAACAATTGGTGATCATATTACAAAGGTCAAGGAAGATTGGATCAGCTTGCTTCAGTTGGAGAGAAAGTAAGTGACAGGGGTATTGTTCCCATAGTCTTGAACAGCTTGTCATTCAACTATCAAGACTATGTGATGTCCCTTTCTGCTAGGGAGAAACTCCCAACCTTTGGGGAGTTATGTGGTCTTCTTTTACAGGAGGAGATGAGAAGGAAGAATCTTTCTGAAAGGGAAGATAATCCAGAGCTTGCATTTGCTTCTAAGAAGAAGCAAAACTTTCAGAAGAAAGGCAAAGGCAAAAAGAAGAACTCAAAGCAAAGCTTGGAGCAGCAGGTGTCCAAGTTACAGGTTGGAGAGAAGTCAAGCACCAATTCCTCATCTACACCCAAGAGGAAGGGCAACTGCAACTATTGTGGTAAGTATGGGCATTTTGCTTTTGAATGCAAGAAGAAGCAAAGTGATCCGAAGAAGGGAAAGAACCAGCAGAGTCACTTTGTTGACAAAGTTGCAGAGGAGGAGCAATCTGGTGTGCTTGAGCTATTCACCGCAACCCTATCATCTGAATCCACATTGATGGTACATTGATTCTGGAGCCTCAAAGCACATGACACCTCATAGAGATTGGTTCAGCACCTATGAGGAGACAGAAGATGGCCAGCATGTTTGCCTTGGAGATAATTCTACACGTATGGTGAGGGGCAAAGGCACAGTTGCAATACAGCTATCATCAGGTGAGGTGAAGGAAATCAAAAGTGTGTTGCATGTACCAGGGTTGGCTAAGAACTTGTCATCTGTTGGTGCCATTACCAAACAGAACATGGTGGTAGAGTTTAATGATTCTAAATGTTTGGTAAAAGACAAAGATCAAAACTTCAAAGTGGTAGCCAAGGGAATGCAAGAAGGAGGTCTTTACAAGCTTTTCACAACCATTCCTAGCCAAGAGGCCTTGTCTGTAAGAGATACTAATCGGGACAAGCTTTGGCATGAGAGATATGGTCATTTGAGTTACAAAAGTTTGCAAGTTTTGAACAGGCACAAAATGGTAGTAGATCTTCCTAGCATTAAGTCTTCTTCAGATACATGTGAGGCTTGTGCATTAGGGAAGCAACAGAGGAAAAAGTTTCCAAAGGACAAAGCTACCAAGGCCAAGGGCATTCTTGAACTTGTGCATTCAGATTTATGCGGTCCCATGCAGGTCAAATTAGCAGGGGGGGCATACTATCCCATGACCTTCGTAGATGGTTTCTCTCGGAAGGTATGGGTCTATTTTCTAAAACTGAATCTGAAGTGTTCAAATACTTCAAACAGTGGAAAACTATGGTGGAAAACCACACAGGAAAGAGGTTAAAGACTGTCAAGTCAGATAAGGGTGGTGAGTATATTTCTGATGAGTTCAAAGATCTTTGCAAAGCATGTGGGATAAAGAGACAGTTTACTGCTCCACATACACCGCAGCAAAACGGCGTGGCTGAGCGGAAAAACAGGTCTATAGCTGAGTGTGCGAGGAGCATGCTCAAGGCAAAGGGGTTGCCAAATTCCTTTTGGGCAGAAGTGGTAGCAACTGCTGTTTTTCTATTGAATAGAAGTCCAACCAAAGCAGTTGAAGGAATCACGCCAGAAGAGGCATATAGTGGCAACAAGCCCAAGGTGGGCAGCCTTCGAGTATTTGGGTGTACAGCATATGCACATATACCAAAGGACTTGCGGAAGAAACTTGATGCAAAATCCGTAAAGTGTGTCTTTCTTGGGTATAGTGAAGGTGAGAAAGCTTAGTGAAGGTGAGAAAGCTTATGTGCTATATGATCTCGAAAACAGGAGGAAGATCCTAAGTCGAGATGTCATCTTTGATGAAGAGCATGCACCCAAGATACAGGAGCAGGAGAAGGAAGGAATTACTGAGTTCATACCCTTGATTGATTCCACGGATGAGGATCCTAGTCAAGAGTCCTGTAAGCCCCAAGTGCAGGAGCAACAACAGGAAACCGAACCTACTAGTTCGAGACCTCTTTTTGGCCAAGTACCAGAAGCAGAAGTTGGGGACAAACGGAAGACTAAAACAGTACCATGGGATACGTGGTCACCATCCACATCACCTACTGCTAGGAAGAAGCTACCTAGGTGGTATTGGGAAACAATCAAAGAAGGTCAAATGATTGAAGAAGGAGAGAGCAGTGAACAGGGTGTCAGAAGATCTCTTAGGTCTCATGAGAGACAAGAGACTAACTTTGCTCTTATGTCCACTATTCTGAATGCAGATGAGCCACAGTTCTTTCACGAAGCCATGAGAGAAAAGGTATGGCAACATGCCATGCAGGAGGAGTACGACTCCATTGTCAAAAATGACACATGGGAGCTCACTACATTGCCAGAAGGGAAGCAACCAATAGGTTGCAAGTGGGTCTATAAGACCAAGTTTCATGCCCATGGAACAGTGGACAAGTACAAGGCAAGGTTGGTGGTGAAAGGCTATGCTCAGCAAGAGGGGCTAGACTATGATGAGACATTCGCACCTGTTGCTAAAATGACATCTATCAGGAGCGTTTTGGCTATAGCCTCATATTTTGATTGGGATGTCCATCAAATGGATGTCAAGAGTGCCTTTCTTAATGGGCACCTACAGGAGGAGGTTTACATGGAACAACCGCAGGGATTTGAAATAACAGGCAAGGAGAATCTGGTTTGCAGGCTTAGGAAAGCCTTGTATGGGCTCAAACAGGCGCCAAGGGCTTGGTATAGCCGAATTGATGAGTACTTTGCAAGGCAAGGGTTTGAGAAGAGTAAGTCTGATTGCAATCTTTATGTCTTCAGGGAAGGAGAAGACTTTGTGGTTGTTGTGCTCTATGTGGATGATCTACTCATCACGGGAAGCAGTAAGAAGCTTATTGCTTGTGTTAAGAAGAATCTTTCTAATGAGTTTGAAATGAAAGATTTGGGTTTGCTACACTATTTCCTAGGAGTTGAAGTTTGGAAAGGGGAGCATTGTCTTTTTATCTCACAGGCAAAGTATGCACAGAAATTATTGAAGAGGTTTAACATGCAAGAAAGCAAACCAATCATCAGCACACCCATGGATGCAAGCAACAAGCCATCAAAAGATGATGGTCCAACATTTGCAGATGAGACGCTCTATCGTCAGTTAGTGGGCAGCCTGATTTACCTTACTACCACCAGGCCAGATATTGCTTATGCGGTTGGAATTGCAAGTCAATACATGTGTAAGCCTACCGAAACACATTGGAAGGCAGCCAAGTGGATCCTACGATATGTGAGAGGGACAGTGACTTATGGGATTGGATACATGGATGACGGGAACCTTCAGCTGGAAGGCTATTCAGATTCTGATTGGGCAGGTGATAGAGACGATCGGAGATCAACGACAGGCTATTGTTTCAGCCTAGGTTCAGGGGCTATATCGTGGTGCAGTAAGAAGCAGCCTACTATTGCTCTATCGTCTACCGAAGCTGAGTACAGGGCGACTACGAGGTCCGCCTGTGAAGCCATTTGGTTACGCCGTCTACTTGAGGACATGCAGATTGCTCAAGTAAGACCTACATTGTTACATTGTGATAACCAAAGCTGCATTCAACTTGCAAGGAATCCAGTCTATCATGCACGGACAAAACACATAGAGGTGGACCAGCATTTTATACGAGAGAAAGTGCACAGTGGGGAGATCGAGCTAGTTTATTGTGACACCAACGACCAGATAGCTGATATTTTTACTAAACCACTTAGTAAAGATAAGTTTGAAAAGTTCAGAACCTTGTTGGGTGTCAATTTGAATAAAATTGCCATTAAGGGGGGGTGTTGAAGAGTAATGCCTATTTTACCCCTTTTGGCTAAGCATTAGTTAAGTTGTACATAACTCATGGGGCATGTTTTTTTAATTAAATGCATGAGACCCCCCCTTTTGTTAAGTTATGTAAATTAGTGCAAGTGGCCCACTTGGCCAAGTAGCTCACTCCTATGGTTGACACCTAGACTTTCCATGCATGTAAAGGAGGTGCTTGCCTCAAGGGATTTGGACCCACGCCCTCCTCTCTCTCTCTAGCAATTCATTTCTTCTTGAGACTTTTGAGTTTGTGTGATGCTCATGCAATTCTCCTTGTGTGTGATATTTCCATAGCCAAGTTTTCTCAAGCTTTCATAGTTGATCTAGCATCTGAGTTAAGATACTCCATAGCTAGGTCTTGTAAATCTTCAATAAGAGCAAAGTTAGTCTCTTGTCTCTCATGAGACCTAAGAGATCTTCTGACACCCTGTTCACTGCTCTCTCCTTCTTCAATCATTTGACCTTCTTTGATTGCTTCCCAATACCACCTAGGTAGCTTCTTCCTAGCAGTAGGTGATGTGGATGGTGACCACGTATCCCATGGTACTGTTCTAGTCTTCTGTTTGTCCCCAACTTCTGCTTCTGGTACTTGGCCAAAAAGAGGTCTCGAACTAGTAGGTTCGATTTCCTGTTGTTGCTCCTGCACTTGGGGCTTACAAGACTCTTGACTAGGATCCTCATCCGTGGAATCAATCAAGGGTATGAACTCAGTAATTCCTTCCTTCTCCTGCTCCTGTATCTTGGGTGCATGCTCTTCATCAAAGATGACATCTCGACTTAGGATCTTCCTCCTGTTTTCGAGATCATATAGCACATAAGCTTTCTCACCTTCACTATACCCAAGAAAGACACACTTTACGGATTTTGCATCAAGTTTCTTCCGCAAGTCCTTTGGTATATGGGCATATGCTGTACACCCAAATACTCGAAGGCTGCCCACTTTGGGCTTGTTGCCACTATATGCCTCTTCTGGCGTGATTCCTTCAACTGCTTTGGTTGGACTTCTATTCAATAGAAAAACGGCAGTTGCTACCGCTGCTGCCCAAAAGGAATTTGGCAACCCCTTTGCCTTGAGCATGCTCCTCGCACACTCAACTATAGACCTGTTTTTCTGCTCAGCCACACCGTTTTGCTGCGGTGTATGTGGAGCAGTAAACTGTCTCTTTATCCCACATGCTTTGCAAAGATCTTTGAACTCATCAGAAATATACTCACCACCCTTATCTGACCTGAGAGTCTTTAACCTCTTTCTTGTGTGGTTTTCCACCATAGCTTTCCACTGTTTGAAGTATTTGAACGCTTCAGATTTCAGTTTCAGAAAATAGACCCATACCTTCCGAGAGAAATCATCTACGAAGGTCATGAGATAGTATGCCCCCCCTGCTAATTTGACCTGCATGGGACCGCATAAATCTGAATGCACAAGTTCAAGAATGCCCTTGGCCCTGGTAGCTTTCTCCTTTGGAAACTTTTTCCTCTGTTGCTTCCCTAATGCACAAGCCTCACATGTATCTGAAGAAGACTTAATGCTAGGAAGATCTACTACCATTTTGTGCTTGTTCAAAACTTGCAAACTTTTGTAACTCAAATGACCATATCTCTCATGCCAAAGCTTGTCCCGATTAGTATCTCTTACAGACAAGGCCTCTTGGCTAGGAATGGTTGTGAAAAGCAAGTGACTCTGCTGGTTCTTTCCCTTCTTCTGATCACTTTGCTTCTTCCTGCATTCAAAAGCAAAATGCCCATACTTACCACAATAGTTGCAGTTGCCCTTCCTCTTGGGTGTAGATGAGGAATTGGTGCTTGACTTCTCTCCAACCTGTAACTTGGACACCTGCTGCTCCAAGCTGTGCTTTGAGTTCTTCTTTTTGCCTTTGCCTTTCTTCTGAAAGTTTTGCTTCTTCTTAGAAGCAAATGCAAGCTCTGGATTATCTTCCCTTTTAGAAAGATTCTTCCTTCTCATCTCCTCCTGTAAAACAAGACCACATAACTCCCCAAAGGTTGGGAGTTTCTCCCTAGCAGAAAGGGACATCACATAGTCTTGATAGTTGAATGACAAGCTGTTCAAGACTATGGGAACAATACCCCTGTCACTTACTTTCTCTCCAACTGAAGCACGCTGATCCAATCTTCCTTGACCTTTGTAATATGATCACCAATTGTTGCACCTGCTTCCATCTTGAGAGTATGTAACCTGTTTTGCAAATACACCAGCTTGGCTGAATCCACTGTTTCAAACATAGACTTCAGAATGGTCCAAGCATCAGCTGCATCCCTTGCATTGCAAATGTGAGGAATAATATTGTCCTTGACAGAAAGATTGATTATCCTATGAGCTTTATGTCTCCTGTTCATGTAGTCCTTCAATTCAGGATCAGATGTTGGTACAGGTTCTGTACCTGTCATGACCTCCCAGCAATTCTTATCCATCAAGATATTGGCTATCTTGAACTTCCACACTCTGTAGTTTGTGCCATCTAGTTTGCTAGATTCACCCAGCAAACTCTCCCCAAGACTTGCCATGCTAAAATCTGTGCTTAAAACAGAAGCTCAACTTGAAAGAGATCAGAAAAGAACAGCTTCCAGCAACAAGGGTTTAACCCCAAACTAGGGTATGTAGCCACTTCAAGGCAACCCTTCAGCTCCTGCTTTTGTCTTTGCCACTTGGTGTGGCCTCACTAGCACAAGCACTAGGCTCCACTGGAACAGAAACCAGAAGCCCCTACAGAAAGTGCGCCCTACTTTTGTGTAAGCTCCTCCAGAAAGACTCTCCAAAACTTAGCCAGATTTAGAAAGTTTTTGGATCATCCCACTCCCCTTGCCAATAGCTCTCCAACAGTGCAAGACTCCACTTGATCTGACACCTGTAGATCAAATGCTCCCTCTTTCAAGATTGAGGTGCTTGTAGAAGATAAGAATCTTCTCAAGAATCTAAGCACTGAAGTTTCTCTCACTCTCATACTCACAGGCTAGACAACCTGCTCTGATACCATGAAGATTTACAAGACCTAGCTATGGAGTATCTTAACTCAAATGCTAGATCAACTATGAAAGCTTGAGAAAACTTGGCTATGGAAATATCACACACAAGGAGAATTGCATGAGCATCTCACAAACTCAAAAGTTTCAAGAAGAAATGAATTCCTAGTAAGAGAGAGAGGAGGGCGTGGGTCCTCCAAATTCCTTGTGAGGCAAGCACCTCCTTTACATGCATGGAAAGTCTAGGTGTCAACCATAGGAGTGAGCTACTTGGCCAAGTGGGCCACTTGCACTAATTTACATAACTTAACAAAAGGGGGGTCTCATGCATTTAATTAAAACATGCCCCATGAGTTATGTACAACTTAACTAATGCTTAGCCAAAAAAGGGTAAAATAGGCATTACTCTTCAACACACATAATCCCCCTCCCTCCAAAATATAAAAATCTAATATTTATGACTCTGCTTAAGTTGTAATACAAGAGTTTAGGGTTGGTGGGCTAATACATGAGGCTTTTGGGTTTGTATTGCCTTAAATTTCAGATTTTAACTTCATATGGCAGGGGCTTATATGAATAAGATGTATAGTAAGTATTTGTAATAATGTTAATGCATATAATGGTTTTATATACTATTAACAGGCTAACATGAATATGTGCCCATGAATGGGTTGGATTAGTTGTAAAAACTATGTCAGCAAGTTTTAATTGTTTGTTTTTGTGTACATAATGTATTTCATAGTAACATTTTGAACTGTCAGGGACATTGAGTGCATGGTGTGATGCTTTAGGGCTTAGGTGTGTTATGATGTAGCTTTCATATGTGATAATGTTGGGGATAGAAGCACAATGCACATTGCAGACTTCAATATTTACTTCATTATAAACCTAAACTAGTTATCGTATAGCATATCTTTACCAATACATATCTAAATTACCAATCTCGTTCATGTGAAATTTAAACTACTATCAAACATTCACTAAGACATTGATGCCATTCTAAATAGCTGTAGCCGACATGACAATGCAACTAGAATGTTAGAAGTTGAGACACCACAATGTCACATAAGGCTCAAATTTGAAACTGAAAACCATAAATGTTTCAAAACAATCCAAAAAGTGTGTCGTTTAGAGTGTGGCCAATGGCCCAATACCCAAGTCAAATCATGGGCTCATGAGATGTAATAACATTGGTGTTATTAGCATGTACATAACATTGACAAGTACATGCTGATAACAGCAATGTGTGTAGAAAACACTAATGTCGTTAATCCGTAGTTATGCCGTTTTGACAAGGTCTGCTCACAAATATTAGGGGATGATGAGAAGGATGAGAGTGAATTCTCCATAGACATGTGGCTCCTTCTCCCTTGGTTGTTGCCTTAAGGTCTACCATGACCCCATCGGGACTTTGCTGTCTCTGCCCGAGATGTTGTTGCTACCCTTGGCTCCACATGCAAATCCATGAGCTTGACTTAGCTTGAACCTCTTGGCCTGCCCCTATCTTCACGAATAGGTGATGCGGGTTGGGGCCATATCTCTGCCTTTGGGTCAACATGCAATCCCTCCTCACCGATACCCTCATTTGTATTCTCATATGACATGGGTCTTGTTGACTTGTCAACATTTTAGGGCGTCAGTCCTGCCACTCCTAGTTTATGATACACTATCCTAAACAAAAGCTTAGCATGCAACTTTGAGGTCCATTAACTCCAATTATAATTTTTTTACAATTTACTTACAAAGGTCACCATAGGTCAGTGATTGAAGTAATTTGAATGATTAAAATAATTACAAAATGTACATTTGTCCGTGAAAACTGTAAATAATCGGTTAGGGAGTAAAAGCCGTATAGTTGCTGATGCAGTACACCAACTGTTCACATTGCTTAATAAAAAGCCTATCATGTATGCGAAACCACGTGCTCTAATTTCACTCATAGGCCAAAGAAGAGCAATCTTGGCAAATACATGTGTGGCAGATGCAGATAGAGAAATGGTCCTTTGGCCAATAATGCCCCACCACGGAATTGACTCCAATAAAAACTCTCTTTCCGAAACAACCTTGCCTTTACTCAACATCAAGTTTTTGCCTCTCAATCCACCACAACAATGGTCCATTACTAGGGAAAACATTGCAGGCCATCTAACTATTCACGTGGTCCGTGTTGATGCGTGTGCGGCCTTTTGCCTTCAACGTGTGAGCAATTGGGTGAATTGACTCGTGGAAAAGTTCCACCTGGTGGGCCATTGGGCTTGCATCTTTTACATATTTGCACATGCCGCAAAGAGATTGCTATCAGTTCGGGAGAAAACAATCGAAAAGGCATCTTTTGAAAAATTGCATGTTACAAAAAAAGAATGACAAATATGTTCGTTCAATGAGACGGGGTCTACCGTTTGTGAAGGCCGTCTCAATTTGACGCATAAACTCATAGATGAGGCCAAATGTAGCCCTGTCGATCCACCAATCGCAACATTTGATACCGGTTGTTCAATTTTGTCACCAAGACTCATTCCTAACGAATGTCGTCTAAAACCTAAAGTTTGCTATCTTGCAGCTGTAGCTCCATTCTGCAAACTTAGGGCAGCTGTGACGTTTTCATAGCTTGCAAAAAGCTTATTTTTGATTTATCACCTTGTTGGCTTAGTCAATAGTAATTTGCCATCCTTGCCTTTTACTTGCACAACATGCTCTTATAGAATAATGTTGCAGCAAGCAATGATACTCTTGCAAATCAATGTAGGGATATAAAATTTAGTTGCATTTTCTTGGTTGACCTATGAAATTCATGTTTATGTGGTGACGATAGCTTATTATTACATTTGACAAATCTTTTTAGTGCTGAAGATGAATGTTTGTTGAGAAAAGTTGCACTAATTTGTTTTTCACACTTGTCAAAGCTTGTGATTCTTTGTGTTGTTTGCTCTTGATTCCTTGTGTTGTTTTGACTAAATCAAGCGTTTGACAGCTCGGAAGATGCTGCGTCTGTGGAAGCTTTATATGAGCATGGTGTAAAAGAATATCTGGTATGCCCCTTTTTCTAAAGCTTTCTCACTTTGGTCTTGGCACTATTTATGCTGCTTGTGCATTTGATAACATAATGTCTTGAGTTTGTGCAGTCTGTACCTCTTTGGGTTGAATACCTTGAATTTGTAGAGGAACATGATGCAGCAGTCAGTCAATGTACCTCTCAAGGTTTGGCAAAGATGAGGGCACTTTTTGAACGTTCCCTTGGTGCAGCAGGCCTGCATCTAGCAGAGGGTTGGAAAGTTTGGGAAGCATATCGAGAATTTGAGCAAGCTGTTTTGTTGACCATTGCTGAAGATAATATAGAGGTATGAATTTCTTTTATGCTTCAATTCGTTATTGAGGTATTATAAGCTGCATGTAGTTCTAGAAGATTTCGTTTGCAGGTAGCAACATAGATGAATAAGTGCTCGATTAGGACTCTATTAGATTGTTGTCTATGGATGCTTATGGCATGACAAGAACAAGATAAGGGGCTTTTGGCTTGTGGCCTTGAATGCAAGCGTGTGTAGCGATGCACGTGCGTGTGTACACAATGTGTATTTGTATATATATATATATATATATATATATATATATATATATATATATCTCATAGATGCATGGGACGTTCCGGAACGTGTTCTGGGTCAAAAACCCGGAATGCTGCCCCGAAACCCCCTTTTTTTTTGTGCAATATAGATGTATTGCTCTGTTTTTTATGGGGAATTCAATAATATGTTTTTCAAATTTTTTTATGCATTACAAAAGCCAAATCTGGTTGAATACTAGGTATTTCAAATTCACTAATACCTGGTGTGCTTATTTATTGATTAACTGATCAATGCATCTCAAGTCTACAGTGAAAATTTCAGCATTCGGGAATATTGTCCTCAATGAAATAGTCAGTGATCTCACTGACTCTGTGCTAGCATGACACAAGGACTCCCTCTCTGATGATTAGGCTGATGTTGGTGGTGGTGATGCCTTGGCTATGTGTCTGCGTGTGCTGCTACTCCCGCCTTTGCCTTTGCCTCTACCTCTCTCCCGAGTCCCCAACTTGGAGCTTGAATATCTTCCTGTTTCAGAGGTCTTGGTTCAGCTGCGTTTGATATCCAGTTCCCGACAGGGGGGTGTGGGGGGGGCTTGCCCCTCCACATCGGGATGTGTTCCGCTGTGTCCGTGACATATTTGTATCCACACACACATACATACATCTATATATGTATGTGTGTGTAAATAAATAAATGAATAAATAAATATATATATATCTATATGTAGAATCTCAGAGATGTGCGTCCACCCCGGACGTGGCCATTTTGCGGCCGTGTCCATTTTTTTTTTATAGCTTTTTAACACTAAAAAAAAAAAATTTGCGTCCGGATGCGGACGCGCCCCAAGACGCGCGTTCGCGCCCGGGGTCTGCGACGTTAGATGTAGATATATATATATATATATATATAATGTTTGCATAGTGCGTTCCGGAACATGTTCTGGGAAATCCCATTAGGGTTTTCGGAACACTGTTGTTTTTACCCTTTTAATTTTTTGTTTTGTTTTTTGAGGTATAAATCGGTTTTTAGTGTTTGTAAATGTTTCTAGGCCTAAAAGAATTGTGTGTCAAAAAACTGTTTTAAGGTCATTTTTTTGATTTATTAGTTAATTACTAAAAAAAAGCCGTTATTCAATGACATTTCGTTCAATATCTCTCGATTTTTATATTCTAAAGAGATGGTGAATGAGATCACAAGATTTGGCCTTCCATATGACCCTCCTAGCTATGAGGCATTGAGGACCAAGCTATTGCAAGATGAGAAATCAGCTATAGCTAGCTTTGGAGCCAATCAAAGAAGGGTGGCAAAAACATAATGTAACCCTCATTGGAGATGGTTAGAGTGACACAAGGGCTAGATTAATCCAAGGATTTATTTGTAATTCACGAGGGAAGTGATTCTTTGTGAGCTCAATCAACAACTCAGAGGGAGGAGTGAGGCTATTGAGTATGTTGGATCTTTGAATGTCATACAATTTGTTGCAAATGGAGAGAATTTTAACATGGCAGTAGGAGCTATCATCAAGGCACGCTATCCCCACATTTGTTTTAGGGCCTGCATAGCCCATTGTCTAAAAAATCTCTTGAAGGACATGGGAAAGTTGCCATACAATTTATCTATCATTGAGATCGGGAGAGAAGTGGTGACATTTGTAACTCAACACCACTACATTCTTGCCATATATCGCAAGATAGCTATAAAAGACCTCTTGAAGTACTCAAAGACATGTTTTGAAGTTAGGACCCACGAGTCACTACATGACAAAAATTGGGTCCAATTTAACTTAAGACAAACTTAAGATGGCCTAAATAACTAAATACCCATGGTTCCACAAATCTCGACCTTTTGGGTCAAAGTAACCTATGGATTAAGCATAGTCATTGATTTCTAACAGGAGGTGAGTTCACATCTACAGAGAGTTCCAGGAATTCTGCAAAGAACATGGAATCAAGAGACAATTTGCTTCGACAGATACACCATAGCATAATGGAGTAGCCGAGAGAAAGAACAGGTCCATTGTGGAGTGCTCGAAGCATGCTACAAGGTAAGAACCTCAAGAATCATTTGTGGGGCGAAGCAGTTTGTATAGCAGTTTACTTACTCAACAGAAGTCCTACAAAAGCCGTTCTCAATCAAATTCCAGAAGAAGCTTTCACAGGTATAAAACCTAAAGTGGATCATCTACAAGTTTTTGGTTGTATTGCATATGCTCATGTTCCTAAAGATCATCGTCAAAAACTTGATTCAAAGGCAATCAAGTGTTTATTCCTTGGTTATGATTAGGAAGAGAAGGCATATCGCCTTTATAATCTTACCAGTAGGAAGGTGATTATGAGCAGGGATGTTGTGTTCGAAGAAGGTGAGTCTTGTAACCTAGAAGATCACGAGGAAGATGTATTTTCTCCTACATCAAAAACTCCGGTTATAGATGATGTTCAGAAAGATACAGGAAATTGAACCAAGGGTGAGTACACAGGTGGATCTTGGTAAACCAAAGGAAAGGTCAAGAGTATTTTCATACATATTCTCCTTCTACGTCACCTACAAAGAAATCACCAAGATGGTATTGTGAGACTATACAAGATAGTCAAATGTTGGATGAGGGAGAATCGAGTCAACAAGGAGCTAAGAGATTGACACGTTCAGGTGGATACTATCGTGAAGCTAGTGAAGAAACACATTATGCGTTTATGGAGCATAGATTGCTATTTTTGAGACTTCATAATTAGCATAATTGCTTTTACCAAATGGTATAGTAGGCAAATAGCTTTTGCTTTATAGCAAGGCCAATCTCTATAAGAGCAAATGGGCGCCCTCCTTCATGATAATTCAATTCAGTTCATTGTTTATGAAGCATAGCTTCTTGTGATTCCTCTTCTTCTTCAATAAAGTTTCTTCTTCCACTTGAGTTTGGTGTTTTGAGTGAGTACTAATAAGATTAGTCTACTTTGAATTGAGAATCACTTTGATTCTATCACTGGGTGCCTGCTTAAGTCCATATAGTGCCTTATCCAACTTGCAAACCTTGTCTTCATGTCTTGCTGCTATGTATCCCTCTGGTTGCTCCATGTAGACTTCCTCTTTTAAAAATCTATTCAGGAATGCACTCCACATCCATTTGTTGAATATCCCATCCATACTGAGCTGCCAATGATAAAAACCATCCTCATAGTAGTAGACTTAGCAATTGGTGAAAAAGTTTCTATATAGTCAATCCCTTCCTGTTGAGCATAACCTTTGCCACCAATCTTGCCTTATGTTTATCTATAGAACCATTTGATTTGTACTTAGTTCTATAGACCCACTTGCATCCAATGGCCTTTTTACCTGTAGGTAACCGAACAAGTCTCCAAGTCTTGTTCTTCATGATTGAGTCGTACTCCTCATCCATAGCTTTCCTCCAAATGTCCTCTTTTTCAGCCTCCCTGAAAGTAGATGGATCCTTGTTTTCCAATAATTGTGGCCATATATGCAAATGTACATCCCCATCCTCATGATGATCCTCTTGTCGAACTTCCTGTTGATCTTGATCTTCATGGTGATCCTCTTGTCGAACTTCCTGTCGATCCTGATCTTCATGTTGCTTTTCAAGTCTAGCCGATCTCCTAGTCCCATGTGCACTGGACTCTCCCTGTTCCATAATGACACTATCCTTGGTAGTTTCATAGTACCATCTAGGCAATCTTCTAGCTTCTAATGTAGGAGCTTCCTGCTTGGTGAAGTAGGAGGTGAATAAGTATCCCATATGCTTGATCTCTCCTTCCTTTTTCCTTTCTCATCATTGGTCACTTTAGGTACTTGGATTGGTGTAGGTGATACATCTGTCAATTGTGTAAGCTTCCTCTGAAGTCTGATCCTCTACAACCTTTGTAGGACTTCGATTCAAAAGATAAACCGCCATCTTAACTGCTTCACCCCAAAACATATTTGGAAGATTCTTACTCTTGAGGATACTCCTCTCAGTTTCCAGTATAGACCGGGTCTTTCTTTTCGCAACTTCATTCTGTTGAGGCGTGTCCGTGTTTGCAAATTCTCTTTATACCATGATCTTTGCAAAGCACCTGAAATTCCGTAGAAATATACTCTCCCCCTTTGTCCGTGCGAAGTATCTTGATTTGTCTATCTGTTTCTTTCTCCACTTGCGTCTTAAACCATGTGAAATACTTAAATGCTTCATCCTTATTCTTGAGAAGATAGATCCACGTCTTCCTAGAATAGTCATCCACAAACACCACGAAGTAACTTGCTCCCCCATAAGACTGAGTTCTCATAGGACCACACAAATCTGTATGAACAAGTTCTAGAACATTTTTCGCCCTAAATGTACTAGACGCTGTAACCATGTTGTATTTCCTGAAGACTTGTAGACAATTGCAATTCAGATGTCCAAACCTTTTGTGCCATAACTTACTCACCGATCCAATATCTGCAACACTTGCATGATGACCCACCACTTGAACTTGAAGTTTGTACAACCTTCCTGCAAGTATGCCTTCAACTACTACTTCATTGTCCTTCCTCTTGATGAGACTCCGCTCTTCATCAAACTGCAGACAGGTCGAGCAATGGATCAGAACGATCCTACTACTGCACGAAGGCAGTGGTCGACTGATTCTCTCAGTGCGTGCACTACAACAACAATAGGCGAACACAAGAGTAAACTAGAGCTTAATTGCGCGGTTGTTTGCGAAAGCAGAAGAGCAGACAATCAGACAAAGCAGTAAGAAAGTCAGACATGAAGGTGTAGTAGCAACGCATACAATTCTGACAAGAATCTTGAACGCAATAAAAACAATGATTGATTCAGATTGATGTATAGAAATACAAGTCAGATTGATGCTATGAGCACAAGACAATAGCGGACGAAACCACGTGCTCTGGAAGCTAGCTCCGCTCTGTAAAAGCTATGAGCTTATTACTGACAATCAGTCTGAAAGAAAGAATCGATGCATGAAAGCATCTATGGTGTCTGTCTTTCTAATTCACTATCCTTCAACATACAGATTAGATTACAATAGTCATATATATATATATAGTTTTACATTTGTGTAGATGAGTGTACAAGAAGATGGCGCGGAGCCGTTATGCCGTCTGGAGTAGATCGTGGCGGCTGCTGTCATTGTCAAGTAGTTGCACAATACAGGAAGTGAGCGTGAAGGCTTTGACTATTCGGAGTCGAGTATGTCGCTGCCGATAATCGAGTCCGACCTCCCGATAAGTCGGCCAAGTCGACTAGTTGACAAGTCGAGTGCCGCTTTCATGCTTGTCGTCGATAATGAGGTATTTCTGCAGACTGTGCGACAATGTGTGTAAAACTGCAGCAATATGAATGGAACTAGATTAACGTGGGATTCAGGAGAGTGGAGTAATAAATCCAACACCCCCCCTTAATTTGGATCCGTGAATGCCTTGATCTTCAGACTAAGCAATGCACAAAATTTATTCTGTGCATTAATGCTCAATGCCTTTGTAAACACATATGCAATCATGTCTTGCATCCGACAGTACCTTAAGCTTACCTCTCTGTCGAGAACCTTACCCTGACATAGTGATATCGAATCTCAATGTGCTTACTCCTAGAGTGAAATCTAGGGTTGGCCGATAAGGCAATAGCACTTTGATTATCACAAAATACAATTGTCGAGGTGTACTGATTTAGGCTAATCTGACAGTAAATTTCTCAACCAAAATGCTTCTTTAATAGCTTGAGAAGCAGCACTCTGCTTCTATAGAGGTTACGATTGTTCCAAGAGATGGGACCGCCGTTGAGGAAGAATGTAAATCCAGATGTGGATTTACGAGTATCTACATCTCCTCCCCAGCTTGCATCAGAATATCTACTGAGCCGATGGAGATTGTCGTCGTTGACTTCCCCATAGCAGATGCATTGGTCCATTGTAGCTCGAACATATCTCATGACTCTTATAAGAGCTTTCCAATGGGTGATGCCAAGATTAGCCATGAATTGGCTTAGTGAGCTGACTGCAAAAGCGATATCAGGTCTTGTGTAGACCATTGCATACATGAGAGGTCCAAGTATCGATTGATATGGATACTCTCTCATCTGCTCCTCTTCCTGCTTGGTTTGAGGACATTGGTCCTTTGACAATCGCAGGCCTGGATCCATCGGTGAGTGAGCTAGTTTGCAATTGATTAGATTATATCTGATAAGATTATCGTGAAGATACCTTTGCTGAGTGATATAAATCAGACGTTTCGCTTTGCCTCTATGGATATGGATACGTGGACAGTAGTGAGCTTCACCCAAATCGGTCATGTCGAATCAGAAGACAGCATCTGTTTAGCATCCTTCACCTGATCGGTACTGTTGCTGAAAAGCAACGTATTGGCGACATACAAGGTGATGATAATGAAGGAATGCTACACGGACTTGAAATAAACATTGGAATCGGCAGTGCTTGGTTGAAAATCGTGTTGGATGAGGAATGTGTTAATCCTCTGAAACCAAGTTCTTGCTGATTGTTTCAAGCCATAAAGTGCTTTATGGAGTTTACAAATGCGATGCTTCATACCTTCGAGATTCCAAGCCATGTGCACTCCTGGATCATGACACGTGGCAACCATGCAGGTTCACGAGTCACCGGTCAAGTCTAGAGGCCCAGTCATTGTCTGGTCTCAAGTCTGGGTTTGGGACCCAAGGGAGTTGGGTCCCTAACACCTATAGTCTATGCACATACGCATAGAACCATCTTTTTTCTTAACCAACAAAATGGGCACGGCCCATGGTGATTTACTAGGGCGTATAAACCCTTTAGCTAAATATTCTTGCAGCTGCCGCTCTACCTCTTGGTGTTCCGAGTGGCTTAACCTATAAGGAGGCTTACTAATAGACTTTGTCCCGGGTACAAGCTCTATAGGATGATCTGCCTCTCTTCTTGGGGGAAACCCGGAAGGCAAATCACTAGGAAAGACGTCTTTAAAATCATTTAAAATAGTTTGCAAACTCACATCTCTCTCACTTCTCTCAACATAAGAAACACATTTCTTTGGATACGGAAAGTTAAACTTGAAGTACTTGAAAAGCTTTAAGAAGTAAGGAAACAAAGAAATACCTTTTCCACTTTTTGTTTCCGCATTAACCGCTTCAACTGCACAGAAGAGACAACTGGCGAAGCCGACACACTTGCATTTGCAACCAACTTAACTTTCTAACCTTTATGAATGAATGCCAAAGTTTTATCAACATAACTACAAACAAGACCACCAGTAGTTTCTAACATAAACAACCACTCACGACCAAGTATAACATTTGCCAATGTTGGAATATCAATCCACACTCTAGAGAGAACTATCAAACAGGGCGGATAGCTCAGTGGTAGAGCATCCCATCTGGTATGAGGGAGGTCTTGGGTTCGAATCCTAGTCTGTCCATCCATATTATGATTTATGGATTTCTAACATGGTATCAGAGCCAAGTTAGACCTAACAGTTCATGGTGTCAAAGCCATGGTTAGGTGGCCCAAGTTGTGGGGCAGGTGATAGCTAGGACCCCAACCAAGTGTGGCTTGAGGGGGGGTGTTAGGGACCCAACTCCCGAGTCCCTTGGGTCCCAAACCCAGACTTGAGACTGGACGATGACTGGGCCTGTAGACTTGACCGGTGACTCGTGAACCTGTATGGTTGCCACGTGTCATGATCCAGGAGTGCACATGGCTTGGAGTCTCTCTCCTTGGAGGTATACAAGGGGAGGAGGACTCATTTGCCATCCATTCTGTCTACCTAGGAGGAGGTGGAAGGAGAGCGTGTGCACGGCCAGGATGTGTTGCTAGCATGAGGCAGGATATGGCTGAGAGCCTAGGCGGTGGTATGGGACGCCGTCTGGGATGGAGGTCGGATCCAGCTTGATACGGTCACAGGCCAGGGCACGGTGGGTGGACCCGGATTAGGTCCTTTGGCGGGGTGGAACGTGAATCGTTCGGTCTCTCGTGGTTAACCGGCACCTGGAGGTTTGCAGTAAGTAAGATTGTAACATATGGTATCAGAGCCACTGCATGCTGAAAGCAAGTGCGTTGATCCGTAGAGTTTTTCTTGTAAGTTTCGGCGCTTTTGACGGATTTCAAAACGGGTTTAAAACGCATTTTTTATGCGTGTTTTTTTATTCTTCCTTCCGCTGTTTTTTTTAAAAAATTCAAGTAAGTTTTTTAAAAAAAAGTGGTAGGGGCCCTAAGGAGGACCTGCCACGTGGCACTGTCCAGGGAAGGACAGGTGGCGGTCGATCTTTAAGTTGAAGCTCAATCCAGATGGCTCGACAACCAAATGGAAAGCTCGACTAGTCGTCAAAGGATATGAACAAAGCTATGGGATTGACTACAAAGAGACTTTCAGTCCAGTTGTAAGACTTCAGTCAATTCGATCTTTATTTGCTTTCGCAGCTACCGAAGATCTGGAAGTTCATTAGATGGATGTTCAGATAACATTCTTGAACGGATACATACAAGGAGATATTTACATCTATCAACCTGAAGGTTACGTCCTTCAAGGCCAAGAACACAAGGTATGTAAGCTGCAGAAAGCTCTCTACGGGCTAAAGCAAGCTCCAAGGGCCTGGTTCGATAGAATCAATCAACTCGTGTTGTAACACGACTTCATCCCTAACTCTGCTAACTCTAATGTTTATCTAAAGCTATGTTATAATAGCTCTATATGTTGATGACTCTCTGATCATCAGCAATTCAAATCAGGTGTTTCATGAGACAAAGTCGCTATTGTCGAAGGAATTCGAACCGACTGATTCAAGCCCTGTGCATTACCTACTCGGGATCGAGATAACCAGAGACCGAGCAAATAGAAGGATCGCGATAAGCCAAGAAAAGTATCTAACCAGTGTACTTTACAGGTATGGCATGGAAAACTGCAAGTCGAGAGACTCGCCTATGGATCCAGGATTTGAAGGACATGTGTCCGACGACTGAAGCAGAGAAGGAGATGTGCAAATACCCCTATCAGTTGGTAGTCGGATCGATCATGTATGCCATGGTTTGCACTCGACTTGATCTAGCCTATACAGTCAGCACACTTTCACAGTTTATGTCGAATCCCAGCCCACCTCATTGGAAAGCTCTACTTAGAGCACTAAGATACATCCAAGCCACTAAGCACTATGCTCTGTGTTATAATGGAAATACAGAGGACGCTCTGACGTTACTTGCTTATTCCGACTTTGATTGGGCTGGAAATGTGGATACACGAAAATCCACTTCTGGCTATCTATGCTTTCTAGCAGGAGGACCCATTTCATGGAATAGTCGAAAGCAGAAATGCATTTCTTTGTCTTCCACGGAGTCCGAATATGTTGCAGAGATTTGTGTAAGACCGATAAGTACTTTGGTCGTATTTGGCCAGACGTTCTGGCAGGTACTTCTAGATCTAGTGGTGAACTTGGAATGCATGATTCCAAGATTTCTCCTGAGGACAAGATATTAAGAGACTATTCCATTAGGAATGGGTTACTTTTCCGGAATGGAAAAGTTTGTGTGTTATAAAATCCTGATATTAGGGCCCAAATCCTGCATGAATGTCATGATAGCCCGTGTGCGGGGCACCCTGGCTCACAAAGAACACTTGACCTAATAAAAAGGAACTTTCATTGGCCAAATCTAAAAGGTCAAGTGGAGGCATATGTTCGCAAGTGTGGGCAATGTCAGGTTAATAAAGCTGAAAGACTTAAGGCAGCTGGCTTGTTACTTCCTTTGGAAATTCCCGAAAGAAAGTGGGAAAGTATTTCCATGGATTTTGTGGTTGGGCTACCTCGGACGGAGAAACAAAATGATGCTATTTGGGTTATAATTAATAGGTTAAATAAAATGGTGCAATTCATTCCAACCAAGCAAACTGTCAAAGCTTCCGAACTTGCTCAGCTTTTCGCGGAAAAGTTGTTTAGGTTGTTTGGTTTGTCGAATGATATTGTTAGTGATCGGGATTCTAAGTTCACTGGCAAATTCTCGCAAGCGGTCTTTGAGAAATTGGAGACCACATTAAGTCTAGGGTCTTTTGGTATATGTTATATTTAGAATGATTAGCGCGAAAGCTTTACTATCCTTCGATTCCATTTGGAGTTGGCTGTGCGTCTTCAAGCCTTCAATTCGATTCCTGTGACAACATCCCATGGCTCATTGGCAATTAGCAAGGTCTTTATCGTAAATTTCCACAAATGATAATTGGATCCATTTAACTTGTCTAGGGTGAGACCAACTCTATTTTGTGAATCCATCTGGAAGTTAGTCTGTCGATGAGTCAATGACTTAAGAATGAAAAATAGTATCTGATAATGTCAAGACACCGTTACCATGCAACGCTTGAATTGGAAATCAATAGAAAATGATCTGATACCAGAAATTACAGCTCTGATACGATATTGGAAGAAGGAAAGGATGCTCGATAGAGAAACGGCTGCATTCGATAGATGCACTATCACGCTTTGCGGAATAATCCTTCTCCTAATGTATGACTACGCCTATCAAATTCAAACAAAACTATCGCGACTATTTCCACGTTCGAATTCGAAGTGATTCTAACTTTAAAATCATCAGAATCTGTTAGATAGATTTCGTAGTGCTATCGAATATAGTAGTATTTGAGTGTTCGACAGTTCAGACAAAACTATAAGAGAACGTAATCAAATTACAATAGAATAGAGAAGCATTCGATATCTGACATAATACTGAACGCGATGAAACTGTATGATTAATTCAGTAAGTAGCATGTACAAATCAAAAGTATCGAACATTTGATTGACTTTGCAGTAAGCGTTTCTAGTTATGCGCTATATTAATCTCCAAGATCAATATGCAAAAGAGCAAGAAGTTAACCTAGAAAGTGATCAACTATTTATACTAGTTATGAATGTCGTTTAGGCTTATCCAAATGTTAGTTGAGCAGCATTTGGTTGCAGAGCAATTGGAGGTTAAAATTGCGATGTCACTTATTCGATTGGGCTTCCTGGAAGCTACTTGCAAAAACTGTTAGGGCGAGTCGTTAGCTTCAAAACAAGTGAAAACAAGTTCTGTTAACATTCGATAGTTCGAACACCTTCGATACTCTTTGTCGTTGTCGAACCCGACTGCTAGCCATTCCCGTGTATTTCTGCAGACATTGTAAAAATATGAGTAAAATTGTAAAACTGGATAGATGAATTGGATGTAGATTAAAGATCAATTATTCCGATAAATCCATCAGTTTGTTGTCTCCAATAAAAATCGCAATTGTAGATAAAGCTTATAGAATCTCCTCATTCATGATTCACGTGCATTGTGCAAGCAGAGAATGCTATAGAACCATGCTTGATGATGTTTTTTTTGGGCCAAGTACATTGTTTGTTATCCATTGTTTCTCCCATCATACACATGATGCGACTTTTAGATGGTGACGAGCCTTGTATTGTTGGCAAAGTATATGAGTGCCTAGACAAAATGGGTAGTGCACATCTAGAGGACTAAGCTTGATGTGATAAGATTTGAGTAGCTGTGAGAGCTAAACAGTGAATGGAACAACAATGAACCCTTGACAGCACCAAGGAGATGGCCTTTCAGCCTAGTGAGAGTGCTGACAAAACGAGCATGACAAAACCTACAGGACCATCCACGTGTCCTAGACCAAACGTCAGACCTAACGAACTCGGGGTCTTGGTCTACCTCACCTCAAAGCTCAGACATATCTCGAGCAGGCATGGTGTGAGACGGTAAAGGAAATAGGGAGTACGGAAGTGAAGTATGGAAGAAGTGCAAGACAAGACAAATGCAAAAAACTTGATTTTTGGCTCCAAATAAAACCCTAATCCATAAACCCTATCCTTATCTCTCTAGATGAGCTGGTACAGTCTCTCTCTAGGCTGTCCCGAACTCTCTCTATGATCTTAAATGCCTAAACCCTAAAAATAGACCTATTTGCATGAGGGAATGTCAAAAAACCTGATCTTTTAGCAAAAAAAACAACCCTACAACTAAACCCTATTTTTCTCTCTCTACAGAGGCCGCTACAGTCTCTCTCTACCCTGCCCTCTTCTCTCTCACCAATCTGAGCAGCACTCTCTCAGAAACCTCCACCTACTCTCTCAGAAACCTCCACCTGCAAAAATGAGAAATGAGGGTCAAAAAACGAGCTATAAGGGGTTTGGGGGGGGAATTTAGGATATTAATTAATTAATTATTTAGGTGAACTGTACCACGGTTCAAGGAACCGTGGTACGGTTCCTGCCACGGTTCCCAGAACCCACGGTTCTAGGAACCGTGGGTTCTATGTTCTATACATAGTAGGGCCAGACATGAGGGTCCAGGCCGGACGCGGGCAATCTGCGTCCGCGTCCGGCGTCCGGACCCGGACGTGTCCGACCCCCGGACGCGGGGTCGGACGCGTCCAATTTTTTTTATTCTTTTAAGCCTAAATAACACCAAAAATTTTAAAAAAAAAGGGTGGACGTGTCCACCCCTGGCCGCACCCTTGGCGTGTCTGCGTCCGGGGGTCCCTACCTTAGATACATACACACACAGTGACACACACACACACATGTATATTTATGTACACACACACCATAGTTGCAATCACGAGTTGCAATTTACAATTATGGTAGGGTTTTGAGAATTGTTTTCTTTTTGGTGGACAATATGGGTATCAGATTGAAGCTCTTGGCGAGAGCAGTCCATTTCTGTAGGTGGTTGCAGTTTCAAGTACATTGCGGTCTAGTTCGGAGTAGATATATAGTTGGAATAATGTTTTACGCTAGATTCGAATGAAATCTTTGACCGTTGAAGCAACCGGTCTGTGGGCAATATGGGTATCAAATTGAAGTCCTAATCAAGGGCAAGACATTTATGTAGGTTCCCAGTAGTTTCAGGCACAATGCAGTCCAGTTCAGGGCCTAAGGAGCTTCTACTGAGAATCCGTATAACTTTCAAGTTAAGCCTGTTAAAAAAGTAGGCTTGATAAAAATCATATATATTTTAGTTGCACTTTCCAAGCTAGTCTATCCTTTTTCATGAGACATGCCCATTGCAAATTAGAGCATAACAAGCATAAACCCAAATGCACATATATGTGTAGAGGGCATGTTGGGATCACAATTTGTTAGACAGACACAGGCATGCCAAATTTAGTCTCTTTAGTATCTGAACTCTTCTGAAAATGTACATTGGGATCTGTCAGTCTCTGTTTGAGCTAAATTGTCATGCTCTTTTTGAAGTTTCATGGATCGTGAAAATAGTCATAAAAAATTAGTGTATCAAAGCTATTGATTGACAGATAGAACTGTACATAGTGCACACAAACTTTGCAGGCAGACTCTTAGTTGCTCATGAAATTTTCAAATGGTGGAAAGTTTTTACAAAAACTCTCCAGCTCATATTTATGCTTGCATCATCTGGCAATATTGTCCCGTAAATTATCCTTCATTCCAAAAGTTATCACAGCTTACAGCTGGTCGGGGTCACAAATTTTGATTGCCTTTCATTCTGCTTCATGTGGGGCTGGAGGTTCTCTTACTTGTTCTCTCTGCTTTTCCCTGGTGGAATAAATTTTCTGATCATTTTGTATTTAAATATGTTGTTCTGCAGACAAAGTCCAAGCAAGTTGATATTGTAAGAAGCATTTTTCGAAGGCAACTAACAGTACCACTTGCGAATCATGCTGACACTTTGAGAGACTATAGAGAATGGGAAGAACAGCAAGGTACTAAAGTAGGTGATGAGGCTGATGAACTTGCTGGACTACCTCCAAATGTTGTATCATCATATGCAAAAGCAATGAAAGTATGCAGCAAGTACAAACCTATTGAAGAACTGATAGCCAGTGGCAAAGCTGGAGATGCTGAACTACTGCACAATTACCAGGTGGTTCGATATGCAGCTGCATGTTTTTTAGTATCTCGTGTCTTCAAGAGCTCATAAGTGGTGACAAAGAGTACATGTCCCATTTTTGAACTTCATTTCTGAGATGCCATTTTCTTTGTTTCTAGTATTAATCATTTTGTTTATTCCAGCTAAAAGTGGTCAACTTGCTTATTTATTTACAAATCTAAGATAACTGATATGGAGTGCTACCATCTTGTAGTTTCTGGTAATCTGGGTGATGATATGGTAACATGTGGTCCACATTATGACTTGTAGGGTGATGTGTCAGAAACTTGTGGGTTAACTTCAGGAATTTAGCATAGGAATGGAAGTATTTTGCTTCTGATCATTTCACTGATAATCTTGAACCTGTGATTGTATGTTCATGCTTACCAAGTAACCAAATACTTGTGCTAGCTTGCTGAACATCACATAGCAGGGAATTTATTCCTGATCCATGTTCCATTGAGAATTACTACTTGATTCCTTGTGCTTAGACAATAAATAGTGATGGTTCATAACTCCAGCATCCACTTTTACCCCATGCACTTGCTCTAGCTTTAGCAATGCTTATGAAAATGATGGTGAAAAAATTGTACCTGACTTCTTAAGCTTCCCTTCTTGCTAATATGCATCATAAAAAGATTCCAGGGTCGGATGGACCCTGAAAGTTATCCTGACCATTATTCCATCCTCAGTGAGGCATGTTAACATACGCCTAAAATACACAACAGACCATCTCCTCAAGCCATTAACATTCTCATAAAATAAACTAGAGAACATTGTCTATTTTTTAAATATAGTTTCTGAAGTGCCAGCATCCTTTCATGCACAGTTTTGTTGGATCTAATTAATCAGCTCTGCCAAGTGCAATAGCTTGTACATGGAGCTGTCTTTAGTTCTTCTGCGACATTATTAGAGAATTCTTCCAGTCACAACTGTACTAATATTTATTGGTCAAAGTGACCACTGAAGAAGCCAAAATCTTCTCATGGAACTTGGTTCTGAAAGAAATTATAGACAGGAGCATCGACTTGTTGACCTCCTGGATTGCCTTTTAGTGTCCCATGTTTCTAGGAGATAAATAAGGTGGTCTTTGAGTACTTGGTCCCTTTATACTTATTGCAGGTGCAGTCCTCATTATCTATCCCAACTAAAATACTGGTGTTTTTTGGCATCTTTATTACATGTTCTCAATTCCACAGTTTTCTTGAGTCAACACTTCCTTTTTCAACACAATCCTCAAGGATCTTGAAGTACGGAGTTTTGTAGGAAAAGCTTAACTTGGTAGCTTCTGAGAGGAGGAAAATCAGAACAGAAAGACTTTGGTACGTATACCACGAATTTCTGAATCACTGTTTAAGACGTAGCACGTTGAGAATTTCTAGCCAATGGATTGAAAGAGATGACTTTAGTTCTGGCATCATATTACAGGAGCTTAGGCAAAAAGTGCCAATTAAATAAATGGGACATTATTGAGTTTTAAATTTACATGTACAGTCCGCAGTAGATTGAGCTACATTTATGTGTCACTACAAAAGGATTGAACGATGAATATCATATTCTATAATGAAGGATTCGAAAGGTAGAACCACTTATCTACTATGGCATCCCTATCATGCCTTATTTTAACATGCTAGTAGAATTCTGGCCTAGACTAGAATATCTACTATGGCATCCCTATCATGCCTTATTTTAACATGCTAGTAGAACCAGGCCTAGACTAGAATATGATCACAAAGTTTTGTTTATGCAATTGGTAGTTGATGGGTTAACAGCTGTTTAAGAGTTTTAAGGGGTGAGAGTTCCAGGGAATTGGACCATTGGTAAGGGCTTCATCTTGTAGGATCTTTTGAACGGTGAACTCTAAGGACACAAGTTGGTGGGTATATAACTTCTTAGCGTTATTGTGGGCGTGGTGGGTCAGAGTAAGGGCTTTGGGCCCTGGGATATACCTTGAGTAGGATTATGAACAAGTGAACTATCCATCGTTATTACTTGTGATTGTAGTACATATAGATGTTCCCACAGATTTTGTACTACACTTTCTAGGGAGGGCAGTTGTGATCAAAACAACAGACAAATGCTTGAGATACTGAAAATACTGCAAATATACTTTAGGAAATGTACTCCGTTGATCGAGAATGTGAGCTGAAAATGATTAAACGTGAAGCTTGAAATCGAAGCAAGGAATTCACCGAGCTCTTCCCTCAATCTATGGCCTAACAACTGAGGCCCCTTTGAGTGTTGTCACTGTACTCCCATATGCCCATGCGAGCATATCTAGTATGCCAAAGCTTGAAATAATTGTGCACTGTGAAATGTACGGTTTTACAGAAAATTAGATGAGGTATGTACAATATGCAACGCACCATAAATTGCAACATATAGCAGCGACCATCTAGCCAACCCCATTAAAAAAACAGTTGATATTACTTATGAAGACCTTGATTATCAAGAAAGTGTTCTGGTAGGGTGGTGTAACTTGAAGGACGACCTTCCAAGCTCAGGTTGGAGAAAACCCTAGTAAAGCCCGTCTTATTAGCCTGCAGCCTGATCTCTTGACGATGTATGCATATGGATGCAACCTTAGAAGCCCGTTCCGACCAAAATGGGTAGGAATGTTCCGTTCCGAACGTTCCGGAACGTTCCTGGTCGGAACGATATTTGTGCTTTTCAGTTATTTAACTATATTTATATGTATTAAATCCTTTGTAATATATATATATATATTTTTTTTGAGGGCATCGTTCCGAAACAGAACGCGTTCCGTTCCGGAACGGGCAACTAAGGATGTAACAATGGTCCTGGCTCATTAACAGTTTGAATAGGAATTTGGGGAGCCAGTTTTTAATCAGGGCCCAAAATATCAATATACTTCGATAAAAAAATATAGATGGTTCCATGGGGCCCAAACCATAAGGTCCGCAATCCATACATGAAAAATTAAGTATTGTGGATGTAGATAGAAATAAAAGGTCCTGAATACTGATAACAAAAACTGAAAGTAAAAACTCAAGAGCATGTGGGCCAAGAGATGAGCATCATCCTGAGACATTCTCATCAGTGTTCATGTAATAAACAAGAGAGGGTGGACAATCCATATGTAGAAAGATAGCCATATCAATCTGCAAGATATGATGATTGATTCAATAAACGCTGGTTCTGTAGAAAAAATGCCTGATTAAAAGCATAGGAGTTTTGAATAACAATAGAGCAATACATAATAACAAAATGGACAGTGTCACATAGTAAGACTATCAAAAACTGGATGAAATAGATAGTTTGGTCTCTAGATTAAGAAGAATCTTAGTTACGGACGAAAGAACTATTGGGTCAACATACTTCTGCTCTAAGATAGCCACAATCTGACATTTTAGAAAGTGAACAAGGCTGTATAGAGGCCACATTCCTGTTATACCTGCTATCAAGTGTGCCAATCTCTTCGGCAGTAAGTTTTGGATTCAAATATTAAACTTAGTAAAGCGATCTTTGATGTAATGTATTTGTCTGCCACAGGCTACGAAAAATTCTCTCTGATGGATTAATCATAACAGCTTTTATATTGTCCTGAACAGCTGCCTAAGTACACAATCTTGGGTAATCCTTGTCCCAAGTATCTTGTCGGTGAGTCCTGCACCAAGTGGCAGCTCGACGATCCAATTATTCGACTGTTAATTGGATCATCTGGGTATCACTCTTTGGATATTTATCAAAATAGGTTTCAAGCTTAGCGAACCCAATTTCCAGCTCATTGCCATAATGTGAACCAACAAACATGAAGATTTAAATTGTACTTTTCCTTAGAATCCCAACATTTGAAACCCCATGACGATTGGGATGTACAATCGGCACAAAGTAGGATTAATAAAAGGGATTGCCCCTGTGTTTGCCTTAGAAGGCGTGTGGGATGCCTGCTGTGCAAGCAACTGCTGCAAAGTCTCATGTTAACTGCAAGAGAATGTTTTTTAAAACAATTGTTAGCTCAAGGTTATTATGCACTAGTTTTTGTACTATGACATAGAAGCACATGAGTATTTGGATCATGATGTTATTGTTCTGACAAAGAACGTCTTTATGTTAAATGCAGTTGTATATTGGGCTTGAGGAGGACACAGGAGACCCTGCTCGAGTTCAAGTAATATATGAACGGGCTATTGCAGATTTTCCTATTACGTCAGAACTTTGGCTGAAGTACACAGAATATCTTGATTCTAATCTGAAGGTATTCCAACAATTGAATTGTAAGACGATGTTGACTTGTTCTTCTAGTAGGCAATGGCTATAACATTGGAGTGCAAGAGAGTAACGGATGTGTAATTAGTGCTTCTATTGATATTTCAACTTATCTGTTGCCTCATTCATTCATTCAAGATCCAAAAGTACTAGTTAATTAGGTTGAGTCTTGTTGCGCACAAACTCTCAAACCCTAAGTAAACACTAGATCTACTCCACAAAAGGCTCTCTTTATTAATCTAAGTATAGATTACATAGATCAATCAAAAACTATGAGAGCTTTGCTGCAAGTCTCCTCCTAACCATAGCTGCATAGGAATAAGATAGGGAATGCCCAAACAAGGCTCACTATATATCTCCTCAAGCACCCTGCTTGACCTCACTTGCGTCGCAAGTCAAAATGTCATCAATAAAATTGATGACAAATTTTCCCATATATGGTATGAGTACATCATTCATCACCATCATGAATATAGTTGCGGCATTAGTCAATCCAAATGGCATCACAATATGTGTTCGAAAGGAGTTTTGAAGTCAGTCTTGTGTACATCGTCTTCCTGAGCTTTAACATGATGGTATTGCCTCTACAGATCTATTTTACGCAAGCCATCAGGCAAATCATCTATATATGGCATAGGAGATCAATGTTTAACAGTGATCTTGTTTAAACCACGATAGTCCAAGCACGTATGCCATGATTCACCCTTTTTTATAAGAACAATCGGAGAGGCAACATGGGAATAACGAAGTCGAATCTGCCCTTTGGCCTGACAATCCTCAACTATCCCTCTCACTTCCTCTTCCTCTTCTAGACTCATTCTACAAGGGGTTTTATTGATAGGCAATGATCTGAGTATTAAGTCAAATCTTATGTTTGACATTCCTCTTAGGAGGTAAAACAAATGGAAGGTCTTCTAAGAACACATTTGAAAATTTCCTCTTGATCTCTTGATCCAAATTGGCAACAATACTATTTTGCACACACTACATGCTACTTTGGCTAGCTTTAGTAGACCCATGAAGTGGAATGCAAACATACATGTACGCACAATTGATCCTACGCAATGACGTAACTGAAACAAGTCGTCTAGGAGGCGCATCCCGCTCTCCGCGGATGGAACGAGTCACAATCAAACTAGAACTCATACACACAAGTATTCCAAGGTATGTGTTGGATTTTACATTGCCTGCCAACAAATGCCCAACACCACATCAAACCACGCAAATCATGTTGTTTCAAAATCTAACTTTTGCTAGTATGGTTGTGTGCTCACACCTAACTTCCATATCAAAGTTGAATGCACTATATTATGAGAGGACCGTGGCGACAACAATGAAGGACCCTTGGCCTCTTTGGAGATTAGGCTATCCATACAAGCATTTGCCCTTGCCTTTCTGGTCACCACAAGATTTCCATCGACTGGTTTGACCTCAAGCTTTCAAGAATACCCTTGGCCTTGTTAGCTTTTCCCTTTGGAAATCTTTGCCTTTGTTGCTTCCCTAGCGTACAAGCCTTACACGCTGGTGATAGCTTCATTGGAATTGTGCCTTTTCCCCTCACCTCATGTGTAGAGTTGTCTCGAAGGCATACTTACCGACCATCAATTATCTCGTCATAGGTGTTAAGCCAATGCCTATGAGGTCATGTGCGTCAAGGCTCCAGAATCAGTGCATCATCCACTGAACATGGATTTTGATGATCATGGGCTGCTGTCAATAGATCAAGTCCACTAGATTGCTCTTCTGTGGCAACTTCATCAACAGAGTGACCCTGCTGGTTCTTGCCCTTCTTTTGATCACTTTACTTCTTTTGGCATTCAATTGAAATGCCTAGACTTGCCATAATAATTGCAGTTGCCCTGCGTCTTGGGTGTAGATGAGGATTTCTGCAGAAAAAGTTTATTGATGAAAGAACCTTTGAAGAGGAAAATGCAATACTACAAAGATTGGCTCAATCCTCATGTTGGTGGGCCTACACAGAGAGATATTGAAGTGGACGTTTTCTTGAGGAAAAATCGGGCCGTTTGTGTACTTTGTATGAACTCACATGAGCTTAGATTATGTTGCGTCCAAAGCTTGCTTGGAAGGTATGCATTTGTTTACTTTGTAGGAACGATCAATTTGGAATGAAAGGCCATCATCTTCTGGAATGCGTCTGCCTACATCCACGTCGTGAGGATTTCAAGGGGAATTTTATTAAGTCCTCGCATTTTTTCATTCTATTTAAAAAAAAAAATCGTAGAATGCTTCGTAGTTCATTTAGTAAAACTTATTTATACTACAAATTTTTTTGCTGGACTCTTGTAGTGATTGAAGTTAATCTTAGAACAATTTTATTCTAGTTGTTATTGAATTTTCAAAGATATTGACAATGGTTTTGATTATTTTGTCCCATGCACAATCTTGGTCTCCGTGGACATTAATAAAGGTAATTATTGAAGCATCTTTTGGAGTCCATGGCTTGTTATCGAAATGCAAAGCTGAAGTTCAAATCATCTGTTTTTGAATATGAAAAAAGTCTCGTCTCTTCCATTTTCTAACACTCATACTTCTTTTTCCTAAGTTTCGTAGATGTTTTGTCATTTTGTATGTGGATAAATGCTCAAATACGCTGCCCGGGAACACTAAAATCTTAATTATAATAGATGTTTGAAGTTTCATATTGATAAATTGATTCGAGATGTTTCTAGCAATAAACTGAATCAGAGGAGGTGGGGCACCAACCCTCCTGTGTCATTTCTCTACTCTCTATCAAAAGTAAAAGCCAATTACTATAGTTGCTCTGTATTCTGGGTAAAGATCCCTAATAAATTGCCAAGTGAAAAATCATGTCCTATTCTAGAACTAGTGTGCCCTCCTACATGCAAGACTAATTGACTTGACTTTGAAATACTAAAATTAGAAATGGCCCCTAAAATATCTTGCATGCATGGCCAAACCAACATTAGGGGTGCAAATAAACATCAATTTCTAACAGCTCTTTCATGGTTCAGCTTCTAGTTTGACATTTTTACTGGTAGCTAGACATTTAGCATATCCATTTGCAAATAGGTTACCCTCCGGTTACCACTTTTGAATTTGCCTCTTGCCACTTGGCCACTTGCCACTTGTCTACAAATTAATTATCCTCTCTACCCATTCTAACTACCAATTCTTTTTCACAGTGACTCCTATTTTTCTTCTTGCTAGCCTCCTTAACATCAATCCCTTATTTCTGCGTGGCTTATTCACATCCTCCTAGTATTCTATGATCAAATGAAAAATGATCTATAAAAAGTACCGACAACATAAAAAATGAAAAAAAATCACCGCTTGATCAGTAGCCTTGCATCATAGAATTAATGAACCGTTATCGGTTCACCACGGTTCTGACAACCATACAATGAACCGTACGGTTCTTAAAATTTTTTGCCCAGAACCGTGGTGAACGTACTGATTAATTAATTAATTAATTAATTTTTTTCTTTTTAGTTTCCCCCCCAAAAATAACCCAAAAATATGCAAAAAAACGGCCAAAAAATCTGTGAAATCTGTCAATCATCTGTATCATCTGTCAAATGACTCAAATTATCTGTACCATCTGTGAAATCATCTGTATCATCTGTCAAATCATTGTACATCATGTGAAATCTGTGAAATCTGTCAAATCAGTGATGATTTCAGATGATTTCACATCTGTCAAATCATCTGTATCATCTGTCAAATCATCTGTACATCATGTGAAATCTGTGAAATCTGTATCATCTGTGAAATCTATGAAATCATCTGAAGTCTGTGAATTTGGTAATTAATTAATTAATTAATTAATTATTTAATTAAATAGAGGAACCGTACCACGGTTCATGAACCGAGGTACGGTTCACCCCACGGTTCCCAGGACCCGCGGTTCTGAGAACCGTGGGTTCTGTGCCTTGCATATACGTCATATCCATCATAGCACTTGTTTATTGAAGGCAAAGGACTCTGCAAAATATGACTGCAAAGGTCCTCAGTTCTACTAACAAGCTCTGCCCTATCTCATTTCCCACCCCTACTTCTCTCTCCTCTCTAGAATTGCATCCAAAATTTTTTAATTTATTTTTTGTCACATTTAACTCCTATAGAATGCGTGCTGTTTTGTACAATTGTAATGATGTTCGAACAAGGTTCTATGATTTAGACCATGGATCCACAAACTAACTCTCATGTGGAGCCTCATGTTGGGTATTTTGTGACCTATCATTGTCGTTTATTAGGACATTTCTTATTGAAGTGCAATTATTTGGCCCCAAAAATAGTCCTAATTAAATGAAGCTGAGGGCTATAACTATAATTAGACCTTTTAGCCTCATTATCCTTGGTTGATTGATTGGAAATTATCATTTTGTGATTCCTTAACATGGTTCTGTCCATGTGGTGTATGTGCCATGGTCATAACTACTTCATCGTGCTAAGAATATTCATCTTAGATATTGCTGTTTCTGAAACCAATTTTGAGCTCGATTGTGACTATTGCACCTGGCAACAAACATTTTCTTCTTCATAAGAGGATGATTTTCACTTTGCTGTTATTTGGTATACAGGTGCCTTCTATCATCAAAACTGTCTATGCAAGAGCAGTACAAAACTGTCCTTGGGTTGGAGAGTTATGGAAAAGATATCTATTGGCCTTGGAACGATGCGGAGCACAAGAGAATGAGATTTTTCCTGTTAGTATGCTCAAACTTGAATCAACACTACTTATTGGCTACCATGTTGCTTATTTCATGTTACGAAGTTGTTATCTGTCAAAGATATCATATGTGCTCAGTAATTCGTGTATTCCCATTGGGTAATAATGTGTCACGTTTCATGCTGTCAGATGTTTGAAACAGAAAGAATAGTGAAAGGAGTCTTGCTTTTGAGAAAGAAAACTGCACATATGGCCCTGTGACCTGCTTAGATAAGCTGATTTTACAGAACGCGCGCCCCACCCTAAGATCCGTCAATGTACACTTTTGATAGGCAATTTTGAGCATGCTTTTGGGAATATATCTTTCTACAGTTCAGCATCATTCTTTCAACCTCGAGCACCTGGAGTTTAGCTAAGTTTAGTCTTTTATCACCTAAAATTCGGCAAAGCGGGGTAGTCTTATTTTACCTGAAATTCAGCAACTTGTACTTGTATTTTGAATCTTTGCACATTCTGAGCTTTACTGAACCAGAAAAGTTCAGCCTTCAAGCAAATCAATTGTTGCTACTTGATATCATAGTTGCAGCGAATCGCAAAAAAAAAAAAAAATAATTTTTTTTTTTGGAAAAATAGCTTATTGCTGAAATTTTTTTAGGGGATCAATTGTCAAACCAGCGTTTTGCCTCTCATAAGTGCAGTAGATGAGGCACAAACAGATCTTATTTTCAGTAGCTATCATTTGCTCTGGTTTTCAGTAAATGTTAATGCTACAGTTTGGACTATCAACTGTATGGATGATGATCACTTTTGCAATTGGTTCACTGGAGATGTGAGTGCAATGTACATACAGTTGGGGGCATAAATATTGGGCCCTTCTCGGCGCGCATTTGGACCCCATTTTTATCTAAGGGGGGCGGTGGCATTTTTATCTACAGTGTCTATAGGGGGTTCTGGGGACAGTAGCCCCCCGGGAAACGGGGGGTTCGGGGGGCGGTAGCCCCTTGGTGGGGGGTTTTGGGGGCAACGCCCCCCAACGGCGGGGTCCGGGGGCTGCCGGTAGACCCCGGCCCCGACGGTAAGGCCTCTTCATGATTTGGCCTTCCAACTCCCCGAGTGAAAACACACTTTTTGGTGTTTCGCACCCGAAACAGTCGTCAAACTACACAATCATAATCCCCTCGATCAGAGCTTTCATCTGATACCCATATTGCCTAAAAAAATTTCAAAAAAAAAAAACAAAAACAAAAATCGATTCTACACGATTCTGGGAAAATCCCGAATCGCGAATCGGAATCGCGATTCTGATCGCAATTCTGAATCGCGATTCTGATCGCAATTCTGAATCGCGATTCGGGAATCGCGCTGCAACTATGCTTGATATACACCACCATTGACTTCTTTTAACTGAGCTCACAATCAATTGCGATTCAACTGATTTGGTGCTCAGATGTTGAGTCTATTCTGTTTTTAGCTTTTCCTTGCTGTACAAAGAGAAGATGCTCAGAGTTCCTATGCACGATTCGTCATATTTGAACTCTGCATTTGACTTCATCGGGATATTAATTTGGATATTTCTTACAAGCCGTCTATCTCAAAATCTATTTTCTTTTTCATTTAGATCTACCTCGAACAAGCACAATATTGTGTATATAAATTGTGAACAGGCTGTGTAATTTTCTGAAGCAATTCAGGTACAAGTCGCTGGATTAAACTGATCAGTTGCACTCTCTATCAATATAGTTTTAACAGTACTTACCCATGGGATGGAATAATTTTCTGATGATCAAATGACACCCATGTCACAGCCACTTGTTCAGATCAGTAATCAAGCTTAAGATGAGCATTAATGGAAAATCATCAAGTCATACATTTAAATGGAGTCACAGGATCTGCATCTGATTAAATATGATTTGGATCCAGTTATGATCATATGCTCATGGAATATTGTCACATGCTTTTGAATCCCTTACCCATTGTAAGTTGTAATAATGTAATTGTCAATTTTAAGAATTGGGGTATGGAATCCATTTGTGCTATGTCGCACCAAAGTCCTTTCTCTAGCATGTGGTAGCTGTTGGATTATTCTACTATCGGGAGTGATTCATCCGAATAATTGATCTTTAATCTACATCCATTCATTCATTCAGTTCTGCAGTTTTATTCGTGCTTCTACACAGTCTGCAGAAATACTCGGGAATGGCTCAACAGGTGGCTCCGACATATTGGACGACTTCTCGGAGAAGTCAAAGACGTCGAAGGAAGACAGTTACTGTTTTCGCTTGCTATGAAGCTTACAACTTGCCCTAACTACTTTGCAAGTAAATTTCCGGGAAGGCCTTATCGGATGGATGACAGCGCATTATGGCTAGCTGTCAATTGCGACTTACGACCTAATTAAGCTGACCTAATGGGATAAGCTTAAATTGCTTTGGTATAAATAGCTGCTCATTTTAGAAGAATATATGCAGAGTAAATCAGAGGACTCATAGAGTTCTATTAGTGTTCTGTTTTGAGTATTGCTAGCGCCTATTGCTTATTAGCGGAAGTGCATCAGACAAAGTTATCAGTTACTCAGAGATTGTTTAGGGTACGCGGTTTCATCTGCTATTGTTTTGTGCTTATCATCATCTGATTTTGTACATGCTACTTACTGAATCAATCCATCTTCGTATTGCGTTCAATATTATGTCAGAATGTATGCTTCTCTGTAGTTTTCAGTGATTGATAAATCTCTTATTGTTTCGTCTGATCTATTGAATACTGCAATATACTATACATATCAGTTCACTCTGTAATTGTTTGGCTACGAAATCACTTTAGCGCTAATGATTTCAAAGTTAGTTGCTAAAAGATCAAACGTGGCGATTGTCATGATAGCTTTGTTTGATTTATGATAGGCGTAGTCATGTATAAGGAAGAAGGATCAGTCCGCTTCGCTCGATTGTTCGTCCATAGATTTTGACTTATCGACTCTTAATCTTCCCTTCCTTCTGCCAACAATAGCAAGTTCTTGAGTTTGAGCATTGTCCAAATGGCTTGCTTTATAGTTTAGTTCCAACAGCTCTTGATCTATGTAGTTCCGGCCCTATATGTATTTGTGATCAACAGTCTTGATCCAGACAATTCGCTTGGGACATTTATGCATTTCCCGTACCATTACTGACTAGTACTTGGCAGCTTGTTAATTACAAATAGCTTGGGCTGATGCATACCTTTCTATTGTACAACAACAACATGGTGGTGCCTCTTCTATGATACATTATCTATCATCCCATGGCTCCTATTGTACTGAGGGGTCTACTTTTATGATGGGTTTCCATGTTGCAGCTTTTTCTCGGGCATTCATGGTCCCTTCGGATAGCTTGGAATCTCTCTTCTTGGCGGTTCTTCATTTTACATAGGACCCTTGGTCTATCCTTCAAATGGCACTCTTGGTCTATTAAGTTGACTTTGGAAATCTTTCTATGTCATATTAGTTATGCTTGTGCTTTTAGATTGTCTTGGTTGGTATGGTACGTGGCCATTTGGTTCCTTTATATAGTGATATTACATATTCATTGAACGCAACAGCTTTCGCGGTGACATGTATCATGATGCCTTCATTTGGAATTTGTGGGCTATTTGTATATCTTTATAGAGCATCGTTTACCTCTTTTAGCTTCCTTGTTCAACTTTGTAGTTCAGCATGGATCATTTATGCAGTTGCTTATGCACATATGCACCATTTGTTGCTTGAATTCAACATCGACTATGTTCGACCACATGTTTGTTGTTCATGTTGGATGCTACTTAATACCATAGTTGCCCAGAAACGCGTTTTTGGAGAAAAATGTTTCTAGATCCAGAATCGCTGGAAAAAAATCAGAAACAGAAATTTAAAAATTCATAGGGATTGACAGAATCCAACAAGGATTGCTGCACCTAAACTGGACCACACTGTAACCGAAACACTCGGCAACCTAGCAATGCCCTTGATTAGAGCTTTAATTTGATACCCATATTGCCCACAAAAATCAAAAAAATAAAATTAAAAAAAAAACGTTTCTGAGAAATGCATTCCCAAACCAGAAACGCGTTTCTGATCGCGTTTCTAGAAATGCTGTGCATCTATGCTTTATACATGCCCACATTGAAGGCAATGTTTTTATAGTGGGGGAGAGTTACGGACTAGCAGATCCATAGACCGCATGAATTATGTGGCCTATATTCATTTATATTCATTTGTCAACCACGAGCCTTTCTCTTCATGTACATGTCTAAAAGCCTTCTCTATGCATTGATATTTAAGACTCGCCAACTACCTCTTAGATTCTATTGCTTAGTACTCTATTGTTGCTTATCATAACATTTTGGGATTTTGCAGGCTAGTTTGGAAGACTAGGGCGCCCTAGTATCCATAGGCACGTTGTTGCTTTGATCCAGTGTGTGCCTGCCCATAAAATCTTAAATTATAAGCATTGTGACATCTGTGAAGTTTGACATTCATGATACATCATACATTGCATGTTCGTGATGATATTGTAGGCTTGTGAATTGTCCTATGCTCTTTATGCTATTTGATTGTATAACAGCTAAGGAGCATCTTTTTGTATAAATTTCCAATTTTTTTTTTGGAAAACCCTAAAATCAAAAAATGTTTTGAACGGTTGGTCAATTTTTCTAGACGTTTGAAACTTGTTTGAAATGTTTGGTTGCCACAATGGCTTAGGCTAAATGTCTTAGAAGCTTCTATTTTAGGGTTCCTATCGGGTAGAAATAGGGCTTAAAGAAATCAATTATCTCAACTTATAATTTTATACTGGTTGGGTTGTTCATGGGAGAACTCTTGCTTTTGGTATTGCCTATAGTTCTCTAGCCATTGATTCCATGCGATGTTATTTGCCATTCTTTGTGGGATTGCTTCATGTATTGTCAATCTATACTTCATTGATGCTAAAATCTATGATTCAGCTCATAACTGACTTGGATCCAACTTGACTAACGTAGTGGTACCCCACCTGGAACTGGTCATCAAATACTTGCACTATATTCAATCACATACAACCACTGATTATTATAGCTAAGTCTCTACATAGCACTACCATATTGTAGTTGCTCCTCTCTGCTATTGATGTACTACCATATTTGGCTACCAACATGTCTGATGTCATTCCACATGGATGCAGGTTTATGAAAAGTCTCTGCAAAGTGGATTGCAAACTCCCACCGAGGCAAGTATGATGTTGTGTTGTTTCTGCTAAAAAATCAAGGGAAATGTCCTCTTTCTTTTCAGCAGAACTACATCTGTTGCATGTTCAGATAGAAAATGAGAATAAACTAACATCGGCTTTCTTCTTAAATGCAGTATTTGGACTTGTTTCTTACACGTGCAGATTCACTGCGAAGGATGCTAAAGTCAGAAAGCAATGAAACTGAGAAGCAAGCTGATCTTAAACAGTTGTGGGAAACTTTTGATGTCAGTAAACCTCCAATGTTGATGCCTTGTTCCTTTTTATGGTCTGTACTTTGTTGCAGAGAATATTCCATAAAATCTCAAATGAACTTTCTAGAGCAAGGCAATTCAAAGCATAACACAATTTGACTCTTCTTGCAGCATGCTTCACAGTTCTTAACAACATACTTTCCCGATTATGTTGACCGATCTCTGCAATTGTACCGATATTGGGCTCGTCTGGCAGTCCATCTGGGAAATGATGTCATGGCAGCTCGAGGAGTTTGGGAGAATTTAATCAAGTCCAGGTGGATACTTTCTGCTCAGTAAGGAATTTTATTATTTTCAACTCCAGATGCCTCATTGCAATGTTAATGAGAGTTTAAGGAGGATTGTTCTGTTGGTCCAGTTTGTTTAAATTGACCATTGCTTGATTAGTGGATGGATGACGGAAGTCTGGAAAGGCTACATATCAATGGAGCTTGAGTTGAGGAACATCAAGGAGGCTCGTTCTATATACAGAAGATGTTACAGTAGAAAGTTTGAGGCCAATGGTGCAGAGGTATAGCCTTTATATGGTGATGAAACTTATGTTTAAAAAATTGGTCTATCTTAGAATTCATACAGCTGGACCAACTTTTGCTCTATAAGTGGATATGGATGGGATGCTGCAGAAGGTGCTGAGTTTGTGGAATTCAAGATCAAATGTTTCTATTTTTATGCCAGTTAATGTGCGATGAATGGTTGCGATTTGAGCGTGAATATGGTTCATTGGAAGACTATGACCGTGCGGTATTGAAGGTATATTTTTCCATTTGATTCATACTTTTTTGCTATTATTCTAAACCAATGGGGATACACCTTTCTTTCATGGCTTAGAGTATGAATTGCCACCTCAGGTGGCTTAGTAGGCTGCATGAAGCTCGTTGTCACTGAATTATCGGACAGCTTCAGACTGGCAGTGCACACTTATGTTTTCACGAGGGCTGTCTGTAGGTTTTTTGCAGGCAGCATTGTTTCCAGTGTTTGACCTTAGTCAAGAAATTGAGATGCCTGCGCCATTCCATGTCTTTTCTATTGGTTCAAGAATTTATTGTCTCATAAGCTGATTGGTGCAGGTGAGACCAAGATTGGCTGAAGTTAAGGCAATGCAACTTGCACAGGAAGTGAAAGGTGGAGCTGTTCATAGTAGTGGAGTAACCACTCAAGCAGCAGCAACTGCTGTTGAAAGGCCTAAAGGAAGAGAGAGTTTGCAGAAAGAAAGGGATCAAGTTGTCACATCAAATAAGAGAAAACGAGGTCTGGGCCATAAAGATTATGATGCCCTGTCAAAAAGGCAGAAAAGCACAAAACGAAGTACAAAAGAGACGATAATTGTTAATCAAGAAAAAGATCCCAATCAACAAGAAAAGGTGGACACAGAAATGAAGGCTGATAAAAGTATGAGCAGGATAGGTCATCAGTCAGAAGATAGCAAAAGTTCAACTTCTAAGCAGCAAGTGTATACAGACAGATGTACAGCATTTGTGTCAAATATTCCATTTGAGGTGGGCAGTTGAAAACATGATCAATTTTAGATGAGTAAAGTGCTTTTATACTGGCACAAATGTTTGGCACAGATGTTTGTTCTTTTGACATAAGTTGGCATCTGGCAGGTGACCGAGGAGCAGCTACACGAGTTTTTCTCATCTTCTGGTGGTCTGAAAGATGTTCGGATGTTGAGAGACCGTTATACTGGCCGGCCTCGGGTATGTGCCCGTATCATTAGTGCACTGTTTGTTAAAGAGACTGGTGGTGAAGTCACTAACTTTGCAAAGGGCCTTGCATTGTTGTAAGTAATTACGATTTCTTGCTTCCAGGTCTTGAAATCCTGCACTTTTTTCATGAATAGGGCATCGCTTACATTGAGTTCGAGAGTGAAGATTTCCTTTCAGCTGCTATTCAAAAGAACAGACAAAAGCTTTTTGGACGACCTATTAGTGTGGCTCAATCCAATCCTGACATGGGACGTTCAAAACCTACCCATGGAGCAACTGCTCGTCATGGTCGTGGTATGATGCTCAATCATAGTCATGTGCTTGAGTCACATATACGTACTTCAGCTTTATGAACATTTTCATGTTGATCAATATGCATATCAAGCTTCTGCACACTATTTCACTTTTATCCCACCAGGGAAAATGACCCAGCTATATTTGATCCTTGACGCTGCCTAATTATGTTAAATGCCATTCCTTTTGCCTTAATTGACAAGTTTGCTACATATAGAAGAATATCTGAGTCATTAACGCATGAGTTCTATGCAAGGTTTGCTCATAAAGTGTACTTTGGAGGGTTTTTCTCAAAAAATGTGAGACTCAACTTTTTCCAGATATGCTGCAAGAAGGTCGTTAGCAGGGATGAGGGTCCGGGCCGGAATGGCCGCGTCCGTGTCGGCGTCCGGACCCGGACGCATCCAACCCCCGGACGTGTGGTCGGACGCGTCCAATTTTTTTTTTATAACTAAAAAACCCTAAAAAAAATTAAAAAAAATAAAAAACGGACGTGTCCGTACCGCCGTACGCACCCGTGGCTTCATTTTTTATTTTTTCAAATTTTTTTTGTCTAATTTTTTTTTAAAAATTAAATAAAAAAAAAACCGGACGCGTCCCTGACGCGTCCGCGTCCGCGTCGCGGACGCACGTCTGCGTCCACCGTCCGCTTCCTTAGGTTGTTACTATTGGAAAGGGCTGGAGGCTAGGAGTTCATTATAGCACATCAAAATCCGAGCCTACTAGAAATGCAAATTTCACTAGTTTTGCATTCCAAGTTAAAAAGTCATCAAAAAACCTGGACTGAACCTAAAAGGTGTCTTAGAGGACCTCAAGAAGCCTAAGAACGATCTATTTAAGCTCTCAAAAGGCTGATCCACTTTCCTATAGAGTGCTAGCAATGTGATCCTTATGAAAATCTCTCCTAGATGACTAGTTCACAAAGACAAGAGCCATCAAGACTTTCTAATTTGGTTTTCTTGAATGAAAATGACTCAATCTCGGTATCTAAAGCTATGACTCAGCAAATCAGATCCCCTTTGATCTATTTTCATTCAAATGAGACTAAATGTGGAGGGACTAGGTGTCGTGGCTCACTGAATTAGATTTTTAGATATTTGATGTAATATTTTAGATGTCGTTCCCCAAATAGAGAGATTTCGAGATATTATAATCATGAAAGTTACCATTCTATGTAAAAGATGAATAAACTATCAAAAGATATTTGATAAAGGCTGCTAGTACAACCTTTATATTTGAAATAATGATTTCACCATTTGCTGATAATTCTTTGGTACTAATTCTCTCCCATACATTAAATATGTATGACCAATGCTGGATCGAGTGATTAAACAATCAACTTCACACACATCATGATTAATTTAGAGGTTTTTCAAGATGAAGTTTGCAACTATGACTCGATAGTTGAGCAACCTGCAAAATGACTCGGAGAATCACACATCTCCTCTCATTCTATCTCTCACAATCCGATAGAATTCATAAGGATAATAGTATAATTTAATCACATGCAATTTTCAGCCATAGAACCCACGGTTCCCAGAACTATGGGTTCTGGGAACCATGGCAGGAACCGTAGTATGATTCACCTAAAAATATTAATTAATTAATTAATTAATCAATATCGTAATTCCCCCCCCCCCAAAACCTCTTATAGCTCGTTTTTTGACCCCTCTCTGTAAAAAAATTAATTAATTAATTAATTATGCCACAGTTCACACGGTTCCCCCTAAAAAATATTGTGAACCGTACGGTTCTGAGAACCGTACTGAACCGTTAACGGTAATTCTATGGCTTCAGCATAGTTTGGACTCGAACAATCTCAAATTATTATCAATCTAACTTTACATAACATTCATCATTAATTGGTCCAGAGTTTACAAACAATGTAATCTCTGGAAAAATAGTCAGTAGCATATACATTCATTATACAAAATCCGATCCAGTCAAAATCCAATCTGGCTCGATTCCTGACTTAAACTCTAAAACACTGAAATACTATACAACTATAGAAACTCAGCTGTATAAAACTAAAAGTTTACAAGAATTAAAATAAAAAAGCTATCATGTGACTAGAACAAGCCGTCACAAAAGGGGGAAACCAAAACTACTCAAAATCTAGGATTAAAGCTTGAAGAATTCAAATCTAAAGCTCGCTTTTTGATTAGGCTCTGATATCATGTAAATTTTAGTAGAAAAAATGAATCCCAATTAGATCTAAAAGTGATGGAGAATGCACATCCAAACTATGAGCTAGAAACAAGACTAGTTCACAAAACTAGCTTATCTTGACATTTAACTCCACAATTGGCACATAGATTTGATCCAAAACATGATCTGATGTTTCAGCAAGCTTGGCCGACTTGTAAACAAGTTTAGTACCTTCCAATCAATGTAATTAATGCTTAAGATCATGCACAAAACAATGCTAGAACTCGCCATACAAAAAACAATGTACTTGGAAAGTGAAAGATCTTGATTATCCATCATCTTCTATGACAAAATCTCATAGATATATATATACATGTCCATCTTAGGTTTAGGGTTTAGGGTTACCCTTCAACCATGTATGACCTAACCCTAAAATTAATACCCTAAAATAGGCTATCAACCCTAGGATTGACCGCAAGATCTTGAGATCCCTCAACAATGTAAAACATACTAAAAATAGTCCTATATTCTCTCTACGAAGCTAATGTACATTTTGTACTCACTTGCAAAGATGCCAAAAGACCTCGTGTGAGGAATTAGGCATAGGGCTAAGCATCTAGACACATGGCATGAGCCACGCCATCACTTACAAGTGAAATTTTACATAGCTAGTATTGTGAAAATTCAATACTCACAATCTAAGCTAGATAATACCATAACTTTTTTAGTAAAATAAAGGGTTGATCTAAGCCTAAAAAATGCAGCCTTTTGAAGAGGCTTTGTCAAGATATCAACATTGCATTCATGAGTTGAAACATGCTCCAATGACCTTAGCTTTGACTTTCTTTTTTACAAAATGGTGAGCAATTTCTATGTGCTTGCTGCTTTCATGATAGATTGGATTGGATGCTAGGTGTTGGGCTGAGATGTTACCATTGAGGATGAGTAGAATGACAGTGATGTCCTTGAAGGATCTTTCATCTTCTTTATTGTTTCCTTTTACATCATGCTCCATAGGAGTCTCTACATGCTTACATCCATGCATGTTAAATTTATTGAGTAATGAAAGAGCATCCTTAGATTGACAAGTGAAAACATAATCTGGAATTCAAAGTACATCCATACCCAAAATGAAGTGCAAACAGCCGAGATCTACCATCTTGAATTCCTTGGATAGATCTTGCTTGGTTTTTTCAATCCCTTCTGTGTCCATCTCCACTAAATATGATATCATCAACATAAAGTAGCAAAAGGACAATGCCTTATTTTACTAAATCTTATGTACAAGGTAGGATCATACTCACTAGGAGTAAATCCAATAGAGATGAGTATTCCAAGATCTAGAAGCTTGTTAGTCATACAAGCTTCTCTTGAGATGGCACACCTTGTCTTCCATCCCTTGTTTGATGAAACCCTTGAGCTGCTCCATAAAAATGTCCTCATCCAAATAGCCTTATGGTGACCATCTTTGCCACGGGTGCAAAGGTCTCATCAAAATCTATGCCCCTTGGCCATAAGCTTTGCTTTATGCTTACAAACACTCCCATCTTGATTTAGTTTGAACTTAAAAACCCAATTACACCCACCACATTCTTATCCATAGGTAGATCAACAAGCATCCAAGTATCATTTTCTATCAATGCACTGTATTCATCACACATCGCTTGAAGCCATTCCTTTGACTCTAAGCCTTCATTAGCACTTCAGGGCTCTTCAAAGGATGTGATGAAAGCAAAAGAAAATGTACTTCCCTCGACTTGCTTACCCTTGTCTTTGTACCGTGATCCTAGCTCTTGTGAATCTTGTTGGCGTGGTTGGTGCTCTTGGCTCTAGCTCCTCCTCGTGATCCAGCTCCTCCTTGATCTCGGCGACCTCTTTTCCAATAGAGTGGTTAGTTGAATCATCTTCAAGTTTATACATTCTAGTCCCATCAAAAATGACATCTCTAGATGTGGCAAACTTTTGAGAAGAAGGAATGTAAACCTTGTAAACTTCGCTTGCATTGCCATAACCTACCATGATCCCCTTCATGGATGATGGACCACCCTTGGTCCTTGTGTCCAAAGGGACATGTACATAGCAAATGCATCCAAACATCTTTAAGTCTTTGAGGTTAGGCCTTTCTTTAAACAATAACTCATAAGATGTTTTACCATTTATAGAGCTACATGGAACTCTATTGCATAAAATATTAGCACACATGAGAGCCTCTCCCCAAAATGACTTTGGTAGGCACGAATCTACCCTTAGAGTCTTAGAACTCTCACATAGAGTTCTATTCCTGCTCTTGGCCATCCCATTTTGTTGAGGGGTGTGGGGACATCCTTCTTGATTACAAAGGCTTTGAATTCATTGGAGATATATTCTCCACCATTATCACTATTAAAGAATTTGATCTTGTGATCATGATCCTTCTCAACAAAAGTCTTAAACTTGAAAAAAGTCTCAAAGACATGCGCTTTAGAAGAAAGTAGAAATACCCAACCCTATTTTGAGTAGTCATCAATAAAGGTTACAAACATTGTGGCTCCACCATTGCCCCTTGTGCTTGCAAAATGCACATCCGAGTGGATCAACTCAAGAGGATGTGTCTTTGTGATAAAACTTGAGAAAGGTATCTTGTGTGCCTTAGCCAAGGCACAAGCTTCATGTACTCTTTCTTTTTTTGCCAAAGATCTTGGAAGGCCGAGAGTAAGCTCCTCCTTGCACATGGCTTCTATAGAATTGGTGTTGATGTGGCCAAGCCTTTTGTGCCACAAATCAAAAGTGGGCATTTTGTCCTCCTTGATAGGGTCACCAATATAGGCAAGCTCCTTGTTCAAATCCTTCACTCTCAAAACAAATGGTGTCATGAGAACTGATTCAACTCTTTTTGTTGTTTTTGATATTTTTTATGTTTTTGAAATATATGACTGACAATACCTCAGCCTAGCTTATCGAAAAATTCTGAAAAATTATGAAAAAAACTCGAAAAAATTCGAAAATATCAGCAACACATCAAAGAAAAGACATTTCTTCAATACATTCCATAATGGGTCTCGAACAATCAGGAAAGATAAAAAGTATTTTCTTCAGTATATATATACAGAATGTATACATTTTACTCTGGAGCATTTTGCAACCTCAGAGATAATTTCTCATCTAACTGTATTTGTCTTTCAATCTCTCATTCTTCCTTTGGAAGCATTGAAACACTTGATTCTTAAGAGAGCAATCTTGAGGGGTTTTTGGACTCATAAATGTTTTGAAGAGTCTCCCAAGCCTCTTGGGCCGAGTTACATGCTCCTACCTCCTTGAGTAATTCAATTGCAACATTCATCTTAGTATCTCCTCCTTGATCCAAACTTTACAAGAACGATGAATTGACCTGAACCAAAAGCACTTTAGAGCATACAAATGCCTCACAAATAAAGCTCTCTAAATTCAGGTTGAATCACTTTGACATTCTTAATCACAAACCTATCAAAATACGAGCCTACTAGAAATGCAAATTTCACTAGTTTTGCATTCCAAGTTAAAAAGTCATCAAAAAACCTGGACTGAACCTAAAAGGTGTCTTAGAGGACCTCAAGAAGCTTAAGAACGACCTATTCAAGCTCTCAAAAGGCTGATCTAATTTCCTATAGAGTGTTAGCAATGTGATCCTTACGAAAATCTCTCCTAGATGACTTGTTCACAAAGACAAGAGCCATCCAGACTTTCTAATTTGGTTTGCTTGAATGAAAATGACTCAAGCTCGGTATCTGAAGCCATAACTCGGCAAATCAGATCCCCTTTGATCTATTTTCATTCAAATGAGACCAAATTTGGAGGTACTGTCACTAGATTATCAATTAGTAGCAAAGGCAAAACCAACACTACTCAAAATCTAGGATTAAAGCTTGAAGAATTCAAGTCTAAAGCTCACTTTTTGATGAGGCTCTAATACCATGTAAATTTTAGCAGAAAAAATGAATCCCAATTAGATCCAAAAGTGATGGAGAATGCACATTTGATTGATCTAGATCCAAACTATGAGCTAGAAACAAGATTAGTTCACAAAACTAGCTTATCTTGGCATTTAATCCACAATGGCACATAGATTTGATCCAAAACATGATCTAATGCTTTAGCAAGCTTGGCCAACTTGTAAACAGGTTCAATACCTTCCAGTGTAATTAATGCTTAAGATCATTCACAAAACAATGTTAGAACTCGCCATACAAAAAACAATGTACCTGGAAAGTGAAAGATTTCGATTTTCTATCATCTTCTATGACAAAATCTCATAGATATATATACATATCTATCTTGGATTTAGGGTTTAGGGTTACCCTTCAACCATGTATGACCTAACCCTAAAATAGGCCATCAACCCTAAGATTGGCCTCGAGATCTTGAGATCCCTCAACAATGTAAAACATACTAAAAATAGTCCTACATTCTCTCTACAAAGCTAATGTTTTTTTTCACTCGCAAAGATGCCAAAAAGACCTCTTGTGAGGAATTTACAATATTAGGCATAGGGCTAAGCATCTAGACACGTGGCATGAGCCACATCATCACTTACAAGTGAAATTTTACATAGCTAGTATTTTGGAAGTCCAATAAGAAACATGTGGACCTTGTGAATGCCAGTGGGGGTATGCCAATTGGGAATAGCCTTAAGTTTACCAAGGTTACTTTTGGAAAAAGCTTGTCAAAAAGGTCATCTATATGAAGGATAGGGTGCTCATCGCATATAATAATAAATACAAAGCCTGAAAACCAAGACTAGGGGGCACAAGATGCCCTTGCTACAAATTAAGCACCCTCAAACCCCAGATTACAGATTTTTTTATGAGAATGATGCTACCATCGTGAAACATCGCTTGGGGAGCTATAGTTTTTTATTCGATATATAGTTTCTAAAAATATGCAGTCACTCTTGCTCTCAAGATGCTAGTTCATTCATTCTCCTGTATTTCTCACTCTCTAACCCTTCAAGCGTAGCTTGTATGTGAGTGTTCTAGAAGTTTTATCAACGATGTTCTTGCGAACAGGTTTTGAATGAACTAACACTGAATATTCTGCTCACTGCAGGAGGAGGAAGTCGTCCCACCGACGAGAGAACAGAAAAGTTGGAAATACTGCATGACAAGTTAGACCAGCCAAGAGGGGGGTCTGTGATGGTTGGACACCGTCGTGGAGGACACGTGAAGCTCACAGGTAGTAACACATTTGCAGTGCCTAGAAGGTTAGTGAAGCCTCTGGGCTGGGGTGCAAGTGAGCAAAGACCAGCTGAAGCTGGAGAAGAAGCTCCAAAATCAAATGAAGAATTTCGAAAGCTGCTGTTGCAATCTTGAAGACCAATAAGATTCAATCGCATCCAATTGGGATTGCAGTAAATTTTTGAACTTGGTTCATCTTCTCTGAAGGTATCTGACAAACCAGTGGGTTATGTGGGAGAAATCACAGCTTATTGGATTTAGATGAAGTTATTGCTAGCTAAGTACAGTCTAGTTGGGAAATGCTCATGTAAAGTGTGAGGATAATGACGTTGTCTCAACCGTCTGAACCCTCTTGACTTGTTTTTATTAATCCCAAACCATTGGTTCTTTCTAGCTTTCACTATTAAAGATTTGTCCAAAATCGGTTGGAACTGGAGAAGATGCTTCAGAAATCAGATGAATCAAGAAAAATGTGGCTCCAATCTTGAATACCAGTCTTGTTGGATTTCAAATTTGCCCTTATACATCAGCTTGGATCATCTCTGTAAAGGTATGCAAAATACAGTGAATATATGTGTGACAGAAATTAAAGCTGATCGGCCTCAGTTGGAGTCTAGGCTTTTTCTCAATCCTGTTTTTCAAGTGACTGTAGTTCTAGCTTTGATTTTGTAGATCTGCTTCAAAGGTTGCCATGCACTTAATAGCTAAGGAGCATCACTCTTGAACATTTTAGTGTACAAGGTTGTAAGTTAGAACAGCAGAAGAGGGGAACAATGCTGGTGTTTATTTTGAAAGTCTGTGGTATGCCAGGATTCATGCTAGAACACAAAATGGATGGAGTAGTTGGCCTTAGGAGTGCTGCTAAGTTCCTGAAGTAATTTCTTGGAGAAGTACTGTGAAAACTTAAAGTTTTTTCTTATATATTATTCCGTGGAACTTAAAATGTAATATTTCATCTGTTAATCTTTTGGAAAGGAATGTTGGCCTTTTACATGGTGACTGGTGTATATTCAGGAAACCAAGATTCTGTAAACATTTATAAGAGCCAATTTCTTTGATTTACTTTTGGACAAAGTTTGCTCCATATCTACAGGGAGAATTAAGCATCAGGTCTTATTCTGAAAGGAGTAATCATATCATGGACACTTCAACCTAGAAATCATAGCTCTTCTTCTTTGGCTTTTCGAGAGGATCGCATCAGTTGAGCGCACACTCTCTCAAATTCTTCTAAATTTCAGCTCCTATAATTTAGAGCCTTCTGTTAGTTTTGAAACATTAAAAAAATACATTTCAGCTGTAAGAAATTTTTATCTATATTTTTTCCATCTAGTAATTTTGTTGACATGAAGCAGAGTATTTAGCAAGACCGACTGTAAGCATAGGGTCAAGTTGCCCCTTACAACCGAATTGTTAGATAAGACTATCACGGTACTGCACCTCAACTACACAATGTTCAGTATGTATCAAACTTGATGCCGATTTGACTTAAGAGCAAGGTATGTCACTTTAATTGATGAGGTGGCTACAAAATGTAGTTGCAAACACAAATAAATTTTTTTATCTCTAATGGAGCGTGTTAGTATCTAAAAGTTCAATGCAAAGTTCCAAAGGAAACTTCGGCCACCACATCCATTTCTTTAATTTTGGCTTGGTATAAATTTAAAAAGGCTTTTATTGCAAAACATTATTGACTTTTAATGAACTATTCAATTTTATGATTTTATGTTTTCATGTTTTGGGTCCTTTTACTTCAAGATAATCTTCGTTAGCTCCTCTTGGTTTGTGGATTAAATCCTATCAGCAGATTTTTGCTTTTGTATGGATTGGGGAATGATCTTTTTAGTAACCTTTACACCCAATAAAATGTGCATGATTTTGTAACCATTTTAATGGGTGCAGAGGTCACTGAAAAGACTTTGACAAAGAATAAAGGATTATCTTGGCATCTTAATTATGATTGAAAATAGTTTTATTGCCCATAGATTCTGACTCTTCAGAGGTGTAACATGTTGTGGCATATTCTTTACCAACATTTTATGAGCTATAATTTGCTTTTGAAAAGTTGTATGGACTTCAAGATTTCGTAATGTGTTGCATGTCGTTTTCACAAATGATTATCTATTTCACATTTTATTTTGCAGTTTGTTTCCATAAAATATCTCACACAACTAAAACCATAATTACTAGTTTGAAAAAATGCTTGGAAAGTTCATCAAGCGCATGCAGAAGATCAATAAAAGCCTTTCAACTCCTAGATATTGTATCTTTCCATGTAGCACAAAAACATCATGAATTTCCACATTAGAGAATGGTCATGTACCATGGTTATATTGTTAACTTTGAAAGGAACACGTTGCTACTAGTACATAATTCGACATTTGATTTCAGCATTTTTTCCATGAACATTCTTTTTGACTACATTTTTTGCATTGGGCATTTAAATTGATTAGAAATCGTACATGTGCATGTTCATCTACATATATAGATATGCAATTGGAGGATTGATTTTCAACCTCCAGCTAATCATTCAAAAGGGGCATCCCAAGCATAAACTGGTGCACAATGGCACTGAACATTCAAATTGGATTTGTACATACTATGAATTTGCGCTACATTACGTGTATGATGCTGATGTACAACAACACTATTCATGAAGTATGTTTAACATTATGCATATTCTTGCCTTTTCAAACAAGTTTCTTTTCTTTGGTGTACATATTTGGTTTTAGAGAGCATAATTTAAGTCGTATTTTGTATCTTTTATGATTTTCAAGCTTTTCTCACATCAAATGCATCAATGAAGATTATTCTCTAGCAATGTTTTTGCCCCACAAATGTTCAATGTCTGTTTGTAAAGTTGCGAAAACAAATCGAAATCTTAACATCACGCAAATGTGCTTGTCACAAAGTTTTGAGTGAAACAAAACATGGTACTAAAGAAAACTTCCAAGAAGTGCGTAAACCATTAAGTGTTGTGAAGAATTGTAAAAAAAAAAAAGAAATATGTATGTTGATTTGGGGGTTCTACCCATGTAAATTGATTGTACATATTCAAGATGTGTGAATTGAGCACATATCCTTGTAGAATAGGGTGAGTTTGGGTTAGGTAGATCAAGTTCCATTGACATGCATAAAGTCTAGTTGGTCTAGTATGACATGCAAAGTCAGTTAGAGTGCATGCATGCAACATGCAATCAGTGCATGCAACATGCAAGTCAGTATACATGTTCTACACATGTCTAATTCATCTAGGGAAGTTACATGCAAGGCATGCAAATATCGTAATGGACACATGCATGTAGTTTTGTACATATCTAGTTGAGAAATTGACATTTGGACAAAGTAGGTATGAAAAAGACACCAATCTCTAACTTGAGGTTGGTGTCTTCTTCATACATTATTTTGCTTATGTATTTTCCATATTTGTGAGGAATTAGTATATTGCTTTGATCTGTAGCATTCTAGATTGTGCTCTAAGTTAGAGTGCATGAGAATGCAAGTACTTGTGATTTTGCATTGATGACTTGTGTTTCCTAGGAGGAAGTATGGCATAGGAAGTTGCATGTTTCCAATTTCAAATCTATGTCTATTATGGTCAAGGAGATCAAGTCAAGAGAGGCTTGTTCTATGGCAAAATCACATATGGATCCATATTTGATGTCTTCTACCAAGACAAAACATCCTATGGAGTTGGAACACTCGGATGTTGACCTTTCTTCATCAACAAACAAGGAAGTTGCCTCTTGCTTTTCTACTCTTATTGATAATTTCACAAGTAACCAATGGCTATGTCTTGTCTCTTCAAGTTTTATGGTGCATGTGTATTTTCCATCATGCAAAGCTTTTTGGAGTTATGGTGCTAATGGAAGGAGTGCACTATATGGAGTCTTGTGCAAATATAAGCCTAAGGTTGTGTACCTTAGTGTTCTTGAAGGTTATTGCTTTGCATGTGTTTTCTTGGAAGCAAGGAAGGATGGAGATCGAAGTCTATGGATCATGGTTGGATGCTTATCCACCAAGGAAGGCTACATAGCCTTTACACTCTCTATCTCGAAGGTGTTTGAGCATGGAGATGTTGTTTTTCATGAAGATCTATTTTCTATCTTGGAAGAGGCCGAGAGCACAATGTCTCTTATTGCATCACAAGTTATTTCTATTATGAATGGTCAACTTATGATGGGGTCGAGTGCAAGTATGAGTTTAGTAATCATAGTTTGAAAAAAGGAGTTTTTTCATGTTTTGAGGCATGTTGTGAACTTCTTTTGAGAGTAAGTGAAACATTCAATGAGGACACTTACATTCTTAAGAAAGTATTTAGCCTCAATTTGATCAAGTTAGAGTATGTTTGCAATTTGTAGATTATTTTATCTAGGACTAATGTCAAATCTAGAAATACCCATAGTAATTTGCTCTACTTTTGGACCTTCTGGATAATGCTAGATGTTCTAATAAAGCCAATATGCATCAATTTGAACAAGGTTCAACTTCAAGATTGGAGACACTTGTGAAAAATCCAACAACTTCACACATGTGGGGAACCACACCAAAAGTGTGAATGATCTATACCATGCTTTATGGTGGCACACAGATCACCTACAGAGTAATACTACAATCTACCAACAGATCTGAGGCTAGAGCACAATCTAGAATACTACAGATCAAAGCAATACTAATTCCTCACAAATATGGAAAATACATAATCAAGACACCAATCTCGAGTTAGAGAGAGAATACAATTACAAGCAAAATAGAATGAGATCCAATTTTGACATTATGACCTTACTAAAGCTTGATTCATCATTAGAAATGAATGAGAACCATATGTACATATATAGGAGAGCCAAAATTCGTGGTACTACTAGCATTCAATGCATTTTCTACACCTATTCAAGTGTAAACTACTACCATATTGACACCTAACAACTTGCATGCAGAAATTGCACCTAACTTCTAGTTACTTTGTCCAAATGTCAATTTCTCAACTAGATATGTACAAAACTACATGCATGTGTCCATCAATATATTTGCATGCCTTGGATGTGACTTCCCTAGATGAATTGCACATGTGTAGAACATGTATACTGATTTGCATGTTGCATGCACTGATTGCATGTTGCATGCATGCACTCTAACTGACTTTGCATGTCATACTAGACCAACTAGACTTTATGCATGTCAATGGAACTTGATCTACCTGACCCAAATTCGCCCTATTCTACAAGGATATGTGCTCAATTCATACACCTTGAATATGTACAATCAATTTACATGGGGAGAACCCCCAAAATCAACATACATAAGAGATAGATATGTTTCCTTGAGAAGTTCATTGGTAACATTCATCTTGATCATGTGTAGAGCTCTTTGGGCCATCTTGTCATATCTCATTTTCCCTTGTTGTGTTTTTGGCCTCTACTCCAAACCTACAACAATATCCAAAACATCATTCATCTCAAGAAGCGATTCCATCCACTTTCCACAATGAATAGTTGCTTGAGGTAAGTCTATCATTGCCTTCCAACATGTATCACTTTCCACAATGAATAGTTTCTTGAGGTAGGTCTATCATTGCCTTCCAACATGTATTCACTTGATGTAGCCATGTTTTAATGACCTGATCCTTCTCTTTCAACCTGTTCCAATGCCCAAAGCACTCTTTTGAAATACAATTTTTTTCTTAAAAAAGAAATCCCAAATATATGGAACCTCTCAATTCTCTTCTAACACTTATATCTAGCAAATCAACACATAGAATGTTGAAATCTTGATCAACCTATGATATATCCTCAATCTAATGACTCTTGCCACTTCCTAAGATTGAAACACACTCAAACGAGTTCAATAACCTCACAATTTAAAGATCCAATCAAAATTAGAGTTTTAACAAAATCACAAAAAATTGATTATTTCAAATTCTACATGCAATTGCCTAAAACTTGATGTGCAATCTTGTAGCGTCAAGTGAGACCTATCTAATGCATCCAAAATCGGCTATGTTAGGACTAAAAATCATGCTATATATGAAACTTCCTTTGATTCACTTCACATTCATAACAATCTACAAGTTTGTTCATGGTGTGAAATCAGAATTCATCAAGTTCTATAACCTAAAATGAGTTTTATCTTCAATCTACATATGCAAGAAACTCAATTTTTGGATAGAAATCAATCGAGCATGCTCTAGCATTGATATCTTCACCAAATAATTGATAGATGTACTTGATCCTTTCACAACCTGCAACACAAGATCTGATACCATGTGAAGAATTTCAGATTAATTAAGATCCAATTCCGTAAAATGAACTTGGGTTAGAAATAGATCAAATCTACCAATCTTGCCAATGTGAATAAATCAACATCTACTTAATGAAAGAGATGCAAACCCACTAAGAACCTGATCAAACATCAAACATAAGATATGATGAAGTTGAAGTCCGCACAAAACATAAGCTACTATATTTCACACGTGCAGATCCAAAAATAACATATAATAAGCATTCTACACACAAAATTGCAAGATATCACCAATATAGTGCACAAATGGATAGTAGAGCCCAAAGAGAACCATGTATAAGCATGAATGAGATATGAGAGAAAGAGAATTTCTTCTCTTTACTCGAGTTACATTCTTTTATAGTAGGTCCAAGCCTAACTTTGAACATTGGTTTCCCTCCATAATGAAAAACTTAACATTAATGATGACTAGATTCTCATTCAAACTTGAATATCTAAAAATCATGTTCTATAGTTTCCCACACTTTTCAAAAGTGTTTATTCAAATGATTTTAGACTAATATAACTTTGAAAAGTCAAACTCTAAGTCTAATATGAAAATTGGCCTCAATTGCCAAACATACAAATATGACCAAAATTGCAAAACTAGTTGAAATCTTTCACATTAGGCACTGTTCATTCGTTGTTAGAAATGCACACTACTAGAGATAGATTACATAAGAGGACTTATCTCAGCTAGCAGAAATATCTAGAGAATGTTCTAAAAAAATTTTACATATCTTATTGCAAACCAATTGATAAACCAATGGACCTATGTATGATATTGGCCAAACCTTCATGTGCCGACACCGAAAGTGAGAGACTCAACTTGTCAAATTATCCTTATTACTCACTGGTAGAATCTTTAATGTATGCCATGCTGTGCACCATACCAGACCTTGCATACATTGTCACAGCACATTGAGTCAAATCATGTCTAAATCCCAGGATTTTACATTGGAAAGTTTTGAAGAGAGTGATGAAATATATTCGAGGCAGTATAGATGAAATATTGTGCTATGATGGAAATGCTATCGACCCAATGGTTCTTCGAGGCTACTCCGACTCAGATTGGGGAGGAGATATTTCTACCAAAAGATACCTCCGAGTTTTGTTTCTTTCTGTTAGGGGGACCAGTTTCGTGGAATTTGAGAAAGCAAAAATCTGTTGCACTATCTTCAACCGAGGCAGAGTACATCGCAGCATGTCAAGCTTTGAAAGAAGCTATCTAGATCAGACTACTACATGATTTACATCACACTCAATTTCAACCTGCTACCATTCTATGTGATAATATGAGTTGTATTTCACTATCGTTGAATCCTAGGTTTTATGGCAGGTCAAAGCACATCAAAATCCAGTACCACTTTATTTGGAAAAAGGTTTTCTTAGAACAAGTGATTCTCAAATACTGATCCACATCTGAAATGGTTGCAAACATATTCACCAGGTTCTTCCCAAGATCAAGCATCAGAAATTCTTTGACATGTTTAACCTGACAAAGACACTCAAGGCACCAACCATGACCTTAGGAAGACTATTGGAGATTAAGCTCACGGTTTTCTCCTTGGTGTTTCAATTTCATTCAAGACTCTTCCTGCACATTCTTGATCTTTGAAATAATCATTGATCTAGGATCAGATGCAACCTCTTTAGGTTTTATGTCTGCTCATCTGATACCTACAAGGATCATAGTTTTGTGTTTTGCCATTCTGCATATTTAGTCGTATCTCTTAACACAGATCACAGTACCTGCAAAACTACTCTCATTCTGTGTGTAGAGTAATGTCTGGTAAAATCCACGAGAATCTATGTAGCAGTTTGACACATGTGACATTCCACACAGAAACGATTCAGTCAAATTGTTCGAAGGACAAATGCTTCGAACTTCTAGCAAATCTTCATCTCCGGAGTAAAGGTTATCCATTTCTATCAATATCCACATTTGAATGTCATTTCAAACTATTTGAAGAAGCTCGAAGACCTGGCCATCTTCGAACAACTACACCCATTCGATCAACCATCTGAATGATTCGACGATCGACCAAACATCTTCGATCTACAAGACACTGTACATATATTGCACAAAGTAAACTGCACTTACCTACTGTCAATAGGTGCACTACTTGACACGTACATGTTTGTACAGATGTCATGGCACATCAAAAATTTGTAAAGTACATTCACGACCAACATCTGGTCAAATTAAACTAGTCAGTAATTATAGATTAGTTAAGCAATTCTTTTAATCACTATCTACGTCTAATCTCAATATGCATGTGTTGTGATTGATTCCACTTTCCTAATCACTTATCTCAGTTCGCTCACTCAATCTGATTGAATCACGGACGTCTTCGACTCCTTAGAATTCGATCAGACGACAGCTGTCTCTGACGCTTGAGGAACGAATGCTATTTTTCAGCATTACTACATCAAATTCTGAATTACTCAGCTCACTATATCCAACAAATATACCTTTCCTTGAAGATGGATCCTCCTTGGTCCTATCATCAAGAGTTATGTTGACATAGAATGCGCATCCAAAAGTTTTAAGAAAGTTGACACTCGGCCTCCTCTTGAATAGCATCTCAAAAGGTGTCCTTTCATCCAAAATAGCACTCGGCCACCTGTTGCACAAGAAATTAGCACACGACAAAGCTTGATATCAAAATGGCTTGCTTTGGCACTTTCACATAAAGTCCTATTCTTCCTCTCGACCACTCCATTTTGTTGTGGGGTCCTTGGTGTTGTATACTCCCTCTTGAACCCATGCTCATCACAAAAAGCTTTAAACTTGGTAGATATGTACTCTCCACCATTGTCACTTCTTAAACACTTGATATTTGTGGAAAGTTGGTTCTCCCTTGCATTCTTGAACTTAACAAAGACACCATAAACTTCATCCTTGCTCTTTAGTAGATAGACTTAACAAAATCTACTAAAATACATCTTAGCTCCACTATTGCTAACTGTAGTTACTAGTAATTCCATGAACATCTGAATGTACAGTTTATAAAGGCTTTGTAGATCTAGATGTAGATCTAGTATAAGGTAGTCTACGTGACAAAGCACAAGACTCACAAACATGATTGATGCTACTTAAGGAACTTGGAAGACCAATCACAATTTGCTTTGTAGCCATTACCTCCATTGACTTGAAGTTGAGGTGCCCCATCCTTTTATGCCTGACCTCTTGAATAGATATTTGCTCTCTTGCAGCACATCCAACTTGGTTAGCAATAACACAAGCATCTAGTTTGAACAACTTCCCTTGACTTTTACCTTTTGCAATCAAGATATCCTTCCTTTTGATCATAAAACACATCAGATACCAACTTTTAGAATTCGCAAACAATTCGCTGAAGCTTATAATAATTCCCACGATTTTTTTGTCATCTCCGCGAATTCTAACCAGACATATTTTTGTATTGTCAATCATTTTTTCTATTTTGAGACACAAAATTCACTTACAAGAATCTGCCGGCCCTCAGAACACTGCCTCAAAATTTGCGACCATCATTACCAAATCGTGGACACTGAGGACAATTTCTGGGTAGATTTGCGAATTCCTGACAAAAAAAATCTATATATAGACCTCCACCCTTCTCTCGGCGAATCCATTCTAGAGTTTTGCTCTCAAGTTCATGCCAAAATTTTTCAGAATTTTCAGACCTTCCAAAACACTCTAGAATCACTGTTATCATGGCCTCCCGGGATCCGGCACTTTCTCTACATCGCTGTAAGACTCCAAAGCCTTACATCAGCATCCTATTCTTACTAGAGGTCAAGAACCACTCCGAGACAGTACGATTAGCCAATGACATTTTTCTTCGTCTTGGTTTTAATCTCTTGCATCTTTCGGAACACCAACATGAGAGCCTTATACGTGCTGCCTATTCCTCCTACTCTGACGAATTCCACACTTTTCATATTCTGTCCAAGGATGGCAACTACGTCTCCATTGATATTACACCAGCTAGGATCCAACTCATCGGGTTTCTCGATTCTGGCGAATCAACCAAGGAAAGGGCACCAGCTACGACCCGAATTATTTCAAGACGTTCGTGCTCGATGACAACAAAACCATCGCTCACACCCACAATGGCATTGCCACGAAACTTATGAAAGATCTCAAGCTACGAGCAGCCACAGAGATCCTTCTCATTCTGACGGAGGTCCACATCGTTCGCAAGGATCACATCCCTCCAAGCGACCTCTTTGCACTCACCATGACACTGAGTGACCCCACTCACACTTTTAAGTGGGCGAAAAAGATTGTCGAAAAACTCTGCTTGGCCCTCAAACAACGAAAGCCAACCATTAAATGTGGCTACATCCTACAAATGATCCTCCAGCAACACTTGGGCCGCAAGACAACAACTGCTCTCAAGGAGTTGGAAACACTATTTCCTAGCACCAGAAAATGAGCCAGCCCCTAGGTAGTAGATCCACCCACCAAGAAGCAGAAAGGCAAGGCGGTCATCACTGAGGTCACCATATCTACTGAGATCTTATCCAGTGACATTGGGACCGATTATGCCGAATCCGGCGAGAGCCTTAAACCCTCTCAGGTCCCAAAAGAGGTCTTATCCCAACAAGAAGCCCTACTCCAACAAGCTGCGGCAAGAAGGCATGCAGTAGCAGCAGTAGGCAGCTTTGGGGATGCCGACGCATCTGGCTCTGGTTCAGTCGGTGGGATTCTAGTCACTCTGGGTACTTCAGCAGCCTAGGCAACTAAGCCTCCACCCACCACCTCTCTACCACTACAGACACCACTTGCTACGACTTCCACCCCTTCCATCACACTTAACACTGGGTTTGACTCTACTATTCCACCAAAACCTTCTATGGTACCTACCTCACCTCTGCTTAGCTCCTCACTCGACGTCAACAATTTTGCTCTCCAATTACTCAATTAGATTCCCTTCATATCCTCTCCTCCCCGCTCTTCCTCTCCCCCCAGAATTCCAACACCTCCTACCTCACCACAACCACCTCCTCAAACAACACAGTCTCCTCCTTTTGACACCCCACTCACTTCCACCTGCTTATCTCCCAAATCCCTCTTCTGCACAATTTCCTGATTTTCTCCCTTACAAACCTATGCTAAGCTTATCCAATTTACCGACTCTCCTTCCTGACATTGGCATATGGGAGCAGTTACCACTGATTGCACAAAAGATGGTTTGATTGGTGAATGAGCTTCAATACAACATCTACGAAATCTTGTCAGGTCAACGAGTAGTACGAGAGGTCAATGACGGTGTCATCCTACAACTTCAACATGAAAATCAATGGTTGGTTACTAAATCTGCTAAAAAACATCAACAGATCAATAACCTCACCACATACAATCAACAGCAGCAACAGATGCTCAACCACATACAAAATTAACTCCAGCTGAAAATCTCTAATATGCAAACCGTCATCGATAACCTCATAGCAGAACGAGACGAGGTCGTAGCGAATGCCCAAGCCACACGTTCCGCTATGAAGGAACAACTGGAATTGGTCGATTTCAATGATTTTGCACCACCAGCTATTCTTGAGGGAACACAAATTCCAGTGGTGGCATATCAGCGGTTGGCCCAAAAGTCGAAAGCCACGATGGAACAACACACCAAACTCCAACAATCATACTCTACCTCCGTCGAGGACCTCAACCAACACATAGCCACCTTGGAAGAACGATTGAAAACAGCTGCTCAGTCCACACCTTCTGTCCATGTAGAGCTGGCTCACTTTCATGACTCCGGGCATCACTTTGATGGCTTAGATAGTGGCAATGGAGCAGGATTTCAACAACCGCCAATAGATAATCAAGGCTCGACATCTCAAGGGCAACCTCAAGGACCACAAGCTCAACCACCAAACAATCCTTAGGGCACCGGTGGTACTTCTTCCCAACACCAATTTACTTCTACCACCTCTAACCCCATCGATACAACTAACCTTCCCTTTTCATGCCAATTTCCACCCGACTCACAACGGATCTCTGCATCTAACCCTTCACCTCCCCTCTCTCCTGAAACAGACCCCCAACTTGAACATGCCTTTAGCTGCTGAATCTCCCACAATATGACACCGGAAGGAGCAACTCATCTCCCACGAGTTTGCACGAAAATACCAACCCAAGGATCGCATTGGGTACATCCTACCTAATTTGGATCACTGCAAGACTCACAAGGAAGTCGTTAAGCTCTTGGATCCCCAACTTGCCTGGCGACACCAACTCTTTTTGCAAAGCAAAACATCCATGGAGCGATATTTCGAAGCCCCGACAAACATGCGCATCAATCCATATATTTATCCGGTGGCACGTAAAGAACCATTTTCCACCACAAAGAGGAAAAACAAGGTTTATTAGCCCAAGCTGACTGGTGTACATGGTAAATCAATTTCAGAACTCACCTAAGTTTCATTTTGTTTCGTCTTGTTTCGTTTCGTCTCGTCTCATTACAAAGCCTGATTGATCTTTTTGCAAATGCTTGGTCTTCATTTCATTTCGTGTCGTTTTGCGATCTCTATGCTTCCAGCATGGATAAATGTCAGAGCTCGTTTAAGTTTCGCTTCGTTTCGCTTCGCTTTGCTTCGTTTTCGTCTAGATTTCATCTCGTTTCGTTTCGTTGTGCTATAGAGCCTGATCAATCCAAGCATGAATTATTCTCGAATAGAAATAATTCGAGTTTTGCGAAACTATTTGCAAATTGTTCAAGATTTTCTTCAGTTTGTCACCAGAGTTCTAGCTGAAATTTGTATTTTCTGAGTGCATTTTTCGCTTCAATGGTATCAGAACAGACAACGTGACCTGTGCCCCACTTTGAGGAGTGTTGGAATGGCAAAGTGGTGCCACAACCCATGCTCAAAGAAATCCCATAAGTAGAAGTGAGACTTTGTTCAAAGTGGATATAAGTGGTAAATGTCCAAGTGTTTAATGTCCCTTGGTACCAGCCCCTTTGCGAGTAAGGGGGAGCACTTGGATTCGTGGGCGGCTAGGCATCTGGGGCCGAGATCCCAGAATGCGGATCACGAAAGGGGAAAAAGGCTATGTGGAATGGCAAAGTGGTGCCACAACCCATGCTCAAAGAAATCCCATAAGTAGAAGTGGGACTTTGTTCAAAGTGGATATAAGTGATAAATGTCTAAGTGTCTAATGTTCCCTGGTACCAGCCCCTTTGCGGGTAAGGGGAAGCACTTGGATTCATGGGTGGCTAGGCGTCCAGGGATGGGATCTTGGAATGCGGCTCACGGAAGGGGCAAAAGACTCTGTGAATTTGGTGCAACCTCTGAACCAGAAAGGTTAAGTTGTATTCGTTGAAGGCCCACCAAATTCCTACATGGTAGCAGAGCAGACAATGTGACCTGTGCCTCACTTTGAGGGGGAGTGTTGGAATGGCAAAGTGGTGCCACAACCCATGCTCAAAGAAATCCCATAAGTACAAGTGGGACTTTGTTCAAAGTGGATATAAATGGTAAATGTCCAAGTGTGTAATGTCCCCTGGTACCAGCCCCTTTGCGAGTAAGGGGGAGCACTTGGATTCGTGGGTGACTAGGCGTCTGGGGACGAGATCCCGGAACGCAGCTCACGGAAGGGGCAAAAGGCTCTGTGATTTTGGTGCAACCTCTGAACCAGAAAGGTTAAGTTGTATCCGTTGGAGGCCCACCAAATTTCTGCATTGGTAACATTCATCTTGATCATGTGTAGATCTCTTTTGGCCCATTCGTCATACCTCATTTGTTCTTGTTGTGTTGCTGGCTTCTCCTTCAAACCTACAACGATATCCAAAACATCATTTATCTCAAGAAGTGATTCCATCCTCACTTTCCACAATGGATAGCTACTTGAGGTAAGCCTTTCATTACCTTCCAGCTGTATCCACTTGATGTAGCCATGTAGCAATGTCCTTATCTTCTCTTTCAACCTGTTTCAATGCACAAAGCACTCCTTTGAACAACAATAAATGTTTTCAAAAGGAAATCACAAAGATATGATACCTCTCAATTCTCTTCTAGCACTTATATCAAGCAAATCAACACATAGAATAGTGAAATCTTGATCAACTGAAATCCTTGATAGATGTGCTTGATCCTTTCATAACCTGCAACACAAGAACTCTGATGCCATGTGAAGAATTTCAGATCATTAAGATCCAAAATATCTCTTTGATCTTTGGTTAGAAAGACACGCAATTACCAACCTTGCCAAGGTAGAAAAATCAACATCTACACTATGAATGAGATGCAAACTCTAATAGATCTTGATCAAACATCAATCAAAATATGAAATGAAGGCTTTCCATACAAACATAGTAAGCTACTGTATTTCACACGTGTGGATCCGAATATTGCATTTAAAATTAGAGGAGTTACAAACATCAAAAGGGCCACGTAGGACAAAAAAAAAACGCCGAATTTTAAAACTCTGACAGACTTTTAGGTCCAGTTTAGCTTAACCTTACTAGTAATGTGTAGTTAACATGACACGATTATGATGCATGCAACTGCGACTTCAAGAACCTATGATGCTCATTAACTAACTTTTTCAAATTTGAAAATGAGATTGTGTCCCTCGTTTTAACTAGCGAGAGAATAAACATTGAATCTCAGGTACGCCATGGATGAAGAATAGTGTCTATTTTCTTTTTGGTCCGTTAGTTGATGTTTGCGGAGATGTCTCAGTTTCATCTACACATTGTTCTCCCTGTCGAGAATGCTCCGATAGCTAAAAGAGGAGTAGTGAAAGAATCCACAGTTTCTCCACTTGATATGATCGCTCACAGAATCAACCAAAGAAAGAATTATGATTTTGGATTGACAAAAGTTTGTATTCATTGGATCCGAGCTCGATGCAAGCTCCACAATTCCAATCCATCACACAATTAATAAAGTTTTTGTGTGATGGAGAAAACGGTTTACTGGGTTATTGTGAAAGATTGACGACTTATGGTGTTGCAAACTCTGTTCAAAAAATACAGAGTTTAGAATGTATGTTAAATGGTTTGCTTGCTGACTATAGAGAAAAAGAGACCGCATTATCACAAACAAAAAAAGATAATGCACATTTATATAATAATATTTTAAATTTGAATGCAAGTAATGATCAATTCCAACAAGTTGTTCAGACATTACGTATATCAAATGACCAGTTAAAAGAAGAAACTCGCATACCAGATAAGAAATTAAAAAGAAACAAGCGAAAAAGAATTCTGAAGGACATTGATGAGCTTTCGTTAAATGGAGGCCAACGGAGAAAAATGATTCAAGCATTCAAGTAAGGATTTGATTTGAATCAGTATTATTTTAGTTTTGTGACGTAGCATGACATTTATTATGTGTCCTATTTGGGTTTCTTGATTTTCATAATCATTTGCAGATCAGCATCTCAAGGACAATGACCCGACCGAAAAATCATTGAGTTCGATATTGACAACCAAGTCCACAAAGTCTTTATTGGACAATAATCGATATTCTCGAATCAAGTCCAAGGTCACTGAGGCTTTGATGAATGAGGTCGATAAGGTAATCGACCGAACGTTAATTCAAGGAGCATGTGATTTCTCAGGTATTAGCAAGGAGGCATATGTGAGTAAATTTAAAATTATTAAAGAGGCTTTTGGACAATTGCACGTAAGACAATTTCCCATTCCTCACCCTTTTCAGATAAGATTGGAGAGAGATGTATTGAATAAGGGTATGCAAAACGTCATTGGAATTCCTTTTCACATCAATGAGATTTACAATTCAAAGTCTGGCAATTTGTCATATAATTCTACCAACAACTTATTTGTGGATTTGAATCATTTATTGAGATTTATAGTGAAATTCTATAATATTACAAGTGCTAGTATGAGCAAACTTATTCTGGTGGTCAAGCTAGATGAATTGAAAGTTATACAAGGACAAAAGTTGGAAAGAGTAAGTATTACTCTCATGAATGGAGCATTGAGCAATGCAACAAACTCAAGGGATCTCAACTTCAGTGTGTAATCAGAAAACAACATATGGTGGCTAGCGTGTTTTCAGGTAAAAAACGGTTGTTATTCATGTGCAATTTCTTTTAGTAATTGTTTTGAATATATAAAAACTTGTGATTCCATATGTTGAACAGCTTATCAAGGAGGATCACGATGTTCTTTCTTGGATTTTTAGCAGAACAAGTTATCCAGATATCATGAAGGATCATATGAATGGCAAATTACTTAGTGTTCCTTGAAGAAGGTGAATTTTTTGTGGAATGGCATTTAGCTGGAGACTTGAAGTCATTGAAATGTATGTTCAATTTATCTCGTGGAGCAAATTCGAAACATCCATGTCTATATTGTATGAAATCATCAAATGACATTTCAAGGAACACAAGAGTTTCAAGAGATATTGAAGATCCCAACTGAAAACCGGTACTACCAATTCCTTTACAAAATGTGCATATTTGCACATTTCATGGAGAGGTGAGGATCATAGAGAAATTAACATATCTTCATATCTTGTTTACATGGAATACTAAGCCAGAGTTAGCATCAAAACAAGCAATCGCTTGATCAGGGGAAGTGTTGTCAAAAGCAGGCCTTCATAAAGGCCATGTTAAAATACAAAAAGATGAAAGGCTTTCGAGAAAAATAGGAAACGTACCCAGTAAACCTAGCATAGGAGGAGTCAAAGCTCGTAGATTTTTATCAAATTATTCTAAAGAGTCGTCTAAAATCCAATACTCGGTTTGGAAAGATGTTATTTCTGCAACAGAAAACTTTGAAGATAAAGGAACAACAAGGGTAAAGAAGGTTGAAGTTTGGAAAAAGCTCGATAATATGGTTGAAGTGCTTAGAAAAGACACAATTTCATATGCAGATGCACTCCTATTGGAGAAACAACAATAGAGTTTGTAGATGCAATTCGTGTGGCTTGGGGCTCAGATCACATCACCCACTACATGGTAAGATACATTTGAACAGTGTCTTACAATTTTATAATTTTAGTATAACTTGCTTGATAGATTCTAACCAATGCATATTTTTCTAACCAATGCATAAATCGAACAAACTATAGGCCTCTTCTCCTGCTATTTGTTCAAGTACTCCTTCAGTAAAAGGTAGCGAGAAGTGGTCCTTTTTTTGCAAAAAAGTATGGCAGTTTGAGTATATGGTCCTCAAAAGGAATGGAGAAATCACATTGGCAGGCAAGAGCAGCATTTCATCGAAATACACAACATGGTGGAACATCCTCAAAAAATAGTTACATCATTCAGCTATTCCAATGGTTTTATAGACGAGCTCAAGTTCGATACACAACAAGATCAACTGAATATCAAAGATTCAAAAAAGCATGTAAATTTATAAGCCAAAATTATATTGATGGCATTCAATAAAGATCAAACATGTGTAATAAAAAATTCTCAAATTTCACATACATTAAATGGAAAAGAGTACAATCAACTTTTTTCATTGTCTCTAAGGACAATTTTTGCTGTGTGGTCATGAAGGAACTTTTTCCTATCATACAGATCCAAAAATCAAGTGGATCGCCTTTTGCTTAGATCTATATATCCTGATCGAATTGCCAGAGCAGATGATCTCATAGGAACATTTTCTGACACGTAATTGAACACTTTAAGAGCAACATCTTTTTTGACAAAAATGATTATATATGTATTTTTTGGATATTTATGCCCTTGGGCAAAATAAGATAGGTCCTTGATGGCCATGATTAAGATTCTCACATTCATAAAAAACCTTTCATGAAGAATACAAACTTCGTTATTTCCAAAATGTTTCAAATAATGAGCCAATGAGGCATCCTTCTGTCTCTTGCCTTGTCTTTCTCTCAATCCTCCATGCCTGCTAGCAAAGACATCAACTTCAATGATTTCCTACAACACATAATCAAGTGTTAGTCAAACTAGCAGATCAATCATCAGTTACACGTTAAATAGTAAATGATTTTTGTGAGAAGGTGTACTTACCAGATCCTCCTCGCCAGCTTGAATCACACCAGCAGCTTCTAAATTGTGAGCAACAATAATGGTTGATTGCTGGTCAGCTGGAATAATATATATGGGAGGTGGCAGATACCTTTTCTGAAATGCCAAAAACTCCTCCTCACTCGGCATATTAGCCTCATATGCCCTGCTCTCAGATAGCATTCTTTGAAGGGCATCTGTGCCACTTGCCCATTCTTCCTGGTCCTTATAGTCGATGCCATCTATGAGGTCGTCATCATCAAAGTCAATAAAATCGCTAAATTCAGAAATCAACCTTGACAAAAGAGATAATATCTCATCTTCTTTGAGATCCATTACATCTCCGATGTGGCTAATGGACAAGAATGCAATATCGTCCATATGGTACATAGGGAGGTCCATCAGGGTTCTGCTCTGGTCAATCAGGCTCATGGTAGATAAGGGAGAGATAGACAAAGAACGAGCCTTGGTAGGATCATATTGATGTGCTTGCCTGGCCTCCTCTGCATCTCCTAAAACCTCATCAATAATGGAAACCTCTGAAGCCACACGAGTAGTAGGGATAAGCAAACCAATCATAGACGACCCAGAAGATTCTGCCTCGTTAGAGATAAGAGCAGATAAGAAAAACACGAAGGCCATACCCTCCTAAACGAAGCGACATACTCGATTGTGTTCCTCACAGGGTATGACACATTTAAACAGATTGATAAGTATGATCATGCCTTTGCTTGGCACTAGGCTGAGCATGAGTCAAATCTGTGAAATGCACAAATCTCAGGCCGTCCATCAGAAGGGTACCCTGTTGCAAGCACACATAAAAATACTTGTACAGTTTGGGAAAAGCTTCTCTGTGCTCAATAACAAATCTCTCTATGTCAAACTGAAAATCAAAATAGGACAAAAAATGGGTCTGTCTCTCGCTAACTTCAGCATCAACAAGGAAAGAACTAAGAGCTATATCATAGATCGAACTAGCAGAAGAGGAGGCCATATCGATATGAGGCACCGGTTAGGATGGGGACATAAACGGTGTAAACTTGGGCGCATGATGGCGATATGCACTGTACACGATTCCGGATATCGGAACTACGTGCCAGGGGAGCAGTGCGACTATGGAATCGTCAGTTGGGCGCGTGGTAGCGATATTGTATGTACTGATTTTGGAGCAGGTCGGTCTCCTGAACTCAATATGCACATGTGGAAACAATGGCCAAATCATTAGCATGACACGTGTACAAATCGGATCCTGACACGTGTTCTCGCATGTGCATGCCAACTGTACGATCGTATGAGCCAATTGTCTCGTTACACGTGTGTGGCCCAGATCAGGACACATGTCCTCGCACATGCATGCCAGCCGTATGATCGATGAGACTGTTGATGTCCTTACACATGGCAGGTTCGTGTGATGATGCGTGTGGCCACACGTGCGGGGTTGCAGGTGTCAGATCACACGTGTGAGAATGATGAGACGTTTTGTAGGTATAAAAGGATGTTTTGGGCTCATATTTCCGTTTCGGATTTCTTGGTTCTCTAGAGCTCCTCAGGATTCTACGTTCACTTGCCAACCTCGCTATCCACATATCGCCACCACGCGCCTGGAGACTTTGATAGCAGTATAGCTTCCCCCTCCGCGCGTCGTAGCGATACGCCATCTCGCATATCGCCATCACGTGCCTCCCCTGTCTGATATGCTCTGTTCTCTCTGATTGGCGCGCCATAACGATATCTTAGGTTGAAATGGCCCGTACCAAGCAGACAACATGTCTTATCACATTTTTCCCGCCTCCTCGTCCTCCTGTACAAAGGGCAATGGGCATTGGTAGGAGAGTAGGTCGGCCTAGAAGACCATAGTTAAGGGATATCAGAAGACTACAGAGGACAACGAATCTTTTGATTCCCTGCGCTCCGTTCTACAGGTCTGTGAGATTAGTGACAAGGTCACTCTCACATGATGTTCGCTGGAACATAACAGCCCTGGAAGCCCTCCATACTGCCTATAAGGACTTTCAAATTAAACTTTTTGAGGACTCTACGCTTTGCACAGTGCACGCGAAGAGAGTTACCCTCATGCCTCAAGACATGTATCTTGCCATGAGGCTGAGGAGTACATATGATCAGGTCTTTAAGAGTGGCTTCACCTCTAGGCCACCACCTACAGAGAGAGGGCTTGTTCCTCAATGAAGAAGGAGAAAACAGACCAAGCCCACTAGGCTGCCAGGCAAAGGGTCATAGTCAGCGAATCACCATCCCCCTCCTCATATCTCTCGTCCTTTGGTTGGACCATCACACCAGTCTGCAATGCGTTCTTCTCCTCCTGCCACCCCTAACTATTCAAGTAGTTTCTCTTCCATCCCTCCATTCCATCCCACAATAACGAGGATATGACCTTTATTGTAGATAAAATAATATCGGATCTAGATATAACTTTAATAGGTGATTTTTATAAGGATCTTTGTGTAAGATTTCCCGTTGATCCAAAAGATTCATTTTTGGATTCTGAGAGTATATAGTTTTTGATGAGTATGTTGCCAGAGAGATTGATAAGCTAGGAGGTCAATTTTCTTTTTGTCTAAGTTCAATTAATTATGTAAATCACATAAATAAAGACTTTTGTGATGCCTTGAAGGAGAAGACAGCAGATATATCAGATCCAGTTGTGGAGGCTGGTTTGATGTATTTTGTAAATAGATGTAAATGCGATGATACTAAGGACATTGGAGTTGTGCTGTCCTTTTTTTTATTATTCCATACTGCCAAAAGTAAGTGATTACATAGAATATATTCAAGTCACATATTTTTAATAAGTTTTGTAATTCCTTCAGTTTAACTAATTATCTCTTGTTTGCAGTAAGCATTGGAGTGTGCATATAATCTCCCTTAGGGAAGATTCAGATGGGATCATTAATCCCATCTGTTTAAATATGAATTCCTTGAAGTCTACCCATGCCGAAATGGACATGATGTACAACAGAATGTTGCCATTTTTGCCAAGGCCGGATGGGGCCACTGTAAATAGCCACCTGGAGATTGTTGATGCAGAAGTAAGTATTTCTCATCTAGTGTCTGATAGGTAATATGATTTGTTTTTTTCAGAGTGCACAACTAATTTATTATACGTTTTCTGATTGAAGTCAGCTCAGCAAGATGATGGACATAGTTGTGGATGGTTCTCCATCCGCAATATACAGGACTTCTTAGAGTGGTACATCATGCAATCCGGGGTTCCAGATATATGAAAGGTAAATAGACTAGTGAATTTTCTAACTAGTTATTTTCGATTTGGTTTTTGAAAGGTCAATTGACTCGGTTATTTTGGATTTGCTGTATAAATGTCAAGCATTTACAATGAACGAGATATATGAGTTTCATCAAAAGATGTTGGTGAACTTATTATCTCATGCAACACCCAGTCCAGCTGCGGAAACGGGAGGCCAATCAAGTCCATAGCTGACACTAGTGCAAATTGGAAATAATCCATATTACTTTGAGCTGTAAATAATAGATTAAATAGAGATATACATTTTTGATGTAATGCCCTGTGAATAATTATGGGCATATAGAAAGATAGAGACAATCAGGAAAAAGCATCCATTGTTATATACAGGACGCACATGTACATTCTCAGAAAATGAGAAATATATTGATATTTATGAGAGCTTTTACAAATCTTGTATCATGATTGCTCTATTATCTGAACAATTCCACCCAAATCTTTGCATTTGATTTTCTCTTCATGTCTTTTACGTATCTGCACAAACATACATTAATCAAATTATAGTTAGTGATCCAAATATTGACAAAAAAGATAATGAATACAAATTCATAGATTTCACATACCAATTTTCCATCCAATATAAAGCTGAAATATTCGGGGATTTCTTGTTGTAAAAGTGTCAGTTCCGTTCTAATGTAGAATAAGGTCCAGTCCTGCTCAGCCTCAATATTAAGTAACTCCCTATTTGCCATGATATCAATGCATATACGATTAGCGTGTCCAATGCTGTCTAGATCTTGATCTAATGGGGCCCAAGTACCATTGTGTTCTTTCCATCTCTGATAATGAAACACCATACTAAGCATTTGCTTCTCTATACTGTATCTAAATGATATGGATGAATGTTTGATTCTACAAGAAATATCTGCAGTGGATCTTATATCCCAACCTTTGTCCATGAATTTGAATAAAAAATCATCTGATAGATTTTTGCAAACAAACAATGTGGGAGTTCGATGCACCTCCATGTTTGAAAAAGAGCTGACAAACAATGACATTGGAACAAACCAGCTTAAGTGCACATTTCTTGATCCAGTACTAGTTTTGAGTGACTTTTGTACATCATTATATAGCTTGGAACGAAAACATTTTATTATATTGTCATTGACTGCAATCCACCACACGTTATCTTGAAAATTAGGTAGAGGTATACACTCTAGTTTTTCCATTCCTCCATTTCTGTCTGGAATATACATAGCATCATAAAAAAATATTCCAGAATCTGCAAGTTCTTTTGTCGTTCATCCTCTGTATTGCAATTTGCCAATTTTTGAATGGATGACATCTATAGTACCTGAAAGAAATGCCACAGGTTCCCATTCATGTATATTTGAAGGATATAGATCTGCAATACAAAATCATAATAAGCTCTGATTCATATATATGATTACGTTTTAAAAATGACAAGCAACCCAAAAAAATAAGATACTTACAATTACACTTTCGAATCATGTGGATTTATAGCCTCCACATTAAGTTCTGAATGCATATAAACATGTTGAATAAGCACCTATGAAATGGTTTGTCCTCCTGAAGAAACTTTGAAATCAATAATCCGCCCTTTCCAATAAGATCTATATGTGTACTTGGCCTTTTTCTTTTGGCAAAAAGCCCCTCTCGCCGATGGATGCATCAGTACCCAAGAAGCCTTATGATATTCACGAGCAATCCACGTGCCATCGTCTTCCCTCTCATTATAAAAAATTGCAGAGCATATCAAGGATCTCGGTCTTCTTCTCATCGCCATAGCTTGAAGAGTTCACGTTTGAACTTGTCAATATGAGAATCCAGAGTATAATAGGCACGAAACCTATTTGTGAGTCCCAAGATAATTTTAACTTCAGGTTAACCCAAGCAGTTTAGTCAACCAGTCGTCACGCACGCCAGCCAATAGTATGCTTCCAATCTACCGGACCGGAAATTCAAATTTGCCCAAACATGAATTGTGTTTTCCGGGTCAGGCGAGTTATGTTACATAGAAGCCACTATGTCAAGAACCGATTGGGCCACATGGACATAAACAACAAGGAAAAAAGAAATTTCGTAACACACGACCCTTCTAAGTTTGAGAACTCCTGTAATGTGAGCATTCTACACACAAAATTGCAAGATATCACCAATATAGTGCACCAATGGATAGATGACCCAAAGAGAACCATGTATAAGCATGAAATGAAATAGGATAGAGACTTATCAAATCGGCTCTAAAAATCAGCCAATGAGGTACGATAAGTCTCAACTTTCTTGAACAAGTAGCTAGTCTCCTACGGTGAGACATGACAATCTGGCACTTTTGTCAACAGGTATGTATCTCTCTCAAGGGTCGTTACATCCAACTCTCCTTGGAGTCTTTCTAAATTGCTAAAGTTCTAAATCTCTATCTCTCTCTCTCTCTCTCTCTCTCTCTCTCTCTCTCTCTCTCTCTCTCTCTCTCTCTCTCTCTCTCTCTCTCTCTCTCTCTCTCTCTCTCTCTCTCTCTCTCTCTCTCTCTCTCTCTCTCTCTCTCTCTCTCTCTCTCTCTCTCTCTCTCTCTCTCTCTCTCTCTCTCTCTCTCTCTAAGGAGTTAGCTACTGAAGACCCGTTCGGGTTGTTTGATCTCTGTCATGTACCACTGTATCTATCTATTACATGTCTCATTTCAATCGTTCATTTACATGTATATATAGCAACTGAAAGATCTTGCATTATTTTACTTTACATTTACAAGATCGCTTGACAACTGATTAACTGACTGATAGGAACATTTGTTATTGGAGCGTGAAGACGTAGACAGTCTGTACTTGAAATCCTGTGTATTTATGCAGAGTGTCGTCTATGAATAATCTCGTGTAAAACTGTAGTGTCGGGTTTTTTGCCTGTGTTGTCTGTCATAAATTGCATGTAAAAATGCAGTGTCATTTTTTCGCTAATTGTCGCCTGTCAAAAACTGCATGTAAAAATGCAGTGTCGTGTTTTGCCCAAGTGTCACCTATCAGAAAATGCGAGGAAACATGCAGTGTCACATTTTTCGCAAAATAGTGTCGCATTTCTGGAAGTGCCTAAATGGCCTAAAAAACCAATTTAGCATTAGTGTCGCTAAACACTTAGTTGGAAAAATGGCGACAGTGTCGGGTGTTGGGTTTTTCGCCTGTTGAAAACCTGAGTAAATTTGAAGACTATAGAAAAGCAGTTCATTTTCTGCAGGTTTCATTTGAGAGTAAAAATCAGTGAAGGAAGAAGGGTTGTTGGGATGAGTAGGAGTTAGATTAAATTCCAACACTCCCCCTTAAGCTGACTACTATGAATCTAAACTGTAATTGAGACTTATCATATCTACTAAGGTAGAATGTTTATCTCTAGACAATGGCTTTGTCAAAATATCAGCCAACATATTGTCTATATGATAGTAACTTAGTACAACATCTTGGTTTCGAACCTTCTCTCTAAGAAAATGGAATTGAGTTTTTATGTGTTTAGTTCTATTATGAGTTTATGGATTCAGAGATAGAGCTATGTAGCTCTGATTGTCGCACTGGAGTATTGCTGGACCGATTTGTGGAAATTGCAGATCCTGCAGCAACCTTCTGAGCCATATTATCTCCTTCAATGCTTATGTAGCTGCAACGTATTCAGATTCTGTGGAGGATAACGAAATGCATTCCTGCATTCTGTTGTTCCGTGAAATGGGTCCTTCTGCAAAGAAACAAATATAACTTGATGTTTTCTGATATCCATGTTTTCTGATGTTATATAACCTGATGTTTTCTGGTATCCATGTTTTCTGATGTTAATGAAGATGCGAGCTGTTCTTTAGTGTTGAATCAGATTATTAGAGTAGGAGTCTTAGACTGCCATGAAAGAGAAATTGCGAAAACGATTAGGCGTTTGTGACAGCCATGCAATCTTCTAATTCTGATAATCTGATGTGAAGAGAGAATGTGGAGTTAATTTAGGCGTCGGAGACAGCCATACATTTCTCTGATAATGGTGTTTGTGTAAGAGGACTGAGAGATAGATTTATTCAACAAGAATGTAAAGATGTAGAACAGAAGCAAATCTGTATATTAAAGTTGTAACAACGATCAAACTACAATGCGATTGCGTTGATAAGCACGTGATCCTACTTACAAATTCAAGACAATTGCTAAAGTTCTAAATCTCTCTCTCTCTCTCTCTCTCTCTCTCTCTCTCTCTCTCTCTCTCTCTCTCTCTCTCTCTCTCTCTCTCTCTCTCTCTCTCTCTCTCTCTCTCTCTCTCTCTCTCTCTCTCTCTCTCTCTCTCTCTCTCTCTCTCTCTCTCTCTAAGGAGTTAGCTACTGAAGACTCATTATGGTCGTCTGTTACATATCTCATTTCAATCATTCATTTACATGTATATATAGCAACTAAAAGACCTTGCATTTTTTTACTTTACATTTACAAGATCGCTTAACAACTGATTAACTGACTGATAGGAACAGTCGTTATTGGAGCGTGAAGATGTAGACAGTCTGTACTTGAAATCTTGTGTATTTTTGTAGAGTGTCGTCTGTGAATAATCTAGTGTAAAATTGTAGTGTCGGGTTTTTTGCCTGTGTAGAAACCCGTGTAAAACTGCAGTGTCGGAGTTTTCTTCACAATTGTCGCCTGTCAGAAACTGCATGTAAAAATGCAGTGTCACCTTTTTGCAAATTGTCGCCTGTCATAAACCACACGTAAAAATGCAGTGTCGCCTTTTCACTAATTGTCGCCTGTCAAAAATCGCATGTAAAAATGCAATGTCACGTTTTGCCCAAGTGTCGCCTGTTAGAAATGCGAGGAAAAATGCAGTGTTGCATTTTTCGCAAAATAGTGTCGCATTTCTGGAAGTGCCTAAATGGCCTAAAAAACCAATTTAATTAGTGTCGCTAAACACTTAGTTGAAAAAATGGTGACAATGTCGGGTGTCAGGTTTTTCGCCTGTTGGAAAACTTGAGTGACTGTAGCGACTATTAGTTCAAATATGCAGACTATTGAAAAACGGTTCATTTTCTGCAGGTTTCATTTGAGAGAGTAAAAATTAGTGAAGGAAGAAGGGTTGTCGGGATGAGTAGGAGTTAGATTAAATTCCAACATCTGTATCAAAGATAGCAGATCTTGGAATATGAGTCCTATTCGATGGGGACATATGTCGAATAATCGAGCAAAAATCAAACACGCTACTAACTGCCAGATCAAGACAAGGCCGTCTCTACCAATCCAAAATCATCAGTAGCTATTTTGCCACCACCTAGAGAGGCCATCAGGATGCAGAGATGCGTGGAATTGATCCAGAGGTATGAAGACCACAAGGCCAATACCAAAAATTATCGAGGCCACTGTGAAAAGAAGCTGCTTGAGTCTCAAAATCAAATTCAAAAGATGCAGCAGGACTTACAAAAAGTCCTAGAACAGGTGACCTAGCTCTAGAGCACTACATACAAGGTAGCACGATAAGTAAGTAGATCTTACCTGAGTTGTGACGTTGTGACATTGGATTAGATTGTTGATTTATGCTTGTTGTGTTCCACTCATTGTGGAAATGCTAATGAAAAGAGATCCATTATGAGTAGTAGTCTTTTTGGTTGATTGAATAGAAGTGATAGAATGTTTCATAGGTAGGATCTAGTTCTAAGCATGTGGTTGTGTTGCAAAAAGAGGAACCACCCTTGGTGGTGAGTTATAAATCGAGGAAAAATAGTCAAACAATCTATCAAGGTATGATAGAAAACATCAATTCCTTCATTTGTTCTATAGATACACAAGGTAGAGGAGTAGTACCTGTGATCGGTATATGCTTTGATCCTAACCAACGCTAAGCATTATGTTTTGGTAGTGTAGACTGCAGGAGACCTTTCATGACAAAGATAATTCCACTATGTGAGCTTATTTATAGCTATCATTCAGTTCAATGATAGTTTATGAGAGCAGTGTATGAAAAGAAAGGTAGAGAGATCTCAAATCGCTGTGTATAAAGTCCTACTATACGTAGATTAATGAGGATAAACCAATCCATGTTCTAAGAGTACCTTGTTGTAGTAGCGGATCGGAAATGGATCGTTATACTAACAAGTCCATGGGGAAAACATTTATTCCATTGTGCATAATAGACAATATAAAAATGTATGTATGTTCCCACGTCAGGTGGTAGCAACCATCGCTGGTTTTCAGCGTACTAGATCATGCATTCTTGTGCATTAATCAATCCACAATAATGTGTAAGTGAAGCAATCCTTCCAGTGACTGTTATTGGCATGCTAGCATGGCTGGTTTTGAGCACACTACTTCATGCATACTAGTGCAATAATCAAACCACAATAGAGTATATGTGAGGTTATCAATCGAGCGGCAGTCAACAGCGACCATTGCTGGCCAATGCATATATACAAAGTAAACACTTGTGCCAACCAAGTAGTATCAAGCTCACATATTGGTAGCTGAAAAACAGTAGTACAAAAAAAATTTCAATGCTGGTAGTCTTGCCACCCATCTCAAAATTGATGGTAGTCTGTTTATACATAATCTGAATTACATAACCAACAAATGAATGAAGAATAGTGTATGTAGTGCGCATTCATACCTACAGGAGTGTTTGAAAAGCACGATCGATTTGTAGTAGTTGAGTGTTGTCAAGCATTCATGAACATCTTGAAAGCATAGTAAGGAAGAGGAAGAAGAGAGTAGAAAAGAGGTGGAGATAGCTCTAGAAGTTTTGTAGAAAAAAAGTAAGGTTACTATGAAACTTCTTAGAAAGAACCGTATATTGCCTTGTGTATGAAGCAAATCCTAATAATCGTTGGATGAGATAAGGGTAAATCGTGACCATTCAGAGAAGAAACTTTTCAAAAAAATTCCCTCTAAAAGATTAGACCATTTAGGGCTGTGCCATTTAAAGGTATATTTTCAAAAGTTTAGATAGCTTATAACAAGAGGGGGGTGTGTTATGTCCATGACCAGTGCATAGGATACAGTATACTCCTAGTCTTGGATACACGGTACTCCAGTGAAACAAGCTGTTAGTTATGCCACGTCATACTAGACGTGACCCAAAAGTAACTAATATCTTTGTGAGGCCCAGAACACACTAAGTGGAGTTTAGACAAGGTATGAGACAGTGTATGCATGTGTAGAGTTATCAATAACAATTCTATGAATAGGTGGTCCATGCATAGGACTCTATTCTAGGTGAATGTATGTATAGAGAACATAGGGCTATGCATGGCTATGTGCCCAGGATGCATTAGGCTCTATATAAGGGGACTAAACTCACCCTACTCCTCATCATGGTTCTTGATTCACTAGGCTCTCACTCTACATTCATGCTTCTTGTTCCTTGGCTTGGGGGTGAGGCTTCTAGAGATTGATTGGATGCTTCTACTTGGTTGGGTGGTTTTTCCATAGTGTGTTATCCTTTTGTGTTTAGGATTTGTAAGCAGGATCTAAGGAGCTTCCCTTATAGTGGTATCAGAGCAAGGCTTACAAGCTTGGAGAGGTGGTGCTTTTCATTGGAGCTTGGTGGTATTCAACTAGTATTCTCATTCAAACAGAGGAGCAAGACTGCAAGTTGGTGGATCTTCCCAAATTCAATTTGCATGTCCCATATCTCTCTCAAATTCATTGTGGTTTATGGAGAATTGTGCTAGGAAATCAATTTTGGTGTCTTTTTTGGAGTTTAACATGTGTAGCTCAAAACTAGTGAAGGATCTGAAATTTCCAGCAAGTTAATTCACTTTGAAATAGTTGAAATTCAGTTTGCATGTTGGATCTTCCCATGTTCTAGACTCTTTTGTGGCCAAATTTGGCATGTTTTCCATGTTTTTGGCACAAAATGGAGGGCAGAATTTAAAATCCAGCAAGATCAGATCAATTGATTGGTTGTAACTCTGTATTTTGGATTGCATGTGGATTTGGAAAATGTTCTTGCCATTAATTTCCGATTGTGCATGGTGAAAAAACCTAGAAAGGGCTAAAATTCATGATTTTTGCTTGTTTTTTCATGAAATTGGATGGTAGGAGGTTGTTGAACATCAATTGAAGCTGGGAAAAGATGAATCATAGTCTTTTGAAGCTGTCCTAGAAGTTAGAGCCAAGAATTCCAGCAATTGGGTTTGTAGGAAGTCAAAAAGTGTCAAAAATTGACCAATTTTGGTGAATTTTGGGGGATGGATTTCTCTAAATCCATAAGGGAATCATTCTGGATTTTTTTCTAGCATGATTTGTATTCCTTTTTAGCTTCCCAGCAAGCTATCAGACCTGTAAATTGATGGGTAGAGGCTTATGTTTCAATTCCATCAAGTTTGTAGCAATTTTGACTTCTACAAACCAAGAATTCATGGTTCTCAGCCCATACTGCTTCATAGGATCCTTTATGAAGGCTTCATGGAACTCTTAGAGACCATTTAAGACTGTTTGGATCATCACTTTTAGACTTGGTTGAGTGTTTGCATGTTTTTTGACAAATTGGTCTTGAAAAAGTGTGTCCTCCTATAGCTTAATTGGCTATTCTGAACTCGCACGTGTGAATCCTAGGTGGCAGGCTGACGTGGCAAGTGTCTTGTTCACTGTGTCTCCCTCTGTATTGAGCTTTACAGCACCCAATTTGGTGTCCTGTAGCCAAAGATATGAGCATCTAAAGTTTTGCAATTTTGTGAGCAAAATTGGTAAAATTTCCAATTGTTCTGATTGCATGCATGACAATTTCCTATTTTGAGGTATTGTGCTTGCATGGAAGTCTGCATGTGTGTTCTCAGAGTGATTCTGACATGCATGAGTTGGTTAGATCTGTTTTGAGTGGTCATATGCATGTACTCTTACGGTTAGATACAAAACTGGATTTTATAGCTGACAATTTCCATAGAACTGAATTTTTACGTAAAATTCCATAAAAGTAAAAAATCAGTTTAATGTCGCATGTCTTGCATGCCTGATGGACATTAATGAAGTAAAATTAAGAATTGAACGGTGAATCAAATTTTCGATTTCGATTGCTTGATAACTGACTGTGATTTTTTTATGAATTTTTAGAAAACGTAAAATCTAAAAAAAAATCAAGTGCGAAAACTCGAAATTTTTAGTTTTTTCCAGTTTTTTATAATATCTATGAAATTGACTAAAAACAGTGATTTGACCATACTGGAGTCAATTTTAGTCAATTTTTGGTCAACAGTACTTCACTATGAGTCAATCAGTTATTAACTAAATTTAGTAATTTCCATGATAGATATATCGAGATGGCCAAAGAAACTTCAAATCAAGCTGCAAATCCAGGTGCGCCATCTTATATGGTGATTTGTCAGCAGTTGAGTACGGCACTCAATGACATGAATAATCGTAATCAGATGGAGGTTCTTTTGAATCAAGTCAAATTGATGTCTTCACCAATCTAGGTTTTCAACCGAAGGTTTATTCAGACGAGAAGAAGGAGAAGAAACCTGAGGTCGTCGAGGTCTAGCTGGACGTATGTTTCTCACAAGCAATCTTCTTGGGAAGATTATCTCCCACTGGTTGAGTTTGCATATAATAGTAGAAGACATTCTGCTACAGGTTACAGTCCTTTTATGCTTATGTACGGTTTTCAAACTAGATCTCCAGTAAATGTTGAGACGAAGTCTGTTAAGATCCAGAAGGTTGCTGATTTTTTGCATGATATGCAAGAAATGTTGCAAGTGGCTAAGAATAGTATCCGGAGTGCTCAAGATAGAGCTAAACACTATACCGATCTTAAGAGATCTCCAAGAGATTTTAAAGTTGATGATTGGGTATATCTTAGGATTCCAAAAGATTCTAAGACGTTACGTACAGGGAAGCATTATAAGCTGTCTACCCATTATTGTGGACCTTTCAGGATTGTACGTAAAATCGGTTCTTTGGCGTATGAACTTGATCTTCAAGGAAAATCGACTACCCAGTGTTTCATGTAAGTCGTTTGAAACTAAGTTTACATGATGGTGATACAGTTGGATCGGATGAAGAAGAATTTCTCGAATTTTAGTTTCTAGGGATAGAAACAGTTTAAGGAGGGAAGAATGTTATGTCCATGACCAATACATAGGATACAGTATACTCCTAGTCTTGGATACATGGTACTCCAGTGAAACAAGCTGTTAGTTATGCCACGTCATACTGGACATGACCTGAAAGTAGCTAATATCCTTGTGAGGCCCATAACACACTAAGTGGAGTTTAGACAAGGTATGAGACAGTGTATGCATGTGTAGAGTTATCAATAACAATTCTATGAATAGTTGGTCCATGCATAGGACTATTCTAGGTGAATCTATGTATAGGGAACATAGGGCTATGCATGGCTATGTGCCCAGGATGCATTAGGCTCTATATAAGGGGTCCAAACTCGCCCTACTCCTCATCATGGTTCTTGATTCACTGCCAGGCTCTCACTCTACATTCATGTTTCTTGTTCCTTGGCTTGGAGGTGAGGCTTCTAGAGATTGATTGGATGCTTCTACTTGGTTGGGTGGTTTCTCCATAGTGTGTTATCCTTTTGTGTTTAGAATTTGTAAGCAAGATCTAAGGAGCTTCCCTTATAGGGTGACACGACATTAGATACTATCCATGAGAGAGAGAGAGAGAGAGAGAGAGAGAGAGAGAGAGAGAGAGAGAGAGAGAGAGAGAGAGAGAGAGATTTTGGGGGGAGGGGTTAAGTGTGTTTGAGTGAGAATTTAGAAGTGGTAAGTTAGAATGTTAGATATTAGATTAGCTTGTTAGTAATAAGTATTAGTGACTTAGGTTAGGTAGTTTATTGAGATAGATCATACGGGTTTGAGTGAGCAATTGCCACTGAGCATCGACTCCTGAGAGAGAAGGAGAGTAGATACCATGCCTAGAGAGAAGGATCCTTGTTGGATCATGTGACAATTGCTTCGAATTATGACACCTCATGCACTAAAACATGGACATGAAAGAATTGCGACAAGGATTACACAGATGACCCCAATAGAATAAAGGCACACCTTTAGAACTAACTAAGCCTTCGGTGAAAAGGTATCCCTTCCAAAAACCTTGGGAATTTCGCATAAAGGACGAATAAAATATGACATTGTCAATAACTTAGGAAACTTGAAAAACTGAACTACTTTAGGACTAGTTTTAAGGCCTCAAAATTCAAACTTGCAAATGTTGGCCTTTTTGGACAGATTGGAACCACTTTATATATTGGTTATAGGTGTTTTACATTGGCCAAGTCATACGGGTGTGCGGTCCCCACATGAACAGATCTTTAGTCTAGATTAAGACGTGCAAATAATCGGCTAACATTGGTCAAGTCATTCAGGTGTGTGGTCCCCACATGAACGGATCTTTAGTCTAGATTAAGATTTCAGCGATGGATGAAGGCTCAAGAGACATAACAAAAGCTACAGGTTCAATAGTATATGCCATTGAAGTGTTTCTTTCCTTTCCTTCAAGTGAAATGCAATTTTAGTGACATCATTTGTTGGTTGTCCAAGTTGTGGAAGTTTTTTTTAGTGCCGAAGAATGACGTCTACACTGCCAACAACATTGTGAACCACTGTATATGCTCTACTCAGGTTCCCTTTGAAAGCTCTTCCACAACAGCGCATTAATAACTTCCATATTCCAATAGTTGTAGGCTACCTTTTTAGCACTGTTGAAAAGCTTTCTACCTTTGTCATTAGTAGGTTCGGAATCCACTTGTTCCTTGTTGATTTGAGTCTACGAACTTCTTGACATCTTCATACTCTAGGTGGTCGTCCTCTTCCAATTCAAACACTTCCTCAAAGTAAATTGCTTGGTCATAATCCTAATGTGGGTATTGAAGTCACCAACTAAAAGAACCTCATCATTTACTTCGAACTTGTCTATTTGCTTTGAGAGATTATCAAAGAATAACTCGATCTTCTTTTGTGGAGTACATTAAAGAATCCTCAAAAGAGTTTACACCTTGCTGCTATTCTGATTTTGATCCACAAAAACCAATAATATTGAAATTGTTCTTTGAAGACGCAAGCAATGCCCACTAAATGCTTACACTTCAAGTTTGAAGGCCAGTTATAAGCGAGGGAATACTATAACCAAATAAATGTGGAATGCAAGGCTCTTTATCTTTGTGTCTCCATCAAAAATACAATATCATCGTCATCAAGGTTCTACGGTCCACAAAGTCTTCAAAAAGGACCACTGCAGTTACTTTTATGGGTAGGGTGTCTTCTTGCTACTCCGGCTTCATTTAGATCCAACATCCACTCCTCAATTGTTTTACTTTTAATACATTTTGCCAACATGTTATTGATGGATTTTGATGGGGGCAACCTTCAAGGTGATCTACTTATCCCTAATAAAGGACTACTTAGCCCAACAACTCAACTTTGTCTACTTGAGTATCAAGCAGACAACTTTTCCAGGACAGGTTTCACTTTACATACCACTCACTTCCCTGAACCTTCTTGCTGATTATGTGTGTGTGTGTGTGTGTGTGTGTGTGAGAGAGAGAGAGAGAGAGAGAGAGAGAGAGAGAGAGAGAGAGAGAGAGAGAGAGAGAGAGAGAGAGAGAGAGAGAAGCAATTGTATTTCTCCATGATAAGAAAAATGACAACAAGCATGAAAAGAATTAGATCAAAGAAATTCATATCCATTGGTTTACCATACAAGTCCGATTCCTGGCATAACATTCGCCTTGGCTTCTTGTCAACCTAGTGATAGGAAAGTAATTTATGGAGACAGAGCAATTTATTGCATAATAAAAATAATTAGTCTTAAATTTCAACAGCATGTATTCTTGCACCAACCTTTCTACATAAACTTGACTATTTTATTATCTGGCACAGCATTTTACAAAACCTCCTCTGCTGAACTGGTTGTGGCTGCTGACAATTCTACTCTCATTATTATGCTGGGAGGCAAATCGCCTTTTTTTTGACAACCCAGTGATTTCAAGAAGATTAATAGGATCGACAAGCAAGCTGTTTAATATAAAGTCAAAATTAAATTTCTACAGAGGTCCATCTGGAGGGTGTCAATCGCGTGCATGTTCAACATACATGAGATTTGAAGGGATTAAAGGTAGAACTTCTAATTTGCCACGAAAGTAAATCCAGACAAACAATAAAAGTTCTTTGTGGCATTATTCACACAACTTGTGAAAAACTGTATACTTCCCTACAATGAATCGCTAATGAGGGACATAGTAAGTATCCAGAAAGTTTCACATTTGGTGGACTTGAAACTTCCTGAGGGTGTACCGTCCCAGGAGAGTGATCATATGAAAACTACAACGCCAATGTAGTATCAGATGTACCATTTCTGAAAGTGCAAGCTATGCTACATGGAGTCCCTTATGAAATGCAACCGTGACCATTTAGAAACTTTGGAGTTCATATCCAATGCAGCATGAAAATACAATCCATATTAGTCGATATCATAATTCAGATCCCGAATAATCTAGATTCATAATTCTTCTTGAAGCATCAAATCCTATTGACAGTTCCACACAACCCTCGATATTGGCAGGGAAGAGCTCCCCAGTAACTGACCAGAGGGCTGTCTTATGGACTCCTTAGAGACCAGCTTGTGCACTGCCTCCATTGGCCATCCTGCATGGACTGCCACCATGTGTGATAAGGCCCCTCTTGGAGTTCAGTTCCAGTTTGTACTTCTAACTGCACGTGGGCCCAAGTTGGCACCCTCAACCCCTATAAATATGCTCCATGACAACCTTGACCAAAACCAAGGTCAAAGTTGAGATCAACAAGAATTCTGGTTGGAAGCCTGTCAATGAGAAGGTTAGTAAAACTTATGTTAACTTCTGTCATCAAGAGTACTGCTCAAGGGAGTTGCCAGCTAGAAGGTGAATGGAAAGGAAGAATGAACAATTAACTGAGTACGTGCCAAGAAGTGGACAATGCAAGGTGTCAAACAGAACAATGTGGACAAGTAAGAAAAACAAGGGTGTTTGTAAGTTAAAAAGGAAGCAGTACTTTGAAGGCAGCACAGTTGCCCCTTCCGGAATGGAATGCATTCCCATTCCGGAACTTGGCCAAATTTTTTTTTGAGAAAATAAGTAGTTTTTAACAAAGCAGTCAAGATTAAGGAAGTGTGGCTCAGATAGCAATTCTAGGATCAACATGAGCAGCAGTCAGAGAAGATATGCATTATCTAGCGTCAGACAAGACATGGACATCGAGATAAAGGATATGACAGAGATGGAGGACGTGACAGTAACCAAAATGGTGGTGGTGGTCCATTGTGGTCCAAGGGAAACTATAAAGATCGAGCTGGTCCTTAATGATCGCCCCAGTTACTGGCTGTGGAGGTCGCTCATCTTATGATCTCAACTAATTGTTGTCAAATAGCTGTAATTTTTAACTGGAAATCCTCAAAGCTCTTTTTAAGAGGTGGTACCAACATCTTCTAATGGTAGAGCTACATATGCTCCTTTGATCATGAAGGAAAAAAACCACAAATTTCTTACACTACATTAAGAATAAAGAGTAGATAATATATGCCATTGGAGACCTGACCTGGGTAGCACTATGGCAGTAGTAATGTTCCCAAAGAATTAGCCAACTTGCTCACCTACTGGCTTTTGCTTTGAAACCTCTCTATAAAATAAATTACTTGCATTAGAACTCTCACATAAGATGTCCTTCCAAAGTGACATTGCAGAAGGGTTACCAAAAATACCATAAATGAAGACTAACTAATACACCACCAAAAACACCATTAAATGAAGACTAACTAACACACCACCAAACTACAGTGAACACATAAAACCTGGGCCAATTTACAAAATAGAGAATCATGAAGATTTAATCACAAAAGATTCAATCACAAAAGAAGCTCTGGTGATTCCCAAAGAAAGACAATGGCATTAAATTTGTCAAGTTCAAAGTCTGGTTACATTGTAACAACTGGGCCAAGAGGCTTTCATGTTGCCTCTCACAGTTTTCAGAACTTTGGTAAGCTTTTTAGTACATACTGCAATAAAGCTGCAAACAGAACCATCAAGCCACAACACAACACCACCCGTTGAATGTAATCCCAAGAAAATTCTTGCTTGGATCCCTTTGGTAGCTTTCCTGCAGGATAAAACTCTGCAACTATATCCTGAAAACAACAAAAAAGTTTAAGTTCTTTTTAAACAGCAAACAATTGCTAAAGGGACAAAAACCGTTCTTTTCGCCAACTATGCTTTCTAGTCGTTCTTTTTTATTACCTTAATATCACGAAGCTGGCCCTGAAGTTCTGGCTCAACTTTAGAGTCAGCAGCTACATTCTCTTGATTTGGGCCACTTCCCACTTTTGCAAGGTCTGGAACAGCATCAACCTTTTCTTGGTTCAGATTAGCTCCAAGCTTCTCTTTGTGCATAGCTTTTCATGAAAAATATTCTTGTTTTAGAAATAGAGCAAGAAAACAGTTGTAATAGAGTTGAATAAACATAATGTCACATTAATCGAATCATAAAAAGCTCTTACAGATTATAAAGAACTACACAACAAACAATGACACATGGGTTTGCAGAATCCATTAACTAAATTTAATGCTCTGTCCCATCCAAAAACAAATGAGTTCTTTCTAAAATTACACAAAAAGTACAATGATGGCAGCCTCTGATACAAACATATCCATTACAGCATCTTCTTAACATGGTTGTTCCATCGAGAGTGGAGATTAAAACCATGTAGACAGCTCTGAGTCTCTAAAGCGAAATAGAATCACAAGAAGTTGTGAGCTATAATGTATGAAGTTGTAGTCCAAAAAACATTATTTACAACTAAGTGTCAAACTGTGATGTTTTCTTGCCTTTCAATGCTGATCTTGCCATTTCATGCTTCACATCTATAGGCTTCTCCAGTTAAGCAAGCGTCGATGAGTAACTTCTGCTTGTAAGGATAGAATAACATGGTATCCAAAGTGCTTCAGCAATGTTTGCTCGAACCACGAACCGTAGTTCAAACCGGCCGATTCATGTCACACAAATTTGGGGCAATTATGGATTTAAACAAGAGGGTGATGGGACACTTTAGATCTCAATTCTCAGGAAAATTTATTCAAGATTGATCATCAATAAATACTATAGGTGTGAATTTTGAAACAAGAATGCCCACCCTCATCTACATTGTTCAATCTTTAAAATTTATATGAATGAGTTGGAGACTTGGCCAATATACGATATCCACATCCAAACTTCAAAGAGGGGCCCGGGCTACAATGAATTATGAAACATTGCTGGCTTGTGTAGTGTACTTATATGGGAGGCAGAGAGGTTTGGAGGTTGATTATGAGATGTGAATCATGATTTATCCTCGATAAAATACAAAAAACCCTAAAACCGGTTCGAACCTGGCCTGCCCGATTCGAACACGGTTCGTACCATCGAATTGGCTGGTTCGAACAGGTATCTAAACATTGCTTCAGTCAATAAGCAGTCAAAATTTTTACCTCATGTTTGCCTTCTGAACATCAACTAACATTCACTGCAGTGAAATGTACAAGGAAAAATAACTGTTTGCATATACATTTTACCAAAGTTCATACAAATTGGCTGGTTATTACACGACGGTGTACTATTGAACCTTGTTATCAATAAGCAAGGTCTTCTAAACTTGAAAAAACAGAAAATCATAAGTGAGAAAACTTTCTTATGAAAAACTTCATTCACCCTACAAGTACTAGCCAAAGCTAGACTTTTTAAAGATTTTACATAAAGTTTACAACAAGAGATAAATAACAACTGGGCTTGACCCAAAAGGTCGAGATTTGTATAACCATGGGTATTTAGTTATTTAGGCCATCTTAAGTTTGTCTTAAGTTCAGTTGGACCCAATTTTGGTCATGTACTAACTCGTGGGTCCTTAGGGATCTAATTTTGTTTAGGGGGCCTATCTTGACTTTTGGGGGTGCCCTACATTTAATAAGTGGTTAACCTTAGGATTTGGTGGCATTTGGTCACATCCAGGTAGAGTACTTAGATGCTCATTGTGTATTCCATTTTTACAATTTGGCTAAGCATTGCTCTCCATTGCTCTTGTTGTTGTTTTCTCTCTCTCTCTCTTAGAGTTGGGGGCCCAGCCTCTTCTCTCTTGTTTTCTGTGGAGATTGATAGATAACTAGATCTTGGTGACTTGACTCTTGCTTTCCTACATGGTATCAGAGCTACCGGATCTACAACAAACTTGATTGTTGGCGCCCTACCAAAAGAGGAGCTTCTTTGCTTTTTGTTGTGAAATTTCAGCATCTTGCTGATCTTTTCAAGTGGAGTTTGGATCAGCTTTTTTGTCTCTTTTCAGGTTAAAGGAGGGCGGCCATCAGAGATCTTGGAGGAGCAATTATTGGCACCCAAAAATCAGAATCTCAAATCTGACTTTTATGCAACCAATTTTCAGTAAGTTTTGTTTGGAGGAAGGCGCCCAAAAATCTGCTACTGAATTTTGGTTGTGGTGTCTCCTTATCTTGCTGTTTTTGTTTTCAAGTTTGCATTTGTGTAGGAGGGCGCCCAAAATTCAGCAAACCCTATTCAGGGTTAGTGTAATAGATCCTAACACCACAATAGGGCAAACACTAACTGATCCACCCAACCTTGCCTACTCCCTGATATAGAGTAAGCCCCTCCTAGCCCAGTGTGAGGACTGGTAGCATGCTACTGCCAAGTGTCGGCCACGTGGCACTGACGTGGCCGACTGCTCGTCGGGACCCAACTGGGGGCCCTATCTTGCTGACAGGGTCTCTATGCTGTGTTAGGCCCGCCATGGCTATGGACCGTGCTGGGGCACACTACTCACACTGTCTTGCCCTGTTGGTCATGTACGCTGGACACGACCCTGACTGTGGTATCTGACCAATCTGTGTTCTCTAGGGTTCGGCTCTGGTTACGAGCTCGTAACACTCCCTCCCCCTTAAGAACCGTCTTGGTCCTCTAAGACAAAGTCTGGAAAAATCTTGCGAAGGACGCTGCCTCTTTCCCAAGTGGCATTCTCAACAGGCTAATCATTCCACTTAACCAGATATTCTCGGTATAGAGTATGACGAGTCTGCGTCTCTCTACTATCAAGAATCTCCTCTGGTTCATGTGGAGGTTGTTGAGGATCCAATGGGAGAACTAGAACACTGTCCCCTACCAGATTGTCTGATCTGGCTAAGGCTTTTCGTAACTGACTTACATGAAAGACTGGAAAAACCTTACTGCTGTGTGGGAGTTCTAGTTCATAGGTGACCTCGCCTAGTCTCCTACTGATGGTAAAGGGACCACAATACCTTGGAGACAACTTAGCACACACTCCTGATTTGAGGGTTTTAGAGTCAACTGGGACTCTCAAGTAGACTTTCTCACCAGTGGAGAGCTGCACATCCCGTCTGTGTGGATCTGCATAATGCCTGGCTCGATCCTGGGATTGTCTAATGCTACGCTTAGCATGTTCTATCATCTGGTTTAGGTCTTCTAAAAAGTTTCTGGCTGCTTCAACTTTTTCTTGTTTAAACCCTACAGTTGTGGGTGAGCGTGGCTGAAAACCGTACATCAGCATAAATGGGCTGTATCCCGTAGCTGAATGTTTGGTACTGTTGTAAGCAAACTCTAATATCGAGAGATACTCCTCCCAATTAGTCTGCTTCTTGCTGACGTATGCACGAAGCATATCCTCCAGCACTTGATTTACCCTTTCTGTTTGACCGTCCGTCTGTGGATGGTCGGTGGTACAATTATTAAGTTTAGTATGGAGATGATGGAATACAGCCCTCCAAAAATTTCCAGTAAACTTACTGTCCCGGTCGCTGACTATGCCGGAAGGTAGACCGTACAATTTAAATAGCCCGTCTACAAACAACCTCGCTAACTCTGGAGCTCTAACGGTTGTTTTGGTAGGAATAAAATGAGCCATTTTGGTCAGACGATCAACTGTGACCCATATAGCATCATTACCCCTTTGGGTTTTAGGCAGGCCTACTATAAAATCCATGGAGATACTCTCCCATTTACCAGTTGGTATTTCTAAGGGATGCAACAACCCTCCTGCCTTTAAACGCTCTGCTTTATTTACTTGACATTTCTGGCAACTGGTTACATACTGGTGGACGTCCTTTTTCATACTGGGCCAGAAAAATTGCCTACGAAGAAGCTCATAGGTCTTCTGTATGCCTGGGTGTCCCGCGCTAGGATTGTCATGACATTCATATAGGACCTGCTGCCTATAATACTCTGAATTGGGGACACATACTCTATCTCTATAGAGCAAGTACTCATCCTGAATGGAATATTGTTTCCATTTGAATCCTTGAGTCAACTGACCCTCAACCACTGGGGTTTGCTTGGGTAATACAGGCTCAGAATCCTCAACGTCATCTGACGACGTATACTCGGACTCATCATCATCCTCAACGGAAGCTGCCGTATTCTTGGATGAACTGGCACCAGCCCCGGAAACTGGTTCTAGAGTCTGTAACTGTCTGTTCTGGACTGAGTTCCAGATAATAGAGAAGAATGCATCATGTTGGCATTTCCCTCTCAAGGACTCGAGTAACTCATTACGAATCTGAGTAAAACTCAGCTCGTTTATCATAGGCATTCTGCTAAGGGCATCTGCTACTGTATTGAATTTTCCACGCCTATATCTGATAGACATGTCAAACTCTTGCATCAACTCTGCCCAACGAGCTTTCCGACCTCTAAGCTCAAATTGATTGCAAAGGTATCTGAGACTCTCATGGTCTGTCAGGACCTCAAAGTTGGCACCATACAAATAATGCCTCCAAGTCTTAAGGGCATGGACTATAGAAAAGAGTTCCTTTTCATAGGCACTGTACCTAGTTTGAGCTGGCTCGAGTTTTTTACTCTCGAATGCAACTGGTCGTCCACCCTGAGTTAGCACAGCACCTACTACAAAGTCGCTAGCATCTGTTTCGACCACAAATGGCTGATTGGGGTCGACGACTTTTAAAACTGGTGCTGTAGCTAAGGCTGTTTTGAGAGCATCAAAGCTCTCCTGTTGTGCGGACTCCCAAACGAACTCCTTTCCCTTCCCCTTAAGGAGATTTGTCATAGGGACTGCTATCTGAGCATATTCCTTGACAAATCGTCTGTAATATCCCGCCAGACCAAGAAAGATTTGAAGTTCCAAAATATTCTGAGGTCTCAGCCAACTGAGTATGGCTTTAACCTTATTTGGGTCCATCTTAATCCCATCTGAAGAGATAATGTGACCCAAATATGCTACTTCTTCAACGAAGAATTCACACTTGGATTGTTTAGCATAAAACATATGCTTTCTGAGCAGTCGAAACACCTTTCTGAGGTGTTTTAGATGCTCCTTCCTCGTTTTGCTGTAGACGAGGATGTCATCTAAAAATACGACTATAAACTTACCCAAGTATGGTCTGAGGACACTGTTCATCAAGGTCATAAAGGTAGCTGGAGCATTTGTGAGCCCAAATGGCATCACCTTAAACTCATAATGACCGTGACGAGTCCTAAAAGCTGTTTTCGAGACATCTTCCGATTTTATACGGACTTGATGATATCCCGATCTGAGGTCTTTTTGCTGAAAAACTTAGCCCCGTCGAGTTGATCAAACAACTCGTCTGCCCGAGGCATAGGGTATTTATTCTTAATTGTGACTTTATTGAGGGCTCTGTACTCTACGCAAAGACGCATAGACCCCTCTTTCTTTTTCACCAATAGGACTGGTGAGGCCCATGGTGAACTACTGGTCTGAATTTGGCCTTTCCCAAGATAGTCTGTTAACTGCCTAGTTATTTCTTCATCCTCTGTTCGACTGACCCAATACGGAGGTTTAGAAACAGGTGCTGTACCTGGTACTAGGTTTATTACATGATCTACCTCTCTGGTAGGTGGTAAACCATGTGGCAAATCTTCAGGAAAAACATCTTTAAATCTAGACAATAAAGTTTCTAATTTACTGATTTTCTGCTGAATAAAACTGGAAATAGAAACTTCAGGAATAAACTGAAAGTCACATAAGAATACCTGATGGTCTTCGTTTCCGATTAGCTGACAGAGTTCTGAACTGCAGACCATAGGGCTGTTGGGAACATCATGCTCCCCATGCAACTGGATCTCTCGGCCTTTATGCTGAAAGCTGAGGGTGTTCTCCTGATAGTTTCTGTGGAGGGAAGGTCCTAAACTGTAGAGCCAATCTCTCCCGAGAACAATGTCTGTTCGATCCAGGTGCATTATCTGAAAGTTTATTTCATCTTGGTACTCCTGAATACCAAGATTTAACTTACTTACCATAGTTTCCCATATTTTTTTATCTTCACCCTTAGCTAATGAAACTATGTACCTATGCTGACTAGGTACTTCTGGTAGTTTAAGCTTTTTAACCAGGGTGTGGTTGATGAAATTATGGGTTGCCCCATCATCAACCATGACTCTTACTGACTGGTTACCAACTTTCCCATGCATACGTACTAGGTCATGTGGCCCAAAGCTGAAGGGTCTCGCTAGCATTGCAGAGGTCAGCTGGCAACAGTGTTCATGATCTTCATGATACACTTTGATCTCGGAAGCTGCCGAGTCACTGGGGAAACATACAGTCTGAACAAGATGAACTTGTTATTTATCTTTCTTATCTTTTTTAGTGAAAGGCCCCTTGGGACACTGTCTGACTGTGTGTCCCTTGCCCATACACACAAAGCACAAACGTTCTTGTTTGGCTTTCTCAAAATCATCTGGTTTTAAGGGCTGTATGAGTGAAGGGCGTTTCTGAGGAGCTTCACTTTTAAATTTGTCTTCTTTCTTTCTTTTTAAAAATTTCTTTTTAAATTGAAAGTCTTTCTGAGAAGGCTGCTCAGAAAGTGGCTGTTGTCTCGCCTTCTTCCTACCCACTGAATCATCATAGATTTGAGCATATCTGAGAGCTTGCTCAAGGGTAGTAGGCGAGTTTCTCTAGACCTCTACTTTATATTCATCTTTGAGGCCACGGACAAATCCCCTGATTTTCTGATAGTCATCCATATTTTTAATCTTTAAAATTGCTTCTCGATACTGCGAGATATATTGGATGAGGGATTTATCCATTACTGTTCTTTCCCAAGCTTCCCAGGCTCTATCCAGTTCATTTTCTGGTAGAAATTCTCTTAGGAAAGCTTCTTCAAAAGCTTTCCATGACCGGGGAGTCTGCCCAGTCTCCTGGAGATTTAACCACCACTTATAGGCCATAGGCCCTAAGGAAAGACTGGTCTCAATTGCTTGCAAATGGTCAGGGGTCTGTTTAAGAGCATGAATGTTCTTCCATTTGCTGAGGAAGGTTTGTAGAATATCTGCATTTCTATCCTTCTCTTCCCCATTAAAAGTAGGAGGTTTTAAATCTTTAAAAACACTGGGGGTGAGACCGTAAAGTCTCACCCGAAACTGATGGAAGTGGAGAAGGGGATAACTGAGAAGTGGAGGGAAGGCCTCCTTTCGCGGAACTCAAAATCAAGCTTTTGAGTTCAGCGAACGAGTCGTCCACACTGGACTTGAAATTGGCTAATGCCAACTTCAGTTCATCCACTTCTGTTACCAATTGGAGAAACTGCTCCTTGGTAACCAGTTCGTCGAGATCTTCGGCGAACTGTTCCTGATCTTCCACTTCCATGGGTTCCTTCCCTTTTCTGTAAGCCAAGGCTTCTGTTTCAAGTTCGTCGAAGTCTCTCTCCTGGGGTTGATCAGGTCCCTGAGGAGTGGTCATCTTCGGAACTGAAAGAGAGCTACCTTAACTTCTGAAGGAAAAAAGTCTAAAAGACTAATTTACAACTGTACAAGGGAAAGGAAAGATGACTTAGCTGTTTCTGAGGACTGTACTTCCAAAGAAAGAATGAAGAGGAACCCTTTCAGCTCTTTTCCCCAAGATTTCAAACCTGCTGTCCCGAAAAATGCCAGTTTGAAGCTTCAAAACGGTGCCAAATTTCCCGGTTCTCTGAGGATAGTAGCTCGCTGGTCTGATTGCAACCCAACTGGCTCGTTTACTTCTGATTTGAGACCCAAAAAGTATTTCAATTTCTGATTTTGGTGTCTCCCTACCCTCGCTGGCTGGACAGCCACCTGTCTGGCCCAATTTTCTAAATTTCAAGGCCCAAAACTTGCTTGAAACTCTGATCTGACTTCAAGTAGTAGGTCGCTGGTCTGTGGCAATCTAGTTTGATGTTCAAACTACTGAAAAATCCTCAAAAACAGTGATGAAAAACTAATTTTTCATCTCCCTGTCCAGCGCTGGCCCTGCTAAGAAAAAGTGTTTGAAAACCCTTCAAATTTCCTTAGATTTCTCTGAAATTTCAGAGGTAGATTTCTGATCCCTCAGCGATGGATCAGCACCACCCTTTCTCCTCAAAAATCCGCTCTAATTCTCTGAATCTGATGGCAAAAATCAGAGATGAAGACTAAATTTACAGCGCTGGACCCGCTCTAGAAATTTTAACTAATTTCTCTCTGACCAGCAAGTAAATCCACCAAGATTTCCTCAGTAGGAGACTGTTCCTACAGCAAGTCTCCTCCTCTATTTCTTTCTGAGAACTTGAAGAAGTTCTGAGCAATCTAGCTACTTTCTCCACTGCTGAAAACTGAATTCCCTAGGATGGAGATGGCTCTGATACCAGTGTAATCGATCCTAACACCACAGTAGGGCAAACACTAACTGATCCACCCAACCTTGCCTACTCCCTGATATAGAGTAAGCCCCTCCTAGCCCAGTGTGAGGACTGGTAGCATGCTACTGCCAAGTGTCGGCCACGTGGCACTGACGTGGCCGACTCACGTCGGGACCCAACTGGGGGCCCTATCCTGCTGACAGGGTCCCTAGGCTGTGTTAGGCCCGCCATGGCTATGGACCGTGCTGGGGCACACTACTCACACTGTCTTGCCCTGTTGGTCATGCACGCTGGACACGACCCTGACTGTGGTATCTGACCTATCTGTGTTCTCTAGGGTTCGGCTCTGGTTACGAGCTCGTAACACTTAGGTCAACTTGTGGCTGGAAATTTGCAGATTCTTAGCAAGTAGTAGGGCGCTTTCAACAGCCCTATTGGAGTGTGTGTTGATCACACTATTTGGCTTCCTAATTGGGTTTCGGTGTAGGCTTCAATCGAAGCTAACCTAATTTTCAAGAAGCTGATTTTTTTGTGCAGAAAGACAGCCATCTATCCATTATCTTTTGGGCACTTTGGTTGCAAATTGAAAGACATCTTGTGCTCCTACTTTAAGTTATTTGTTTGCTGAAAATTTTTGAGTAGATTTGGTTGTGGAAAGGCTCTCTTTCCTATCTACTACAAGCTGAAATTTTCTTGGAGGTAATGGCTAAAGAATCGGAAGCTATCGGTTCTTTGGTTAGTGAAGATCGGTTGGATGGCACAAACTACTCCTTGTGGAGTTACATGATGAAGAATCTTCTCATAGCGAAAGGGCTGTGGGATTTGGTCAATGGTGATGAGGAAAGGCCTCCGTCTTTGGCACCTCCTACACCTCGTGGATCATCATCATCAAAATCACCTTCTACATCTTCGGAAGAACAAAAGAAGTGGGATAAAAGGGATGCACAAGCACATTCTATGGTTGCTTGCTGTGAAAAGATCTGGTCTTGTAAGACATCTAAAAGTGCGTGGGATACACTTTATACTATGGATAGAGTCAAAAATCCAGCAAGAGTGGTGTACCTTAGAAATCAGCTTTCTTTGTTGAAGATGCAAGAAGGGGATCAAGTGACCAATCACTTGACGAAGATCAAGGATCTTCGTGAGGAGCTTTTCAATATTGATGAGATAATTGAGGATGCTCAATTTGTTTCCATTACTCTCAACTCATTACCTTCATCTTATCTTCCATTTGTTTCATCTTTGAGTATCTCTCTTAGGGGACAACAACTCTTCTTTGATGAACTTGTTTGGCTGCTTCTTCAAAAGGAGCAAACGAGGCAAAACTTTGCGGGTGACACTCAACAAGATCAAGCTTTCTTCACGAAAGGCAAGGGCAAAGGCAAGTCAAAAGGAAAGGGGAATCCTCCTTCCAAGGATGAGCAAAAGCCCGTTGGAGGTCAAAATGTCAACACTCAAAAGAAGAAAGGGAAGTGCCATTATTGCAAAAGGTATGGGCACTTCATCAAGGATTGTAAGAAGAAACTTGCGAAAGAGGAGAGTAAAGGAATTGATACTAGTGCTTCACTTGCTACTTTGGAGCAAGAGCTTGAAGCTAGTAATGATCTCTTCAACCAAGACTATGCTTTTGTGGCTAATATTGCTTCTACTAGTACAACTACATCTATGAGGAATTCAGATTCTGTTTTGCAAGTTGCTGATTTACAGCCCATTGAATGGGTGATTGATAGTGGTGCTACTCGTCATATGACTTCTCATAAAGAAGCATTCACTAAATTAGTGAAAGTGCAAAATGGAAGGTACAATGTGCGGATGATGCATCTTATTCTATTCATGGAATTGGAATTGTAGCCATCATTACCTAATGGTGAAGAAAAGTACATTAAGAATGTGCTTTATGTTCCGGGAATCAAGAAGAATCTTCTTTCAGTTTCAACTATGTTGAAGCAAGGACTAGTTGTTGAGTTCAAAGAAGATAAGTGTCTTGTCAAGGATCCCAAAAGATCACTCTTGATTATTGTTTCGGGAACAATGCATGCTGGCTTATTCATTATGGATACCTATGAGCGACGAATTCCCTCTAAATGTCTTGTTGCTTCTACATCACAATCATTGGAGTTGGCTGAATTGTGGCAAGCAAGGTTTGGGCATCTCAACTTTGCAAGTTTGAAGAAGCTGAAGACATTTAATATGGTAGAAGACATTCCTACTATTGAGTAGCCGGAAGGGCATGTATGCGAGGGGTGCATACTTGGAAAGTTTCAAAGGAAACCTGTTCCAATTGATGGAACTATAAGGGTTCTTGATAAATTTGATTTGGTTCATAGTGATGTTTGTGGTCCAATGAGGACCGAATCCATTGGAAAGTGCATCTATTTTGTGACTTTTATTGATGACTTTTCCCATTTTACATGGATCTATCCTATGAAGGCTAAATCGGAAGTTTTTCAACGTTTCAAAGATTTTTAAGCAATGGTGGAAAATCAGTTTGGGCATTCTTTGAAGACCCTACACACCGATTGAGGAGGGGAATACATTAAGAATATGTTCGGTGCATTTCTTTGAGAAAAGGGAAGTCTACATCAAATGACAACTCCCTATACGCCTCAACAAAATGGTGTTGCCGAGCGAAAGAATCACACACTTATGGAGATGGCCCGTTGCATGCTCAAAGCAAAGGGGCTGCCTCACAAGTTTTGGGCTGAAGCGGTTATAACGGCAACATACATAAGCAATCGTTGTCCTACTAAAGCTTTGAAAGTATTAACTCCTTGTGAGAAGCCTACAATCTCTCACTTTCGCATTTTTTGGTTGTACGGCTTATGCTTTTGTTCCAAATAAACTTCGTACAAAGCTTGAGGATAAAGGAGTTACATGCATTTTTGTTGGCTATAGTAGTGAAAGCAAAGGCTATAGGCTGTTCAATTTGAGCACTAACAAGATTATTGTTAGTCGTGATGTGCATTTTGATGAAAAGAATTCATTGGATGTGGCCCCAACTCATATCTTGAAGGGGGACAACCCACAGTGTGTGAATGTTGAAGTTTTTCTAGATTTGGTACCATCTTCTATTGCTGGAGATAAGGGGCAGCAATCAACCAATTTCGACCTGCCCAACACCTCATCAAGTTTAGAGCCTAATGTTCATCAAGAACCGCTCATTGTTGCTCATAATCAGCCTGCAGGAACTGTTGGACAACAAGGACCAGTTTTGGAAGATCTTGGACAGCCAAGTGCGGTGTCGGAGGATCTTGGACAGCAAATTGTAAGAAGAGACATGGCTGTTGGACAGCCTAAAACAGTCCCACAGTGGCTGTTGTCGACTTTGCGGGACAGCAAAGTAAGTTCATTTTATGATGGAAAGACACGTGCCTCTACAAAATCAGTGGACTATGTTGATTTTTCAGATTTTGCTCTTACATCTCATGGAGTTGTTGCAGAAGAACCTATTTTCTATGAGCAGGCCAAGGGAGTAAAATGTTGGGAGGATGCGATGCAAGATGAGTATGACTCACTTATGAAGAACCAGATTTGGGTTCTTGTTGATCTTCCTCATGGGAAGAAGGCAATTGGTTCTAAGTGGGTATACAAAATCAAGTATAAGGCAGATGGTACCATTGAACGGTACAAGGCAAGGCTCGTTGCCGAAGGCTATGCTCAGCAAAAGGGGATTGATTATGAAGAGACTTTTTCTCCTACTGCTCGGATGACTACCGTGAGGGTAGTAACCTCTTTGGCTGCCCACTTTGGCGTCAGGAATCCAGCCCAAGTCACCGGTTTCGTGGAAAGTTCCCTCCACCAAGAAGAGGCTTTACCTTCCAGAAACAATAGAACCGATGATACTCGTTTATCCTCTGGGACATTGTGCAAGCTAAAATAGCTTGTCCAACAGTTTATCCAGTCTTCAACAACTTCCGGGCGTTTAAACTTTTTATCACCGGAAAATATTTCCGGTTGGTAGCCCAAGTTGTTAGAGTTAATAGCTTGCAGTTGATTTAATAGATTTTGCATTTGTTTATCCCGTTGTTTATTGCTCTGATGAAGTTCTAAAACCGCCTTGCCTAAGGTTTGCAACAGTTTTTCTGAGTCTAGGTTGTCATCACTGCCGGGTGAGGCCGGCTGAATTTCCGTATTTCCCCCATCACTTCCTGGTGATGCCGGGTGAATCTCGGTAGCACCCCCCTCCAAAATTTCATCAGTATCCATTTGCTTGCCAACTGAAAATTAAAACAACTTCGTTCAGTTAATGCATTCATTGTGGGTATAATAATTGCTAAATTAAGCAATGTCTACAAAAAAACTAATTTTTTAGACCATACGTGCTTTCATTTACAAATTATACCAATGAATCTCCAAATGGATCGTTTACGCAATAAAAACCAGAATTAAACGTCAATGCACCGAAAATCACTTATCAACTACCTAGTTGTCTCATACAACTGCAAAATTTAAACATCAGTTCTTAAAAACTGAAAAATCCATGTTGAGAAAAGAAATCCACAAGTTAAAAAACTCAAAACGTAAAAACTGACCCAAACCCCCCTCCGTACCAACCCCACCTACCATTTGCATGGCCCACTTAAGTTTCAAAAAAAGTAACTTAAGTGTCATGGCCACCTAACCCCCCCCCCCCCTTTTTCATTTATCTCCCTCACCTCGGGCCAGCACACGGCCTCCCTTCTCGTGCAAATCGGGCCAGCTCATATCCAACCCGCGCTATTCCTCTCGGACAAATTGGAAGAGAAAGGAATCCAAGCGCGCGCGCGCGCGCGCGCGAGAGAGAGAGAGAGAGAGAGAGAGAGGTGGATCAGCGCCCCCCCTCCCCACCATTCCAGGCACAACATGCAGGTGAAATGGGCGCTTTGGAGGACGGCTGATAGCAAACTTTCCAGCACTTTTTTAGGGGTTTATTTTTTTTTTTTTACAGTTTTTCAAGCTTTAAATGCAGAAAGCACCAAGGCACAAAGCATCTGCTGTCTCTTTGTAGATTACTTTACCTTCACAACGTTTTACAGATTGCTTTTACTTATATTTACTATGCTGCCAAAATTTCCACAGAAACTGATTTTTGCAGGTTACAATGACTATTTTATCATATAGCACTTGTACTTGAATGAAACCATTCCCAAGTAATGGCTTTACAGGCTCCTAACCCTGCAAACAAACCGTTAGTTTGCTGGAAAATGAAGCATAAACCTGAGATTCCACAGTAAGCAACCTTGCAATCCTATCAAACATCACCAACACTCAACAGCCAACAAATTAGAGTATTTTTGCTTCTATACCAGCCTATTCCCACCAATATAAACCAAACTGGCCTCCAAACAGGCAATAGACAGCATTTAAAATACAGTAACCATTCATAAGAAGAACAAAAAACTGTAGGAAAAAATCCAGCAACCAATAAAGTAACAATTGCTTCACAGAAATGCCAACTACAGAGTAATCGGCAACAACAGAATTGACACGGAATTCTTTCCAAGAAACCAATTCGAAAAGCACAAAAACGAACCAATTGTAAGCTTGGTAGTGCATTTACCACACAGTCGATTGCAATTCGAAAATATTTCCAACGGGAAGAAAATCCCACAATTCCACCGTTTGTTGCTTACTCCGTCGGATTCTCGAGAAAACGTCGAGGTTTCCACTCAGCACTTTCGATGGTAAATCCTGCTTAGACTGGCTCTGATACCAATATAAAGTCCTCACAACAGGATTCGAGCCTAAGCAACATCACAAGGGAACAGGTGGTGGATAAACCAACCCAACCAAACCTAGATCGAACAAATCTAGCCCCCAAGCTATGGATCAATCAGAGTCATGGAAAGAGGAGTCACACCAGCAGCATGTAGCTACTAATCACAAAATCAAGCATACACTAGTGAGAGCCTAGCAGGTATACTTATACCCTCCAAGGCCCATGCACCACTAGTAGTGCACTGTGACACCTCACTGGACACCTCTGCAGCCTATCTGGGCCACGTCATCCAGTTCCCTAATGACTCACTGATAGACCCATACCAACTCCACCATGTGTTTAGGCCTACAACCATTAATTATGACCATGTACACATAAGGGCCCTTATCGGGTTGTTGATCTACCGGTCCCTAGCGTGGACATGCTACCCGAGACCAGTCATGGGCATGACAGGTTAGGCCCAGGCAGCAAACCCTTCATCGATGCGGGTGGCAGAGAGAGCAGCAGGCCCGGTGCATGAGTGCGGCATTCCTTTTGTTGTTGCTGACACTTGGGTGTTCATGGAGTTCTGCGCACAGATGGCGGTCGTGGATGCTACATGGACACCTCCCAGGCGAGAGGCACTACGAGGCAGGTTGCTTTGTCAGGAGGAGGAGACCATCACGCCGGAGCTGAGTTCCATTCGCTCAGCTTGGCAAGAGTAAGTACCTAGTCTTTATTATCTCTTTGCATGTGTTTAGGGTTTACTGGTGGCGCAATTTTTGCATGTGGCTAATGGGTGTTTTGTGGCAGGTATGGATGCACGATATTGAGTGATGGATGGACCGACATTCGTCGGCGATCTGTCATCAATATCTTGGTTTCTTGCCCGCTTGGCACAATATTCCTGCGTGGCGTGCCACTTGAGGTGGTAGAAGGATCCCAGTAATCTCCTCAGCAGCTCTCCAGAACTCATCACCGAACACAGTGGACTGGAAAAATGCCGCATGTGGGAGGTCTGTAAAGTCCCTGAAGGCCTCACTGGAAACCATCCGCCGCAATGCGTCCTTCACCACCACCAATCGCTCTAGCACCACGAAGTAAAACGCAAAGCGTGTGGGTGCTGGCTTCTTTAGGTTTAGGGTCGAGAAGGTGCGAAATAGGGCCAACACATGCCTCTTCCTGGTGAAAAAAGTGACCAGGCGCATGGCCGTAGAAGTGATCTGCAATACAGACATCCAGTAAAAAGTTTAGACAGTAGTTGAGATGTGGGTGCTGGCTTCTTCAGGTTTAGGGTCGAGAAGGTGCGAAATAGGGCCAACACACGCCTCTTCCTGGTGACAAAAGTGACCAGGCGCATGGCCGTAGAAGTGATCTGCAATACAGACATCTAGTAAATAGTTTAGACAGTAGTTGAGATGTGGTTAGCAGCATCGAAGGAAAGCATAGCAAATAGAAAAAACTATACCTCTCTGATCCATGGAAGCGCACACAGGTCATGGATGAGCAAGTCTATGCAATGTGCAGCACAGGGTGTCCACACAATGCTGGGGTGCTCTCTCATCATAATCTCGCCCATCTGCTTGCAGTTTGAGGCGTTGTCGATGACAACCTGAACCACATGCTCCACCTCGATGTTAGCAATAACATCTCTAACACGCTCCCATATAAAGTCGGTCGTGATGGCTCCACATTTTCAGAGTGCTACGCCTGGTATACCGTGAGGGGTGCACTCTCGGTCTCATTTATGTTAGAAATCCATAAATCATAATATGGATGGACAGACTAGGATTCGAACCCAGGACCTCCCTCATACCGGATGGGATGCTCTACCACTGAGCTATCCGCCCTGTTTGATAGTTCTCTCTAGAGTGTGGATTGATATTCCAACAATTTATGAGTTCATGGACCGCATCGGAGAGGGCATTCTGACGTCATCCTTGGACGAGCACAGGTATGACTCTTCAATAAAAAACAGATTATATGTATTTTTTGCCCTAAAATTGCCCTAAACCATGTTGTGACCAACCCAACTGTTACCAGAACACCTGGCAACCTATATAGCCCTTGATCAGAGCTTTAATCTGATTCCCATATTGCCCACAAAAAATTATAAATTAAAAAAGAAAAAAGAAAAAACGTTTATCAGAAGCGCTCCCCCATTTCAGAAATGCGGTTCTGATCGCGTTTATGAACGTGATGGAGGTTTCTGGATGGGGGGTGCATCTATGCTTGGGATCTACATGGTTGGAGGTTTTTATTTTTTCTATGGTTTCTAGTGTACTCTTCAGGTGGCAAGCTAGGTCGCTTGGAGTGGCTGTGAGTATGTTTGATGGCATGGTGCTATTTGATGTTATGTTCCAGCGGCCTGACATGGTTGTTCACTTGAGTTGGATGTGGAGATGAATTATGATGCACATACATGCATAGTACATGAATTGCCACTGGTTTCCTCCTTGGCAATGTAGAGGTTTGTGGTTTTCTTATCATTTTGCCAACATATGTGCAGTTGTTTATTCTTCAAGGCAGTCCCGTATACGTCCTAGATGACCATGCCTCTATCTATAGCTTGTTGGTACTATAGCTGTTTAGCCAATTTCTATTGGTTCTACACTATGGGTCATAGATGCATTGTGATTCTGAACCGCGATTCAGAATCGTGGTTCAGAAGAGCGTTTCGGGTTTTTCAGAGAATCGTGCAGAATCAATTTTTTTTTTGAAATTTTGTTAGGCAATATGGGTATCAGATGAAAGCTCTGATTGAGAGCATTATGACTGTGTAGTTTGCCGATTGTTTCGGGTGCAGGATGGTCCAATTTAGGTGTATTAGCTCCCAGGCTCTCTGATTCTCCCTCTCTCTATCTCTCTCTCTAATCACAACAAACGGAACTAAAACCATGCTAAACAAAAACCCAGATGAATCATTCTGAACCTTACTAAACCTTAAATGAAACATTTTTCAACCATACTCTCTCTCTCTCTCTCTCTCTCTCTCTCTCTCTCTCTCTCTCTCTCTCTCTCTCTCTCTCTCTCTACAACCATAAACCATAAACCATTAAACCGAAGTTACTGAACTAAAACCACAAAGAACAATATTGAATCACGACAATGTTGTGAATAGGATCATCATAATATATAATATCGGGCCACATGGCACCAAAATGGGGTACAATGATGTTCCATGAATGTAATGAAAACTATACAACTAAGACTTGCAGAGTCATGGTAGGACCAATCATCCGAATCTGTGCCTGACTGCAGATCCCAAGGGTCCGCAGATGAATCGGAACTGGAGGGAACGATATGCCGTGGTGTGGCCCTGGCTCTCTGCTGCGTGCTCTGGCTCTGGATCCCCCCCCTCCCCCTGCCTCTTCCTCTACCTCTACCTCTCTCCCCTCCTCTGGCCCCCATCTGCAGCCCTATGTCTATTCCGTCGTGTCTGTGTCAGGTGGCTGTGATCCTACGCCCTAGGATGGCCCTACCCACTATGATGATGCTTGGCCGACGTCTGCCTGTGATGCTCCACTCCTGTCTACAAAAAGAGTACTCAGCCCCCCCCTCCTAGAACCTCTAGGTCTCCCCCTAGGCCTACGTGCAGGAATGACTAGCTCCTCCTCTATCTCCGCATCAGGGTCCACTAGCAGGTCAGCCAGGTCATCCCCCTGTGCCTCCGCCCCCATCTCCTCGTCCTCCTTCGTATCCCCCTCAACCCACTCCTCCTCCTCCACATAGTCTGCCCCGAGCATCTCTCCACCCTCCGAGCCCTCATCATCTCCCTCCTCAGCCCTCTCCCTCTGCCTCTCTGTCCTCCTCTGCCGCCGTAAAGCCCGTGCATCAGCTTGTGCCTGTCTGTAGAACCTCTATGGATCTCATCATCCATCTCCTCTTGCGTGGGTGGTGCCCGAGGAGCAGCAACTACCGAATCCTCCAAGCAAGTGTCAGGGTTCGCCTGCAACCAAAAACAATGTATATTCTTGTCAGGTAGGTATTGTGCAACTCCTTGCATATTTCGAAAGCAATTCAATTCATCAAAGCATAGCAAGAAAAAAGGGGTGATGATGTGACTCACCTCGAGTATTTGACTCTCTCCTCGTGTGCGTTTCAACATACGGCCGTTGGTGTCACAAACACCAACTGCCTGCACCGCTCGATGGATAACCTGTTCCTCTCTTGCGTGTGATACAAGGCCCAAGTGCTCCAATTCCTCTCGCAAGCTCCTACTAAACAGTCTTGTGCAAGGACTCTCTCAACCAATCGCCGCAGGTCACCTGTGTTGCGCCCGTGGATGCATGTTACGAGCTCGTAACCAGTGCCGAACCCTAGAGAACACAGATAGGTCAGATACCACAGTTAGGGTTGTGTCCAGCGTACACGACCAACAGGGCAAGACAATGTGAGTAGTGTGCCTCAGCACGGTCCATAGCCATGGCAGGCCTAACATGGTCTAGGGACCCTGTCAGCAGGATAGGGCCCCCAGTTGGGTCTCGACGTGCAGTCGGCCACGTCAGTGACACGTGGCCGACACTTGGCAGTTGCATGCTACCAGTCCTCACACTGGGCTAGGAGGGGCTTACTCATCAGGGAGTAGGCAAGGTTGGGTGGATCAGTTAGTGTTTGCCCTACTTTGGTGTTAGGATCTATTACACTGGCATCAGAGCCATCTCCATTTTTGGGAGCTTAGTAGCAGCAGTAGAGAAAGCTATCAGAGGATAGGAAAGATCTCTCAGTTTCTCAGAAAAGATTAGGGGAGGAGAATCGCTGTAGGAGCTCGCCTTCAAACTTCTGATTTTCACTAAGAAATCACAGTAGTAAGGAGACAGATTCCATGTGTAGGTAGCTTGCTGGAAAAGCAGCTGTTCTTCACAGATTTCAGAGGGTTCTCTACAGTTTTTCCAGCGGAATTAGAGTAGGAAGAAGCCAGCACCTCCATCGCTGTACATTCAGAGACTTGCATCTGATTTCCAGGGGAAAACTTAGTAGTTCTCAGCAAGTTTGAAGCCAAAAAGGAAGAGCAGGGTCAGCGCTGCCAGTGCTTCTGAAAATCCAGATTTGGGACAAGTTTTTGGGCCCCAACGTCAGAGATTTGGAGCAAGAAAAATTAAAAATATGGATCATTATCAAAAAATCAGGGGATTTGTCTGTGGCCTCAAAAATGAATATAAAGTAGAGGTCCAAAGAAAATCGCCTACTACCCTTGAGCAAGCTCTCAGATATGCTCAAATCTATGATGATTTAGTGGGTAGGAAGAGGGCGAGACAACAACCACTTTTTGAGCAGCCTCCTCAGAAAGACTTTCAATTTAAAAAGAAATTTTTAAAAAGAAAGAATCAAGATAAATTTAAAAGTGAAGCTCCTCAGAAACGCCCTTCATGTTAGAAATTCATAAATCATAATATGGATGGACAGACTAGGATTCAAACCCAGGACCTCCCTCATACCGGATGGGATGCTCTACCATTGAGCTATCCGCCCTGTTTGATAGTTCTCTCTAGAGTGTGGATTGATATACCAACACTTCACTCATACAGCCCTTAAAACCAGATGATTTTGAGAAAGCCAAACAAGAACGTTTGTGCTTTGTGTGTTTGGGCAAGGGACACACAGTCAGACAGTGTCCCAAGGGGCCTTTCACTAAAAAAGATAAGAAAGATAAGAAACAAGTTGGGCTAGGGGGGCTTACTCTATATCAGGGAGTAGGCAAGGTTGGGTGGATCAGTTAGTGTTTGCCCTACTGTGGTGTTAGGATCTATTACAATGCACCACCATGTAACGGGCCTCAACTGATCCTCCCTCTGCCGACTCTGCTCTCCATCGAAAGGAAACTGGAAGCGCTCAAATGTAAGCAGCTGGCGTGCAATGTTAGCCAGCATCGGACCTGTTATCAGAACACATGGCACGTGTAAGTCCCCTCAAATTCACACTACCAATGAGTACAATACTGCAGTAACATTGCTACCAACCGATTTCTCACACGTACCTGGTCCGGGCCATACGCGCTCCGTGTACTCCACCCATCTCCGGTATAGCTCTGGATTGTCCCTCTCTCGGGTAGAGCGCCACAAGGGGTGCAACATGTGGGCTACGGCGTGGATGAGTTGGTGGAAGTAGTCCCATTTGGACTCCCATATATGCGAGATCTCGTACCTCCTACAACAGACAATTTACAAGAATCAGTGCACCGTAGCATAAAAGAAATGCATCAAACTTGAGTGAGAAACAACAAACTAGACCACCATTCTAGGTTTAGAAACGCGATTCTCATAATCGCGTTTTTGGGAACACTTTTGCCCAAAAACGCGTTTCTGGGCAACTATGATCCCAAGGTATCCAAAGAAAAACATCCATAAGGAGTTTGAAAAGATAGCCCAAGGAAACCAAAAACTCAAACTACCATAAATGAAGTAACCAAGCCACCCCAATACATAAAAGTATCATGAAAAAAGACCCTTCATGTAATGCCAGTCATTGTTGCATCTATACGCGTATGGACATGTTTCTGTGCACGTATGTGGATGAAGAGCATACGATTTTCCTTGTGCAAGATTTCATGCGATTTTGAAAGCACCATTCTACATGATTATAGGAGCAATGTTCTACATGATTTCTTGGTGTGTGATTTCCACGTGAAGAAATATCCCATGTTTGTAGGTGGGCTATGCAGTGTGGGCCATGGTTGTGACACGTCACTTGTTGAAAAGTCGGTTGTGAAGGGTTGAAGGTCATGCTAGCCTCCATGTTGCCATGCAACTTCAAGCTTGCACATGAGTACTCATAAGTCACCTGTTGGAAAGCTAGTTATGAAGAGCTGTGAAGGGTCGTGAAAGTCGTGCCAAGCTGCCATGCAACTTCAAACTTGCACATGAGTAATCTTGAGTTGTGAAAGCCTGAAAGCCAAGAAGGGTTGAAGGTCTTGTTAGGCTCCATTTGAAAGTCGTTTAATCTGATTGCAACTTCACTTGCACATGAACAAATTACACACCCTTCAAATACAATATACTTTCAAAACTTATAGACTCTCAAAATGTTGGAATTTTGATCCGATTTCATTTATGTCCAATTGCCCAATTCAAATGTAGCACGTATGACATTTCAAGTTGAATGTAAGACCTTGGAAAAGGTAGATCAAAGCAATACAAGTATGAGCATTAATCTCAGATGTTCATCTCTTAGCCCTTTATTGTTACAGAGGTATGGTATGGGAAACAAATGCTATTGGCATATGAGATCAGGCTTAGAAATGGAGGAGTTTCCGAGTTTGGAAGGTAGCTCTTGGATAGAGAGCCAATGGCTGCACTAATGGCTAGGTGGAGAGTCTCCTAGTAAGCATGGAGCACAAAAATTTGCATGTTGAATATAATGCTTTTCCTTGTATGTGATGGATGATGGAATGTTTTGGAATTCCTATAATACCTTTGGTGTTTGGAATCTTTCAATTTTGCATTGTACATGTTTTAGTCAATGTACCTCTCCATGCGTGTGTGCATGCGCACAAAACCCTATGTGCCAGGACCTAAAGCTTATTACACACTAAATCCTAGCAAGATCTCCTGAACCATGAAGACTAAACCCTAAAATCATGACTCCATTACTCAATGTGATGCGGCTATTTGTTTGGGTAGTGTTTGGCACATAGTGGGTCCAAGCACACAACAATAGTAGAGACACACACAACAAACTAGAAAATTGCAATAAATTACAAAGAGAGTTATTACATGCTTAATAGATGTTAGGGCTCTGATAGATACCAACCCTTCAAACCTAGGAACATATAAAGAGAAAAAGATGTGCATACCATTGGATTGTACATGAAGGGCTTGGATTAGAATATAAGGAACAGCCAATCAAAAATTAGGGGCAGGGCCTTCCCCAAGAATAAAAGGGCATCCCATCCATTGTACTCATTTGCCATCTTCATACAGGAGGAGGAGATTATGCTGACTTAAGCCATGAACATCCTTGCACTCTACCCTCTCAGTCGCTCTCACGTTCTTGTGTTTTATGTTTGCTATTATTTGATCTTTCATTTACATTGCTATTTCTTGCTAATCTTAGAGAGGTGAGAGAGGGGAGGGTGTAAGCTGCCTCCACCATCTATTCATCTTATTCCTTCTGGTTAGAGTAGGAAGGGGACTAACTTTAGATGTGGCTAGTTAGGGAAAACCATAGAAGTAAGCTAACCTTGCAAGGGAAAACACTATTCCCTTGGGAGCGAACTTACACGTGACAGGTACTCAGAGGCTGCTACAATTTTTTGGCGTCGTTGCCAGGGAATAGATTAGCATTTTCCTTGTGTAATTAGCTTGCTTTTGGTTTTCTTTTAGGTGTGGTTAACTCTAGGTGTGGTGGTGAGGTAGTGTAGAGTGTGGAATAGTGGTTAGTTTTCTCTTTTTTCTTGATTTCCTGCTTGTATGTACTGTGGAGAGAGACTGAGAGGTGGGAAGACTCAGATCCAGGCACCCAATCCCTTCCATCAACCCCAAAAACCCAAAAAATCAAAGAAAAAAAAAAGCCATATTTTCTACAAAAATGTCCAAAAAATAGCCTAAAATGACCTCCTAGGCTTCATAACTTTCATATACCTTCAAACTAACCCTCGCCGATTTGCAGGCATATTCAAACATACCTACAAAACCTCCAATAAAGAGGGGGAAGGTTAGTTCCCAGCCATTTTGCCGAAACTGCCAAAAACTCCCAAAAAAGTAAAAAATCCCTTGTAAAAAACTATCAAACTTTCAAAGTAGCTCCAAACTCTCTGACCAACCTTCACCCAGCTCCATAATGCCTGTTAAAGGATTATCTGAGTCCGGCGAAGGTTAACAAGGTGTTTTCAAGCCTCTGCAAAGGTTTTAAAGCCCAAAAATAGCCCCAACCAGCCAGAACCCTCACCAAATCAGTTTTCAAACAAAGTAGCAACTACAAACCTTAGAAGCTAGTAGCTACCTTTCAATGTTTTCCAGCTCCAAAAAGTTCGGCAAAGGTTAGTTCCCAAAGAAAGTTGGCTGGCGAAGGTTCCTCCCATTCTGCAAAGCTTCCAAGTCCAAAGAACCCTCGTCAAGCCATCATTAACCTTCGCCGACTTTAGAATAGTTCAAAAATATTAATCAAAATATTATCTCAGTGAAGCTGGCGAAGGTTAGTACAGTGAATAAGGCCATGTGCGAAGGTTCCCAGTGAAAAAAGAGCCGTGTCAGATACGCAAAAAAGCCAATGAAGATCTGATAGTAGTTGGCATGCCCCATAAATACATAAACTTCACAAATCGTCCCAGGGGGTGGAAGATGCATGATAGCGCATATCTTAGATAGATCAGTGGCGAATCCCATGTCTAGATACTATGTGGCCTAAGATAAGACCATGTGTGATCCAAAATATACGAGAATATTATTGTGCGCTTTGAATGCCCAATTGAGATAGTTCGTGATCGAGGGACTCACTTCATTAACGAGACCATCAAGGTCTTATTAGAAAAGTTCTTTGTGATCCATCGTTTCAACACGCCTTATTATTCTAGAGGCAATGGCCAAACCGAATCTTCTAATAAGATTTTGTGCAGCATTTTGACAAAAACAATGGAAGCAAGCATATTAGATTGGGAGCACAAGCTATAGTGGGCTTTCATAACTACATACAAAGGCGACACCAAACAAACGTTGTTCCAACTAATGTATGGCCAAGATGCAATCATGTCGGTGGAATTTCTCGTTCCATCCCTTTGCCACAGTGCAAAGGTTGGATAATACAAGATCACTCCACGTCCACCACAGTCACGAAGCGCTACACAAGTTGTGTAAAACATGCTTGTTAGCAGTCCATTCTCTTGCTGCAGAAAAAGCACGCCGCAAAGTTCAAATCAAAAAATTGAATCATAAGGTAATTTGCTTCTCTTAGTTTCAGCAGTTGACTATGACCACAATGGAGAAATGTGATTTGGAACACATAATCAGATAACATTGGCAAGCCACTGACCTTCTGAGATTCTAAGCTTCCAGTTTTCACCATACCGTACAAGCTCAGCATCTGGACCAAAATCAACAGGTTCTTCCCCTTCTTTCACTGCTTCTATGCACAGATTTTCACTTGATAATTCTGGCAATTTACTTCTGATCCTGCTTACTGCAAACCCAGCCTTTGTTCCAGCTGCAAATCTCCAAACTTTTCCATCTGGGCTTGACACCTCAACATACTGCACAAAGATGAACCACGATCCCTAAGCTGTCAGGGTATTTTTCTCCCATTGGCTCAAGTTGATGTACATGAGAGGGAAAAGGCATGCAACTAAGGACCTGGTAGTGTCACGAAGGCCTGCTTCTACATTTGTTTTGTTTTCAAAAAGAGCATATCTATAACATGATCCATGCATTGATGAAAAATTGCCCACATATACAAAATGTGCTCTGCATAAGCTATTAAGTGACAGCAATAGAAATTTGTAAAACAAATCGTCAAACATGTTGCCAAGAATCTAATGAAGCTGGACAGAAAGACAGTAATGTTAAAATTGTATTTTAATGTGATGGTTCTGCAGTGATACTTGGAGTGCCATATTGAAGTCCAAAATCTAACAGTCCACGGGACGTTATGGCATCTTGATTAGTCGCTATCATAGACCAAAACGAAATCTCGCATCATGCTGATTGAATTATTTTCCAGTTTAGGCTCTTCTTTCTCATTCAGACAAACCTCTCTTTTGTTCATTTCCGAACTCATTGAGCTACAAATGGCTCCCATGTAAATAAAATCAAGTATAGAGTCTAATACATCACTACCAACGCCCATTGCCCTCCTTATTCCCCATAATGTCCATCATTACAAACCTCCATCTGATTACAATTGCAAATGGAAAATTTTCTAGAAAAGTTTGTTGATGCAAATCCTTCTGCCAGTCAAGCTTAGGCCTTTGGAAGAAGGAAAATACATCTTTGAAGGAATTGAAGGAATCACTTCAGGAAGTTATCAGACCGTATATGCAACCCTAGTGAGACCATACTACCCCACCATTAAGGATGGAGTAAGTATTATAAGAAAACAAAGAATGTTGACTATGAGATTCACATATATGAGACTATACGATGATATGCTTGCTTACAGGAGGAACCGTCGCCAGCGGCAAATGATCAGGCATGACTCCTCGCCATTCACAGCAACATAACTCCTCCAACAAATTTCTAAAGCTTTTCAAAAACGTGCGTGCTCTCCCACAAATACAAAATCAACCCAACAAAGAGCTGCATACATGCATCATCATCCTCATCCTCATAAAGAAGATGCTGCTCCTGCTTTCTTCGCAGATTCGTCATCTCTCATCCCATCGGAGCTTTCTGTCTGTCTGTCTGTCGCTTTCTCCTTCTTCTCGCTTCTCTTGCTAACGGATTTGTGTGTCTTCTTGAATGAGCTGGGCTCCAAAGAAATGGAACCACGAAATTTTGACTTCTAATGACGGACAATTTTTGCAATCGTTTGTTATGCTATTTTTACAATGCACTTACCAATAATGCCACACGTGTATAGTTCATGGGGCATGGTGACGTTTTTTAACAACACATGTTGCTCAACGAGTGATGATGAGCATGGGATTAAGAGGGAGTATACAACACCAAGGATCCCACAACAAAATGGAGTGACTGAGAGAAAGAATAGGACTTTATGTGAAAATGCCAAAGCCATGAGGTTAAATGCGAACCTTGATAAGCCATTTTGGGATCAAGATTTGTTGTGTGCTAATTTCTTGTGCAATAAGTGGCCAAGTGCTATTTTGGATGAAAGGACACCTTTTGAGATGCTATTCAAGAGGAGGCCGAGTCTCAACTTTCTTAGAACTTTTGGATGCACATGTTATGTCAACATTACTCTTGATGATAGGACCAAGGAGGATCCGTCTTCAAGGAAAGGTATATTTGTTGGATATAGTGAGGTGAGTAAAGCCTACAAGATTTACATTCCTCTACTAACAAGGTGATTGTTGGTAGAGATGTCATTTTTTATGAGGGGAACATTCCAAAAGCAAGCATTATTGATGGTGATGTGTGGATCTAACATTCTTGATGTTGATGTAAAGGATCCTATTTTAGATGGTGATGATGATGGACCTTCATCAAGTCAAAAGCCAAGGAGAACATCAAGGGAAAGACAAATGCCTTCAAGGCTCACCTATGATGAAAAAGGTAAGCAAGTTGTTAGAGGTACACACTTTGCTTTCTTAACCTCTTTTGATGAACTTACATGTGTAGATGAAGCAAGGAACAAAGAGGAGTAGATCCAAGCAATGGATCTTGAGTATCAAGCTCTTATAAAGAATGGAACATGGAGATTGGTGGAGTTACCTAAGGACAAGAAAGCTATTGGATGCAAATGGAACTTCAAAGTGAAGGCAAACCAAGATGGATCTATCAACAAGTACAAGACAAGGATGGTGGCAAAAGGATATGCTCAAGAACATGGTACTGACTATGATGAAACCTTTGCACCCGTGGCAAAGATGGTAAGCATTCATGTCATCATCTCTCTTGCTACTCTTTATGGATGAGATCTGTCATAATATACCAACATAGAATTGCTAAATTTGTGTAGTATTTATGTCATTCCCCCAGGAGATAGCACTTAAAATCTGTTTAATTGGTACAGTCCTGACTTAGTTCGAATGAAATGGAGTCATGTGTTAATCTAGTTGTCAACAGACATTATATAAGTAACCAGTATTACTTTTGTTGTGGGTGTGTGATGATGACAAATACTAAACAACAATCTTTCTTTGTCGAACTGAATGAAAAGCGTTCTATAAGTGAAATGTTATCAGAGTAGCACGAATGAACTACACTCTGGCTGATTAAGTTGTCAGCAAGGATTGGTGTTATGTTTGATGCAGACGTGTACAAACAGACAAATAGTTAATCTTATTCTTGAATTGTTGTGTTCTAGACAGAAGTCCTCAACAACTAAAGTCTAGTCATGGTTAAAGAACTCAAATAGTTCGCGAATATGTTAGAAACATATATCTTCGTTACAAACACGAATACAGATCAATAACTCAATTCCTCAGGCAGGGACATGTATACATACTTCTCTATCAGTGACTGTGGAAAAGTGTACAAAAGAGATACGTTACTCGGGTGCCGAATACAAAGTATTTGCGCAGACGAGTAAGTTAGTTTAAAGACAGTTTTTTAGATCAGCTTTACGGAAACACAACAAACGACTGTAATGAACTATTGCAATTGTCTGACCAAAGAGTGATTTAAGTAGTGCATAAGAGACTGCTAGTAGACTCAAGATCACTCATGCTTAACAGTGCGGAGAACAGAGATCAGAAAAGATAATCTTCGATGTTGTATTCACTTCTTCAATCTGACAAATATAGAAATTTTGTGAAAAGTCATGTGTGAACTTGCTCCACTATCAATCCACCATGGATCTAGATCTCCATCATTAGCAAGCATACATGAAGACATCACAAAAGCATCATCATTTGTATTTTGAACATTCAATTCATCTTCATCATGAGTAAGATTACCTTGCTTGTCTCCTTGATCTCTCTTCTTCTTGTAGCACTCACTTGCAAAGTGTCCTTTTATGTCACAATAGAAGCCTCTTGAGCTTTGATGAGGGAAACATTCCAGAAGTATTTGCAAGTATTATTGATGATGATGTAGATGGATCCAACATTCTTGATGATGATGTTATGGATCCTACTTTGGATGGTGATGATGAAGGACCTTCATCAAGTCAAAAGCCAATGAGGACATCAAGGCAAAGGCAAGCACCTTCAAGGCTCACTTATGATGAAAATGGTAATCAAGTAGTTGCTGGAACTAACTATGCTTTCCTAACCTCTTTTGACGAACCTACATATGTCACGATGAAACAAGGAACAAAGAGGAGTGGATCCAAGCAATGGATTTTGAGTATCAAGCTCTTACGAAGAATGGAACATGGAGATTGTTGGAGTTACCTAAGGACAAGAAAGCTATTGGATGCAAATGGATCTTCAAGGTGAAGACAAACCAAGATGGATCTATCAAGAAGTACAAGGCAAAGTTGGTGGCAAAAGGATATGTTCAAGAACATGGTATTGACTATGATGAAACCTTTTCACCTCTCGTGACAAAGATGGTGAGTATTCAGGTCATCATTTATCTTGCTACTCTTTATGAATGGGATCTATGACAATTGGACATTACAAATGCATTTTTGAATGGTGATCTTGAGGAGGAAGTGCACATGGAGCAACTTGAGAGTTACATTTCACTTACAAAGCCAAATCATGTGTGTCTACTACAAAAGAGTTTGTATGGCCTTAAGCAAGCACCAAGGAGTTGGTATGCTAAGCTTAACATTTTTCTACTCTCTAAAGGCTTTGTTATGAGTGAGTATGATCATTCACTTTATTATAGGTTTGCTAGAAATGATGTTACCATTTTGCTAATCTATGTGGATGATATCATCTTGAGTGCTGGAGAAAACCAAGATGTGGAGGATATCAAGAGTGCTCTTAAGATGTGGAGAATATCAAGAGTGCTCTTCAGAAGGAATTTGAGGTGCATGATCTTGGTCACTTGCATTACATTTTAGGAATAGAAGTGATTAGATCTTCTCAATCTACTTTCATTTTTCAAGAGAAGTATGCTAATTCTATTCTAGAAAGATTTCATATGGTAGATGCAAAGTCTTGTGATACACCAATGGAGTCTCATGTAAAGCTAATGGAGTCTCATGTAAAGTCTTGTGATACACCAATGGAGTCTCATGTAAAGCTAACTATAAGAGGTAATGAAAGATCCTTCAAGGACATTACTCTCTATAGAAAGCTAGTTGGTTCACTCATCTATCTAACCATTACAAGCTGTGGAGGATATCAAGAGTGCTCTTAAGAAGGAATTTGAGGTGCATAATCTTGGTCACTTGCATTACATTTTAGGAATAGAAGTGGATGAATCTTCTCAATCTACTTTCATGTTTCAAGAGAAGTATGCTAATTCTATTCTAGAAAGATTTCATATGGTAGATGCAAAGTCTTGTGATACACCAATGGAGTCTTATGTAAAACTAACTATAAGAGGTAATGAAAGATCCTTCAAGGACATTACTCTCTATAGAAAGCTAGTTGGTTCACTCATCTATCTAACCATTACAATACTAGATCTAAGCTATTGTGTTGGTAGATTGAGTCAATTCATGCAAGATCCTAGTGAGGAGCATTGGAAGCTAGGAAAACAAGTTTTGAGGTACATCATGGGAACTCGAGATTTTGGCATATTGTATGAGGGATCATCATCTAAGTTATTTGGATTTTTAGATTCAGACTATGCTGGAGATAAAATGGATAGGAAATCCATAAGTGCATATTGTATTTTCATAGGTGATGGAGCTATATCATGGATGTCAAAGAAACAAGCCACTATCTCATTGTCATCTAGTGAGGCCGAGTACAAGCACTGATCAAGAGGATGATCAAGGATCTTCACTTGCTGGATTTTTCAGAGAGCCCAATCATCTTTTGTGACAACCTATCAGCCTAAAAGTTAGCAACCAATCCTATATTTCATGCTAGGAGTAAGCATATTGAGGTGGCATATCACTTTGTGAGGGAACAAGTCATGACAAAGGAGGTGGAGCTTCAACATGTTTCTTCAAGGGAATGTGTAGCTGATATATTCACCAAAGCATTGGAAAAAGACTTGTTTATGAAGCATAGGACATCACTTGGAGTGTTATCAAAGTCTATGCTAAAACTAGTTGAAGAGGGAGTGTGAGGGATTTCAACTAGTTTAGTCAAATTTGTTACATTTGTAAAGAAGTGAGGTCTTTCCCATCCCACTGTAGATTTGTCAATTGATCTTCCAGCATCATTATTTGACTTCTAGATTTTGTTTGAAATCTCGTGAGCAGTGTATCCCACATCTCCTTAGCTTTGGAGAGTGTAGCCAGGTCAAGTGTGAGACTATCTTCGATGGATGAAGATAGCAAGGCTACTGTCTTGTCATTTTTCTCCCTCCACTCACGTAGCCCTTTGTCTGATGTCGTAGGCATCTCTTCTGTGCCATTCACCTAGGGGAATAAACCTTCACCCTTGAGTATCAATGATGTCTTAACTTTCCAGACTAGAAAGTTAGATCCTGAAGAATCTAGAACTGTACAGATCTTGCTTTGCATACTGCTGATTGAAGCCATTGCCTCTGAAGTGTGTTCTCTTGTTGATGGTTGTTTGTTTGAATGCTTGGCCTCCTGGATCTGATAGCCTTTTGGCTATGTCTGATTATGACAAAGGTAGGCTCTGATACCACTGATGATACAAGATGGATGGATTTCAGATATGATTGCTGGTCACTGCCAGTTGTATCATTCCTACAGTCCTCCAGAATGTAGACAGACACTGCTGATATACGTTTTAGATTAACATAACATTCAACAGAATTCAAACCAAGGTGTGGAATTAAATGAACAAGTGAATCAGACACACGAATAGCAGCAGACTAATTTACATTCAAGATCAGAGAAGATAAGAGTGATATGTGGGCAACGGCTACAAAATCATCTATTGATTCTTCTGATTCTTCAAGCACTGCATGCAGATCCACGCAGTGCGTTGGCGTGAGAGAAATACAGTTCACCCACAAGTAATGTCTCTCTTACTAACGGACTTGTGGATCTACATATCCTATGCAGAAATTGTCCCGCACGCAGGTGGACTCGTATTTTGTATGTGTGTCTTGCTTACTAGCATTAGACTACTTGTGTGTAGTATCATGCATCAACCAGAAAAGTATATGGTCCTACAACTAATCACAAATTACAAGAGTGGCAAATTAACCACGACCTAGATTGCATCTGCTAATTCATGCTATCAGATCAGATATCTGTACTTCTGGGTACTTGCATGATCTTCTTGATCCTTTTAAAGTGTGAGGACAGAAAAAGTGTCACGACGATTATCATGTCGTCTGACTTTCTTCTGTTGTACTGCGAAAAATTCTCTTTTGCGAATTTTTCGTGTTCGTGTCTTTTCGTCAGGGTGTTCGCGAACATTTTCGTCAGATTGAGGGCTGAAAGCTAGCAAAGCTTTGGTAATAGAAACATTTTGTTTCTTCACATCTAATAAGGTGAAAGTGTCCCGAACTGTGGCGGTGAATACATCTCCAATGAGATGTCCAACTATCTAGCTGAACATGGCATTCGAAGACAATTTGCAATCTCCTACACGCCTCAGTAGAACAGAATTGCAGAAAGGAAGAATCAAATACTTCTTAATTCAGCCAGATCTATGCTATATCAATCGCACTTACTTGCGAAATACTGGACAGAGGCTAGTGCCACAACTTATTATGTTCAGAACAGATCCAGCACCAAAGCCATCCATAATAGAACTCCTTATCAAATGTGGCCTGGACACAAGCCTAGTGTCAGCCATCTAAAAAAATTTGGTTGTATATGTTTTGTTCATGTTCCTTACATTGGAAAGCATGAAAAAGAGTGATGAGATATATTCAAGGAAGTTTAGATCACATTTTATGCTATGATGGAAACATTGTCAATCCACTGGTTCTTCAAGGCTACTCCGACTCAGATTAGGCGGGAAATGCCTCAACCAGAAAAGCCACTTCTGGTTTCTATTTCTTTCTGGAAGGGGGACCACTCTCATGGAACTCAAGAAATCAGAAATTAGTTGCACTTTCTTCAACAGAAGCAGAGTACATCACAGCATGCCAAGCTTTAAAAGAAGCTATATGGATTAGACTACTACTTCATGATCTGCATCATACTCAATTCAATGCTACCACCATTCTGTGTAACAATATCAGTTGTATTTCACTGTCTCTGAATCAAAGATTTCATGGCAAGTCAAAGCACATTGAAATCCAATATCATTTTATTAGGGAAAAGGTTTTCTCTGGACAAGAGATTCTTCAATACTACTGCACAACATAAATGGTTGCAGACATATTCACCAAAGCTCTTCCCAGAATTAAGCACCAAAAGTTTTTTAACTTGCTAAACTTGACGAAGACTGTCAAGTCACCAATCGTGACCATAAGGGAGATTGTTGAAAATTAAGCTCACAGTTTCCCTTTGAACACAGACGCCCAAACTATTTGAAGAACGATTGCATCGGGCTTCCGACTGATCTTCATCCATGATATGCGTGGTGGGCACCCACCCAAGTCCGATCTCCACAATCCAACGAGATTATAATACCAAAAGTATTATAAGCCAATAAAGTTGGCATTATGTAGTATTATTTCTAACAGGTTATCTGTCTTTTTCTAATAACTATGTTGGACTTTGAGTTATTGTTGTTATCAGCAACGAGTCTTGCAATTTGTGCTCACAAAAAACCTATTACTCATTGGAAATAACTTAATCCTTTCGCAATTCAACTACTAAAAAATGTGTTGTAGGTTATAAAAAACTATTCTTAAAGGTACTTCTTAAGCTATGGAGCTAGTGATGAAAACATTTAAGGTTCTAATCTTGTAGACAACATTTCCCATGAAATAGTGCGCTCAAGAAGTGTAGTGGCGCAATTTTCACCATCTCTCTCTTTGCTCAATTTTTTGAATTAGGATGCTTTATTATATGCGATAGATATTACATTGGCATATAATTATGTACATAGAGTGTGTGTTCAATTTTGCATCTTGTATATACATGTTAGTGCAAATTGGAAGAGATTAAAAGTTTCAGTTTAGAGGGACTGCATCACATTCACTCCCTACACCATGTCAGGGAGTGAAATGGTGCAATTCTAACCATTGCTCACCTTGGAGTTTCAGCTTAGAGGGAGTGCATCACATTCACTCCCTACACCATGTCAGGGAGTGCAATGGTGCAATCCTCACTGTTGCTCACCTTGGTCAAATTTTTTTTCTTGTTTTTCAGCTATAAATGCACTCCTTCACATGATGCAAGGAGTCTTATGTCCTTGGTTATGGACCTAATGAGCCTTTGCCAAGGGTTGAAAAGCCCCTGCAATGTTAGAGTGAGTCCATGTAGTTTGTGGATAGGTTTTAATAATTGGAATTTCTTAATTATACAACTTATTAAACCTTATGGGGTCATTGGAGCATACGCATGGGCACATAGGAGGTGAGAGGACATGCACTACTGCTCTAATCTTTGCTAGATAGCATCTTTTGGATGAGAGGATTGTCCCATGCAAGCTCATCAAAGATTTTTACTTGAAACAAACTTTTTTTTTCTTGTTGATCATTGCAAGTTGGATTATGGGAGTCGGTACAAGGAGTGCACCTCATGAATGCAAGAGGTGCACTCCTTGATGACGGTATATGCATGAAAGCTTTGTAACTCATTAGCCATGGGCCATGGCCACAAACTCATTAGCCATTGGCCATGGCCACAAACCCCTTAATAGTATATAGATCATGGTCCATTATTTCTCATAATTTGCTAAGTAAGGAATCATAAATTTTAGATAACAAAATTATTAATTACTACTAACTAATGTGACAATGTTCATTGTTTAAGATTAATGGCGACCTCATTCCTTTTGTTCATTGGTCTACTTTCCAATCAAAAACCATTTCAAAAATTTTAACGTCAGTTTTTTGGTTTAGAAATCTAAGCTCTTACAAAAAAGAATTTGGCATTGTACCAAATGTACAATAAGATTTTGACCTCCTCATAATTTGTTGGATAGGTGTCATAGGCAAATTATGAAAGCCTAATGAGTCCATCGCAATGGGGTGCACCGTGTATGGGTAGAGTTGTTTACTTCCACTAGAAAGGTGTAGGCTCGAATCCCGACCACTTTGTAGTGACATCTAAGGAGCTTAGCTCCGTAAATGGCATTACCAAGTTGTATATGTTGTATATAATGACCAATAGTTGCTTAGCATGTATGCAAAAAAAAAGAAAAAAGCCTAATGAGGTTGGGGTATTGTTAATAAATGTTTTATGGGCATGCTCTCATGCTCAGCTTTAGTGTGTTTAATAAAATTTTGATACTATGTTTATTGGTCAACGGACTTACCAAGTATGTAGAGGGAATAAATCTTGGTTATTGAAGCTTGATGCACATGCAATCGTAATGGATACCTTGTGAATATTATGCCCATTTTTGAACAAATTAAAAAGCAAAAAATATGTGTTTTTGTCCAAATGTAGATTTTGCATTTTTTTGCTGTCCTTCAAAACGGAGACCGTACGATTGCCACGTGGCAATTTCATAGTGGTCGGTCAAAGTCAAACTGTCTATTATGCTTCGTAATGTACATGTGAAAAAGTTTAAAGTACCCATTACGCAATGAAATGTGCCCGGGCACATGCCATTTTGCCCAGTTCAATTTTTAAAAAAAAATTAGGCTCGGCCCCTCGGGGCCTTGCCCAAAATCCTCTAGAAATCGTTAATGGACAAAAGAGAAATTGCATAGTAGTTAATATGGATGCGTAGTTGCCTCAAACTAATAAACACAAAACTCAGGAGTCAGAAGTCGATCAAAATTCAAATTGCAAGTTGTAACTGTCGTGGCAATTTGATAATCTGACTGCATAGCTGGCTGGCGAGCAGGCGATGGCTCAGGAGTCAGCTCCCGTCTTGTTTTTCTCATTGGCCCCCACTTCCTTCGACATTTGGAGGTTGTTTGGCATCGAATCTCTTCGCTGTCTGCCTAAAATATTAAGAGGATGGACGGTGCGCCGGAGCCATTTTCCGAAAGCAGCAGGGCTGTAGGACAGCAGGAGGATTCAGAAATTGGAGAGCGGCCAGCTCTAAAAACTCTTGCTTCTTCACGACATCTGCAGATAGTAACGGAAACTTTGTCGAGGAATCTCCACATGTCGAGAACGGGCAGGTCAATAAATTCTAACCCACATGCGCCTCTTTAATGAAACGTGGGGTCAGCCTTGAGTCATGAGTCGCTGCTGAAAACTGCAGTGTGGGACCTGCAAGCATCCTTGGAAGTTGGTCCTTTCTCCTCAGTCCTGACTCCTGACTTCTAAGTTCTGAGTCCTCTGAGCTGTGGCTGTGTGGCCACTGGATGCTATGCTGCTATGGCATATGCTTATTGCTCATGAGTCATTGCTCATATTAGGTTGTAACGTTGTAACCAGTGTAGTGTTACGGAAACCTCTCCAATATCTTGCATTTTTTTTAGCTATTGGTTTTTAAATTTGTTTGATTTCCAGATCCTATATCTTATATTTTTTGCTAGCAGAATATTACATATTTACATTCATAAATCATTTTATTGATTCAATAAACCTATGTAAGTCAAGTTTTTTTTTTTCTCTGAAAGAAAATTAACCGTAGATTAGAGACTTTTTACAGAAATACATAGAAAAGCTCAGAGAAGCAAGAGTTTTTCAGCCTCTTTGAAAAAAAGTAGGGGGGAGATGACAAAATCGCCATTCTCAAATTCCATGCTGTTCTTTTCAAGCCAAATATTTCAAAGAGTAATTATTCTAATGCATTGCCAAAAGGTATTGGCTTTCACATCGTCAAAAGTGATGTCATTCAGCAGTAAATCTGTATGGTTGAATCTTCTGAATCTGGTATGAAAGTGAGCAATAAATAAATTAGCCACTGATGTCGAGAGAGAAGCATAGCAGTGGAAAAAAAGGTGACCCACATCCTCATCTAACATTTTTCATTTAGAACAGACATGCTTTACATCCCCATATGATGAGCACGGACATGAAGAGAGAGTTGAAGAATCCTGAGAGAGAAGATTTTGAGCTTGCTAGTTCTAATTTTGTGGGTACGTCTAAATCTAGCTTTCCAAAGACAGGGGGGATCAGACAGATTTCATTTGGAATTGTACCAGGAGAAAATAAAGTTCGGCTCTTTGGTAGCAGCGTAGACAGAACAGTAGGAAATTTTACCAGATTTATCTAAGGCTTTAAAGAGCCAACTATTGTCTCGATCTGAGGTAGGAGAAGTGGACAGAGGCCCAAGGTCCCCATAAGTAAAAGTATGGGAAATGAAGTTGGATTCGTCAGAGGAGAGCCCAAGGTCGATTCTAAGGCTAGAAAGACTAAGGGAGTAAATGGAATTCATAATGTGTTTCCAGGAGACAAGACCCTTTCGGGTGAGATTACGACAGAGTCTGCCTTCAATCAGTGCAAGAGGTTTAGAATTGATAGTGATTGCTTTAGAGAACCACATGGATTCCAAGGGAGAAATAGAGTTGCCACCTATTCAAAAAGTGAGCTCGCGCATGGAAAGAAGAAGGAGAGAAGTGGAAAAGAAGAAAGGGTGAACTCAAGAAAATAGGAGTGAGAGGAGTTATCCTGAGACGAAGGGGGAAGGGGGAGGATAGATGTCATCATAAGTGTCCAGGGTTGCGGGCAAGAAAAATTGGAGTGAATTCGTCTATAAAGAAAAAAGGGAAGTAGTGGAGGGATCTAGAAGACCAAAACCCCTGAGCTTCTTGGGAGTAGTACAAATTGTTAGATTTCTTATGCTTAGCCTTAAACAAATCGTTCAAGTAATGAGCATCCTGAAAAACCGAAGGCCGACAACATATTTTTAGGCCTTCACATCTTTCCCTTTTGAGATGTTCTATGCCTTAGAAATCATTTTTAGGCACCTTCTCCTTTTTCGCTCCTTAGCAAAAAATGCGACACATTGGCCAAGTGGCCATAATACTTTAGAAATCATTTTTAAGGCACCTTCATCTTTTTTTTGCCTTTTTTGCTCCTTAGCGAAAGATGCGACACACTGGCCAAGTGGCCAAAATACCTTAGAAATCATTTTTAAGGCACCTTCGTCTTTTTCGTCTTTTTCCCTCCTTAGCGAAAAATGCGACACACTGGCCAAGTGGCCAGAATACCTTAGAAATCATTTTTAAGGCACCTTTGACTTTGTTTCGTTTTTCCCTCAATTTTGGCTGACCGACTTCGCCAATCTATGAGTAACCCTAAAACAGCTGGACAAACAAATATCCCAAAGGTGGTTGGCGGTTACCGACTTTGTACATATGCAAAGACTGGCATAAATAGCATTAAAGGCTTGTAAGATATTTTTTGACACTGTAAATCTCTATATTAGCTTAATCAAGCTACATCCAATGCTTCCAGTATATAAACGGATCTGCTGATGGAACAAATGACGAAGTTACACAAACAACAGATGAAACAACTAACATCGCAATTTGATCAGAAACTGAAAGCCTTGCAGGGAGCTGTAGCGCAAATTCCAAATCCACCGGAACAAAAGCAGCTGCAGTATCCTCGCCGAGAAAACGTATGGTGCTTAGTTTGTACTCAGAACCATACAACCAATGAGTGTCCGGTATTAAAGTAGAACCTCAGATTGACACTAAGATTTTGCCATCTGTGCAACGGATCATTGCACAAGATGGCATTTTGCCCATTTACCCCTCATATCATACAGCAAAAGAGAAATCCCTATCAGACCTTTTATCCTTATCATCGAGGAGGCACCCAATGCGGCACCGAGGTATGGCGTGCTGAACAATCAGCAGCATGTGGCCTTACTTGCACCACCAAGGCCAGCTAACAACCAAGTGGCTCATGTGAATTTAGCAGCTGCGGAACATGAAGCACCAACATCACCTCAGTCTGAGCAGCAGCAATGGTACGGTCCGAACAAGATATTTGTAGATCCAGCCATTAACGAGTATTATACGACCTATGCAGCTCAACCTCAGCGTCAAGGTGATAGAAATTACGGCTCCTACGGATGCGGCGAAGGCCATCGAATTGCAGAATGCCCTTACAAGGGACAAAATACATCCTTCTGCCAGGACTGCGGATACGGACATTGTTACAAGAATTGTCCACTGAAATCTAGAATGAGTGCACCATTGAATTTAATCTCAGTCTACCCTACAACAATTCCAATAAGGACGCCACCAGGAAAACAAGACCTTCATGTCCCAGTGCTCGTAGTCACGCGAGCGCAAAAGCGGAAGGAAGTGGCTCCCTCACCACCCCCGTCAGTATCAAATAATCAACCCTATATTGCAGGACCATATCCGAATGTGAGAGAAGAAGGAAGACAATATCACAAGATACGCCACTGGGTGCAGAAAGCGCAAGAGAAGGAAAAGGCACAAGCAAGAGACATACCTACAGAACCTCCTGCCACTGGAAAACCAGTACCACAAAGGGGCTCACCATTGCGAACTGATCAGAACGATCAGTTGCATCATCATGAACCACCATTTCACATGGTGGAGCCAGAGGATCCGCACTCTGAGATACTCACAACTTTGCTAGCATGTCGTGTTAACTTATCCCTTGGAGAGTTACTGCGAATTGCGCCGCAAGGCAAGAGTCTCATGGCCAAATGGGCCAAGGCAGAAGCGGAACCAGTAACACAAGAGCCCATCTATTGTGCGAGCTACGAAGAAACAAGCAACGTCTTCCATATTGGGATAGCGTGAGAAAGCAAAGAACACAATATCACCCTGTCAATCAAGCACAAGAGATTTGAGGACGAGGCAGCAATGGTAGATGGAGGATTAGGTGTAAATTTGATCTCCACTACTTTGTATCAAAAATGGGCTTTGCAAGGACTGAATCCAGCAAAAATTTTCATCAAGCTAGCCGATCAGTCATGTGTAAAACCCAAAGGTGTAGTTGACGACATCCCCACGAAAATAGCGGGAATGCAGTTTGTAATCACTTTTGTGGTGATGGACATACCAGAGTCCCCTTCTGCCTATTGTGTTTTACTAGGAAGACCTTGGTTGAGGATTGTGCAAGTGGTTCACAATTGAGAAACCGGCAAACTCACCTTCGAAAATAGAGAGCAGGCTATAAAGGTCGATCCAACCATATGGGCGGTAAAACCAATTACACCAAAAGCTGATGATGGATTGTCCACCGCGGGGGGTCATTATGACTTTGAAACGGATATTGTGAGATGGATGCCCAAGACAAGCCACAGGGGGTCATTACGTCTCTGAAATGGATATTGTGAGATGGATGGACGCATTGGCAATCGTTGACTCTATGGCTGGGCATGCTTGTCAACCAGATTCAGATCCAGAACCCAGCACATCTTCACCCAAGTGCTATACATTGGACACACCAATGAGTTTCGGGGTAAATATGATCAACGTAGCATGGCTATCAGTAGAAGCTATTGATAACCTTGTGGACGATGATTTAGTCCTTTGGCAACATGCTTTTACCTACAACAAGGAGATTGAGTTGACTGACGAGTAGGTCCTGCAACATATGGATCCAGATCGCTATGGAATGAATAAAGTACTAGCTTAGCCACCACATAAATCCGCAATGGCTAAAGTTTTCAAGATAGATCCACCCAAGGCACCTTCCGACAAAAAGAACCAGCTGAGACAACATTATAATTAGGTGATCCAATGGAACAATCTACCAGAGGAGGCCATAGCTACGATGGATTTTGATATTCGCAATCATGAAGCAAATGTTGTACCAATTTCTAAGAAGGACAACAAGGATGAACCCAACTACATGAGTAGAAAAAGAAAAAAAATTTTTGTTGGACTCCTTGAAGTCAGTCTAAATGGACCCAGACGCAGCGTCATCTTCCTCACAGATGACTGATAACCCAAGGATTACAAGTCGCGCTAAGATCAATACCCTGAAGGAAGAATCCCACCAAATGCCAGTTCACGAGATGCCAGAAACTTTCAAGAACTATACCTTAGACGACGTAGTGATCATGATGTCGCAAGCACAAAGAGAACTTGATCAAAGTCAGGAACCAGCAGAACAAGTCTTCGAAGAAGCTGCGCGGACGCAACCTATGAATTTAGCTAAGCTAGGTGAAGAAGAGAAGATTGTGCATGTGGAAGAACAGTTGACACCCACTCAATTCAAAAGACTATGCTCATTATTGGTGGAATACAAGGAGTGTTTTGTTTGGAATTATAGTGATCTGAAGGGTATACCACAAACCGTAGTCTAGCACACCATACCCTTAGTGGATGGAGTAGTCCCCAAGGTGAGCCGTTACTACCGATGCAACCCGAACTATACAAAACTGATCAAGCAAGAGTTGCAAAAATTTCTAGATGCAGATTTTATTTATGAAATCGAGCACACTGAATGAGTGTCGCTGATAGTCATAGTACCCAAGAAGAACGGCAAAATGCGAATCTGTGTGAACCTGAAAGAGTTCAATGCAGTCACCAAGAAGGATCATTTTTCCTTACCATTTACGGAAAGTGTTCTAGACAGAGTAGCAAGAGCAGAAGCCTACAGTTTTCAGGATGGTTTCAGCGGCTACAATCAAGTGAAAATAGCGGCTCAAGATCAACACAAGATAACATTTGCCTGGAATGGAAAACCTATGCCTACAAGGTGATGCCGTTTGGACTTTGTAAAGCCCCGAGTACCTTTCAACGAGTTATGCAGACAACATTCAAAGATTATTTGCAAAAATTTCTGAAGATTTTCTTGGATGATCTGTGTGTGCACGGACCTAACTCTGAGCACCTATCCAATTCGAAAAAGGTGTTGAAAAAATGCCACAAATGTCAGATATCTTTGAACCCAGAGAAGTATCAGTTTTGGGTGACACATGGCCTAAATCTTGGCCATATAGTATCCAGACACAGGATCGAGGATCAATTTGCCACCACAACGATCCGAGGAATCTATATTTTCATGGGTCACACTAACTACTATTGAATCTTCATTTTGGACTTTGCGGAGTTAGCACGACCAATCTACAAACTCACAAAGAAACCATATTGGACAGAGGAAGCCCTACATGCTTTCCAGAAGCTTAAAGATAAATTGGTCTCAACGCCAATATTACGTCCACCCAGTTGGTCCATAGAGTTTCATGTGCATACTGATGCATCGAAGTATGCAGTGGGAGCTGTCTTAATCTAGCCGGGAGAACACAAAAAGGAATTTCCAATCCGATTTGCTAGCCGACAGCTCAGTGATTCAGAGATAAACTATTCGACAACAGAGCGAGAGACACTGGCGATGATTTATGCAGTTAAGAAATTTCGGCATTATTTGATGGCCACACATTTTGCTTTTTATACGGACCATCAACCCTTGCTATATCTTGTTAATAAAACTTACAACACATGGAGAATTACTCGTTCATTACTTTTGTTGTTGGAATTTGATTTTCGAATAGTGATTCGCAAGGGAAAACAACATTATATGGCAAATCATGTGTCACGAATCAAGGGAAAGGAGACTGCAGCCCTACCAAATGATAAGCTACCTGACGTTGGCTTGTTTTACATTGACATTGTACCTGAATGGGCCGCAGATATAGTTGAATATTTAATGTGGGGCCAACCAGATAAATCTTTACCCAAGGCGGAACAACAAAAATTGATACTGAAACTTTCACTACTTTTCAAAAAATTTGTTTCCAGAAGGAGATAGGGTAAAATTTTCATAGGTACTAGATCTAAGCCAAAACTTAAGAATCTTGGATGAACATGCACTCTTAATTATTGTTCTATTCTTCCTTACCGCTATGCCATTATGTTGTGGCATATAGGATTGTGTAAACTGCCTTTTGATTCCATGTTCGTCACAGAAATCGTTGGAGTCATTAGCATAGAATGTCTATTCTTAACTATTCTTCTATTCTTCCTTTCTGCTACGCCATTATGTTGTGGCGTATAGGATTGTGTAACTGCCTTTTTTGATACATTGCATTATGTACTTTTCAGGCAAAATTGGGTGTTAACCTTTGCATTAAATAGACCTAAGGAGAAATTAGCTTACAAGTAAAAATCTTCAAGATGTCGCTTGCTATCCAACTTTGTTGATTTTAACAATTGCCTATTGTGATATGTGGAATCACTCATCTCATAGAAAGAGAAGAGGGCTTTTTAGACTACGTTTTGAAGCCACAAGCTGGAATCGAAACCTGATCAACTCCCAACAACTTGACGATGAAATTATCCTATGGGATCCAAATTCAGGTCACCACTAAGACCCAAAAGATAAAAAGTTATACAAGTTTATGCAAACAAAGGTGGTGTCGATTCTAGAATATGAATTCGAAGTAACTTTCTCCTTGTGGTCGATAAACTGATCTTCCGCAAAAATGGCATTTCTGCTCATGAAGTTCTCCTGAGAGTCCAAATTGAAGAGCTTGTATGTCTAATGGTCTGAGGAATAGCTGATGAAGATCGACCTTCTGCTGGTGTTGTCCAACTTCCTACTTAGATCAGCAGGGATCTGTGCGTAGGCTATGCATCCAAACACTCGAACATTTGTGAGTGATGGCTTCGATCCTATCCACACCTCATAGGGTGTTTTGCCATTCAGGGCCTCTAAGATGGATCGATTTTGAAGGTAGCTGTTGTAGTAACAGCTTCTGCCCAGAATTTCTTTGGAAGAGAAGCATGGGCCAGCATGCTCTTTGCACTTGCGATGAGTGACTAATTCTTCCTTTGAGCTACACCATTGGACTGAGGTGAGTAGCTGCTGAATGTTGTTTTAAATGTATTCGATTGGCCTTGCAGAAAGCTGTAAACTCGGTGGAGATAAATACTCCCTCTACATCAAAGCGTAGAGCTTCGATTCTTCTCTCGGTCATTTTTTTCTAATGATGCCTTGAACTGCGTAAAGAACTTGAAAATCTCGGGTTTGTTCTTCAAGCACTCCGAGAGAAGTCATCAATGATAGTCAACAAGTAGACAGCTCCCCCTGTGGAAGTAGTCTGCATAGGACCACAAATGTCCATGTGTACAAGATCTAACGAATCTTTAGAAGAATGAATTGAATCGGAAGCGGCTGGGGTTCTAGCATGCTTGTTGAAAATACAGCTTTCACATGAAGAATTTGATTTGTCAATAAAGGGAAGATCTCGTACTAAATTATTTTTCGACATTTGTTGAGTACAACTCGAATTTAAATGGCCTAATCTGAAATGCCAAAGCATCTGAGTTGATTCAGAAGTTGAAGTGAAAAGAGCTTGACTACTTGTAGAATAGGAGTGATTGATTTTGTACAAATTTCCACACCTTCTACTGGAAGCGATAACTTTCCTAGATTCGTCAAAAATAGTGCAACCCTGTTTACCAAATTCGACTTTCTAACCCGAATCTGTGATTCTACTAACTGAGAATAGGTTTTTAGTCAGATTTGAAATGTGAAGAATATTGGACAAGAACATTACTCCACCTTTCTGGAATTCGACTTTGACTGTTCCTACACCCTCGATAGTATGAGTCGAGTTGTCTCCAAGTTGCACAACTCTAGCATGGGTGCATGACTTGTAGTCATGGAACCAGTCGTGATGGTGAGTTTGATACAAGTTGTTGCATGTTGCTCTTGTTGTTAGGATAGTCTAACTGTGTAAATCTCTTGGATCTAAACTTCTGATTTTTTGAATACAGAGCTTGAGGATCCGATCCTGAGCCTGAGGAGGATGCTGATCCTCTAATCTCCTCTTGTAGGAGCAGCGCGATTATTCTTAATAGAGTGAGGTGCTCTGGGTACACTCAATAATAGAGTCACGAGTGCATCAGAATCTTCTATGATTGAGCCTGTTGCAGTCATCTGTTCCATAAGATTTTTGAGAGTGTTGAGGTGGCTCGAAACACTATCTGCGTCAGACATTCTGAGGGTGAAGAATTTATTCCTCAGATGAAGCTTGGATGTAATGTCTCTAATGTCGTAGAGAGTTGCTAGGATGTCCCATGCATTCTTAGTTGTCTGAACAGCACGTATGTGGCTGATCTGAGTGTCCTTGATGTTGAGGGTGATCATGGCAAATGCTTTGCCATCTCTCAGTCTCCACTTGGTGATGACGGTTGCACACCTTCTGGTTTGAGCTCTGTGCCATCAACGATGTCCCACAGTTCTTTGTCTAGAAGTATAACCTTCATCTTGAATTTCCAGACATGCTAATTATCTCCATCGAGTCTGTCAATGAGAGACGAACTAGATGATGGATCCATTCTGGTTGAACGAGATCGTTGGTAGAAACAACGACTGTCGGAATATTGTTGGTTGCGCGTTTGCTAGAAAGATGTCTTGATAGAAACAAGACTGATAATCCGCAGTAGAAATGCAGATTACTGAAATGCTTGTTCTGATACCATGTCGTAAAACGGTGGTCATGAGCACAGCGAAGGCTCAGTTGCTCAGAGCGTAGGTGTGTAGGAACGGAAATGCAACAGTCAGCAGAAATTTTCAAGTTGAAGAATTCATACAGTTTGCGCACATGAACGCTATAGTAGTGAGACAAAAATTGCACTCTGATAATAACTTCAGCTTGTTGAGTGTGATAACGTTGGCTACAAATAACTCTGATTGAAAGAGAAATTCCAAAAATTAACCGAAGGAGTTGGATTATGGTGGTCGGATATGATTCATCGTCTGAACCCTCATCTTCCTTGATGATGGCATCTTCCATTGCTTCATGCAATGTAGCGTACTGTTCCCTTCTTTTAAGTTCTCTTTTGATACCACATAATAACCGCATGATTGGGAGTTAGGACTGCGTTGCACTCAGATCTTAAGTGTTTCACCCATTCTATATAGTCCTTGACCCTTTCTCTTTTTTCCATCTTCACTTTGCTCAACATGAGAAATAGATCTTCCAGGAACTTTCTTGGTTTAAAGCGCGTGATGAGAGTTGCCTTAACCGCTTCCCAAGTGTTTTTTTCTTCTTATGATAGGTTGAAGAACCAATCTTATGCTCTTGCTACCATAGACATCAGGAACAACATCTTTTTCTCTGTTGGTGTCCGTTCGCCGTAAATTTCACATGCTTGCTCGTAGATCTGGAGGAATCTAATAGGATCTGACGACCCATCATATTTAGGTATTTCCATGCGTGATGCCCTCCGGACTACTTGCAATGGTGCGACAGGTACAAGTTGACCCATAGGATCCATTGGTGCTATTTTGGTTCTGCCTTGATTTGCGCAACTACTACTCTGGGAAGGTTTGGTGTTTGATTCGTTGTTCTTATTGTGATTGATCATTCGGATCTCAGATTCATTCAATGTTAGGGTCCAAGGATGTTAGATTCTGGTAGTACTATGGAATTCAATATGGATCTTAAGGGATCTGATCAATATGATTGGCCGATAGTGTGATTTTAGGCCTCTTAGGGCGGTTTTTCCTTGATAACTTTTTGAGCCTTGCTCCGATTGGCCTAAGATTTTCATAGTAGCTAGATCTAATGTAGATCTAACTACTGATCTAGTCTGCGAAGGTTACTCATGTGAGGGTTGGCTGTGCAAAGATTCTTTCACTGATTTTAAATAAAAAAACTTGATTTCTTCAAATCTGTTGGGAACTAACCTTCGCAAACTTGTTAGGAGTTGGATCTGGGATGGATCTAACTCTGTTCCGAAGGTGGAAGGTTCTTTCTTATAGATCAAGAAGTTATGGCTGTCTACGAAGGTCCAAAAGCACTTTTTTGATCACAGATCAGTCATCTCTAGTAAGTAACATTCGTAGGCTTCATCACTGATGGAAAAAGAAGTTTTGAAGACATTAGGATGGTTTGTGAAGGTTACTTCTGCTAGAATTTGATGGATCTTCCGATTTTAGTGAATTTTAGGCACTCAAATCCAATTTTCTGCTCATTGGATCAAACTATCATTCATAGGTTCTTATGTGTCCTTGTCTCACTGAGATGGAACTTTAGAATTCTATGCGAAGGTTCTTGGCCACTGGAACTGAGAATTTGGATGTCTACGAAGGTTCAGCCTGTTTTTTCCATTTTTTTCTCATTGGTAATCTTCGCAAGAGCACTTAAACTGGAAACTAACCTTTGCAAGCTTCTCTATGCCCTGGTCTCACTGAGATGAAACTTCAGAGAGCTCTGCGAAGGCTCTTATGAAGATCTGAATTTTTTTTATTTCTCAAGGGATTTTTTGAATTTTTTATGGTTTTTTTTGAGATTTTTCAAGATCTGATTGGTGGGAACCTTTGAAGGCTTCTATACAAGTCTGGGACAGTACCCTAGAATTGCTGCCAATCGTGCGAAGGTTGGTTCTCATTGGATTTTGAAGCAAAATCTGATGGGATTTTTGCCTCTTTTCCCTCCAAAAATAGATTTGAGCTATTTTTCTAGTTTTTTTGGTTTTGTGAATGGATGCCAAGCCCTTAGAGGTTGTGATGCAAAAACAATGTGCGAAACAAAGTGATTCGGATGGATTTCAGATATGATTGTTGGTCACTGCCAACTGTATCATTCCTACAGTCCTCTAGAATGTAGACAGGCATTGCTGATCTACGTTTGAGATTAACACAACATTCAACAAAATTCAAACCAAGGTGCGGAATTAAATGAACAAGTGAATCAGATACACGAATAACAATAGACTAATAACAGCTATATCATATGATTGCTGGTCACTGCCAGTTGTATCATTCCTATAGTCCTCCAGAATGTAGACAGACACTGCTGATCTATGTTTGAGATTAACACAACATTCAACAAAATTCAAACCAAGGTGCAAAATTAAATGAACAAGTGAATCAGACACACGAATAACAGCCGACTAATTTGCATTCAAGATCATACATGGTAAGAGTGATATGTGCGTAACGGCTACAAAATCATCTAGTAATATTTCTGATTCTTCAAGCACTGCATGCAAATCCACGTAGTGCATTGGCGTAAGAGAAATGCAGTTCTCCCACGAGTAATGTCTCACTTACTAGCAGACTTGTGAATCTACAGATCCTATGCAGAATTGTCTCGCATGCAGGTGGACTCGTATTCTGTGTTTTCGTCTTCTTGCTTACTAGCATTAGACTTCTTCATCTATTGTATGTATCAAGTATCATCCAGAAAGTATATAGTCGTGTCATGTAACTTCTAGATTAGAGTGATTAAACATTTACAGCTAATCACGAATTACAAGAGTGGCAGATTAGCCACAACCTAGAGTGTATTTGCTGATGTCATGCTATCAGATCAGATATCTGTACTTCTGGGTACTTACATGATCTTGCCGGTACTTTTTTGGAGCATGAGGGCAGAAAAGGATGTCGTGACATTTTTTTTTTTGTGTCGCTTCGAGTCGTTTGACTTTATCATCGTCTGACTTTCTCCTGTTGTACCACAAAAAATTCTCTTTCGCAAATCTCTCGCATTCGTGTCTTCTCGTCAAGGTGTTCACGAACATTTTCGCTTCGTGTCTTTTGACTTTTGTGTTCGCGAAGATTTTCGTTAGACTAAGGGCTAAAAGTTAGCAAAGCTTTGGTGATAGAAACGTTTTGTTTCTTCAGCTCCCTCTCAAAGCATGATAGCTTGACGACTCCAAGACTGCTCCTCTATCTCTCAAAAAGTCCTTTGTCTAGGGCTTTTGTGAAAATGTCAGCAACCATGTCTTTCGCTCCAACGAAGGTGGTCTGCAGCATCTTCTTCTCAATCAGATCCTTGACCAAGTGGTACTTGATCGCAATGTGTTTTGTCCTTGAGTGAAACAAAGGATCTTTCGTTAGGTGTATTGCAGATGTGTTATCCATCTGCAAGACCAGAGGCTCGTTCTTTGTTTCTTCCAATTCGTCCAGGAACTACTTGAGCCAAATCATCTCGTTGGCCATCTTTGCTGATGCAACATATTCTGCTTCGCAGGATGACTGAGTCAAAATGGTCTGCTTCTTGCTGACCCAGAGAACTGCCACTTTTGACATGATGGTGCATCCTCTTGAGATGCTTTTACAATCGTCCTGAAGGGATGCCCAACTAGCATCACTGTAGGAAAGTATCTTGAACCCTGCATCACGACAATAACACAAGCCATAGTATCTTGTTAATCGAAGATGTTGTAAAATTCGTTTTGCAATCTTCCAATGTGTTGTGTGTATGACAAATTGTTGTCATAACCTACCAAAAATCCCTATTCAGCTTTCTCATCAAGCTTCTTTCAAAGCTTATCAGGAATATGTGCATAAGCTGCATAGCCAAAGATTCTGATGTGAGACTACGCCGCCATAACTCGTGTGGTGTCATGTGAGGGACACCAGACTTCCCTGTCTTGTTTAGGATGTATGCAGTTGTAGCTACTGCTTCAGCCCACAGTACCCTTGGAGCTTTCGAGTAGGCCATCATGCATTTGACAGCTTCCATCAGGGTCCTATTCTTTCTCTCTACAACACCGTTGTGCTGCGGTGTGTAGGCTGTAGTCCTTTCGTGAATGATGCCACGATCATTGTAGAAGTCAGTGAAGCGATTCAAGATGTATTCGCCACCTCGATCTGTCCTGATCTGCTTCACTTTGTTGCCTATGCATCTCTCTGTCCAATTCACATATTCTGTGAATTTATCAAGTGCTTCAGATTTATTCTGAATAAAGTACACTCTAAAAAATTTACTATAATCATCAATGAAGGTTATGTGATACTTTGAGCCTTCTACTGAGATCACATTGAAAGGCCCACAAATGTCAGAATGCACTAACTCCAGAATCTTGGTCGTTCTGTAGGAGTCTTTGACAAATGGAGTGCGTGACATCTTACTCTTCAAACATGCATCACAGGTGGTTGAACTGGTTGCATTTGAGATGCTGACCTCTGTTATTTCTCCATGATGGCTTGCTTGGTAAAGTGCCATTGAGTTCATGTGGCATAGTCTCATGTGCCACAGAGTGTCTGGCGAGTCATCCTGAGTCTGATGCACCTGATCTGCAGGCAGGTGTACCTTCAGGTGATATAGATTAGCTTTCATTATGCCTTGAGTAATCAGGATACTGGTATTGGCATCAACCACGCTGCATGTTTTGTCAGAAAACATCACACGCATCCTTGCATCAGCTATTCTTGCCACAGAAAGCAAGTCTTGCTGCAGTGTAGGCACGAACAGAATGTCTTCGAGTCGTCTGTCTTTGCCATTGGTGTTGAGCCACAGTGAACCAATACCCTTCACTTGATGTTTGGATCCATCCCAAGAACTATGAATATTGATGGATCAGCACTTCTAAAATCAGACATGAATCGTCTTGCTGTCACGAAGTGTGAGGTGGCTCCTGAATCTAGGATCATCTCATGTGTGTCAGATGTTGATGTTGCACACATGTCTTCACAAATGTAGGCAGTCAAACAATTTATGTTCGGAGAAGTAGAGCAAGAGGGAGAGAAAGAGAGTGAGAGGGGAGGTTAGCTCATTTGCTCATTGTGCATGCTAATGGAGAAACATGTAACAAATGAAACCAAAAACATGTAAGCTAGAAAGCAAAAGCGAACACACAAAGAGCATTAGCAAGTATTGAATAGCAAATGAGGATGCTTCTTTCCAAAATGGTAGAGTTTCTTCCTTCTCATTAAGCATGCAAATATGATACAAATGGTGCCTTTTTATGGATGGGGAAGGCCCCTTGCCCCTTTCTCCTATTGGTTATTCCAAGGAAGGTGGGATTGAAATCCACACCCTTCAACAAAAACACAAACTAATCAATGTTGGAGAGAGAAACACACTTCACCTACCACCAATTGACTTTAACTAATTAATCAAACTTAGGAACTTAAGTCTAAGCTTAACTGTGGCCTTCTACAATTATTTATAATTACATGGCCCAAAGTCAAGTTTATGCCAAATCTATTTATTTACAAGTGCTCATTCGGCCATGGGCTTATACACGCAGGATGCCACGACCCTCACAACTATTTCTATTTTTCCGACTTTATTTATTTACAATATGTTGGGAATACCCCCAACAGTCTCCATAGTGACTCTCCCACATTTTTGAAAATGTTGGATCCTTCTATGAAGACTATGGTCGAATGGAAGATATTTACGATGACTAGAATATATGACTTTCCTAAGATGTTTTGCATATCGTGCAGGGAGATTACTTCTACATATATTACAAGCTATTCGGAAGTAGAAAAATCGCTACACTCACCCAATCAATGATAATCTTGCACACATCAAAATGCCTTTTAGTTCAAATTCTTGATATCCGATAGGACGTGAAATGTCGTATACATGAATCCCTCTCCAAAGAATTTGCAACTCCTTGACAATAAGCTCTAGATAGACATCCATGTTTTTTACCTTGTAACGATCGGGACGAATGAGAGCAACTAAAAGATGACCTTTTTTCATTGTCATCCATGGAGGTATGTTGTAATTCACAAGAATCACTGGCCATGTTGTCCAAGTAGAAGATCGATGGCCATGAGGATTAATATCATCCATGGCCAACCCAAGTCTTAAATGTCTTGGCTCTGTACAAAATATCGGTCACTCTTCTTCAAAGTGTTTTACGGCCATACTATCACATGGTGTTCTCATGACACCATCAGTGGATCTATTCCGGGCATGCCAATCCATGAATTCGGCCAACCTCGCAATGGAACATGTGTTGGATGTTCGATAATATTGGAAAATGGCTCATAACCTTGGATGCAATCTTGATTCCTTGCACATCTTGCCGATATAGTGGGGATTCAAACTTAGGGCAACTTGTTTTTAACATGCAATCATTTGGACATATGAATGCAATTGTAGTCCATTCAAAGCATCGCCAATATTTTTTTAACATCTTTCCTTGAATTTGGAATTGTATTGCCCTCAGGTAATAGTGAATGTAACAACCTATGGCAAATGCCCAAGAGTGTTACAAACTTTGTCAATTAGTTAGTATTGAATTGAAACAAAAAATATCAAAGTTATATGAATAGTCACCTGAATAATGCATCAACACTTTGATTACTCCATTTGTACACAACTTGAAGATTTAGGATAGCAAGCATGCTGACAGTCTAGAAACATTTGCCCCTTCATATAAAGGAGTTGTAGCTTTGGTTCTCATGCTGGTTTCACCTTCGGTTCTCATGTCTTCGACATTTTATTGAGTTGTGAAGTTAGCTTCTTGTCTATAATGGTGTTGTGCATCATTTCTATTGATTGGAGTAGTCTCATGAGGAGGATAGTACGAATGTATCAAATCTTGCATTATATCATCTTCCGCTTCAAAACAAACGATTGTCTTCTTGGACTAGAATGTCGTTTCGTTGGCTCGTCGATCATCGACGAAGATACTCCAATGATGCTTGTCACATTTTTCGAACCATTTTCCTATGTCTTTTGAAAACGCAGCAAGTCCAGGCCCTCCAAAATCATCTTCGTCTCCATAATACTATAAACATTGAAAACATCATGCAATATACAATACATGTTATAATACATGAAAAATTACACCATTTAATTACAAAAAGACATTGCATAGCCAAAAACTTACATAATCTATTTACAAAATAGAGTTCATTACATTTTGTATAGTAGATGGCAATGGATGATTATAGTCATAGCTAATGAATACTTCATCTCCAGCTTGCAATGATTTACAAGCACAAACCATCACATAAGTACCTTTAACGAATCTAATAAAACAATCTTCTATGCCATTGTTACGCCCTTCAAAACTACAAATTGTTAAACTAGGAAAACCCTTAGAACTATTAATATATCCTGCTATATTTCCAAATTCGCATGGCCTTCCATCAATGTATGTATACTTTCCACGTCCACCAACTCGCCTCTCTCTCTCTCTCTCTCTCTCTCTCTCTCTCTCTCTCTCTCTCTCTCTCTCTCTCTCTCTCTCTCTCTCTCTCTCTCTCTCTCTCTCTCTCTCTCTCTCTCTCTCTCTCTCTCTCTCTCTCTCGGAGCATGCATTTGAATGTAAACCATATATTTGCGTCCTCCATGCCAATCACCCAAATTGTACTCAGGGCCTCCATACACCATGAGTGTGACACAACTACCTGGAGGCACATCCACATGAGTGTGGATATACAAACTTAGGCCGATGTCTAGAAATCGTAAGATAGGCAAGGGCTGATAGGTTCGATTCCAATATTGAAATGCATCACCTACTCTAGGAAAAGCAACAGACTCTGGCCAACATTCAAATCGTACATGGTTGTATGGTTTCTGGATGGCAAATAGGTGTGGTGGGACAATACCTATGGGTATTTGGTCCAAAATAGTGGCACTTACATCACGAATACGCAAAGTTTTAACTTTTTTAATTAGTGCCTTGATTTGTCTCCAATGATGTGTTCTATCTACAAGAGGGTGGTCCATAGTATCAATAGAAAAAGATTTGGAGGGGCTCTCAATGGGTGATTCCATCACATTTTCAAATAACCTCAAAGGAAAATCTTCAACAACATCAACATCATTTACTGTGATCGGGGACCTATGGCCTCGTCAACATCGTCCACCAAATCACACACCAAATCCTCATCCAATGCTAAAGATGATCCAAAATCTAGACAAACTCCCATTCTTTTTAGCCATCCACTAGGTGATTCTGAAGGTGTGGATGGACAAGTCAACAATTCTTACATGCCACCCGATAATATAGGCTGTGGTTGTAGTTCGTTGGATGTAACAAAGATGTGGATGAGATCAATGCGAGGGTTGTTGAGCAGCTTCCGGGTGACGTTTCTACTTTTTATAGTGCCGATAGTGTTGTTGACTGTGAAGGCTCTAATGTCCACCCTGTAGAGTATTTGAACAGCCTGCAACTGAGTGGGTGTCCTCCACATAAGTTGGTGCTGAAGATTGGGATGTTGTTACGATTGATAGCATCACACAAGGGATTGTGCAATGGCATAAGATTGATCATCCTCAGATTGGGTAGATAGGGCATAACATATCGTTTGAATTGCAGAGGGTCCAATTTTCTATCAGAATAGCATTTGCCATGACAATAAACAAAGCACAGGGGCAAACTATGGACACGATTGGACTGTATTTGCCTCGACTTGTGTTTAGTCATGGGCAGCTATATGTTGCACTTTCGAGATTGAGAAATGCAGCAAGTCTTCGTGTGCTGACTACTGACAAGGACAATCGATTTACGGATGTGGATGGAGTGGCGAGGTACACTCAGAACATTGTGTATTCAGAAGTGTCGTAGTAGTAAGTTTGAAGTGATGTTTATGGTTTATGGTTTCGAGATGCAAGGTACAATAAGAGTTAGAATTGGAGTTAAACTTAGCATTTGGGATGTAGGGTAGAGTTAGAGTTAGTTAGAGTTAGAGTTAGAGTTAAAGTAGGAGTTAGATTTGGAGAGAAAATCTGTCAAATTTTGTACACTGAGAAGGGTGTGTAGAAGGAGGTTCTTGGATATAGTCAAGACTTTGAGTTTAGTATTTGATTTGACATAAAGCTTATACTAACACTGTGTTTCTTTTTTGTAGATTTTGTCAAGCAGGCTGTTGGAACGAGCGAGTATCTTTATTCCAACTTGCTATTGACTATGTTTTAGGTAATTGCGTTAAGTTAATGAGTGTGTATATTTTTGCAGATGGTGAAGATCATTGTCAATCGATGAACGTTTGTGCAAGACTTTATGGTGCGGTTTGTTTTGCACGATGGCGAACACATCTGCACAATTATTTGGTTATTGCAGCTATACACGGAGTTTTTAAAGGATTTACAAGATGTCGGATATTGATTCCACGAGAACACCATATGTTATTAGATGTGGATTTGTTAGTACAAAATCTAACATACATTTATAGAGCAGTATTGGTTGTAGATATTATTGATGCGTCACAGATGATAGATACCTTGGTGTGCTCCCAAGGCTTTGGATGTGATTTGTGGGAAGAATTTTTTGAGAATTATTGAGTTTTTAAATAAAAATAAAATAGATTTATTTTTTTAAATTTTATGTATGTGGTATGTCTTCCTTTCTTGATTGATTTGCACTTAAATAAATGTTGTACCCATACTAATGCATCTTTCACACATTTTTCATAGTGAATGTGTGGTTTTACATGTATTCTACACATAGAATGGCTTTACATGTTTGTACGCATAAATAGCTCAAAGTGGCTAATCTTTTGAAGTTTGCATTGCATGTGATTATAAACCACATATTAAAATTTTGAAATTCAGAGCATGGTCTTCTGAAATGTACGTACATTCTCACACATACACCTATATGTACACACATTCTCACACATACACATACATGTACACATTGCACATGCACATGCATGTACAGACACATACATGTACACATGCACACATGCGTATACACATTCTCACACATACGCATACATGTACACATGCATACATAGATGCGAGATCGGCCACCATCCAAATCATTGGCCGCCACTAGATCGGCCTCCATTGCCCGTCAACGACGGGCACTCTTTACTAGTATATATAAATATATGTATGTATACATGTACAATATGTATATGTATGTATGTACAATATATATATATATATATATATATATATATATATATATATATATATATATATATATATATATATATATATATATATATATATATATATATATATATATATATATATATATATATATATATATATATATATATATATATATATATATATATATATGTACTAAGGCAATTGAAATGGAAATCGAAAAAGTGCACTATTTGATTCATGATTGCACTAATCTTATGTCATACTAGCATGCAAGGCATATGACATCAATTATGAAACGTCACTTCAATTTTTTTTAAACGTAAAATCTAGTTATACCAAAATATTCGCCATATCCATTGGTTTATGACAGATTTATCATAATGTATGTGTCTAACCACTCAAAACAATTATGGACTCATCCATGCATGTTAGAAACACTCACAGAATCACCATGTGACAAATTTCCAAAAGCACAATACCCTAAAGCTAGAGAAAAGCGAACATGCATAAGAACCATTAGCAAATTTTACTCACAAAATAACAAAACTTCAGACGACTATAACTATAGGGCACCAAATTGGTCACTATAAAGCCCATTATAGAGGGTAGGCATGTTTTTGAGATGACTGCCATGTCACTTTGCCATCGCTTAGCTCCACACATGCGAGTACAGAGAGTGCAAAGAATTTGTAGGAGGGCACACTTTTTTTAGAGGCATGTGTTGAAAAACACCCAATTGCTATGCATGCAGTCCAAGAGGCTTTACCAATAATCTGTAATAGTCCATCAGACTTCTATGAAGCCTTCAATCAATTCCAAAGATGCAATATTAGGCTAAGAACAGAGGAAAAACCATGTATAGGAGGGCACACTATCTTCAAACTTCGGAGACAGGGAGCATAAGCCTCCGACAACCAAATAACAAGTCTAATAGCTTTTCAGGTAGTTCAAGAGAAATACTAAATAGGCTGGATTGACTCCATCAGTGGTTCTCTTACAGATTTATCACAACAAATCACCAAAAAAAGCTTGAAAATACACAACTTTCAACTCTTTTTGGGTCTTCTACACCATCTAGGATTGCATTATCTATTCCTACCTCTTGGAAAATTTCAGAAGATGTTGATAAACACTCATGCAAGATCTAAAAAGCAATTTACAATAGTATGCAATCAATTCCATGGAATAAACTTGCAAAAACCATCAATTTTGGCAATTTTTTTGGGATTTTCCTCTCCATAAAGCTGAATTCTACCTCATGCATCCACATAATGATCACTTGAACTCAAATTAATCCCTGATAGCCATCAATTGTTCTGATTTTGCCAAATCATAGCTCTTACTATGCTTTTGTGGCCAAAAACCCTCACAAGCAATTTTTTGACTAAATCATAGTCTAGAACCGTAAAATCTTGTAAAATTTTGGCATGCAATCATTAATTCAGGAATTAATGGATCCTCAACAAAATCTCACTCGCTAGAAACTTAGATATACAACAAGTTATGAGAGATTCAAGCAAAAATTTAAAAATAGTCAAAAACTGGCTAATATCAGCCATACTCCATATGATTATGATGAAGGTCGATACTCCATATTATCGACCATACTCCATATGATTATGAAGAAAGTCGATATTGATGGATCTTAACAACATGCAAGTGAAAATACTGAGAGAACACCCCTTGGAAGATTATTCCCCAACAGGAAGAGAAAACCGAATCGATCTCTACCAAAAAATTGGTGAAAAGTCTCAGAGCTCCAAATCCTTCGATCTTCGTAAGCCTTGCTCTGATACTATTATAAAGAAAAGCATCTCAAGATTCTGCTTACAAGACACACATTAAGGGACAACAATGGAGCAAAACCACCCAACCAATGAGAAGCCACCGATCAATCTCCAATAACATCACCCCTAAGCTACGAGATAGGATGCAAGTGTATTTAGAGGAAACTGGTAATGAAAGTTTGAAACTAGAATGGTACTAGGACAAGTTCCTGCCTGGATATATAACGTTAGCTTTTACTATGCATGCCCCCATGCAAGCCAAGAAACTGCAGTTTTCATTACTATTGATACTCTCCACCATGCCAATAACCGTTCCAAACCCATGTACTAGCTCTACATGTCATCATATGTGTGTCTGGGTCCTCATAAAGTTATTAATTACATTTTTGGCCTAGTTTGGAATAATGAGGCATCACTAATAATCTCGAGTATTGGAGTACCATGTATCCAAGTCTAGGATTATGTTGAATCGTATATGCAGGATGTGGATGTAACACCTATACTAGTCATACAACACAATTAAATTTGTATGTTTAATTTATAGGTCATGTGCTCTAGATGGCTTATAAGAATACTCCAAATCCTAAATGTGAATGTTCTTAACAACCATTTGACATTCCATACATTAAGATGCTTATAAGAAATTTTCATATCTCATTTGATACATGTTATTTATGTTTTCTATCATAGCAATGATTGTTATTGTTACTTGTACTAACATTTGTACAGTGAGTAGTAGGCCAAGCCTAGGGACAGAGTGAATGGCTCCAAGATGTCAATGTGTGAGGTTTTATGTTTTCTAGCATAGCATTGTTATTGTTACTTGTACTAACATTTGTACATTGAGTAGTAGGCCAAGCCTAGGGACATAGTGAATGGCTCCAAGATGTCAATGTGTGAGGTTTTATGGGTTTGAGCTTGTGCCAAATTTTTATCAAATTCCAATCAATCTACATGCATGACCCAAAATATATATACACTTATGACTATTTCATATGGCCACAAAATTTACAAATTGCCTTTGACTTAGATATTTATTGTCTATGATACCCATCATCCTTTGGGACGTCATTGTGGTTGCAACTTCAATTCTCTAATATAAAAGAAAGGTGAGCACCATCAATGATCTTCCTTGCTCTAATCATCATCAACTCATGCTTGTATCTTTCCAATCATATATCTCCTTGTCATTCAAGGTAGTTTCTAATTATATCTCACCTTGTCATTGAACGTAGCCTAAAATAAACACATAGTCCCATGCCGACACCCTCGTACTTTGTGTTTTCTCCTAACGTCAAATATTAAATGTATTGGCAATGCATTTTATGGTGTCTATTTTACCAAAGTAAAAATGACCATAACATTATGGCTAGGTCATTAGGCCGAGCTCGTTGAACCTGATAAAAAGTCATCGAAAATATCTCTTCCATGTGTAAAGAATGCAAGGTCATCTCATTTTTATGACTCAATTTTTTTACCAACCACACACTTGGACGATAATATGCCATGAAATTTTTTCTATGGCTATTATAAGAGTGGTTTCACATGGATGCAAGGTAGGTGGAGAGGGGCTAAATTATATGTAGTGATTGGCGGATATTCAAGTGGAGCACCCATTTTTTACACAAAGGAGGAGTTTATCTTAGGTGGCATTGGTGGATGCCGCCGTTGGGCAAGTGATGTTGTGAGTGGTCTCCTTATTTGCCCTAGGGACTTTGTGGACCCATGGCTTGAGGCCCAATCAATGCTTAGCCTACTATATAAATTTAAAAATGTGTCAAAAGTGTGGCCTTCATCTAGTGGTGCCATGTGCAAGTACATGCTTTTCAAAGTGGGGAGTATGTATGATGCACTTTCCTATCTTTCATTCAATTTAACCATTAAAGATTTCCTTATGTTTGACTCATGTGCCATCCATAATCTTGCCACTAGAATTTCCTATGCCTTCTAAAAGATGAGAAAGAAGAGAGGAGATGTGGAGACGAGAAGAGAGGAGGATGGACTATATGCTTTGATATTGTCTCCATGTCAATTCTTGAAAGATGCAAAGTGTTTAAATACTTTAAGGCACCTCAAAAGAAATGTACAAGTTCGGGAATGATCTTTCTAATGAAGTTTAGTGTGGTAAAACTCACTTGAAGTTACTCCAAGGGCGAGATAGATGTAACTTTGAAAACTATGAGAACCACCCATCAAGGTCAGTAGCAATATCATCCTAACCTAATGGTTAAAGCAAGAATTTTCTTTGCTTTTTCTCGAAATGAAAATAAGATATAGACCATGTGGTAAAAGCTGACCGTTGATGTGCCTATGTATTGATTTTAGAAATAGCAAAATACATCTTATCAGATCATTAATAAAAGGGGTGGAATTGTATATCACTCTAAAATCAGTTGAAATTTTTTTGAGGTAATCCTTGGTTGAAGGTTCCACTTGAAAAACCTTATCTGTCATGCAGTTTTTATATTGTATCTTTTATATGCTAATAATTGTAAATGTTATATAATATTTGACAATGCCTGTTTCTTGCTCAAAGAAGGAACATCGCAGAGGCATATGTACAGGTTATCTGCTTAAATACACGTGTCACTAACTGATTCTGCCGAAATTCTTCGAGAATAATATCCTTACCGCGTGGGTCCTAGACAATGGGAGCAACCGAGAAATTCCTCCTTTCAACGCGCGCGCTCGCTCTCTCTCTCTCTCTCGATCGATTGCGATCGCAAGCTCTTCTTTCTTCCTGTCGCTCACTGTCCCGTTCAACTGCTCCTCCGTTTCACTTTTTCAAATACCCACCTCAAGGTTATGAAAAACTACGAATTGCCTGGATCGGAAGGGTTCGGAGTTGCGTCTTTTCTGGATTGTTGAGTTGACTGATAATCCAGTGGAGTTTTTGATGGATCTTATGATTGAGGTCTCTGGGGACTGGTGCTGAAGAGGAGGAGAAGATGCAGGCAGCAGGGCAGTATGGCCCCTCCGAGCTGCAGCAGTTCATGGTAGGCAGAGGCACCGGGCCTCATGCTCGCATGTTTTCTCTGGCTCATGATGTGGCCATGCCAACAGGAGGTGCCCATAGGCAGCATCAGCAGCAACAGCAACATCAGACGCAAGAACAAGTTCAAAACCATCAAACTCAAATTCAGCAGCCTCACCCACAGTCGCATCAACAACAATCTCAACCCAACCCACCACACCATATTCAATCTCAACAGCAGCTACAAAACTATCAGCAACAGCAGCAAGTGGATCAGCCACTTGAGCTCAGTTCCGATTCACCAGCTGAACCACATTCGCAGCCTAGTAGTCGCCCCTCTCAAAGATCATTCGAGCAGCTAACTTCAACCAGAGACTCGCTTGCAAATGACGATGGTATGGAAGAAGATGAGAAAGGCAGTGGGGCTAATCGGTGGCCAAGAGAAGAATCTCTTGCTCTCATAAAGATCCGAAGCGACATGGATTCTAGCTTCAAAGACTCTGGTCTGAAAGGACCTCTTTGGGAAGAAGTGTCACGGTAGACATTTATCTGCTTATATGGGTCAACAGCTCATTTTAAATAGAGATAGTAAAAATGAAGGAAGAACTTGTTTGGTATCCACTGTAGACAAAAATAGAGAGCGTTCAATCTTCGTTTATCTCCCGCTGCTTAATCGTAAGAGTTAATATATAGATAACAACATATTCCTGGCAGGACGGTTAATGTTTTGGCATTCTCCCGTTTCTAAGTAGAACTACGACAACTGCTCTGATCTAGAAAAGAAGAAGTAAATGATGGCACTGGTCAGGTAAGGAGAGCCGGATTCCAAGAGGATCGTAATCTTGAAGAAGATCTGCATGATCAGCGAATTCTACAAACCCTTCACACCAGCAACAGTTACTTTATTCATGATATTAGCCAATATTCCGCACGCCTAGTTCTAAAATTACAACTCTGACGAGTTCACTGACCTATCGAATTATTGTTTCCAATAATTTTGATTTCGGGAAGATTATACGAAATATTTCCCGGCTCAGACTTTTGTAATTTGTTTTCATAACTAGAAATTTTATAAACGCTCATGTCATTACAAAGTTGTCAAACCTGGAATTAAGTCATCATATAAGCTACTTTTCTGTACTGTTCTTCATGAAAGAATTCCCTGGAATGCTCAAAAAGCTCCGTTCAATAATTTTAATGAAAAGGATATACGTTTCGCTTTCCTTGCATCATCTAGTCATAGAATCGTCGTCAAACAGTAGTGTAAGCTACGGCACAATCAAAACAAGCTAGCCGGTAGTCTATTCACTGGTTTCTTATCATGCATACCACATTAGCCTGCTAGATTCGCAATTCGTTACCGCATGTCGCAATTTAGCCTTTAGGTTAGTCTCTGGCATCTCATACATGTTCCAAGGAGTAGTACAGTATAATCCCGCAAGAGATTGTAACACTTTTCTGGTTGCTTGATGCCTGTTTTTGCGGTTTGACCAAATACTAATACTTGTATAGTCGTCAGTCGATGGCTTCTCCCCACCGCAAAGTTAAAATTTCACTCAAGACCTAGGAGTTTCTGTGGCTGATAGACGAGTCAACGCTGGGCTACAAAGATTTTCTTATAGGAAGCTAGCCATTTGGTGTAAGAAACTGATGAAAAAACTCAACCAGAGACTGGAGAAGGAATCATTCAAGAGATCTGGATAAGCTGATCAAGCGTCACCCGTAGCTGTTACCTTCAATGATCAATCTACACATTTTTTATCCTTTGTTTTTGCAAGTGTAAGTGCTAAATAGTAGATCTTCATTCGAGCAAATTATATTTGATTCACTCCTTGCGGATTGTCCTTTCTTCAGTTTCTTACACGTTTGGTGTAAGAAACTGATGAAAAAACTCAACCAGAGACTGGAGAAGGAATCGTTTAAGACAACATCGATGATAAGCTGATCAAGCGTCACCCTTATTAGCAATCTACACACTTTTGATCGTTTCTTTTTGCAAGTGTAAGTGTTAGAGTGACAAATAGTCGATATTTATTCGAGCAAATTATACTTGATGCACTCTCTCCGGATTTGCCTTTGATCGAAATCTTGATAAGAAGCTACCTTTGACGAGGTTTCTTTCAGTTCAGCTACTGAAGTTCGAGTTAAAGGAGATGCTTAATTATCAAATTGTTTTATTAAATTGCAACTCGTATTTTGATCGTAGTCACTCTCGATCTATATTCCTGATAGGTGAAGGTCCTAACATGGTCTGCTGAAAATCACAGGAAACTTGCTGAGCTTGGGTATGACAGAAGCGCTAAGAAGTGCAAAGAGAAGTTTGAAAATGTTCACAAGTATTACAAGAAAACCAAGGATGGCCGGGCAGGAAGGCAGGATGGTAAGAACTATCGTTTCTTCTCACAGTTGGAGGCACTCTATGGTGGAACAGCATATGGATCAGGATGGGGCTTTACCAGTGGTACAAGTGGTGCTGGGACTGGTAGCCGGCTGGAAAATACCACTCCGAGTAAAGAAGGTAGAGGGCTGCTCTTGACAAGCGACAGAGTTGTAGAAATAGTTCCTCGATCCCAGGGACCTGCTGCAGTTAATGAAGATATCATCTCGTCTGATTTCTCTGAGGACGACTATGATGAACCTGGAGATGCTCATCAACCAGAGTCAAAGAATAGAAAACGCAAGTCATGGATGTCGCAAATGCTGTTGTTCGAAAATGTTTTGAAGAAGTTCGTGGATAAGCAGGAAACGATGCACAGGAAATTCCTCGAAGCCTTCGAGCGGCGGGAACAGGAGAGGCTAATCAGAGAAGAAGTTTGGAAAAGGCAAGAAGCTGCAAGGATGAATCGCGACCTGGAACTCCGAGCTCAAGAGCGATCTCTTGCTACTAGGTGTGATGCAGCTCTGGTAGCTTTTTTGCAAAAAGTGACAGGTCAAACCTTACAGTTTCCTCCTGCTCCTCCTACTGCAGGTGCACCTTTCTCAAAACCTACGGAGATAAGTACGTCTAATCAGGCTGAACAGAAACAAGTGCCTGATCCAAATAACAGGTGGCCAAAGGCAGAAGTTCTTGCACTGATCCGGCTACGCAGCGACATGGAGGCGAGATTCCAAGAGCCCGGCCCAAAGGGAGCATTGTGGGAGGAAATTGGCAAGGGCATGTCAAGTTTGGGATACAATCGCAACGCTAAACGCTGTAAAGAAAAGTGGGAGAACATCAACAAGTACTTCAGGAAGACGAAGGAGAGCAACAAAAAGCGGTCCGAGGATGCCAAAACTTGCCCATACTTTCATCAACTTGATACTTTGTATCGCACTGGAGTTCTTAATGCTCCCACCGGCAAACCCCTTAAGACAGAAGATCAAGCAGCGGAGATTTTGGATCGTCCCGCTGAGAGCAACAAGGGCCACCGCGGCCACGCTCGAGGGGAACCGTTGACAATCTTACCATCCGATGAGGGCCATCCTCAGGTAGCAAATGATAGCAATGCTCCGCAAGCGCAAATACATTCTGCCCCAGATAAAGAAGTAATTATGGCGAGCGAGGTTTCGAGGACGTAAACTAGAAGCAGCAATGTGATTCAATCCTAGTATGGCAACGATGCTTCTTGACTCGGACAAAACATTTCCAGGCCTCCAAGCCTTTGCAACTAGAAGATCAGCCAGGGAGCGACGATGCTGCAGAAAAGCAGCTCTACAGATAGATTTGAGACGATAGAGCAGGCAGAGTGGGACCTAATTGGATCGGAAGAGCAAGTTCACATAAGCTCGTGGCAACTGAAAACCCTGCTAACTGACAGGAATGTCGTATGCAAGACAAGCTGTGCTTAGGTTTTCACTCACATCGACCAGCTCCGAGTGATAGATACATACCATTTGCATATCAGAAGAATAATCGGACCATCTATAATTACAGTATTTAACGTACAAACGCATGATTTGTTTGTAACATACTCATGAACTTAATCGTCAGGTTTGAGTTAGTATGAATTGCCTCCGCCATGAAGATATTGCTTCGTTTCAGGCGAGCGGTCATTGAACTTGGTGAATTTACCTTTCTTCCTTACTCGGTAGAGCCAGGTATACACGAAAGCTTCAGTGAAATCAGTTCCGTGATTTTTCTGACAGCTTTCATCATGTCTGAACTGTATTTGTGCGAGTTAGCAGCGATCCATGCAGAATCCAGATTCCAGGTTTGTTGCAACACATTCTGAAAACTTAATGGAAAAGCGAATGAGCTTTTGCATTCGCTTTCGATTTTGTTGGTATTTGTGCCAGCGCTTTTATCCAACTCTCTAATAATCTGCGAAGACACATACATAATCTCGATCTTACTTAAGGTGTATTTTTCTCAGATGGTGGTATATGAGTAGTAATGCTCTAGGCTGCAATCTTCCTCAGCTCTGGATCTGGTTACTCGGCTTCAGATCAGATCCTGGTTCTCCATTAAGTGCCTCACATGTATCCTGCCGTGTCAAAGTTCACTGCGTAGTTTTGTGCTAGATTCCGGTAAATCTTATTTTGTCAATTGTAAGATCTTTAGTTTTTATCGACGTGCGTATGATTTTCTTTGCTGAAAACAGTACCCATGTCATGAAAAAGCTATCGATGACATTCTTATGGTATCAACACATGATTCCTGATAGTAAAACTACGGATCTCATTCTGTTGCGTCAACACAATCACACATCATGATCAATTCGCTAGCATCACGTAATCAGATCAACTGATTGCGATGAGTATCCTACCAGACTAAGGCCATTAACTCACTCTTAAAAACCATGGATAAAATTGCATTTATCAACGTCTCTACTCACATCAATTCATCATCTACAGTATCACCTGACGAAGCTATAATCACTATATTGTGAATGCATAACATAGATAGATGGTATGGACTCATGCCTCCTCTTACTTTCAGCATCTGGCGAAGGACATATAAGATGATACAAAAAACTTCATCATGACATTATTGTGGGCAAAATCAACTATGAATTGTAAACTTTCCTATAAAAATAGCTAGTGAACAACATAGGAACTTCTGTACATTAAATTTTATATGAAATATTTAGTAGGCTATTTCAGGAACATAGGAACTTTTGTACATTTCATATGTTATCTTGGTGGGCCAGGCAAGGGAGTTTTTTTTTTTTTTTGAAAAGGTGGTTGCCCTAGCGCCAGGTGTCGGGCACCAGGGTTTATCCCATAACCAAATCTTTGGGTTTAACCAGTACCTATATATAAGTGAACCCACCTGCTTACTCACGGGTGTGAAGCTGCCCAGCGCCACTTGCCAATGCCAACTGGATGCTTCCCGGTGCCATTGGCGCCGCCCACCGGGGCACTGTCGGGCGCCCACCCTGGCGCCACTGCCCATTGGGAGTGCCATTAACATAAATGATTTGGGACCCGGGCAGCGAGTGGTGGACCAGACAAAATTATTTATGGTAATGGTCAAACCAATTGGTTATTAATTGAGGTAATGCCAAGTCTTCAATTTTCTTTGTATTTTGGTTGCACCTCCAAAGGTGGAATTCGCTTGCAAGTTGGAATAACCACTTGTTTTGTCCAAATCCTTGGGTGAAATTAGCAACTTTTGATTTTGTCTAGAATTTATGAGATAAATGTTTTTAGACATGACGTTACGTCGTGGAAGGCCTGTGGGCCTTGGGCCTTCCATGCAGGTCGGGGCCTGCCCTTAGGCTCTCTCCCCTTGGCAAGGGCCCTCCCTACAAGGAAGGCCCTCGGATTTAAGCCTTCAACCCCCCGTAATTGTCATTCTCTCTCTAGTTGTGGCGGGGGGAGAGCAGAAGGCAGGCAGTCTCTCTCTCTCTCTCTCTCTCTCTCTCTCTCTCTCTCTCTCTCTCTCTCTCTCTCTCTCTCTCTCTCTCTCTCTCTTTGGAGTCTTGCGTCTCTATCGGGCAACACATATATTTCTCGGGTAGCATTTTGAAAAAGAAAATTGGGGCCCTATAATATGAAAAATAATATGGGCCCCAAAAACAACTAAAAAGTATGCTGTTACACTTCTACATACGAGCCAATCCAGTTCAATATTCTTGATAAAAGAAGATTTAACCAGAGTGAGTGGCAATGGCAGTACAATAATGGCCTTTGCTAGCCTCCTTGCTCTACTGTTAATACTTTCCCCACTTTACATCGCAAAGGCAATCGATAGCCGGCTGTGACGGGGCTTGGAAGCACGCAGGCCCAAGTGGGATGCGTTTGGCTCGGCGTCCTGAAGAGGTACCAGGTGGTGGCCGGTCCGTTTCGGCACCCGAGAAAATTGGCTCCCGTAGAGCATGGTTTGGTGGTACAAAAAAAGAACCTATTTTTCATTGTACCTTTTGTTATTTCATCTCAATTTTTGGGGATTGTATTATTCATAATTGTTTTGAGTTCACATTAAAAATGACATAACTTTTTATTGATAAGTCCAATTTTAGCAGAGTTTGGTGCGTTAGGAAGCATGACGAGTGCTTTCCAATGATTTATTACATGACATACTTCCGACCTATGGTTAAAAAGTTATGGCAAGTCAAAAATATGAGAATTTTATTAATCATAATTTTTTGAGTCCACATTAAAAATGACACAACTTTTTAGTGGTAAGTCCAATTTCAGCGGAGTTTGGTGTGTTAGAAAGCGCTTGACAAGTGTTTTTCAATGATATGTTACATGACATACTTTCATGTCGTAAAACATGGGGATGACTGGCAGCGGAAGCTCGAGGCTTTGAGCGTAGGCGTGTAGGAACGGAAACACAATAGTTAGCAGCAGAAATATTCAAGAAGAATGATTCATACAAATTGCGCAAATGAACAACGCAATAGTGAGACAAAAATTGCACTCTGATTAATATCAACAGTGAGTACAATGGCTTGAAGTAATAACTTCAGCTTGCTGAGCGTGATAACTCTGATTGAAAAAGAACTCGATCAGCTCCTACCTTAACTTGATTAAATCAGAGTTATCTGTAACATTTGTAACTCCGATTGAAAAAGAACTCGATTAACTCCTACATAGCTTGATTCAGCTAGTATATATATTTACAAGTGTCGAGAGAAAAATATCTTATGCCTTAACTGCCATTTACTCCAGTTTTGCATATGTACAAAGTTGGTAACCGCCCTTAGGATATTTGTTTCTCCAGTTGTTTTAGGGTTGATGATAAGTTGGCGACGTCGATCTGCCAATGTAGCAAAAACGCGAAAAACTCGAAGGTTCCCTTAGACTGAAGGTATGCAAATCCCAAAGGTGCCCTTAGACTGAAGGTATGTAAATCCCGAAGGCGAAAAAGTCGAAGGTGTCTTAAAATGGTTTCCAAGGCATTCTGGCCACTGTGTTGCATTTTTCACGAAGGGACAAAAAGCGCAAAAAAGGTGATTGTGACTTAAAATGGTTTCCAATGAACAACACAATAATGAGACAAAAATTGCACTCTGATTAATATGAAGAGTGAGTACAATGGCTTGAAGTAATAACTTCATCTTGCTGAGCGTGATAACGTTGGCTACAAATAACTCTGATTGAAAAAGAACTCGATTAACTTATACGTATTTTGATTCAATTAGTATATATATGTACAAGTGTCGAGAGAAAAATATCTCATGCCTTAGCTGCCATTTACTCCAGTTTTGCATATGTACAAAGTTGGTAACTGCCCTTAGGATATTTGTTTCTCCAGTTGTTTTAGAGTTGATGATAAGTTGGCGACGTCGGTCTGCCAATTAGCAAAAACGTGAAAAACTCGAAGGTGCCCTTAGACTGAAGGTATGTAAATCTCAAAGGCGAAAAAGCCGAAGGTGTCTTAAAATGGTTTCCAAGGCATTCTGGCCATTGTGTCGCCTTTTTCGCGAAGGGGCGAAAAAGGCGAAGGTGCCTTAAAGTGGTTTCCAAGGCATTATGGCCACTTGGCCACTGTGTCGCATTTTTTGCGAAGGTGTGAAAAAGGTGAATGTGCCTTTAAAAAACGTTTAAGGTAAAAAACATCTCAAAGAAAAAATGTGAAGGTCTGAAAACGTGTAGTCGGCCTTTGGTTTTCAGGATGCTCATTACTTGAACGATTTGTTTAAGGCTTAACATAAGAAATCTAACATTTTGGGGTACGGTTAAAAAGTTATGCCAAGTCAAAGGTATTAGTAAAATAATTATACAAAAGTGCATTTCTACCCAAGAAAAGTAGTGTCCTTGAAAGTGCATGTTGTGCCACCTAACCATGCTTTTAGCCGGTACCCATGTGGCTCCCGGGCATCGAAGCATGGGCACTAGGAAGCGCACCCTGGGCATTGTTCAGTGCCACGTGGCTCCTAGGTAGTGCGCCTGGTAGTGCTCCCAGGTAGTGCACCCTGGGCGTTGTTCAGTGCCACATGGCTCCCAGGTAGTGTGCCCGGGTGCCGGTCAACGTCACACGGCTCTTGGGCAGCACGCTGCCGAGACTAGGGCACTGGTGCCAGCGCCTCTCTCTTGGGCAGCTACACATGGGAGATATTGGACAGATTTGAATATATCTGGCTCCCAAGTAAGCTACTAGAGGTGAGTATGGGATAACCTTCTAGTCGCTCTGGGTAGCCATTTCAAAAAAAAAGTGTGCCGCATAGCACCCCAGGCCCAAATGGTTGAGTGCCTCTTAGATACGAGGAGCCGGCTGGGGATAACAAGCATTCTCACTGATGAGCCTCCTAAGCGTTCATTACTAGCGTGTGCACTCTTGATCGCCCATATATGTGTCCTTAACAAGCATTCTCACTGATGAGCCCTCCTAAGCATTCATCACTAGCATGTGCACTCTTGATCGCCATAATATGTGTCCTTAACCATGCTCCCCTTCCGTGTGCAGGTGGACCGTCCTTTTTTGTTTTGTTTTTTTGCTTTGTTTTCCATACAGCCGTACAAGAATACCGCTGCACATGCAAATGCAAATTTTTTTTTGACATTCTATTTTTTTTATGATGCATCATTTGGTCATGATGATGCATCATGACCAAATGATGCATCTGGTGATGAGCATCACGACCAAATGAATATCATCATTTGCTTGTAAAGCATGTGCATCCTCTGAAAATATGTCATTTTCATCATCATTGTCATGCCCAGGACTATTCTCGGATTAATTATTCCGTTAGAGGTCAATAGACCTACCTTGAACCATAAGTTAATGATTATGAGGGGTTTGGGCCCATCATGTGCATATAGTCATAATTAATGGTTGGAGGCCTAAACTCATGATGGTGAATTTTTATGGGTCTATCCGTGAGTCATAGGAGAACTAGATGATGTGGCCCAGATAGGCTGCATAGGTGTCCACTGAGGTGTCATAGTGCACTACTAGTAGTGCATGGGCCTTGGAGAATACAAGTATACACATTGGGCTCTCACTAGTGTATGCTTGATTGTGTGATTGGTATCTACATGTGATGCTGGTATGACACTTCCATCTCTTGTGAGGGATTGATCCATAGCTTGGGGGGTAGATCCGTATGATCTAGGTTTGGTTGGGTTGGTTTGTCCACCATCTGTTTCCCTTGTGTTGCTTTGTTTAGATGCGTTAAAACAAACATAAGAATGGAATTCGTGTTTTATTAGAATGTGGCAAACATTACCAGTTTGCAAATTTATTAAAAGCTTGAATCTCTAGGGCCTTGGCAATTTGCGAATAAATTTTTGTGAGTTTTGCGAGTTTATTTCTTGTCATGATTCAACATTATTAAGAATGTGGTTTGGTACATAGTTAAAAATATCACAAAGTAAAAAAAAAAAAACTTCAAATTAAATTTTTTTTTAGCCTCCAAACATAGCACGCCGGCACCCAATTTTTTTTTTTTGCTCACCTAACACGTCGGCATGCTATGTTTGGAGGCTGCACAAAATTTTCTCATGTTATATAGCATGTCGGCGTGTTATATTTGGAAGCTGCAAAAAAAGTTCTCATTTTATATACCACACTGGCGTGCTATCTTTGAAGGTTGTAATTTTTTTATGGCTGTTTTACTTGCACATTTGCTTATTATGTTTGGAGATTAAAGAACATATTTTGAAATAATGTTTTTACTCAAAATTTGGTTCTCAAATGTGTCAGAATAGTTTTTTTCTATTTTATAATTTACTCAGCTAGCACACTGACATGCTAGCCGAATCAACTCCATAAAAAAATTTATTTTCTCAAAAAGTTCTTAAAAAAAACTTCATTTTTTTGAAATAAAAAATCTGCAAGCTAGCACCTTGGCATGCTAGCTTTTACAACTTCATGAACAGTGTCCATTTTAATAAAAGTAAATCTATATTTATAGAGTAACAAATTATTTTGTGATGGACCGACCTATTTAAAATTTTGTCAAATTTTTAAGTATGTATCAAAACACAATTCATGTACTTAAAAAATCAGTAGTGGCATAAAAAGAGTAGCACACTATGTGCTACCATATTGTTGGATCATGGGTAGAAGAAACTCGCAAAACTCGCAAGAAATTTAGTACTCGTAGAATGTCAAAACCCGAATCCCTAAAGATTGCATAGCAACCCATTTTTGTAGCAAAACAGCTGCCTTTTCTATGGATTCACATTTAAAACCATTATTCTATTGTTCCATCCATTCTTGAAAGTTCACTCTTTTCAGATTTAAATAAATCAGAGTCTAGAACTTACAAGGCTGTGCGTTGCTCCGATTCTAAACTGAAACATTTAATAATAATGCACACATAGAAAATACTGCTAATAAATGGTTTGCAAAACTTAAAGAACGTAAGCAACCTTTAAAGCAACGCTCTCGTCATAAGTAACGAAAAAACAAGCAAGAATTAAAAGTACTCCATCACTTGCAAATAATAACGATTAAACTTATGTTAACATATTTGAAAATGAATTACTTTCATCCGCTAGAAGCGCACAATTATATCATAGCAAAGAAATTTCGATCGCTTTGCTACCAAGTACTCAAGAAATCTAGCTTTTTGAAAACACAAAATTTCAGCATCCAAGAGGTTGGATTTTTGGCTTAACGTCAAAGGCAAATAGCAAGAGTAATTACAAAAAACTTAACGTTGCTAGTGAATCAAAATCCCTTCAAAATCACCATTCAAGAGCAAATTAGAAAACACTCTTGTAGTGGAAAAGTTGTTGATTACAAGTCTGATTGATGTGTATTAGAACTAGAAAATTCTATTGCAAGAAAGTGGTTTGTTGAAACTAGTTTATGGCAGGTTGAGATCATGTTGATCTTAGTGTGAACTAAGATCCATGTGTTAATGAAAGAAATGAAATTCACTCTAACAATATATTCTTTTGAGATAATCTCTAGTTGAGTTTTTGGTTATGAAATAGCACCCTTTGAGAAATATTCTCCCTTAAAGGTAATTGGAATACATGATTCTCAGTTAAAAAAGTGTTGTTTATATATCAAGTGAAATATGTAGAAAATGCTATGTAGTGAATCTTTGCGAAATCATAAAATTCTTTTTTACAAACTTTTAATCATGTGGATCTACAAAGTATTCTGTGGACTGAGTTTATAGGCATATTGATGAGAATTGTATAGAGACAATTTCTCGCTAGCTAGGTAATAGTGATATCTCAATGAGAATTGCTTATTGACCTAGGTGGGATTAGAATCAGATTGAATGTGGTGTTTTGGATCCACACCTAGACATTCAAATATTTTCTAGATTCGATATGACTAATTGAGTCAGGAGTGCTACTTCTAAGTAATTATCTTGTTAGAGGTCAATAGGCCTACCTCGAACCGTAAGCTAATTATGATTATGAGGGGTTTGGGGCTCTCATGTGCATATAGTCATAATTAATGGTTGGAGGCCTAGACTCATGATTGTGGATTTTTATGGGTCTATTAGTGAGTCATAGGGGGACTGGATGATGTGGCCCCAGATAAGCTGCATAGGTGTCCACTAAGTTGTTACAGTGCACTACTAGTGGTGCATGGGCCTTGGAGGGTATAAGTATATCCATTAGACCATTACTAGTGTATGCTTGATTGTGTGTGGTATGACACTTCTATCTCTTGTGAGGGATTGATCTATAGCTAATTTAGTGTATCCTTGGGTAGGGACTTTATAATCATGATCTTGTTCAAGTACATCAATTGACAGCCGCATAGCCTCCATGACATCTCTATCTTATATCAATGGAGCCCGGGAGAATTCAAGAAAGGATCACATTACAAGGAAGGAGCCTTTGTACATAATTATTTTTGTTTAATTAAATGCCCAAGCATGGCATCCTGCATGTATAAGTCCACCTTGAAGAGCCCGTCAATAGTTAGTTATGTTTCGGCATCCTACGAGTATAAGTCCAATTTGTGGTGCCAATAACTTATTAGGAGCAAGAAAACAATTTTGGCAAGTCTCAAGGTTTAGACTTAGACTTAATAAATATGTAAAAGTCAAAGTCAAGCTTCTAAAAGGAACTTGCATTCTATATTGAGACTTGAGATGTCTTGTCCCATAAGCAAATGTGGAAAGGGAACTCCACAAGCTTCTAACAAAAGGATTTCATTGTATGTAATTTCATCCTTCATGGAAGAGAGCTAAGTGCTACTATTTTGAATCCATATGTGCTGACTGTGGTGTTTGGCTAATATTAGTATAACTTTGTGTAGTATGCGTATTTGTTTAAGTTCTTGCTACTTTAGTCCCCTTTTTAGCATGTATGCTTAATCTTGGAGTTTATCTAATTTAGTTATGCTTGTAGAGAGAGAGAATAGGAGGACGTGGAGTCCTAGTTAGAGGAGAGAGTGGAAAAGGAGGGAAAAGAGAGAGAGAGAGAGAGAGAGAGAGAGAGAGAGAGAGAGAGAGAGAGAGAGAGAGAGAGAGAGAGAGAGAGAGAGAGAGAGAGAGAAAGAGAGAGAGAGAGAGTGTGTGAGTGAGAAGGAGAGAGATTTAATGCTATTTGGTTATGTTTTATGGTTATTTGCAACATTGCTTGTAAGTAGAAGTAGTTCTTGTTCTTTTTGGTTGTGTAAGCATCTCCAAGGCTCCTAGGATCAAGCCCACTCCCCGGACTACACACGACCTATAAGGAGGATGGGAGAACCGCCCTCTTCTTGAGAAAATTGGCAACGTTGTCGGGGATCCAAATGCTTGCCAACATTTATTGTTTTACTTTTGTTTACTTGCTTTTGTTGTAATGATTGGTCACTAGTTTTTAGTGGCTATTTTGTAAATTCTTTTATGCATCTTTTGCTTGTGATTTGTATGTTTTAAGTATGTGGATGTGTGGGCCTATTATTGAACTAGTATTTCTCCACAAAATAGAGAAAATAACAGTCTCTAATCTGTTTTTGAATATGTTGTGAAAGTGCCTTCCCAGATTTGTCTGTGCCAAGTTAGAAGCAAACTGCCAAATAACAAATCAGACTTCTAGAGAGTGTTTTGGGCCCAAAATCTTAACAGATAGGTTCACCTGATTTACCACGATTGAACAGACATTTCTACATAAAATATCAAAGGGACAAACTCAGTTAAAAAAAGAACCAAGAAATAACTAAAAAACACCTCCAGAACCTATTTACATTCTCCAGACTGGCAAAACTTGCGATCTAAGTTCATCCACTTCATATTTAGGCCATCATTACCTGCTGAAACCACTCTCTAGAAGGCGAACCCAACACTACAGCTCCTGAAACTCGGTTCCAAAGTTTTGGATGTTCATGCCTCTACAGCCTCAACAGTATCCGATCTTGGTTCACCTCCTTCACCATTGAGAAATCCATTTGAGACCAACACACTACCCAGAGGGCGAACCTAGATCTCAAGGATCCATTGTTGTACATTGAAAAGTGTGAAATTCTTGATTTTTTGCACTTTTGGATAACCAACTGTAGTTGTGAGTTCTCCCACATACCAAAGAGTAAGTTCACACATGTTTTACCTACTGTAGTCAAGGGGAGTACAAATTCCATCAGATCACTCCCCAAGTGCAAGCCAAAAGTCAGATATTAAGCTTTGTCAATGATCAATGTAAGCTACTTTCAAATGTCTTTCATGTACCGAATCTGTTGACAAATCTGCTCTCTGTACATAAAGTAGAATTCGAATATGATCAATGTAAAGTAGTCGATAGGACAAGCAAGATCCTAGCACTTGGAAAGAGGCATGGATATTTGTACAGATTGAGTCATTGCTTTTCTGTCTCTAGTAAGGCTCTTAGTACTTCTATCCCAATAAATAAAAGTTTACTTTGGCATTATAGACTTGGTCATTTGAATCATTAGAGAAACTTAGAGCCCGACAAGGGCCTTTGAAAAAGATGCTTTTTTATTTTTTTTCTTATTTTCGTTGCCATTTGGACCAATTGAAACCTTAGCTTTGGGGTTCTACGTAACGTAGAATTTTCCAAATATAAATTAAATATATATTTTTTAAATATATTGATGTTTCATCGGACAGCATGTGGAAATGCTATTGGTTGATGAGGCTTGCCCTTCCAGCTCATCACTGTTCGAAGAGACCCAAAAATATTGAAAATGAATATGACAAATGGTTGAGATGAGAAAATCGATGTACCATTAATGTATATGCATTGTCAAACCATGATTAACAGGGTTAACCAGAGTTAATTTGTGGTGCCAAATAGATTAGTGTTTCAAATTTTTGCCAATACTTTTTCTCTGATTCATGGCTTTTTGTCTACGCAATTTTCCAGATTCATAGTTCATTGTTTCAGATTTTTGCATGCAAATTACGAATGGCGCCATCAAGGAAGCCGTGCTCCTCAATCAACTCTATGCTTCTATTCAATGAGACAGATGATAATGGATTATGGGTGCCAAGAAAATATTTAATAAACTCTTGGGTTTTGATGCATCCATCATCAAGAGGAGCATTTCGAAAAAGGAAAAGGTCAAAAGTATCATTTCGATTTTATTGGAAGGCCAGAATTTTGGATGTCAGAATATCATTAGGAGGAAAATCTATTTCTGAAATTCTAGTCCAACATGTATATATGCATTCAAAGATAAATGTGCAAGGATTCAACCGTCGGGATCACAAAAAAAACAGATGTGAGTATTGATATTTTTGATACTTTGATTTTTGTCATTCATAAATATCTAATAGTAAACTTGCCAATCTGATCATTTTTCTCTTGCAGATTTATATCCATCCAACATAAATGAATGGGAGCTGAGTGGATCTTTAGCATGTTTGTTGGATGTTATTCACACTGATATTGGACATCTACAATATCGAGGTAGAACTGTAAAAGATCTAGCTGATAGTGGGATCTTTTTTTTATGAATCAATGTACATTCCTGATACAAAAGGAAATTTTGGACAAATAGTACCAATTCCATTACCTAGTTTTGAAAGTGATGAATGGATTGCACCAGATGCTACAGTTTCAGAATCATTTCGTTGCAAGATATATAATGATGTAAAAAATTCATTAAAAATGAGCACGAGATTAAAAACAGTCAAATTGAGTTGGTTTATTTTTTTGAATATATTTGTGGATTTCTTTTCAAGTGTCAATGTACACAAAACCCCAACGATATTTGTATGCAAAAATTTATTTGATACTTTATTATCTGAACTTATGGTTGAAGGCTAGGACAAAAGATCAGATGGAGAAATAGAATGCATAATTTAAATGTCTTCCATGTGCTTTCGTTATCAAATTGAAAAAAAAATGTTGAGCTTATGCTTCCATTATCAAAGATGGAAAAAAAATAAAGGTAAATGGGTGCCACTCAATCAAGACTTGGAAGCCACTGGACATTCAAAACGAAAAAATATTGAAATTATATACAATGATGTCGTTTTGACATGTGTTGAGGTGGAAAAAGATTGGAGTCTAAACTACATCCAGCGGGAACTATTGCTCCTACAAGATTATGTACTTTCAGACTTCAGATTCATTTTCAATGGTAAACTCATAAGTAGTTGTAAACACTCAATCTTTTATGAATAGTTTCAATCAAAACTTTCTAATACAAACTCTGTACTAATTCTAGCTAACTTTGTTTAGTTTTATGCAGGTATGTAAAAGACATGAGCTCGAGATCAAATGCAAAGATATTGGTGAAACAATTTAAGTTATGAAAGAACATTGAGATTCACTATCAGCAAATACATGCCAATCATCATGTCTTTTTATCATTATAGAAAAATTGCATTCCAGTATTAGACTATGGACACAAGCTGATTGTAAGAATCTATTGTGATATCAATAAAAAAAACTCATAAACGGGTTGTTTACAAGTAAAATGATTGTATCTTTTTTTTTTTTATGTCTTTCTATTTACAAAGAGATCTCTATTCAATCAATTTTTCTATATTTTTTATATCAGTATTAGGAAATGATAAGACAACAACTCCTTCTATAGTCTCACCCTTCTCTGTTTCGGGAAGGGCCTCAATGCCTTTTAAGACAAGAGGAATATCTGCTACAAAATTGCCTTCTTCTGTATTAGGACGGACTTTTATTCCTTTTTGATCATATAAAATAAGATTTGCATCCTGAACAACCTGAAAGGCTGTTAAGGCAGGAGCAAATTCCTTTTGAGGGCCCTCGATTGCAGGTGCAACGCTTACATCGTATGCCAGGTTCTGATCAACTCTTGCCGAAATCTATATACATAATCAGGAGTATACGGCTCAAGAGTGAACTGTCATCACAAAACACGAGAATCAGCAAATTACAAACAATGACAGTAATAAAATATGAATCAGCATGAAATGAACTACAAATGAATAGAATACTACCTTTTCAATATCTACATCCATTTGTAAATTATACCATTCAAAAAATAGCTTCGTATTGTACAAGATGAACCATGCACAACTAAAAACGTCTTGTTGCTGTACACACTGCATATATAGAATGAAAATTAGTAATAACTATTTATGCTATTACGAAACATTTGAATTAAAAAAGGAATACATGCATATCAGAGATAAATTGAATATACCTTGAGAGTTTTAATGTTTATCTCTCCAACTGAGTTGTCGTTGTCGGTATTTTCCGAACGACATCATGAAGTAGAGCATCAAATTCTCTATGTGTATTTGCAGCTAAGTTTAATTTTACACATAGAGAATTTGATACTCCCTCCTTTTTTATCTTTACAAAAAGAATGTTCAGGCTCCAATGCCGACTGCAAGAACCAAAATACAAATATCGATAAATTCATATTTATGAAAAATTCCGTTCTTATTAAAGCAATGAAACATGCAACAATCTAGATTAAAGCAAAAAAAACAAAAGAGCAATCCTTACTTATTTTCATATGGAATCAAATAGAATTTCGCCATAGGACTGCACTCGATGACATAGACAGCCTTCTCAAAATTGGCTTCTTTCGCCTTTACCGCTCCCATGAAAAATGGACTAACTACAAAAACTGTACCATGGAAATCGAAACTAATACTATTCCGCAAAAAAGAAACTTCGGCCTCTAGTATTGCATCCGAAATTTCTGAGGTCTTATCTTTTAGCTCGGCACAATTAATTTGGCAACTCCACCGGTTGAAATTGGGTTTAGGGTATGTTATACTCCTTTTCTTCTAGATGTTATATTGTTGAGACTTAGTGTATTTCTATAATAAACTAATAAGGTGATATTAATATTAGAAACCAGCTAGGGGAAACCAGCTATAGTAAGATGATATTAATATTACAAACCACTTATAAAATTGATTTCTAAAACTGTAGTGTTAGGAGGACATTTTTACAGTCATTTATTTTTTAGCAATAATATTAAGCTCAGTGTGGTCGGTGTGACCGGCTGTCTAGCTCTTCCGGGAGGCAGATTTCTGAGGGAGCATATATAACTGGATTACATTAGTGGAACTTGACTATTGGAGGCCTAATACCCATTCCAAATCCTTGGTAAGTGGACATGGATGTAATTACACTTAGTAACAGTCATGTCTTTATGTACTTTAAAGCTCCATGTTGAATAGAGTAATAATAGTAATGTTTTTCTCTCAATGTGTACTTGAATGCATCTTTCATATTGTGATTAAACTAGTATTGCATCATAGCCAAAATTTTCTTTAATATTAGAGTTGGCTGTAGAATTTTACAGCTCTTGACACAATTCTAGATTCCTAACATTGTTGATCTAATCCCTCTGTTCAGGTACCTTTGTCATGGATTAGTAGTCCAACAACCCGTAAGTAAATTGTGACTATAAGGGAATTGGGGCCCTTATGTGCATAAGGTCATAATTAATGGTTGTAGGCCTAAACTCATGATGGTGGATTGGTATGGGTCTATCAGTGAGTCATTGGAGAACTGGATGACATGGCCCAGATAGGCTGCAATGGTGTCAAGGGAGGTGTCACAGTGCAACACTAGTGGTGCATGGCCTTGGATGAGTATAAGTATACCTATTGGGCTCTCATTAGTGTATGCTTGATTACATGACTGATAGCAATATGCTGCTGGTGTGAATCCTCATGCCTCTTTGAGATTGATCCATAGCTTGGGGACTAGTCCGTTCGATCTAGGATTGATTGGATGGGTTTGTCCACCATCCATTCTCTTTGTGGTTGCTTGTTTGACATGCTTAGAGTAGGATCCTTGGTTGAGGACTTTATATTGGTATTAGAGCCATTCTAAGCAGGTATTGCAATTGAAAGTGCTAGGAAGAATCTTGATGTTTTTTCGAGATTTCGGTGGAGTAAGCAACAAAGAGAAGGAATTTTGGATTGTTCTTCCCGTCGATTTACTTTTGTGAAGTGTAATCGTTTGTGTGGTGTGTTTTGTCAAAAATTTGAGATATTGGTCATGACCCCTTATGGATATCTCAAATTTAGAAAACCAGAAACCCGACAAGCTATTTCTTTATAAAAGAAATATATTTATGAATTTCTTAAAAATTGATTAACCCGTTTTCTTGTGATTCCTTGGAAGGTGATTTTTATTACCCATTGACCTTGGACAATGTCACAAAACATGCACAAGGTAAAGCGGGATATACGGTTGATCCCTTCATTGTATTGTTGAGCCCCATTGTCTAGGATTGAGCCCCAATCTTGAATTCAAACAAAGAAAACAAAATGACCTTGTACAATCTATGTATTGGGGTTAAATTTCATGCACCCAACTTTTATGTACATTTGAGGATAGGTTTGTCACCCAACAAAAGTTGTATTACCACCTAATTTAAAAATTAGTAGTTAACATTTTTTTGTGTAATAGCACAAGTTAGTAGAAAGAAAAAATTGACTACTTATTTAGAAAATAAGGTACATCAACTCACCATATCTTGCCACATGTCCAAAAAAGAACTCTTACCAAGGAAAAATAATGTGAATAGTCTTGAGACCATCTTCACCATGATTATCCAAGTCACATATCAAATGCAATAGGCAATGGAGGATGATAGGTCACTTGTTTGTTTGACATATCAATAGATCAAAGCAGAAGAGGCAATGGAGGCAGGTGGTATTTCACACGCTTGCCAAGCCGAGGCAGTGAAGAGGCAAGTATCATTCCACCCAAGCTTGAGTGTCCCCTCATCCTCCACAAGGGTGTACCCCTCACACGAGAACATACCTAAGAGCAAGTTGGCTTGAGTTGCAGCATTGCCATTCAAAGGGACGGATGTAAACCCCCCATCTTGTAGCTGGTATCTCCAGCTTTCGAATTTCACCTCCCCTGTGCGAGCAGGCCCACCCACGGCCAGTATGTTTTTGATCTCGCATGCTAGGTAGTGCTGCTCCACCAGATGGCGCTCAACGCTGTGAGCAGGTAATGTCATGCTGACTGCGTCGAAGAGCGCAGAGTAATAGTGAAGCGCTTCCACGAATCTGTTGAGAAAGGAGCCTGCATGGCTCAAGTCTTGCTCCACGATCGTCACCACCTTCGGTGACAGATCCTGCAGCAACCTCAACGTTCTGCTATCGGATCCTGTTACGTCGTAGAGCGAGTGATGCAGCCAGTGGATCGCTAGTGCATCCCCTTTTCTCACCTTCAGCAAGCTGGGATCGGCGTTTCCTATACGCTCAACTACGGCATTGTATTCGAAAGACAAGCCTAGCGAGTGTGCAAATTCCGATAGTCTTTGGCCGGTGGCTTCAAGAGCCTCCTGAGATCTGCCCAGCCCTGTGATCTGGATGTTAGGCGGTCCGAAGGGTCTTGATGCAAGAATCTGGAAGAGAGCTGGCCACTGGAGTCCTTGCATGATATCTAAATCAATGATGTGGACGTTTCTTTCTCCTTCGAAGGCTTCAAAGATGGCCTGATTGGCTGTGAAGTTGGAGAATTTGACAAATGGGCAGATGTCATTAAAGGCTTGGAAGGCTGAGCTTTGATGGCGATAGTTCATCTGTAGCAATGGCAGCAAGTTTCCGCTGATTCCCAGGGTAGAGCTCATGAGACGAGCTCTCATACCCTCCGCGAAGTAAGCTGCCACTCGTTGGATGGAGTTTCCGTAGGGAGAGGCAATCTCACTTATTTGCATCAAGATCATGTTGGCCTCTTCTATTTTCTCAGAAGAAACTAAGTCTGCCGATTGGAATAGAAGAGCGAGAAGCTGAAGTCCTTCTGGGTACAAGGAGGTGTCTCTTTCATAAGAAATCGCATGGACTACGTCTGGGGGCGCTGTCTGATCACTTTTTGAAGCCCTAAGCATCTGATTTAACGAAGAAGGCAGATGATGTAATGCATGAGCTTCAGCATGATCCTCTGTCTCATCTCTCCTGCGAGAGCCGTCTGAGCTATCGCTTGAAACACTATCAGCAACTTTTGCTTTTATCGTACCTGAAATGTTCAGTTGTGTTCGAGGGAAGTGACCTGTTATTGTCTGCACATCGCTTCTAGTTGATTGGAAAGATCCTTCGTTCAAGAAAGTTTCTCGAGGACGCTTCAATCCGTTGGATCCATAGGCACCGTTAAACAGTACTTGACTTGGCCTCGTGCGTGTTTGTTGTTCTCTTGAAAATCCCAGCTGCTGCGCGTAAGAGTCTCGGACAGCTTGAATGTCAGAAACGCTATGAACCAGAAAGTGGTCGTAGGACATGGAAGCTGCTCTAGAATCAACATTACCAAACGTATTACAATCTGACATAGCTCTCGCTCTGCGCTCTATGACCTGCATCTTATCCTTCTGGCAATCGATAGGCTCTTTTTATTTACTTTATCTGTCATCAGACAGCGGCTCCTTGATTTGCTGATTAAAGTAATTTCAACACATTCCCTCCTAGCAGCGTTGACCTAATAATCAACAACTCCATCAGAAAATAGAACTTGGAAAACCAGAATCCAGATTCCAGCACATAGACACATTTCAAGGCGATCAATTTGAGCAAATCTCTCATCTTTCCCTCTTCACCACAGATAAGTGTAATTTTCCGTTGCTGGACCACCGGCTTCAATGCCAATTGGCTGTCATGTGCAGAATATACGCGTATCCCTGAATTTTAACTCAGCTTCTAATGGAGCCCGGATGCTGAGAGCTGAAGCAAAGATTTACATAGAAGGGCCTTCTTCCCTCCCAGTTCTCGCTCGCTCGCTCGCTCGCTCTTCCTTCTAAAAGATCGGTTTCTTTTCTGCTCTTGTATCTTCTCTGTCTGTCTTTCTCGAGTGGGTTGAGTCTCCCTCTCTGTGCGTGCCATCGACAGCAGAATCGATGCCTCGGCCCTCCTCACAACCAGCGACCAGCGACCAGCGACGGGCCCACAATATCTCTTGGCATAGGAGGACACAAGCATAATGTTGAAACGGGGTTCCTATTCCGAGAAGTCTTTGATTCGGAAACAAGAGCACCACCACTTGGCAACAGCACCAAACTTCTTAAGGGGGTATTTTGTGTGGAGACCAAGAATGCAACAAGGGCCCCACTCTTATCTATAGACCCATGAAATATCATCATGGCATCTCACCACTATTTTGCCCACCATCAAGGGCCCCACTCATCCAACCATGCAAAATGTTCTTTTGGATAGGCCTTAAGTGTTAGGTGACCATCCCCAATGCTCGCTCAGATTAAGTGAGAGAGTCACTGAGGTGCCCATCCAGTGTTGCAAGTTAAGTGAGAGAACGTCAATGACACTCTCTCACTTAACCTGGAACGTTGGATGAGCACTTGGCATTCTAACCCTATGCGTATCTCAAACCCAGGACTCACACGCATTTTGCACAGTTGGATGAGGGTAGGGCCATGCCTTGATTCTCAATCACAGTGCATAATATGCTCTTCCCAAGGTCACTAGCTTGGCCCCAACACATCACAATAATGCCACTTACCTTAAGAATCCTCTACTAGTCACATCCAAACCCATTTTGGCAAGACCCCATGCTTCCACCGGTACAACAAATCCAAGATGAGATTCTTCAAATGCCCTAAAAATTTAATTGCATGCTTATCCAAGATGTCCTAAATATAATTGCAAACTCTTGAAATGAACCTCAGGTAGTTGTACATGGAGCTCTAAAGAATTAGCATTCCGCCTCTTAGCTCTAAACTAGAGAGGAAATTACATAAAGTTAAACAAGTCATTGGATTCAACTAAATCGTCCAAGAACCCGGCATGCTTAGTAGGGAAATCCAGTTTTCTCTACAATTGTCAAAACCTAGTCACTTTAATGATTTTGTAAGAATTTTTGATTAATTTATGGATTCCATAGTGAAAGAAATTCAAAACACTACAACAGTGAGGGGCCCTCACTATTCTAAAATGAGAGTCACACATGTTGCCCATAGAGCTCACGTCATCCAATTTCCAAGTGAAATATTTGTAATGCAGTCTTAAATATGCATTGTGGTAGACTCCGGAGCCTAAGCCCACTTATGAAAGAGAAGTTGTGTGTATAATAAAATATCCTAAGGATGTATCAATTAAAATTGTTGCAGATTTTACAATAGAAAATACCGAACTAAATAGTTTTTGTTTGTGTTGATCTACCAGTCTTCTCATGTCAATCCAAATGACTGACACATATGATTTGAATTTCTAAGTCATGTTTGATCCTACAATGACAATCAAACATATTACCCCTCTCTACATGACCTCCAAGCTAGAATATTGTGGAACCTACTTGAACTACTCTCAAAAAATGTGAAAATATAGAGAATGAGAAAATGTGAAAATATAGAGAATGTGAAAATGTAAAAATATAGAGAATGTGAAAATGTTCAAAAATTTGTGAATATCAAACACCTTAACATTTTTTGCTTTAGATTTTGAAAATGATTGAAATATCACACACAATATTGTCACAACCTCCAAGGCTGCCCCCTTATTTCATAGCTCTCACAATGAGCACCAAATCCTAGACAAGCAAACCATTTGTAATAATTGAACTATATCATAACTTCAAGAAATTGTTCCTACTAAATGTTTAAACGATTCTATAAAATATAAAATAAAATCAATATCTATATTCATTAGTGTCACCATAGCTATCATGTTAGTTTGAAAAGATTGACTATAAAACCTTAGTTTGGACTCCCCTCACCCAATCAATCTTGTTGCACTGTAGAGCTATTTATTTACAGTTACTCAAATCTTTTCAAGTTATTGTTTAAAGCTAATGTATCACAGACACCTCCAATAGAGCTGTAAACACAACTTCCTACTTTCAACACTTGCCCTAAAACTGATATTAAGTGTTGACCGCAAACTTTGAACGATTGTCACTTTTGAGTCATAGCTCAAAATTAGCTCGTGTAGGGTGTCATTGGACAATTATCATCAAGTGTTTTATGATGGCACCAAAAGTGTCTCAATTATAATAGAGTTTGAATAATCATAAAGAATAGTGAGTGCTGTGTAATATGAACTCCAAGAGCCTAGAACTCTTGCCAACTTAAAGAAACACAATGCGTAAACTTGCCATGCATGTAAAGTGTAATCTTAAAAAATTTACTCAATCAAAAATAAAATTATTGAATTTTCAAGATACTTTTTATCAAGTACATGAAAGGAGAAAAAATAGAGATGCTGAAAGCAAATTAATCACATCAAGCATCCATATGGGGACTGCCTCGAAGGAAGAGTCTTTACTTATGCAAGACCAATTGGAAAAAGCCACTTCCATATACATCAAATGCCTTTAGAGGTTTAATAAACCTGAAAAGTGTATCAAAATATGATTGGAATCTAAGAAAAATCTCTTCTTGAGCTCAAACTTTACAAATAATCAACCTAGTTTTCAAAAACATGTCAAATTGTCGCATAACCACAGGATTTGCTTACATGCAAGGGTAACAGACTCAAACAAACATGCAAAAGTTATGGAGGAGAGTTCAGGTTCATGTAAGTCTTATAACATGAAAAATATGGACATGCAAACTTTTGGAAGAAATCAATGCAAGTTTTTTGTAGTTGAAGATAGTTATTTAAATAATTTTGGTATGCCTTCTATCTTTGATTACTTGATAAAAGTAGAATCTGGCTAAGTCACATTTTTGCTAAGAATTTGGTTCGAAGAGTATTTTTGAAATCCAATATTTTTTCCTAGGGAATATTTTAGAATGATTCTTATATTTTCTTCGTTGTGTGTTGGACATATACTCTAGTATCCTTTACTAATTAAGTATGGTTTTGGAATCCAGTGATTCGTGATTGACAAATCATAAAACTCTAATTATTTATGATTGGCGTATCATATATAGGTACTTAATTATTATTAGAGGATTATAAGAAAATGTGACGATTATTAAATATGATGAGTAATTTTCAATATTTTGAATGAATCAAGGATTTAGATCACTGACTTGAAAAATCTGATTTTCTTCACTCTAGTGAATTTTATTGAGAACATAAGTGTCTCACAAGCATTTTTATAATGTAAATTAGTTTACTTATGGAGAGATTGTTTGCTTTAGTGGATAATATTCTACTTCATATTGTAGTTTATAAGTGCTTGTGTATGGTTTTCAACCTAGATCTTTGATTATTTTGGAGATAGACAAATCTACTGAGATTTAACTTTTGAACTTTGATATCCAGGGCAAGGTGATGATTCACCTAGTATTTCATGTAAACTGAATTTACATAAAGGTCATGTTACTAATTTGCAAAGAATTAAACTTGATTGAAAAGTTTATTGTTTAGTGTACTTATCAAACCTAAGATTATTCTTCAGAGTAGAAATAAACAATTGAAAAATTGTTCTATCTCTGAATGCTTATTTGATATTTGAACTCAAACTAAGGTTAATGATTTTATGACTAAGTATTGAAAGTTAAAGAGTTGGTTTCTGACTTTCTTTTCTATCATGAGGACAATTATTCATGCCCAAAAATCCTCAAAAACACACTAATTTTTAAAGTTTTGGGATCCCAAACAATACCAATAGCTTGAAAAGATTCATTGCACCTTTGAAAAAATGCATGTAAAGTTTACAGCATAAAAAAGATTCAGTCTTCCAAAAAAGTGAAAAAAAACATGTTTTTAAATCATATTTTGGCCTTTTTTTTTTTTTTTTTTTTTTTTTTTTTTTTTTTTTTTCAGCATGTTCAGATGGATCACAACCACATGCATCTACAATCAGTCCCTAAATACTATAATTCAACCTCATGCAAGTATTAAAAGTTTTGATTATGCTCAATATTGTCTCTTACTAATAGATTCTAGCCAAAATCACCAAATTTTGACCAAAATATAGTCTGGAATCAATAGTAATCATATGAATGGCATGCAATCTTAGAACCTGTTCTAATGACTGAAAAATAGCAAGTACTCAAAATCACATACAATACGTTCTATGAATTTCAAGTTAGAATAGTGAATACTAGTTGAAAAATCATAAAAAGTCGAATAATTTGCAGTTACAACTAAGAACAATCAGAATAATGGCTTCGTATACACTCCATGGTGCAACAACATGTGGACCCTTGAACCAGTTCCAGATGGTAGAAAGACTATGAAGTGCAAATGGATCTACAAGTATAAATATGGAGCTAATGGCAAGGTATCACGATACAAGGGAAGGCTGGTAGCTAGGTTCTCACAGAAGTATGACGGTGACTACACTGAAACCTTTTGTCCAGTTGTCAAGCATACCTCCGTATGTTTGTTGATCACATATGCAGCAACATACAACCTGAAGATCCACATTGTGGACGAGAAGACTGCACATTCCTACATGGAGAACTCAAGGAAGACTCTACATGGATCAGCCATTGGGTTTTACGTGTGAATCATTGGCTAATTACGCATGCAGGATGCACAAAAGCATCTACGGACTGAAACAGTCCGCCAAACAATAGTATAAGAAGAAGGATCATACTCTAAGATTCTTAGGCTTCCAACCTTTGATAGCTGATTACATTGTCTATGTAAAGGTCGTGCATGGAGAGATCATCATAATCAGTGTCTATGTAGATTACACGCTCATTCTATCAAGGAGAGATGACCTCATTGCACAAGTGAAGCAAGGTATCTCCAAGCACTTTGAGATATCAGACCTGGGTGAAGCACAATGCTACCTAGGATTGCAAATCGATCGAGACCTTGAGAACGGTAGATTATATTCACACCAATCGAGGTATACTCAAAGAATCATTGATGACTTTTAGATGACTAAATATAAAGGAGTCAACACTCCGATGGTTCCAAGCACAATGCTGACAAAAGCAGATTGTCCAAAGAACGATGAAGAATGCCAAGCCATGCTCAACAAGTCTTATAGAAGGCTGATAGGTTCGTTAATATATTTTGCAGTCAACAAAAGATTGGACATTGCATATGCAATGTTCAGATTAAGTCAGTTCAATATCAATCCAGGACCTATACACTGGAAGATCGCCAAGAGAGTCTTACAATACCTATAGCATACAAAGGATTATGGACTCTGCTATTCGCGTGGAACATGATTCTGAGTCAAGTCCTATAGTGACGTCGTTCTATGGGTGAGTAAGAAGCAAACTATCATCGCACAATCATCCTGTGAAGTAGAATACGTCGCTGCCACCAAGATGGCCAATGAACTGACATGGCTCAAACAGTTCCCAGATGAAATGGGAGAAAGCATTTATGAGCCTTTGATCCTCTACATGGACAACACCTCTACCATACACCTAACAAAGAATCCTATGTTTAATTCAAAGACAAAGCACATTTCGATCAAGTATCACTTGATTAGAGACATGACTAAACAAAAACAAGTTGAGAACTATGTTCATTCCGACCAAGCAAATGGTTGCCTATATATTTACTAAACCCATAACGGATTTTTTGAAAGGTAGAGAGCCAGCCTAGGAATTACAAGACTACCATGCTTTGAGAGGAGTTGTGATTCTTTGCGGTCGTTAATTGGTGGTGACTCCTTTCCGTATAGTGACTGCATGTTGAACTCTTGCGGAGTCCATTCGGTTGTCCTACAGTAGTCTTCGGTGCCTCGGGCAAAGGTCTTGCGGTAGGTTGTGGTTGACTCCTTGTCTTTGCATTCGTATATGAGTCATTGTGGGATTGTTGCAGTAGTCTTCGATGCCTTGGGCGAAGGTCTTGCGGTAGGTTGCGATTGACTCCTTGTCTTTGCATTCGTATATGAGTCCTTGTGGGATTGTTGCGGTGTGGTTGCGATAGGTGTCTATTGACAATTTTACAAGTAAAGCCTATTGGCTTTTTATGTGTATTTTTGCAGGTATATGCTCACAACTAGAAGTGCTTTGTGGGTAGAAACTCCAAGTTTCTTCAGCTCCCTCTCAAAGCGTGGTACTCTTGCGATTCCTAGGTTGGCTCTCTGCCTTTCAAATAATATCTTATCTAAGGGTTTAGTAAATATATCAGCAACCATCTGCTTGGTCAGAATGAACATAGTCTGTAGAACACCAGACAAATCTCGGTTCTACCAACAAAGTGCACAATCTAATTGACAAAGGCTGCGAACTCGAAATTGTCACGAACAACAAACTGTCATGAACAGATAAACTGTCGTGAACAAGAAACGAACTCGACAGATAAATTGTCGCGAACAAAAATGTTTCGAGTTTGGAAATAGAATGTTTGTTGAATATCAACCGTCTTAACGGTTAGATCGACTGTTACATAAGGAAGAAGGCCAAGAGACCTATCTTGTAACAATATAAATACATGTTCACTTATTCATTGTAAAAACACAACAAAGCAACAAGGCAGCAAGAGATGTTTACAGATGAATCAAAATTAAAATTATAGCAATTCGACTGATCAAAGTTTATCAACAAATCATTTTTCTCAGTTGTTCTGATTGTCTAAAATTGTCTGTCACACTCACGCATATATCTCTTAAATCCGCATGCTTTATTCAATCAAAGTAGAAACTGCTCTATTAGTACATAAACCAGAATCATACACAATTGAAGACACTGATATTAGTTTGATTTGTTCAAACTTTCATCGTGTTCTTTGAAGGAGAATTCCTAGTATTTTTCCTACAGTGGTATCAGAACGCATCATCTCACATCCATCAACAGCCGTATCCGAAGTTTATTCGGAAGATTAGAAGATGTCTTCGATCAGCAGCATTCAGACTAAGATCAGTACGATCTTGGATACAGAAGGTCAGAATTATTTAATTTGGAAGTTAAAGACTTCACTCAAACTGAAGGGTGAAGGTCTTTGGCAATGACTAGAACCAACAAAAGAGAAGCCAATTACTCCTGGCAAAGAACTTCGTAAATGGAGGGAGAAAAATGACAAAGCTATAGCAATTATTGCGTCTTCAATGAATGACAACATAATACTAGATCTTTCATCAACTTCGAACGCGAAAGTTGTGGGAAGAATTGCAAACCAAGAATGAGACTCGATCTCGTAATCAAATCATGTTCTTGGAAGACCAATTGACTTACCTACAATGGGACGACAAAGATCTGACCACTTTCATACGAAAGATAAAGGATCTATTTATTTCTTTGTAGAATTCTGGTACCGAAAATGCAATCTCAAAGGAAAAACAACTTAGCTATTTTCTTCGAGCCCTACCCAGGTCATTCCACAAAACTCAAACTTTACTAGCGAAAGATTCGTCTATGACACTTCAGAAGACGATAGATGGAGTCAAAGAGGAAGAGAAGCTCGCGAACACTATGACGATAATGGTGACTCGGAAAAAGCTCTATTTACTCATAAGAATAAATCTTCAAAGAAGTTTAAGTCTGAGAGGGAGTCGTCTAAGAAGAATGAAAATCGTTCAGACGAATCCAAGACAAATGATCGACAATCAGGAAAACAACAGAAAGATTCTAGTGATAGGAAGATCTGCAACAGATGCAAAAGATCAGGTCATATAGAAGACAAGTGTTGGTTATATCCAAAGATTGATTATATTCAATGTCATAAATGGGGTCATGCAGCAGTAGACTGTTATCAAAATCCCAGGAACAAGAAGGAGCAGAAGTGAACCTTCAGATTCAAATTTTGTTGAAGACAAAGTAGAATGCTCCAGAGCAGTAGAAGAGAGGACGACAAGAAACTCAGCAGCATATGTTTGTGCTGATCTATGTTGTTCATCAAATTAAAAAATTTGAGAAGTAGTACTTGATTCGGGAGCCACCTCACATTTTGTTTCCTTGAAACAAATTTTGTATGAGTATAAGAAGACGAATTATTCAAGATTCATTATACTTGGAGACGGTTCTAAGCATGTAGTTGATGGAACTAGTGTACTGTGGTTAGAATGAATCAGGGTGACAAGAAATTGGCGGAAGTTCTCTATATTCCTACTCTTGATAAACCTCTTCTATCCGTAGCAAAGATAGTCGACACAGGAATGTCAGTAACCTTCACAAGGGACTCTTGTAAATTGTTCGATGAAGATTCTGATAACCTAGTTGCTAAAGGTAACAGAAAAGGTAATTTGTATCACTTGAGCATTTGAACTCGAGTTGAACAAGCAAATCAAACTCAAGAATCGATAGATATTATGTGACACAAGAGGTTATGTCACATGAACATGGAAGCCTTGTACCAAGTTAATAAGAGTCAGAGAATTGAAGGAGTCGAAATCAAGAGTCTATTCGAACTACCTGCGAATCCAGTCTTAAAGACAAAATGACTCGAACACCTTTCACTAAATATGTTTATAAAGCAACCAAGGTACTGGAAATTGTACATTCGGATATTTGTGGACCATTCGGAGTATTGCCTTTAGGTGATGCAAAATACTTCATAACGTTTATTGATCACTTCAGCAAGTTTGCTGTAATATACTTTATTCGTACAAAATTAGAAGCTTTCGAGAAGTTCATTAAGTATACCAATTGGGCTGAGAAGCAGACATGCAACAAGTTGAAGCAAATTCACACAGATAATGGAGGTGAGTACATTTCCAACGAATTCAAAACTTCTATACTAATCAAGGTATTATGCATACGAAGACTGCATCATACATACCTCAACACAATGGAATTGCTGAACGAAGAAATCGTATACTAATGGAAGCTGCCAGGTGTATGATGGCTCATGCAAAAGCACCAAAGCAGTTGTGGGTGGAAGCAGTGGCTACGTCGGAGTATCTTCATAATCGAATTCTGAAATCTCGAATACCTTATCAAACTCCTCATGAAATATGGTGGAAGTTGAAGTCAAATCTGGCTCATATTCGGACATTCAGATATGTAGTTTATATGCACATACCAGACAAATTGAGAAAGAAACTCGATGAAAAGACAGAACAAGGTTTTCTGGTAGGATTCAGGATGCATATATCCCTTAAATTTGCATGTTTTATTCAATCAAAGTAGAAACTGCTCTATTAGTACATAGACCAGAATCATACATGATTGAAGACACTGATATTAGTTTGATTTATTCAAACTTTCATCGTGTTCTTTGAAGGAGAATTTCTAGTATTTTTCCTACATAGTTCTTAGCTTTTCTTTCTTAGCTTTTCTTTCTCAACCATGTCTCTCATCAAGTGATACTTGATCAAAATGTGCTTCATCTTTGAATGAAACACATGATCCATTATTAGGTGTGTGGCAGAGGTGTTGTCCATGTAGAGGATCAACGGCTCATAAATGCTTTCTACCAGTCTGTCTAGGAGCTGTTTAAGCCATGTCAGTTCGTTGGCCATCTTGTTGACAACGATGTATTCTGCTTCAGAGGATGATTATGCGGTTATCGTCTGTTCTTACTGACCCATAGAACAGCGACATCTGCTGCTATGGTATAGCCCCCTGAAACACTCTTACAATCATCCTTTCATGATGCCCAGTGGGCGCCACTATAGGACTTGACTTGAAATTCTCTTCCATGTGAATAGCAGAATCTGTAATTGTTGTACGACTCTTTTGTGATCTTCCAGTGTATAGGTCCTGGATTGATATTGAATTGACTTAATTTGAACACTACATATGTAATGTCAAATCTTGTGTTGTTTTCCAAATACATTAGGGAAAATATGGGCTCAAAATGGGCCCTTTAAGAAATTTCACTTTAGAGAGAGGTTACATAGAGAGAGAATGAGAACCGATAACTTCTGGTCGTCGTTTTTCGAGTTTCTAGCCTTGCCCAACGTGTAACTGGTATGGTTAACTTCAGACAATAGCTAGTTAAGCATGAGATGTAATAGCTTCTCTTCATGCTCGTTCCAAAATTTGGGACTAGAGCTTTAAGATTGAAAATCTTGGTGTGCTCAATGCAAAAACTGAAGCGGGAGTAGCAAAACTTTTGAAATCACTACATGCTTATGGTGAAGTATGAGGCGAGACAATTTTTCAATGCGACTGTTGGCGATTTCTGACGAATCCCCAAGATACTCAGACAGAGCAACTCAAGAGCGCCTCTCACCTTAGACCGAGGAGGTCTCTGAGGAGATGAGACGAACAAAGACTGAGAACCAATTATGAGGGCCGAGAAATGCCAGTTAGGAATGACAAGCAAGAACTGTGTAAGCCTCATGGTGAATCCCGGAAGATGGAATGACCATGTAGAAACTAGTATTTTTAGGCAAATGTAATAAATGCAAGTAGACCCCTCTTAAAGAAAGCAGAGTGAGCCACCTTTTGATGGTGACTCTAGTGTTTGTAATTTGTAAAATGTGGAAATTTCACTAGGATGCCACCCAAGAAGCTCTCTTGCTTATTTAAGAGACTCCCTCTTTGTGAAGAGGAGCTTTTTGTGTATTGTATCAATTCCATGCTGAAATGAGAAGAGCCTCCACGAGTTAGATGCATCCATTGAGCTCCTTGATCATGATGGTTTTCTTGAGTGACGTCCCTATGATCATGCCCTTCCATTCATATTGTGTGTGGTTGTGGATTTAGAGTGGATTCGTTTTCTTGCATTTCTAGTTGTGGATTAGATTTCATTTCTTGTTTGTGGATTAATGTAGGAATCCGCATTCAAGTACACTAAATAGGCTAGAAATGTGGCACAAATCTTGCATATTCTCCAACATTCTAGTTCTTGATGTTCTTGGGATGTCCAAGAATCAAAAGACTGGTTGGAATCTTGATTCTTGGACTTCCAAAATGTTGTAGATTAGTTCTTGTTTCTTGTTTTTTAATTTATGCAAGTAGAGTAGTGCTTAGGATCTGATTTCAGTTCATTTTGCTACAAAATAGAAGTAGATTCCATTGTTGTTCAACTGAGCAGTAATGTAGATCATTTGATGAACGCATTTGCTTGCATTTTGGTTGATTATGCATGTGCATTCAGTTCAAGAGAGACCCATCCGGATGTCCTCTAATAGGCAGGACATTAATACTACAAAGATAATCTGTTTCTTTTGCATGATTTTTGGGCTTTAAACAAGAAAGAATAACTGTAAGCAAGAGCCCACCGTGTTTGCTGATAGGCAGAAGAAGAAGCAAGCAAAAGAACACTAGTATCAGATTCTACAGTGAAGAATCTGTCAACATTTGGCACCGTTGCCACTTGACCTCAGACATGTAATATTCAACCAAGTTCTCAACACTTGATGCCACACTATTCTTGCTCAAATCCCTGCAAATACAGTCCCAATCTTTCAAACATCTAAGTTTTTACACCCACTATAATAGTTTGTATTCTACACCATTCTTGAATTTCAATCAAGAGCATAAACCTGTCACAGAGCTTCACTGTCAACAGTCTTCAACAGACAGCATTCTTTGTTTTGAGTTTCAACTCCTGCAACGGTTCACACATACACCCCACAACCCTCCATGCTAACGAACACCCTGCCTTCTTCACAAGCCTCCTTCATTCATCTCTCACACATGCCTCCTTGACTCATTCTTGATAGACTCTCCTTCCTCACCTTCATGCTCCAGACCTATCAGAGCCCCTTGCTCCCATCTGGATCGACGCACTGACTCTCATCTCAACCTGAACCTTGTGTCAAATCTCGATCGGAGCCCATTGCTCAAATCTCAGCCGGAGCCCATAGCTCACAACCGGAGCCCATCACTCAATTCTCAACCGGATTTTTGATCAAATCTCGACCGACAGATTTTCGATCAAATCTCGACCGACAGGTTTTCGATCAAATCTCGACCGACGAGTTTTCGATCAAATCTTGACCGAAGAAAGCGATCAAATCTCAACCGAAGGTTCTGAGTCCAATCTCGACCGAAGGGGTTTCTCACCATCTCAACCAAACCAAATCCACGCCAGAGCACATAACTTTCAAACAAGACCTTTGATTGCCATTTCGACCGAACCACCATCTTCCCAACATCTTTGAGGCTGAAAAAAAAAAAAAAGATGAACACAAAAAAAAATTCAAAAAATAAAGCCCTTACCATTAGAAAGCCCTTTTCATACCGAGTCTCTCCTTCACTTCCTAAAAAACCCTAAAAATTCAAAAAAATCTAAAAAACACCAAAAATCCTAAAAAATCCAAAAACACCAGAAACATAGTGACCCAATACAAAAAATGACACAACAGTACCCAGTGGACCAACATACAATTTCTGAAATCCCAGAAGATTATCCATATGAGATCAAGTCCCCTGTAGCTGAACAAATCAGACGTCATAGGTTCTACCGAATGCAGGCCCACAAACCCATTCGAGGGACAAGAACCTGATAGAGTTGAGTCCTCACGTGCACGACCCCATTTTTATGGTGTTGAACCTTCATAGGCCAGAACCAACCTTAATGGTGAATCTGCTACCCACGGTATCAAGCGTTTCAAACGCCTCAAAAGTCAAGTACAAGAACAACCCTTCGAAAAGATGCTCATCATCTGGTTCTTAGTCGGCCTTCGAAGATGGATTAGATGCAACCTTAAATCTAATGATGAATATATGAGTCTAAAGCTAGCTATGTCTGATGCCATCAAGGAGAAAGATGAAGGATCAGATGTTGATGAATCCAGAGAAAGGAGAACGCCACGTGCTCCTGTCCATGAGTTGAAGCCGATCAAGGATGCCCAAGATGGAAATCCCAGTTGGAGTTGCTTAATAAACAACACCAACTATAGATGAGAAAACTCACCAATGAGTTTCAAACTACCCTGAAGTCTATCCAAAGCAGTATGCCTGGTCAGCCAAACCCTGCACAGGTACCTTATAGACGAAAACCAATATGGTGCGCACACTGTCGGGCTATGCATCATGCTGATGCTTGTCCTTCATATCAGCCTATCCAAGCACATACAATCCAACAATATGAAGAACAACCATCACAATCTGGACATTCCTTGACTTATTATGAATATCCACCAGAAAGTCCAGAACCATTAGCCATCCAAGATGGCTATGCCATTATACAAGGGCCATTGAACAACATATGTTTCATCTGTGGTGAAACTGGCCACTTCATGATTGATTGTCCAGTCAAGACCAAGTACCATGCCGAGTGTCCCGACTGTGTCAGAAAACACAGTTTCAAAGACTGTCCGAAACAACCAACTAAGATCCTACCTGTCCGACACGTTAGTTATGACTCCCGATAGGATCCTCACAACAACACAACATGAGCACCATAGCACCCAACCGCTCAACCTGCTACTCACTCGAGAAGTTTCTTGCAAACTTCTACATTACCAAGCATTACACCAACTCCATAATGCAAAAGGACACTAATATGAAATGAGTCATTGTCGAAAGAAAGTGAAACCAATAGTCCGTCAACTACTACAATGTCCAACCAAGAGCAATCTCCACAAGGAATTGACAATTTTTCTCCCCTTCCACAATCTCAAATCTATTTGTCTTTCCACATTCTGATAAGATTTCCAATGTGCCAATACACAATAAATCTAGGATTTGAAAATCCAGATATAGATTCGGTTCTGAATCTCTTGTTCAGAGAGGTCATCGGACACAGTACCTCAACCATACATGCCTCTCCAGCTATATCTTACAATATATGCTATCAATGATGGTAGATTTTAGTGTCACCAACCCTGCCTTGTTTTGACAAGGGCATGTCAGAGTAAGTCACATTACTCTACAAAACAAATGACATATTGCAACTATCAAGGTAAATTAACAATGTTCATGAATGCAAGTTTTGTTCAACAAGTGCTATACAGTTCTCACTTTCTATATAGTTTGTTTATTTCCTTGTTGCTCTTCATTCCTAGTGTGTGATTGATTTTTGCATGAGAAATACCTACTGCATGAGAGTACTCCGTAGAGCATCTCACGAATACATTTTCATTCATATACCCACCTTCAGATCACCTTGCACAGAGTTTACGATCTTTGAGCATATTGAAACTTTGAGAAATCTTTGTCACGTTAGAGTTGATTCCTGAATCTCATTGTCATATTCATTTTTGAATCACCTACAACAAGATTGAAACAAATTTAGTTAAAATTTGTTCAATCTTTAGTCCAGTCGCATGTTCAACATGTTTCAGCTATGTGTTCCACACGCCGATCCAATCATGAGCATGAACAGTTACCAGCAACAACAGCCCCACCAACAGATTTTTTTTTTTTTTGGGGGGGGGAGAGAGTGGACCTGCTTGGATCCACTGGAGCAGTTACGCTGCCAACAACAATATCAACAAGATTGACAGCCAAGGTCACAAGTCAAATATGAAAAAGACAAGGCTAAAGAAGACAGATGGGTTATCCAAGAGACTCAATCAGAATAAGTACCCCAGTCACGATGAAGATCCTTCATAAAGGGAAGCACAAGCATTGGAAAATCAATCTCCTTCTTCAACCGGCCTCTTGCCATACTTCTACGCCCATTCTCATGCCTATCGTTCACACCATCTACTGATGTCACCACCTCCACCCTACCTTCCATCTATTTGTTTATCATCATTTCACTGTTCTTCTGAGAAATCTCCAATTTTTTATAGTCTTACCGAAGCAGCTGATAGATCATTGCAAATGTCTTGCGGAGACCAACTACCACCTACATTGGTTGTTCAGCCGGAAAAGATCCACAAAAGCAGGCGAAGCAGTTAGAAGAAATAAAGAGGAAGATCCAAGAAGCTGAGGAGGAAAGGACAAGACTTAAGCAATAGTTGAGTCAGATCAATCTAGATCAAAAGAGACTCTCTGGATCGATGATAGTTGATTCCCCTCCTATGAAACCCAAAGAGATCCAAAAGTAACAGATCAAAAGAAAGAGCTGCAGAAAATGAAAGATGAAGACAACCGTGAACCTGCAAATAAGTGAGCTCCTCACCTAGCAAGTGGTAGTCAAAGCTCAACATTGCAAGGGTCCAAGGCTGCAACTGTAGAACTATCAGTTCCTTCACCCTTCCACCAGGCCTTCATCATGTTTCCTTGTCGTCACCAACCATTCCTCAAATCTATTCCTACCACCCATTTTTTGCTGATGAGCCCATCCTCTTGAGACTGATAATCAAAGTTTGTGCAACCTGCAGATTGAAGGTTTTCTTTAAGACTGAGACTTCGACTGAGCAAAGAACTACGGAAACGCCTAGAAGCAAAATAGAGGATACAGACCTCCTAGAAGTTAGTGCCTGCCAAGAAACCAAAGATGAAACCTTCAATGACATATACAAGTGATAAAAAAAAATACATGTGGGAAGCACTCAGGCATGAAAGTTGTGAAGTTGCTGAGAGCTCTCCAATATTGAGAATGTCAACCACCTATAACAATACAACATTCTAGCTACATTGCGGCAGATTGTAGAAGGCAGTATGATATAGACTAGCAATAATAAGCACTTGGTTTTATGCAAGCGAACGAGGATCTATGCTTTTCCAAGTGACGATCGAAGACGCCAATGCGGAAGCGGAGCGACATCGTCCAATATGAGTTGCAGTGGATCCTGCAACACATTAGGAGTGGGATGATGTTGGCCGATTCTGACGAATCCCCAAGATACTCGGACAGACCAACTCAAGAGCACCTCTCACCTTAGAACAAGGAGGTCTCTGAGGAGATGAGACGAACAAAGACTGAGAACTGAGTATGAGGGCCGAGAAATGCTAGTTAGGAATGACAAGCAAGAACTGTGTAAGCCTCATGGTGAATCCCGGAAGATGGAACGACCATGTAGGAACTAGTATTTCTAGGAAAATGTGAAGAGGAGCTTTTTGTGTATTGTATCAACTCCATGCTGAAATGAGAAGAGCCTCCACGAGTTAGATGCATCCATTGAGCTCTTTGATCATGATGGTTTTCTTGAGTGATGCCCCTATGATCATGCCCTTCTATTCATATTGTGTGTGGTTGTGGATTTAGAGTGGATTAGTTTTCTTGCTTTTCTAGTTGTGGATTAGATTTCATTTCTTGTTTGTGGATTAATGTAAGAATCAACATTCAAGTAAACTAAATAGGCTAGAAATATGGCATAAATCTTGCATATCCTCCAACATTCTAGTTCTTGATGTTCTTGGGATGTCCAAGAATCAAAAGACTGGTTGGTTTCTTGACTCTTTTCCAAAATACTCTAGATTAGTTCTTGTTTCTTGTTTTTCAATTTATGCAAATCACATTAGTTCTTAGGATCTGATTTCAGTTCATTTTGCTACAAAGTAGAAGTAGATTCCATCGTTGTTCAACTGAACAGTAATGTAGATCATTTGTTGAATGCATTGGCTGCATTTTGGTTGATTATGCATGTGCATTCAGTTCAAGAGAGACCCATTCGGATGTCCTCTGTCAGGCAGAATATTAATACTACAAAGATAATCTGTCCCTTCTGCTTGATTTTTGGGCTTTAAACAAGAAAGAATAAATGTAAACAAGAGCCCACCATCTCTGCTGATAGTCATAAGAAGAAGCAAGCAAAAGAACACTAGTATCAGATTCTACAGTGAAGAATCTGTCAACAGCGACATAAACATTACAAAAGTAAGGTGTGCTAGATCTATTCATGTTGATTTACTATAGTTTGAAGCATTTACAGATTGTAGCTTTTAACAATGGCAATGTTCCATTTGCATGTTGCTCTTCCTATGGAATGCACTCCAATTATTAAAAAAAGTTCGAAAGTTGTAGAGAATGTTGTTGTAGTAGTTAGAGAATTGAGAATGAATAATCATATGAATATAGATTTTTGGGTGGATGGATCAATTTATCCTAATGATCTAGCTACCAATTTGTGTCTAGATTCTAAGTCCGTAACTCATCTTCTCAGATTTGTATGTGAAGGATATAGCAAATTACTTCGATATTGTCAAAGGTTGCGTGATATTGGAATGCATACCATATCTTGTCTTAATCAACAATTACAGTTTGTTAATCAACAATTGCAACATGCAAATCAACAACTACTTCATTATGTGCAACACACTAGTGCTGAAAACAATGCACTCAAGAATGTTGTGTCAGAGTTGAATGCTATAGTCACTACTCTTCGGGGATCAAACCAAGAAATGTTAGAATCCATGGAAAATTTGTGATCCGAGAGTTTAAAATCTGTTGTTGATATAAAAGATATCAAAAAGGCAATGATGAAGAGAAAAAGAAAGAGAGTACCAATGAAAAATATTGATGACTTATCTACACATAGCGGTAATAAGAAAAAAAGAATTCGAACATTCAAGTATGTTTTCATATAAACTGTTTATTTGATTTGTATATGTCAATTAAGTTTGATTTGCACTTGATAACATGTATTATTTATTTACTAAACACAATTTGAGTTTCATATGTTTGTTGTAGATCATGTTTGGTGACAAAGAACTATTTAACATATCATTCATGCATTGGATCATCTTTAAGTCATGTTTAAAATGAAAAATGAAATTGTAGAGACTGTTTTGATTAAGGTTCAATCATACTTGGATGCAAATGTGATACAAGGTGCATGTGATGTTTCTGGAATTAGCATTATTCTACTTTTTTTAGAATAGTTAAAGAAGCTTTTTCCCCAAGTGATGGTGAAGAAAACTTATCTTTCGCGTCCATATCGGGTAAGATTAACAAGAAATTATTATAAACAGAATGTTCAAAGTAGTTGGCCAACCACTTCATATAACTAAATTATACAAATCAAAATATGGTGAGCTCAATTACAACGATTCAATAATATTTTTCTTGATGTTGAAAATGTTCTAAAATACATTATTATATACTAGACGAACATCAAGTAAATGGAGGAGCTAAAGCAAGAAAATTCTTTTCCAATCACACATGCAAAGAATCAAGTGTTAGATACAAAATTTGGAGAGAAATTGTTCAAGCCACACGAACACTGAAAGAAGTAATCGAGTGGAAAAGGGACAAGTGTGGACCAACTTAGACAAACTCATAGGTGTTATCAGGAAAGAAAATCTCTATCATCAGAAGATATGAGGACTTTGCAAAATCATTGCACCACATTTGTAAAATCTGTACATGATTGTTAGGGAAAAGACAACGTTACTCATTACACGGTGTTAATCTATATCATTATCTGGTACTTATCTCATTCAGGCTTATATTTTTTTCTACTGATGTAACTAATCAAAACTATTGTTTGCAGCACATCCTTCTTCATCATGCAACTTATTTTGCAAAGGAATATGGGAGCTTAAGTATCTAGTCATCACAAGGCATGGAAAAATCTCATTGGCAAGCAAGGGGAGCATTTCATAGAGCTAGAAATCATGGAGGACACAATTCAAGCAATAAATATTTAGTTCAACTTTTTCTGTGGTTTTATAGAAGAGCACAATTTAGATATCACGCGAAAAACTTGTCAAATGTTACGATTTCTCGAAAGGCATTCAAATTCATAACAAAAGAGAGATCTTTGTAATATATCAAAAATCTATTACAAAAAATTGTTTAATTATCATCATCATCATCATCAAGATTCAGACGAATGGTATTGTCATGAAAGAATAATCTCCTTTCATATGGATCCAAAAATTCTAAATTTTTCCTTTTGCTCATATCAATGTAACCCGAATAAAGGGCCATTGCAGATGATCTTTTTGTAGTCTCATTGGGAGTATAATCCACTATTTTACTTGCCTAATCCCTTTTCACAAAGATTATTTTATATGTTCCTCTTGCGTACTTATGGCCTCCTAAACACACTGATAATGATTTGATGGCCATAATGATAGTGGTTGCATATGGATGAAAAGATGAATGATATATACAAATCTCATTATTTTAAAAGTTTTTCAAATAATGAGATAGAGACACATCCTCTCTTGGCTGATACACCTCAGACGTCTCCATGTTTCATACCAAAGGCATCTAGCTCAATAGCATCCTGTAAATGAGTAAAGAAAATAAATTTAGAATGATACATAACATTGCAAAATCATACTTTAACATAATGTTTGAAATAAGAAAACTGAACAATATAAATACCAATATAATATCTACGTGCCAGATCATAATCATCGTATTCAATGACATTTGCTTTGCTAATGTCATGTCCTCCAATGGCCTCTACATTTTCGAAGGGGATATATCGAGTCCTTGGGGGATATGTTTTTTGGAATTCCAAAAATTTCTCCTTTGTAGACAAAGTTTTTCCATAGGCTTTAGATTTTTCAATCATGGCCTCCAAGGCCTCATTTCCAGATTTTCAATTGCCATCTTTATCATAATCTATCTCATTTTCAATATAGCTTTATACCATTCTTTAGAGTTCAATGCATCTTCAACATTAGATGGTTCTTCAAAACTAGATAAAGCATAAGAAGTGGATGAGATACCCTCAACTTTTTGTCCTTTGCCTTGATATGTGAGCCTTGATGGCTCCACTTTTGCCCTCCTTATGAATGGAATTCTATGCTATTTGGCACGTGTGACAAGCCACATCATGACCATCTAACTATTTACAAGTCATATGACCAAAACTAGTCAAGCTAGAATTGTGAATTTTTAACACGGTATGGCGAATCAGATATCGGATTAGTGCACCCATCCCAAAAAAAAAAATTTCAACTTGGGCTATGCGCGTTGATTTGCTATTGGAATGTATTATAAACCATCAAAGCTTGTTTCGGGAGATTCCTCATATATCCAAAGCTAAACAAAATCTACTGAAGCAAGCTTTGATGGTTCATATTGCGTTGCAGTATATTTTCAGTGCATCTTAGATATTGGATCAACGTGCCTGGGAGAAAAAAGTGATTTGTCACTTGGACTTCGCACGTTGAATCGCTATTGTAGATTTTTTTTTTTTTTGAAAATTGTTAAAATTATTGGACGACATTATGCATGATCAAAGCTTGATTCAATAGACTCTTCATACTGTCCAAAGCTAAGAAGAATCTATCGAGTCAAGCTCTGATCATTCATATTACCGTCCAATATCGTTTCAGCGCACGAGAATAGTCTCTCTGGTTTACACATGCAGTATATGCGCATCAATTCGCTATTGGATGAAATAATGGCCATTGAAATTTTTCGAAATTATAATGATTGGATGTCAAAAAAGATTAGATATTTATAGCATAACCTTGTCAATTTCAGAAATTAATTGTAGATGTGACCATACTTTTGTAGAATTTATTGTAGATGTGACCATACTTTTGTAGAAATAAATTATGGTCATCATTAGCCATGACTAATCATTTTGATGACCGATGGATATTTAATTGGATTTGATTGACAAGCCTTTGAATATCTTGAAGTAATCATCACGGTAATCCGAGCCTTGGAATTCTAAACCACCACGTATGCAATCATTTCGGATTCGCAATATATATACAGATGGACGATGGTTAAAATTTTTTGCTTTAAGTTTTTATCGTTCTCTATTTTCATGTGGTATCGATTCAGCACGTCCGAAGCAACCTACCTACATTTCGTTTTTACTCGTGCATGCCCATCCGCTCTTAGGTTTTGGTTTGTTTTAAGTTCAAGTATCGGTTCGACACGCTCAACCTGACTTCTAATCCTGAGTTCTCCTTGTTCGTGCGCTGATCCGATATTGCCTAGTAATGGCACAGACTAAGCAAACAACACAAATCCACCCTGGTGGAATTCCAATCACAATAGGGGGTCAGAGAAATTCACCACCACTGTCTCGTCCACCACCACTACCTCCTAGGCCAAGGGGCAGACAAAGAGACCCTCCTTGGCTGAAGGATATTCGGAAGCTATAGAAGACCAATAATCTTTTGATTCCAAAAGCTCACATACAAAGATCCATCAGACAGGTTACAAGAAGTCTATCTGCAAATGTGAGATGGATTGTAACAACAATTGAGGCAGTGAAATTTGTTCAGATAGTGTTGTTGCAGCTATCTATGCCAAGAGGGTGACCATCATGCCCAAGGATTTCAACATTGTGTTCAGGCTATGGACACATATGACAAATTTGTAGGGTACTTTAGACCAGCTCCTTCCTCTCCTCCAAGACAAGATGTAGAGAAAAAAAAATGAAAGCAATCTGAACCATCCCGACTTGTTTTTCAAATACAGAACGGGAGTGTTTCAAAGAAGAGGAGGTCTCATGGCCCTCCTAATAAAGTGAGGGATTTTTCAAAGCCTTCTCCTCTGCATGAGATTCTAACTACTTGACAGACTTCTTTTAAGTCTCCTTCTTCTTCTCCTAGAACTCAATCTCCATCCTCTCCTCCTAAATCTTTCTCCCTTAATAAATTTGCTCCTCCTTCAAAATCTCAGTCTCCTCCTATCCTCACTAATATTAATTCCCCACCTCCTGTTCCAAGAAATGATTTAGATGATTTTATAAATGTAAAGGTCGAATCAATTTTGAATGACAACTTTTTTAGTGGTTTATCTGTACTACTTCCTTCACCCCCTGCACTTGCCTTTGTAAATACTCCTCAATATGTATAGTATGACCAATTGTTAAACACATATCTTAAAGCTTTAGGTCCTCTATACAGTTTTAAGATGCCAAAGACCAATGCTGGTCTTCTCCTTTCTAAATTAGATACAGGTGAATTAGAAAGTAGGGATAAAATACTAGGGGACAATGTGGGAGAGGGGGGCAATTTAGTACTGGATGGAGTTTTTCCAGACCCCACTGTTTATAGATGTAGCAATGTTTCCGCTTCAATTCATCGCTGCTTTTGATTTTACTGATTTCAAAAGTAGTGTATTTCTATCAGATTTTATTAAGTTGAATTTTTTATATGAATTTTGATTTCCCATTCATTCTCATAAATTTATTGTTTTCTGATTGCAGTGATCATTGGAGCTTATATGTGTTGTCCTTATATGTCAATGATGAGGGTGTGTGTAATCTAGTTTGTTTAAAGATGAACTCTATTACACACACACACAAAATTGCCAGGAGCCATATCCAGAAAATATTGGAACTCTTTCCAGTAGCACATGCAATAGAATATACGAAGCTGAAAATGGTTGATGCAGAGGTAAAAAAATTTCAATATCGGTTCAACGCGCCCTTGTAGTTATTGCTTGGTTTCCTTTCATATCGTGCACGCTGATCCAATATTCAAACAATATTCTTTGGATATCGATTCATTTCCATTGTAGATTTTATTATATAACCTCCTATGTGTTGACTTGATATTACATAGTGTTAAGATTTTGTTACTAACTTTTGTTTATATTGGATACTACAATCCTCCCAGCAGGTTGATTATGTTAGCTGTGGTTGGTATACGTTATGCAATGCCAAATTCTTTTTCAATTGACTTGCACTACAAGATGGTCTTCCCAATCTGGAAGAGATAATCTATGATTAATAACATTTAATTGTGTTTTTGTGTTTTTTTTTTCATAATCACATTCCTAATAAGTAATCTTTGATTAATAACATTTAACTATGTTTTTGTTTTTGTTCAGTTTAAATGCCCGAAGGTCTCCCCAATGGAGATAATGCACTTCAGACCGGAGACCATAAAGCTTGTGATCGAAAATTCATATCCAGTTGCAATGGTAGAGTGTTCTCCACCCAAGCTACTTCCATATGGAGAAATGGATGTAGAGATCATAAAAAGTTGATATTGATAAAAAGTTGGTTTCCCTTGATGTGGATGAGACACATGTACATAAAATTTTTATAGAAATATATTTACAGTTTTCTATGGTTGTTCTTACATGTTTGTTTTCTTGTTATTAATTCAGGTCATTATTCATTCATCTTCAATTTCTATGGTTTTTCTACATGTTTGTTTTTCATAACCTTGGCCTGCCTGGTCTTTACCATGGTTTTTTCTAGATATTTTTAGAAAGATGATCTGATCGAACCTTTGCCACAACCAATCCAAACATGCGACATAAGTTCACTTAGATTTGTTGTGGCAAAGCTTTGTTAAGATCATCTTCTGAACATATCCAAATATGCCAAGACAAGGACAATACAGAGGAAAGCAATGAAGACAAAAAATACAGCCGATATATCCGAGACTTCAACAGGGGCAAGCGTTGATTCGATATTTGACAATGAATCTTGTTATCAAAAACTCATGTTATCCAGTTGCAATTACATTGTGTTCTGCACCATGGAAATGGAGATCATAGAAATGAAAGAGACTCATAAAAAAAGTGGTTCATATATTTTCAAAAATGATGTATAAAATAAATTGTATTACATAGTAAAAAATTTCAATGTTCATAATCTATGGATCTTCAATTTCGATGGATGTTCCAATGTCTTTGTATTTTATATGCTCTTCTTTCCTTACTCTTACCTGCACAAGGAAATTGTTTTAGTTGATATATTTTTTGAAACTGATTCACTTAGAATAAGAAAAGAAAAAATATTTTCATATGGCATAACGTACCTTTACACCATTTATTCAAAATTGATAGTACTGAGGCAGATCGAATTGCAACATGTCTAGTTTTGATCGAATGTGATTGAGACACCAATCTTCCTCGACCTCAACCATTGCAAGAATGTTGTCATTTCTTTTCACTGTTATTTGAAGTTGCTCTTGAGGGTTTATACTAAAATCTTGATCAAGTGGCTTCCAAACATTTTTGCATTTAATTCATCTTCTATACTACAATAGCAAAGTGAGCATTTATTTTTCGATGAAGATGTTTTGTTCATGTCTACATTGTAGCAGGACTTGCTTTCTGTGGCAAGAATAGCTGATGCAGAGATGCGTGTGACATTTTCTAACGAAGCATGCAACGTTGTTGATGCTAGTACATGCTAGTCAAATAATTTTATTTTATTTAAGTAAATGATTAGTTTCTCTATGAGAAAACAGACTTAGAAATTGAAAAGTAATCTATTACAATAAGCACATCTTGTTTTAGAAAAATCGTTGATTCCTTCTTTGTACTTTGCAATTTTTTTGAATTTCCTCCATATTTTTGTATGAAATTTTCAAGAGGTATTTCTTGCTCATTGAAATTGTTCAGTGGATGCATTATTGTGTTTCTTGCTTGGTTTGATACTTGATGATATTCGTTTGTTCTTAAGTACTTTCTCACAAAATAAATGATGTTGTTTGATACTTGTGAGTCTTGATAGAGTTGCTTAAATTTGTTAACAATCAACATTTGTGGCAAGTAGTGAAATTGGTTTTAGAGAGATTTTGTTTCATCGTTTCCGTCCGTCTATATCGGTTTCGGTTTTTGTTGTTTGACGAGATATGTGGTTATATAATGATTGTTGGCTCTTTCCAAGAATATACTTCAACTTTGGCAACAATATTTGTTTGTATAATGATAATTTTCATTGTCTCAATTGGATTGATGCATGTCACAATTTCTTGAATTCTTGTTTGTGATTCAGTGTCACAATGATATACTACTAACTTGTAATTCATGCATTTTGAAAACCAAAACAAACATAAGCTATCACGTTGTATTGAGAATTGATTGTCGTTGCTGGTAAGAAGTTTTATGTATGTATCAAATGATGTGATTTTCTCATATTGGATTTTAAAAATTGGATCGCTTTTGTAGTGTTCTTTCCAAATCATAGCATCATGGTCATTATCTCTTAGACTTACCAAAAAGCATTGAAACTTGTTCAGTGTAATGTGATGATTCAAAAAAAATGAAAAGACATTGAAATTGTCATGGTTGACTTGATAAACAAGCTAAAATTCTGGATCTATATATTCTCTTGGTCCATAGCCTTCTGTGCTAACTTTGTTGGTCATTGTATTTGTAAATGATAAAATACTATGCTTCTCAAGCTAAGAAGAAGTAACAATATGTTAACAATCGAATCGACTATAATGATAACCTTGTCTAATTTCGTATTTGCTTTGATCTACTAAAATATATTGATATCGTCTCTTCTATTTTGTTATTAATTTCAATCTATCAAAACCAATGATTATACCGCTAGCATTCGTGCAAATTTTTTCTTTCATGTTCGCATGCATAAGTTTTGAACGTAGTCCTTTTCTATCTCCTAAGTACCTATTAATGGCGTTTCTAGTTCCAAAATTGAATCAATCCATATATCCTTTTCAATTGAAGACCCATCTAAATTGACAATCTTTGCTCATAAATTCCCAACTTTTGTAGCGGTTGTTTCTTTTGGACAAAGGCAACAATATGTTGCGCTTTCTTTGCTTACAAAGTTTAAACTTTTGCATATCGCTTTGATTCACCACTAATGTTTTTTCAACCTAAAAGTTCAATCTAGAATTCAATTGTGAATTTATTTATTTTTTGTGTGTGTCATAGACAACGATATTAACGACAAAAAAAAAAAGAAGAATTTTAAAAGTACCTCATTGCCATTGCCTTTGTCCTAGCATGTGTTTCGAAGACTTTCTCCAATTTTTTAGTGATCGGTCATTTTGGAACATTGCAAATGATTATCTGGTCTAACATGCACAATTGTGGTGGATTTGGCTTTTTCCAAATGCTCAAATTTTTGAAGCAATAAATTGTTTTTTCTCTCTCACAAAATGTGTCAACAATCTACCAAAAGGTTATCTAAAAAAACAAAAACACACAGTTCTTTGTTATGAAGTATATGTGAAAAATATCAAGTAGTTGTTGGAGGGTTTGCGGATCTCAAGGCAACCCTAACTCTAGTTAATAAGTGAGAGGGATTTGGCACCCTGTGTGTGTAAGTCCAACCCGATGATCACACAGTTATTTGATTGATTAGTTAAAAGTTAATAAAAGGACTTTAGGCCTTTTTGCGGGACTTTTAATGTCGCAGGGCCCAAATGTCAAGTTAGTGAATAAATTTGGATTTTCCTCCAATTTTGATGGTTCCCACACTTTTTTAAATTTGAATAAAAAGAGAGACAAGACTGGACCAATAGGATTCACAGGCCAGGATCCTCCTCTCTACTATAAGAAGAGACTAACTCGAGTTTCTCCTGATGTTCATTTCCTCATTTCAATAAAGCAGATTGGTTCTCTTCAGAAATGGATTGATGAATGTCGTTGCTCTCTATCACTTTTCCTCCATCTCTCATGCTTATTTGGATTTTGCTAATTGTTGGATCTGAGTGTTATTGGGATTGTATGTTATTATACTTTTTATGAGAGAGAAAGGGAGAGAGAGAAAGAGTAAGTTATCTCTGTTGTGGATGTGTGGTGTTAAGGGTTGTGTAGTGTTAAGTAGGGTTAATGGATGCAGAGATAGATGTGAATCCTCCATTCATGTTGAAATATGAACTAAACTATCACTCTCATGGGAATGAACTTACGCGTGACAACTAACTCCATCTCTTTGATACTAGATTGACTACATCTTGGATTCAGGTTAGGCAAGGAAAGAAACCCACTACAATTTTGGCGCCGTTGTCGGGGAGCTACACCAATTTTTCAATTGCAGCATGATTATTGGATAGTTAGCTTGCATTAGACATCTTGTCGTGGCATGAATAGTGTTAGATCTACATTTTAGGGTTAGTTCGGGATTGATTTTGCTTGATTTGAGTGGATTTGCTTGTTTGAAATCTAATTTAATTTATAAACAGGAAAAGCTATTCAGATCACCAATTTTAAGATCCATTTGAATCTGAGATATCAGAGAAAATAACAAAAATCGGTCAAATCTGCCAGATTGGTCAAAAAAGAGATAAAAAGCATCATTAGAGCTGATAACTTTTTACCCTCTTTCAGAAAACCTTCATTGAGTTGCAGACACCTTCAATTTTGTTTACAGAACCTTCAGTTTGAAGGGCAAAGATTGATTCCTAGCAGATTTTCAGGAACATCAAAAAAATCGTCAAAAAACACCGAAAAATCGTCAAAACCCTAAAAATACTAAAAAAAGAACCTTCGCTCGATTTACTGTGATTAGGTGTGATTCAGATCTATCAACTGCTAGGTCGACAAAGATTAATACCAAAAATAGAAAGGTCTTCAGTGGATCAGTTGTCATAATGTCATATTTTTGTCAAAAAGTCACATTTTTGCAAAAATACCAGTATCACTCTTGAACCTTTGCCAGAACCTTCGCTGAGATTCCAAAACATTCTATTTTTAATAAAAATACTATTTTGAGTTCGGTGAAGATTCTTCTTGATCAGATTACAGAAATTCTTGAATTTTACCCTTGCCAGACTACAAAAACTATAATTTCTTGTGTTAGAAAGCTTCACCCAATTTTTCATAGTTGTATATGTGTCAGATCCTTCACCTGAGAGGTTGGTGAAGGTTATTTCCCTAGAAATTGCTAGAAAAGTGTTCAAAGATTATTTTTTTTCTCCAAAATAGCACAGATGAATCTTCGCCGAGACAACCTTCGCCTAGTAAACCTTTGCCAGTCCTATTTTTAGTTTCTGATTTTCCAGATCAAGTCTTTGTCAAAATCTGGATCAAATCTGATATGTTCTGATTTGGATTCTGAGAGATTTATCATTTTGAAAAGTATCGATTGATTGAATTTCAAAAAAAATTTCATCATATAGAATCAGATTCTTGAAAAGTGGAATAGATCTAGTAGATCTAATTTGAGAAAGTTTTTTTGAAAAATCTGGATCCAATCTCATTATCTATTTGATCTAAATTTGTGAAGATGGCTGCCCCTAGAGCTGGTCCTGGAGGTACTCCACAGGAAGTCAATCCAATTATTGTTAGAAGAGCACCCCGATTGGATCTACCCAAATATAATGGATTAAGAAATCCAGTTAGATTTCTTCAAATCTATGCTGAATCTTGTGAAGTCTATGGTGAGATTTATCCTCAAGATAAACTTAAGCTGTTTCCTATGGCCTTAACAGGCGCATCACAAAATTGGTACTATAATCAAGATGAAACTGAGTGTATAGATTGGGAGGTTGTTAAGCGAGCCCTGATCACACGGTTCAAACCACGAAAGTTTATGGAAGACTCTTTCCTACTTTGAAGTAAAATTAAAATGGGAAAGCGGGAAATGGTTCGAGATTACATTGAACGAGTGAAACGTCTTAGATCTGAATGTGAACCTGAGTTGATTAACTAAAATGCCATGATTATGTGGTTTTTGTCAGGTCTACCTAAACGGATCAAACGTGAGTTGAAACGCCATAATGAGTATGCACTCTTGCAAAATGCTATGGATGATGCAATTCAGGAGGAGGATGAAGATTCAGATGAGGAGCCAAATGTCAAAATGTTGTCTTATACACCAAGGTAGACTACTACGACATCCACCACTATTGCATCAACGAATGCCAATGCTACTGCAGAAATGATGCTCAATGAGTCCGAGAAACTTGAGAAGAACCAGCAAAAACAGATGGAAAAGTTGTTGTTGCAATTTGATGAGAAGATCAACCTATTTGTACATGAAATCACACAGTGAACGAGTGTCCTCAATTGAAAAACCGAATGGAAATCTGTGTTTGCCATCTGTGTAATTCACCTGATCATGAGATTGCTTTTTGCAACTTCAACCCTCAGATAATTCAATAACGGCATGCCCAGATGGGATATCGAGAACCACAGTATGGAGATAATCCAACAGTAAGACCGCGACAATCTACTCTTGGATACCCGGAACGTTTGGCTTTACCTGCCCCACCAAAGCACTCCGCTCCTCCAGCCAATTTGATGGAACCAGAACCTTACGAAAATGTTGAGCAATGGATCTTGGAAATGATCAAGCAAGTGGATCTTCAGGTGGATCTTCAGAACAATATGCCATTTATGCTGCTGCTCAACAACAAGCCTCCGAAAATTGGACCAGAGCACCACTCGGATGCTTTACATGTGGAGAAAATCACAGAGTTGCAGAATGTCCAAATACAGAGAAATTTGTACCATTCTGTCGTGACTGTGGTTACGGGCATTGCTATAAGGACTGTCCAGCAAGACCGAAGCCACCACTAGCTACAACACCTGTAAATTTGATAACAATCAAGCAAAGACCAGTAGCTCAGAATAAACCAAGCGCACCCTTGATGGTGGTCACTAGAGCATAGAAGCAGAAAGAACCAGTAATGGATCAAGTACCTGCTGATTCTATACCATTGAATGATATACCAACAGCATCGGGAGTCTATCCAAATCTTAATACAGAAAAATGAAGATACCAGGATATGAGATAGTGGATCAAACATCTGCAAGAAGAAGAGGAGCTTGAAGCTGCTAAAGCAACAGCTGAAGTTCATTCTTCACCATTGCAGCTGCCAAGAAATTTACGTATAGATACGAATGATCAGTTACATCATCTTGAAGAACCCTTCAAGATGACTGAACCAGAAGCACCGCATATAGAACTACTCATGAACATTTTGTCTAGCAAGATCAATATTTCATTGGGAGAGTTCCTGAAGTTGGTGCCAAAAGCAAAAGAAGTCTTAGTGCAAAAGTTAGCTCAAGAAGAATCAAAAGTCCATCAGGAGCAGCTTTTTTGTGCTGGATTTGAAGAATTTAATGAAGTACTCCATGTTGGAGCCGCTTGGGAAAGTGAACAAAAGAATATCACTCTCTCGATACAACATAGACAATTTTCTAAAGAAGCAGCCGTGATAGATGGAGGTTCAAGAGTTAACCTGATTTCTACAAAGCTATGTGCAAAATGGGGCCTTACAAAGATTAAGCCTGCTGCTATTAAGCTAGTTGATCAAATGACAGTTTGTCCACGAGAAATGGTGGAAGATATACCTGTCAGAATTGCGAGAGTACAGTTCATCATTACTTTCGTAGTGATGGATCTACCAAAAATGCCAAATGTCTACCGAATTCTATTAGGACGTCCATGGTTACGAGTTGCGCAAGTAATTCATAACTGGGGTACCGACAAAATCACTTTTAAAAATCATGAACGTGCAATTAAAATTGATCCTACAACTTGGACTATCAAACCAGTGGTTCAAAAAGAGGATGACAATTCGTCAACAACAGATCATACTTGTGATCGACCAGAGAAAAATTTGGGAGTTCATTACGATTCTCAAACGGATACTGTCAATTGGAATGAAGCTCTTGCAACAATCGACTGTACAATAGGATATATGTGTCAACAAGATAATCAATCAGATTTGAGTGAGATTTCCTTATTAGATCAAACTTGGGATACACCAATCACGTTTTTACTGAATGTAGCCTGGATATCAATGGAACCTATACTAGATCCGATTGAGGATGAACTCATTCATGTGTTCGAAAGTCATCACCTCCATGATCAATTCCTGCTAAGAAGGCTAAGCGAAGATCCAAGACAAGTCCTTTCGAAAAAGAACAAACAGATGTAGTCCAACATGATATGCCTGAACATTTTAAACGTTATACACTAGATGATGTGGTTATCATCTTACCTAAAGCACATCGTGAACCTGAAGAACATATGCCGGAATCCAAAGAAGTTTACGATGGCCCAGCTAGGATGGAGCCAATGAATCTTGCCGAACCAGGAGAACCAGAAAAGATTGTACAAGTTAGATCACAACTTACTCCTGAACAATATCAAGCACTCCAATTGCTACTTATTAAGTATCAAGATTGCTTTGCATGGACTTATCAAGATTTGAAGGGTATTCTGACATCAGTGATTGAACGTACCATACCTTTAGTACCTGATGCAGTTCCAAAGGTTAAGTTCTATCGCTGTAATCCTAATGTGGCAGACCTGATAAAGAAAGAACTTCAGAGATTGCTTGACGCCGATTTTATTTATGAGATCGAGCATACTGAATGGATTTCACCGATTTTCATTCTTCCTAAAAAAATGCCTGAATTTGACTTTCAAATTGTGGTTTGAAAGGGCAAGCAACATTATCTAGCCAATCACATTTCGCGAATTGAATCCGCACCAGTTAATATTGAAGTGGATGATGAACTGCCAGATGCTGCATTGTTCTATGTTGAAGCAGTATCTGAGTGGGCAGCAGATATTGTTGAGTACATGATGCTAAGACAACTGAATGACTCCTTGACAAAAGTACAGAAGAGACAATTGATTCATAAGACTCAACCTTATCAATTAATTGCAGGACAATTATATCGTCTTGGATCAGATAATATTTTACGAAGGTGTGTTTTACTGCATGAAGTACCAGATTTAATCATGTTTTCACATGATGGCATGGGCAGAGGACACTTCTTTACAGATATTACTGTTCGCAAACTTTTACAATTAGGTTGTTGGTGGCCTACGCTTCACAAGGACACGGAAAATTTTATTCAGACATGTGATGTTTGTCAGCGAGCACAACGACCTACTCAATAGAACTATGAACTCTTGCATCCAGTGTTATTTTTTTCACAGTACTGTACATGCTTGCAAATTTTTGTTCGGAACTGATCAGCCAAACTAGTATTCAGTGTAATGGACCCACCAAATTCACCTATAAGTTGACCGACTTTGATTCATTTCTCACTTGTGCTAGCAAAGCTCTTGCGAATTTTTCTTGCGACCAAAGCCTTCCAAAATTTCTGTATTGCTTCTCGATACACTTTTATGCATTTTATATTTCCTTTCTGATCATCATGTCTTCTACCGATACTTCCGAGTCTCTGCACTATACTATCCATCATGATGTCCCATCTGCAATGAACATCATGATTCTTCCTAGCACAAGTATGGTCACTCAGTGGATGACCCTTGCGAAGCCGCTGCTCACTACAATGGGTATTCATGAGAGAGCCTTTTCGGGTCGCATCAATATGGATTTCATCACTCTTGCCTTCAGTACGTGGAAGGAAGAGAAATCCAATTTTATATCACTTTCCAGGGAGCCACACATAAGGTGCGCGTCACTGAGGCCGCCCTTGCAACTATAGGTATAGCATCTGGCATGCAGGCCTCACCCAATCATAAGCACGCCAAAAAGACCATCAAGCCATATATTGATCTCACCAATGATCTGCATTGGGACCACTGACGGCTACCTTCTGGAAGACTTCATTGAGCCTTCAATCCACGTTGTTGCCCAGTTACTGAACAACTTCCTGATGGTTGGCAACCTCAAGAAAGACCGCATCACATCACAGATCCTCCATAGGATAGTGGAGTCCCACACCAAGTTAGCCAAAGCCCCTCTTGAACCGTATAATTGGTTCAAGACTGTTTTTGGTGAGCTCAAACGAGCTATTAAGGCCAATACTAAGCAGTAGTTCACTACCGGCTCTTTATTGTTCCTTTTAGCTGCTTCTCACTTAGAAAACAAAATCCATGGCTTCCACCTGGATTTTGTGCTTTTGGTCTACGAAGAAGCACCGGTTGAGTCATCTCATCGGGCCTCGAGTTCTTATGGTCGTCATCGTCCACGCAGCGAGATCGTTATTCCTGACTCGCCTTCCGTGTCACAACATCACACTAGGCATAACTCATCAGCTGCGCTTCCACCCCCTGTTGCTGTTCACACTAAACTTCCCATTCCCCCAGCCTCTGATGCTTCCCTCGCCTCTGCTTCCATTCAAGGACAGTCTGTGACCATTGGGCCTACCATTCCCATCACAGCTGCCCAAGCCGCCTCACCCCCACACACCGAAGCCATGTCACCAAACACACAATTCTTCATGGATATGTTCGATGATTCCGATTCCCTTGGGGCCACCGAAATTTTTGAAATGTCCCAAAGCCCTGCGCCCTTCGAACTCCAATCCCCTAGAAGAGGATTCGGACATATCCATGAATCTAATGTTGGTGTTGAAAATGTCAGCCAACAACCTCATACGGAAGATAGTCCAGCCACACTTCGGGTCGACAAAACTATAAAATCACCAAAATAGTTCGATGCCACAATGCCTGAAGGGTTTGAAGAGGAAGACCATTTTGAAGAAGAAGACGTAGTGGCACCTATTCCATGCCAACCAAGGATAGCTCCATCAGGTCTTGCTGCTGCTGCCGCCTCCACAACCGTCGATTCTGGGGATGCTCTAGGTTTGGTTTCAAGCCTTGCGCAAGTGATCCAGTCGATGCTGGATAAGAAGAAGGAAATGGAGTAGAGAATCTCTGATCTGGGGTCCGAAAACACTCTGATAAGCCAAAAACTTGTCCAGTTGGATCGAGAGTTGAAGATTGCCAAACAACACAAAGACAAGGCTGAAGCCGAAAAGAAGTTGGCCCAGCAACAAGCTGATCTCTTGGAAGAATACATCAGCTACCTGCAAAAAAGCCCTGACAACCGCACAGGATCAAGTGGATAAGGCCGTGCAAGATGCAAAGCAACAGGTGCAGCTGCTGAAGAGACAATTACAGATGGCTAAACAAGATCGCACGCGACTTGAAGGTGAATTGGATGCGACCACCCTTGAGCGTGATGCATATCTTCAAATGCAAATACCAGATCATCCGGTCACACCGACAGAGATTGCATATTTGTTCAAAAAGTGGAGACATACAAAGTGGCCCTTCAGGGACTTCAAGGCCGCTTTGACAAGTTCAAAGGAGCAGCTTCAACCAAGTTGGCAAAGGCTAAAGAGACCATCACCGCCTATGAAAAAGCAGCTGCTCAAGTGTTGGAAGTTGGACCACAAATCCTCGTAACGGTCATGCCGCAATTCTCCCCTCCGCGCCAAGAAGCCGTACCAATGGATACATGGGTTGACTCGAGCATGGACCAGAGGGGAGCCCTAGATATAGCAGACCAACCGCCAACCATATCGACAGTACAAGCGAGTCCATCTTCATCAAGGACAACACCTCTATTCAGAAGGCCCATCAACGTCGAGGACCAGATCCAGACCTTCTTAAAGCAACATCCGCATGATTCCTCACGTGGTGGATGGGTTCTGAAGTTCAAGACCTCCGAGATTGAGGCCAGCAAAGAGTTGGACAAAATACCTGCATTGAGAGAGCAGCCGGCATGGAGAATCACTATTTTTGAGAAAACTCCGGAATCAATTAGGAGTTACGTCGCCAGCCCTCGCCAATTGCGGGTAGATCCCTATTACGTGCCAATGCCGTGAAGAAATAAATGGAAAGATTTGGGATTGGCTATGGACAAGATCACCATCCATATGCCCAATTGGCCAATCATACATAAGCCTTATAGCTAGACCATCTCAGTGGATTTCCACCGCGCCTTACAAGCCTATCAACGAGAGTATGTCCACTCTCCAGATCCAACGGTGCGACAATCGGCAATGTTTGCTAAAGATCTAACTCTGTTGGCGTTAGTGGCAACCAGATGGGACGATTGCCTCCCTCCTCTGGCATTCGATCCAAATAAGCCGATGGCCTCAGAGCAAATCAAATATCAGTTGTCGGTTGCTCGTTTGTATTTTCGTGTGGCAATGATGGGAGGCTCCTAGGAATCACACTTCATATCATGGACAACCTCCAAGTGGATTACCGGAGCCCATCGTTGTTTCCTGCCACACAATTTGGATTTTAATACTGCACGTCTCGATTTTATGGAGAAGGTGCAACATCATTTAATCAAGATTCGGCGCGAAGCCAATAAAAGTCCCCAATAACTGCATATTGCAGGTGTCATGGGACCGCCACCAGTTTTGGTGGGGGATACTGTTGGAGGGTTTGCGGATCTCAAGGCAACCCTAACCCTAGTTAATAAGTGAGAGGGATTTGGCACCCTGCGTGTGTAAGTCCAACCCGATGATCACACAATTATTTGGATGATTAGTTAAAAGTTTATAAAAGGACTTTAGGCCTTTTTGCGGGATTTTTAATGTCGCAGGGCCTAAATGTCAAGTTAGTGAATAAAGTTGGGTTTCCCTCCAATTTTGATGGGAACACTCTTTTAAATTTGAATAAAAAGAGAGGAAAGACTGGACCAATAGAATTCAGAGGCAAGGGTCCTCCTCTCTACTATAAGAAGGGACCAACTCGAGTTTCTCCTGATGTTCATTTACTCATTTCAATAAAGCAGATTGGTTCTCTTAAAAAATGGATTGATGAATGTCCTTGCTCTCTATCACTTTTCCTCCATCTCTCATGCTTATTTGGATTTTGCTAATTGTTGGATCTGAGTGTTATTGGGATTGTATGTTATTATACTTTTTATGAGAGAGAAAGGGAGAGAGAGAAAGAGTAAGCTATCTCTGTTGTGGATGTGTAGTGTTAAGGGACTATAAGTGTTAAGGGATGTGTAGTGTTAAAGAGTAGGGTTAATGGATGTAGAGATAGATGTGAATCCTCCATTCATGTTGAAATCTGAACTAAACTAACGCTCTCATGGGAACGAACCTACGCGTGACAACTAACTCTGTCTCTTTGATGCTAGATTGACTAGATCTTGGATTCAGGTTAGGCAAGGAAAGAAGCCCACTACAATAGCACTCTAGTAAAAGTTTAAAAGATGCTTACACCAATTTTATCTTTCTCGTCAAATCCATCTGCAACAATTAAGACATCCCCGATTTGATTAATGTAGTCCAACTTCAATCACTACAACAACTACTATGCTAGCAATGCGGGCTCGTTTCTTCCTTTTTTCGCAATTTTCATAGAACTTTAAAAGATTGATCTCGGGAAAAAAATTCCAAACAATTGTTGAATTGTGGTAGTTTGGTAATCATTGTAGATGGTTGCAAAATGAGGGTGTAATTTGAGCTTTTTCCTTCACCCTTTGAATTTTTGTCAACCACCACAAAATCTCTAATTGAAACACAATAAAAAATTTCCAAGTTTGTATATTTGTAAAGATAGTTTTTGTCAATAGAGAGTGTGATTGTGTCATCGCTACTTTTGTTAGTCAAATCAAATTTCAAATATTTTTCATATGTGGTTGTACTATTCCAATTCCCATACTTCGCCCAAATTCAACCCACAAATAAACCACCTCTAGTATTGGGATGCACGTCATATAGTTGAATTGCTTAATCTCGAAATAAATGTGTTGGACCAATTGATTTTCTAATTTCTTGACTATCATCAATCGTTTGGTGGGAACCTTTAGATTGTACCAAACTCAATTTGTTACTTTCATCGCACCTTTTGGAAAACTTATTCTTTTGCTTTGAACTTGTCGAGGAAGAAGACCTTTTTAAGTTCTTACTGATTGTGATATTCAAAATTTTCTTGTTGTCACTTGCCAAATCATTGTCTTCATTCAAATCTACAAAACAATTTTAGCACAAGTACTCAAAATTAACAAGCACAATCTTTATTTTGAATAATCACATTTTAACTTTCATAAACTGTATTTAGAAGTGCCCAAACAATCACAATTACTTTCTCAAATATTTCAGTATTCAAGAGTATTCATGATCAATATTCACAATCAATATTCACGATCCGTATCTCATAATATTCACGACCAGTATCTCATAATATTCATATCTCAATATTCACAATTCGAAGTATTCACATTCAATATTCACAATCACTATTCACAAAATATCCATTTCTTAGTATTCGCAATTTCAGATCTCACAAACCATCAATAAAGTAGTCTTCAGGATGCTTATCTAAAAATTCAACCATTTATTCATAATGTGGAAGACATCTTCTATATGTCCTGCAAAAGAAGACACAATCACAAAATTTGGATAAAGATCAACTGTTAGTAGTGAATACTTATCGATGAATTATATTTTTCACAAAAAGCATAATAACTACAATTGTCTAGCTCAAGGGAAAACAAAACAAAACAAAATACAATATATGAGCTTTGAACATATTTGATACTATTTGCTAATGAGACAATGAAGTTGCTAGGAGATGGATGAAAGAAAAAGTTAAACTTACTAAAACTTCTTCAATGTAAATTTTGAATCTCAAAGTAGGCCTTTGTGTTATTCAATTGTTTTGCCTATTTGGAATGCGAAATCTGCATACATACAATTTTAAAACTCAAGGTCCTTCTTGAAGCTTGCTTATTGTGTACTACGATAAGTTTTCAACTTTAAGACATTTCCCTTATGTTGACTTCTACACAAACTTTTTTGAACATAGTCTTGGCAAGGCCAAAATTGTTGACACCCTAATTTGTATAGAAAGCTCTCCCAAGTTATATTTTTATTGTCATGAAATCCACGTGAGGTTTGCCTCTTGAGACTATCAATATGAAGTGAAGAGAGTTGAGAACAATTTAAAACCACAATGCTTCTAATTCAAAATACAAATTCCTGTGGAAATAGATAAACGTTTATCAGTTGTACTTATAAGCTATGCGAGAGATACATGATTTAAAAGTGCAATTGTAGTCTGCATGTTTTCTTCACTCTACAAAGTCTTGGAACTTTAGTGTAGAAGGCACCACATATACATATAATGTATCCGAGAAACTACTCAAACTTCATCCACTGCGATCTTTGGAGGTTTTATGTCATGGTTGCCCATCTAAGAGATTTTCGAATTCTGAAAATAATATCATGTATGTTATCTGACTTAAGACTGCAACATTTGTAATAACTAACAAGTTGACCGGTGTGAGGGAGCATTACAAGGCTGGTTCTCCCAAAAAATAGAAAATGTTTCTTCTCGTCCTTCAGTGCAATTTATCTTTAGAACATATGTAGGTGGCTGATCATTAAACTCCTTTAGAATTCATATCAAAACATATAGTAGGTTAACAAACTTTTATGCTACTTTCTAATTGCGGATACCTTGTGAAAAGGCATAAGATCCATCTCATCTGTACAAGTATGAAAGGCATGAAGATGTTAGAGCTAGAAAATAAAGTATAGATAACATTCAAATTTTCATTCCATTTTGTTCGAAGAGTTGAAATGAACGGAACATTTGATAAAGACTGTCGTCGAGCTCTTCTAAACTATATAAGATCTCTCATCGAAAGATCAGCCAGCCAGAGTGGGTTCGTGACCCAAAATGGAAGTAAAGGATAGTCAGTTTTGTGACTATATTCGTGATTGTACCGAGATTGAAAAAAATGACCAAGAACAATGGCGCTAACACTCCCTTGATAAAATGGTTTCTCAGATCCAACAAAATAATACTGGTGGATCATTGTCAGGGTTTACCTATGATCAGTTACTTCATCTTTTGTGGCCATTTCTTGTGAGCAAATTTCTAGAAAACACAAATGTATGTGTCATCTTTAAAATAGATTATGTTGTCTTCATGTTCCACCTGCCAGCACCAATGTTTTATGTGCCTAAACATGTCCAAAGTTTAGCTTAAGCAGCTGTGATTGAGTAGTCCTTTCATGTTAACAGAAGTAACTTTAAATTAATCTTTTGATTCCAAGCTTATTGCAGAATTTGCATGTATCTTTCAAAATATATTAGTCCATGTACTTCAACACCAGCCTTACTTTCAACACTATATCAGTTGTATGTGAAAATGCTCCTTATTTGATCCACATGGGTCCTACAGTTTGACAACTCAACAAGAGCCGGTTTTCAAGATCATAGATGGCTACATGCAACACGTGAATCAGTAAATAAATATTTTCACCGTGCTCATCTATGCATGGCAGTAGCTTTAACAAACCACGAGTAACACCATTATTCGCATGGTGTGCTTAGAGATGGCATAACATCTTTGTCATATGGTTACAGGACTGGGTTACAAAAATAAAGAACATAGAGTACGATAGTACTTCAATATGTTCAAACTTTTGACTAGCTTCTTAGTATTCTCAGGCTCCAGTGAGCTTTGTCGTGCTTTTCCAGCACTCGAAACATGAACATTCCCTTTTAGCCGAGAGAGAGAGAGAGAGAGAGAGAGAGAGAGAGAGAGAGAGAGAGAGAGAGAGAGAGAGCATGGCCACATAAGAGGAAATATTCTAAGAATATTTTCTCTTACTTCCCTCATACCTTCGGTTGGCTTTGCCTTCGGAGGTGAAAAAAGTCAAACCTCCGAAGGTAGGCCAGCCTCTGCTAGTTGGCAGAAACATGTCCAATCAAATGCTGACACATAGATCGAAGGTAGCACTCTACCTTCGACATGTGGCCTGCCTCACATTTTTGGAGGCTGCCACTAGAGGCAACCACTGGTGGCAGCCTCTATCATGTGGCTGAGTGAGTGAGTGAGAGAGAGAGAGAGAGAGAGAGAGAGAGAGAGAGAGAGAGACCTCTCCATATACTTTATACCTTATATTCAAAAGTACTAAACCCTAAATATTAAACTTTTATAAAAAGAAGTGTTTAGAGAGAGAAATAAGTTTCTAGGGAGAGAAAGAGGTATAAAGAGGATATAAAATGGCTGCATGAGAGAAATAGAGGAGCGACATAGAAAAGAGTGTGCAAATTTTTTGTTTTCTAGGGCTTTTTAGGCTTTTTGGGAGCGAGATACAAAGGAGTGCTAATTTTTTGTTTTCTAGGGTTTTTAGGTTTTGGGTAAAATAGGAATATCGTGAGGTGTTGGAGAAAGAGAGAGAGAGAGAGAGAGAGAGAGAGAGAGATGGCATCTGATTCTTTGAGAGCACACGCTGCCCTCTTGCTGGTGCAAATAAATATAGGGGCTTATCATGTCATCACCAAGCTTGCAATAAGCTCTGGCATGAACGAGTTGGTGTTCTGCATTTTGCGTGACGTGATTGCTCTTGCTATCCTGGCTCCCACTGCATGGCTCACAGAGAGGTGTGCGTAATGTACTCTTTCCAGAATTTGAAAATAAACAGAATTCAGGCTCGTAAACCGTTGCGCGTATTGTTCATGACTGTGAAATTACACGAATTTGGCAATTGTACCTCTTGGTGAATAATTAGTGTCTGGACTTACCGTACTAAGACATGAAATTCTTCGTACTAATGCGCTGGTTTTCGGTGAATGGTTAGTTTCCAGATGTACTGCACTCAGATATAAAGTTCCTTGTATCAACGCACTGGTTTTGGAAGGTTAAACTGACCGTAGATTGGTTCTTGCTGTGGTGAATTTTGTACGTTTGTGAAGGAGGATGCGGTCTCCACTTTCTACCAGCCATTTGCTACTCTACTTGGCTTTCCTTGGTTTGACAGGGTAGCCATGACATTAGCTCTCTCTAGCTCACTTCCTATTATTTTGAATAATCAATTCCTGACACCTCCTTAAACTTTGGTTATGCACCATGAATGAGTACCTGAACTCTTCAAGAGGATGATGCTAACGTCTACGTGACACTGATTGCTTTGAAGGATATATGGAAATCAGCTGCTGTTCGTGTTAGGATCAAACCTAACTTCTCCCGCATTTGCTGCATCTGTACAACCGACAATTCCCGTCTTCACGTTTTTCTTGGCATTCGTAATGGGGTGAGTTTTGCAAATTCTGCAATGTCTAAGAGAATCAAACTGTGCCAAGGCAGAAAGCGTTCATAGAAATTACCTTTTTGAAGTCTGAAGCTTTAGTCATTATGTACAAGGTTGTAAGTTATAGTGCATAATTGGACTTCAAAGCGTTGCTTATTATCACTTGTTAGGGTGAAACAGTTACGGAGAAGCTTATAAGAATGTTCACCACCATCATGTTCTTGACCTTCGTCATATCCTTCATCATAGCTGATGCTGAGCTAATTATGCAACCTTTACTGGTCTGTTCTTATCTTTCTTATTATCCAACCTACACTTTACATGGAATAGTGCTGTCAGTCAAGTATGTGATTGTGTGGAATTGCTTGAAGAATAATGCTGAACTAGTTTTTATGCATTTGACCTGATATATGCGGTTGTGTTCCAGGTGGTTGACAATAGCCTTAATATTATTTATATGCATTTGGCCTAGTTCTGCTTGTTGGTGTTGATGAACAAGTATGCAAGAGTATCTATTTGTGAAATTAGAATAAGTCCAATTTCATGAATTTAAATTGAAAAGCTTAGAAACAATATGCCTGCAACCAAAAAAGTCAAAGGATCTGAATCAAAACAATAATATAGAAGTCAATAAACAAAATATCTTAGCCAAACAACATTGCTTATGTCTTGTCAATACCCAACCATAAGTTGCTAACTGGGTTTCTAAAGAATCCAGATTTTCTTGGGAAGCAATGTACCACATGACAATGAGTGAGAAGAAAGAAAAATAAATAATAACAAAAAAATAAAAAACAAGGACCATAATATGTAGACAAGAGTTATACTGGATTTCAATCCCACCTTCTTTCAAGTAGCCAATAGGAAGCAAGGGGCAAGGGCCACCCCAAAGTGGTCTCCTTAGCTCCCCACTTTTCCAAATTCTATTATTAATCATCTTAAACATACCAAAAGCTGAAATACCAAAGATAACATAGTTTCATCGAACCGCGAACCGTGGTTTGAACCAATGAATCAAACGGGGCGGCGGGCTGGCCTGCTGGTTTTTGGGCCCGAACCGGGAGAGAGGGAGAGAGAGAGAGAGAGAGGGAGAACATTCGGAGAAATAGGGATTCCCTATGGAAGCACGTTACAATCATTGCAGCCTATGGCACATCGGGCACAAAGAGATGGACATGCATATATTGCCAGATCAGTTACACAGGTGGGACCTCATGCATCCGGGCACATTTATTACGTTTGAGGGGGTACGAGATTACCCCTTGTCTGCATGCTCCTGACACGATACTCACTCCTGCTGCATTGAACGAGGCTGGTCCTTCGAGATCAGGGCCCAAAGTGAGAGGTAAACACTCGTGATTTAGCTCTCAGTTGATTCTTAAATGTTCAATGTTCAATGTTCACATGTGAGCATTGACGTGTGACGTCAAACATGTCACGTTGTTGGTTGCAACTTGGACATTTCATTTTTTGAAATTTGATAATTGATTTTTGTCATCTTACACTTACGTCTTCAATGTTCAGACTCTAGAGAAATTAGAATGGCTTGTCAGTTGAAAAATGTCCTTTTTAAATCAGAAGCTAGTCACTACAGTCCAGTGGTTCACCAAGCACCTAAATTGAAACTTTGAATTGTTTTTTTTGGCAAATCGAGATGCAGTGACACAGCGAGAGGCTACCACATGATGCGGCCTGGTTGCCTATCGCTCACCCGTCTCTTCTCATGGAGTGGACAGAGCTTCAAATGAGGTAGGGCCTAGTAGTCGGCTTGGCCCGCTGTCTGGTATTAGATTCTCGACACCAGCTCCAGTGTTAGGGCCTTTACTCCGTGTCCCAATTATTTACAATTTTCATAGATAGATGCACATTTTGTAATTATTGTGATTACTGAAATGGCGAAGTCATCGGCCTGTGGTGACCTTTGTAAGTAAATTGTAAATAAATTGTAATTAGTGGGCATTGGACCTTAGAGAGTTGTGCTTAGCTTTGGCATGGGGTACTGGTTCATTTCATTAGGAGTGGCTAGATTGACCTCCTAAAAAGTAGGAGTTGACTAGTCAATGGGACACATGTCATATGCGCACTGGGACACTTGGTCCATTGAATGAGTGACACATGTCATGTTGACTAGTCAACCTTGACACGTGTCACGTGCACCGGAACACGGTCCAGTGTATGAGTGACACATGTCAGCCTACTCGCTTGCCTATGTGTCATTGCACTGCCAAGTGGCAAGTGTCGACTGTGCATGGAATTGGCCATGTGTTGACGTTACGAAGGGTTAAGGTTAAGGGGTGCTTGAGGATTGTGCATAAGTGAGCCTAGAGGGAGGCATTCCTCATCACATTCTATGCAACAAAGGTTAGGAGGAGACAAGTGTAATAGATCCTAACACCACAGTAGGGCAAACACTAACTGATCCACCCAACCTTGCCTACTCCCTGATATAGAGTAAGCCCCTCCTAGCCCAGTGTGAGGACTGGTAGCATGCAATTGCCACGTGTCGGTCACGTGGCACTGACATGGCCGACTGCACGTCGGGACCCAACTGGGGGCCCTGTCCTGCTGACAGGGTCCCTAGAACGACCCTGACTGTGGTATCTGACCTATCTGTGTTCTCTAGGGTTCGGCACTGGTTACGAGCTCGTAACACTTCTTCCCCCTTAAGAACCGTCTTGGTCCTCTAAGACAAAGTCTGGAAAAATCTTGCGAAGGACGCTGCCTCTTTCCCAAGTGGCATTCTCAATCGGCTGATCATTCCACTTGACCAGATATTCTCGATATAGAGTATGACGAGTCTGCGTCTCTCTACTATCAAGAATCTCCTCTGGTTCATGTGGAGGTTGCTGAGGATCCAATGGGAGAACGAGAACATTGTCCCCTACCAAATATTCTGATCTGGTTAAGGCTTTTCGTAACTGACTTACATGAAAGACTGGAAAAACCTTACTACCGCGTGGAAGTTCTAGTTCATAGGTGACCTCGCCTAGTCTCCTACTAATGGTAAAGGGACCGCAATACCTAGGAGACAACTTAGCACACACTCCTGATTTGAGGGTCTTAGAGTCAACTGGGACTCTCAAGTAGACTTTCTCACCAGCGGAGAACTGCACATCTCGTCTGTGTGGATCTGCATAATGCCTGGCTCGATACTGCCTAATGCTATGCTTAGCATGTTCTATCATCTGGTTTAGGTCCTCTAAAAAGTTTCTGGCTGCAACTTTTTCTTGTTTAAACCCTACAGCTGTGGGTGAGCGTGGCTGCAAACCGTACATCAGCATAAATGGGCTGTATCCCGTAGCTGAATGTTTGGTATTGTTGTAAGCAAACTCTAATATCGAGAGATACTCCTCCCAATTAGTCTGCTTCTTGCTGACGTATGCACGAAGCATATCCTCCAGCACCTGGTTTACCCTCTCTGTTTGACCGTCCGTCTGTGGATGGTCGGTGGTACTCATATTAAGTTTAGTATAGAGATGATGGCTCCTAGCCCAGTGTGAGGACTGGTAGCATGCAACTGCCACGTGTCGGCCACATGGCACTAACGTGGCCGACTGCACGTCGAGACCCAACTGGGGGCCATGTCCTGCTGATAGGGTCCCTAGACTGTGTTAGGCCCGCCATGGCTATGGACCGTGCTGGGGCACACTACTCACACTGTCTTGCCCTGTTGGTCGTGTACGCTGCTGGACACGACCCTGACTGTGGTATCTGACCTATCTGTGTTCTCTAGGGTTCGGCATTGGTTACGAGCTCGTAACAACAAGGCAGCCAGCTCCACCATGTTTCATGCTTTTTGATGTTTTGTACATGTAGGGAAATTGACGAGTATTGAAGTTTTGAGATCAATCAATCTATGTGTGGTTTACTGTCGTTTGTAGGTTGAGTTTAGAAAGGAGTCTGACTTTTTGGTATCAGAGCATAGGCAAGAGGTCAAAGCATGTAAGCACTATGGATCAAGTAAGGACTGCTGGAAATTTGAATCAATTTAGCTATAAAAAAAATCTGTTTTTCTGAGTTTGCTAGGGTATGATCTGCTGCAGGCAGCAAATTCAGCTTATGAGGGCCTGAAATCAGCTACAAAAGGTGCGATAAGAGGGCAGGACCTGCGGCTGTCAGGACAGATCTGAGGCTGCGTTAAATGCTTGAAATATAGGGGGTTAAGTGCCCATAGCCAACAACAGCTCCATTCCAGGACAATAGGCTACAGTAGGGACTGTTTTGGGATTCAAAACCATCATAGGACAGCAAAATGCAGAGGGCAAAATAGGGCTGCAGGAGCATCTCTAGACAACAGGGTGTTTTGGAGTCTTTTTGGGGCTGGAAATTGCTGCTATGAGTGTAGGAATACTGCCATTACAAGCTGTTTTGAGGAAAAAGCTTGTTCCCAAATCTGTGTGAAGCCTATTACACTTGGCTGAAGTGGAAATTTCAAGTCTGATTTTTGGGAAAACACACCTTTTCTATCATCAAACTCTAGTGGTGAGCCCTAACCTCAGGCGGTTTTTGGCCTTGGGGTAAGAAGAGGTTCAAAAGTTTAAGAGTCAATTTGTGCAAAGGCAAGGTTTCAAGATGACCTGAAAGGAGTAGGGGCTTCTGAGGACAGAGGATTGTATGGGCAGTCTAATGTCCAAAGAGGTCAATGTCTTTCAATGCGACAAGTAGTTGACAACGATTGTATGGGCAATCCAATGTTCAGAAGGGGGCTAGCGATCTTTGTTGCTAATGCCGCAAGACCAAGGGTGCTCCAAATGAGAAAGGTTTGCTTTGGTTACTTGGTAGGATGCATGTGGAAGGAATGTCCACGGACTCCAATGTGGACTTCATACAATTTGCTAGTGAAGCAGGCACAATCCAACCAATTCTAGATCTCCTTTGATCTAGCCCCCGAGCATTAGGGAATTTGGCAAACACTAAGATAGGAAGCGCTTACCAATCCGACAACATAACGGCCACAGACTCCTAATGATCCTCATGGACACGGGTGAGGGTATATATAGAGTGTAGAACCCACCTTGTCTGCCCATGCACTAAATCCACATGTAAGCATACTATCAGCCCATGCCAAACTCCCATGCATGTCCACTGCATGTAGGTACCCCTAACCCATAATAGCCAAGATCCATGCAAAAGCACAGTGCATGTACACCCTATCCCATACTAGGATGCAACACACATGCTAATACCGCATGCAGGTGTGACCCCATGGTCCTACTCGACTATTATCCAGATTAGGCCCAGTCCCACGTCCAAGGCACCCCTAATGGTCCAAACCCCCATTAGGGCCGTGACATACTTCCCCCATTATTTCAGTTCTGACCTCAGAACTTACAAGTCAGGGAAACTCCTCTTTAGATTACCTTCTAGTTCCCATGAATCCTCATCATTAGAATGTCCTTTCCATCAAACCAGATGCTCGATAACCTCCCGATCACGCAATCGCTTGGTTCTGGTATCGAGAATCTTTTCAGGTTCCAAAGGAATCCTTTCAGATAAGTTTTCAAATGAATCTAGATTTTTACCAGAACCTAGGTGATCCCCCTCATGTAAACTCATCTTTAAACGACTTACATGGAACACAAGATGAGCCTTGATTTCCTCGGGTAACTCTAACTTGTAAGCTAAAGATCCAATCCTTTTCAGGTCCACTATAACGAGCAAACAATTTGTAATGCTTTCCAGTTAACATTACCTTAGAATGCTTTGGAATTCTAAGATATATCCAATCTCCAACTTGAAACTCCCGAGGCGATCTTTTCAAATTAGCAAAATGTTTTACCCGATCTTGGGCACTCAAAACATTTTCACGTGCTATCTGTAGCATTTCTTGCATTTACCGTGAGAAATTTGCACTTTTTGAACTTTAATTGACTCAGTTTCAATCGTTATTGGAGACCTAGGTTGAAATCCATACATAAGCATAAATGAGGTATATCCAATAGCCGAATGCTAACTACTATTATAAGCAAGCTCAATCAATGGAAGATACCTTTCCCAATGAGATTGCCGAAGGGAAACATATGCACGAGCATTTGTTCCATCTTCTGATTAGTCCTCTCTGTCTGACCATCGGCTTCCGGATGATCAGTCGAGCCCATGCTTAGAGAAGTCTCAAGCTTATCGAACACTGTTGTCCAAAACTGACCCGTAAACTTCGGATCCCTGTCATTAACAATATTGAATGGCAGTCCATATAACCTGAACAAACGTTCAACAAAAACTTGAGCTAACTCAGACGCTTTTACTGTAGCTTTTATTGGAATAAATGTAGCCATTTTTGTTAACCGGTCAACTATGACCCAAATTGCATCATTCTGTTTATTCGTTCGTGGTAAACCAACTACAAAATCCATCGAAAAACTATCCCACCGCTTAGTAGGAATATCCAACGGATGCAACAGTCCACCAGCCTTCAAGCGCTCCCCTTTATTCTGCTGGCACTGATCACAATTCAACACATAAGATTCTACGAAAGGTTTTAACTTTGGCCAAAAAAAGTCCCTTCGTACCAAATCTAGTGTACGATGTATACCTGGATGCCCACAGCAGAAGGTGCGTCATGACACTCAAACAAAATTTCTTTTTTATCGCATCCACTCCTGGTCACAAACCTTTCCCCTTCGAAACAAGATCCTATTTCGGATGGAAAAGTCATCCACTACCTTTTTATCTTTCACAACCAACTGATCACCTTGTAAATCAGTAACCGATTGAGAGCCTTTTAAAACCCTTTGCCAAATAGGTCAAAATGAGGATTTTTTTCATAAAGACCTCGAAACGAAAGATAAAAGTCCGTAGTGATTTCAATGAACGACAACTCATTCACCTCTCCAATTCGACTCAAGGCATAAGCCACTTGATTTGACGATCCTTCAATATATCTCAATTCAAAGTTGAATTCTTGCATCAGCTTAGCCCATTAAGCTTTTCGACCCCCAAGGTCTTTCTGATTACAGAAATACTTCAATGGTGATGATTCCCCCTTGCTAAACCACAATCACTGCCATCACGAACACAAGCATGCTCAAGATCCTACCCCCATCTAAGTCCCATACCAAAGACGGTGATCCTCACAAGAGCAAGCAAGCAAAATCAAAGCTCTCTACACACTAGCAATCCACTAGAGGATAGAAGCAAGTGACAACACAAGAAATCTCTCCTCAATTAGGCACCCTCTCCCTCTCATATAGATGGCCAATGACACACTCCAAAGCACTATGGAATGCCTACACAAGCCAATAAGAAATGGGGAGGCAAGTGAAGGGCCAAGAGGCTCACAAGTTAGTGGAATGTCAGAAGACACCTTCCATAACTTGTGGTTTTTGAATATAACTTGGGTTCTTTAGGGGCATCTTGGGACCCTAGTAGATGCGCCCTCCTACTAGTTTTCCATGATCTTTATGTGACGACTAACTTTGGCCCAAGGCCTATTATGTGATCATGGCTCATCCAAGGACACAAGTACCTTAATCCAAAGGCACCTATCCTTAATCCAAGGTTTTTCCTTATCCAAGGGTGACTCGCCATTTAGCTCCCCAGACAGTAAATGGGCACATAGGTGTTAAAGTACTGCTAGTTACATAGGTATGTAACATTCCTTCCCCCTTAACTTACATGTTTCCTTGTAGGGAAAAATTTGGAAAATTCTTCTGGGGATCAACCTCCTTTTTCCAAGTATATTCCTCTTCTGACTTGCCCCTCCACCTGATTAAAAATTCCCGAAGCACTCTATTCCTTAGAGTTTTCTGCCGCCTATTAACAATTGCCACGGGTTTAGGTGGTCCACTCACGGCCTCATCACGAAGAAGCTCTACTAGATCTTCCACATGGATCAGGGTTTCCCCAACTCCCAAAGAGGGTTTTATCTTATTAACGTGAAAAACATGATGAATTCCAACGTTAGCTAGAAGGTCTAGTTTGTATGCGACCTTGTTAATCACTTGGAGTGCTAACTTTGTACACTTATAAGTTTTCAAGCCCCTAGAGTGACTAGGGACCCTCAAAAATACCATGTCATTGACCTTGAATTTTTTGTGCTTCCGAGATAGATTAGCATAGAGCCTCGCCCTGTCCTGGGCACTTCTTATGCTATCTTTAGCCAGCTGTAACATTTCATGCCAACACTAATCGGTGATCGACGTTGATAACCATACATAAGCATGAAAGGGCTGAATCCGGTCGCTGAGTGTTTTGCACTATTATATGCAAATTCCACCAGTGGAAGGTAATTTTCCCAATCAGACTGCCGATCGCCCAAATATGCTCGCAACATATCCTCAATTTGTCTGATTGGTCCTTTTCGTTTGACCGTTTGATTCAGGATGATTTGTAGAACTCATACTCAAAGTTGTTTCCAACTTTTCAAATACTGCTTGCCAAAAATTCCCAGTGAATTTTGGGTCATGATCACTGACAACATCGCAAGGCAGCCCGTATAGTCGAAAAAGCTTCTCAACAAAAAGTTGAGCTAGTTCTAAAGCTTTAACCGTATTTTTCAGTTGGGATAAATTTAGCAAACTTCGTAACTCTGTCAACAATGACCCAAACAGAATCATGGCCTTTCTTTGTATGTGGAAGCCCGACCACAAAATCCATAGATATACTTTCCCACTTTCCAGTAGGAATATCCAATGGATGCAATAGGCCACTAGCTTTTAGCCTTTCAGCTTTATTTAACAGACACTTAGTACATTTAAGTACATAAGCCTCTATTTGACTTTTCATCTTAGGTCACCAAAAGTGCCGCCTAACTAACTCAAGTGTTCTTTGTATACCCTGATGTTCTGCGCATGGACTATCATGACACTCATAGGATTTGGGCCCTAATTGTGTCATTCTCCGGTACACATACTGTGCCCTTACGAAACAAGATCCCATAATCACTGACATCGGTCCTAACCACAAATGGTTTCCTAGGATCGCCAATGATCAGGATTGGTGCACTTGTCACACTTTTCTTAAGCAACTCAAAACTATTGTTTATATCCTCCGTCCACACCACTAGTGGACTCCTAGCCCTCTGGCTAAGTTTTTTAAAGCCTCTCAAAGCTTGAGTGAGAGGAAATGCCATCCTAGCAAATTGGGGTATATGCCGACGGAAAAATACCACGAAACCCAAGAATGACTTGATTTCCCGAACCGTAGTAAGAATTGGCCATTTAATAACCCTCCGGATACGATCGGCCTCTATTTCTATACCATGTTATGAAATCTTATGCCCCAGGTAAGATAACTCTTTAGCAAAAAAATCACATTTAGACTCTTTGGCAAAAAGCTTTTCCTTTCTTAAGATGTCCAAGACAATCTTAAGATGCTCTTTATGTTCCGCCAAAGTCTTACTAAAGACCAGGATATCATTTCAGAACACTACTACGAATCTTCCCAAATATGGCCTGAACAAATCGTCCATCATTTGTTGAAAAGTCGCTGGTGCATTGGTCAAACCAAATGGAAGCACCAAAAATTTGTAGTGTCCAAACCGAGTTTGAAAACTCGTCTTAGGTATATCCTCTACCTTAATGTGAATCTGATAATACCTTGATCTTAGATCTATCTTGGTAAAGTACCTTGCACCACCAAGATAATCTATCAGGTCATCCATTCGCGGTAGTGGATACCTATTCTTAATTGTAACTTTGTTCAAATTTTTATAGTCTATGCAAAACCTTATAGTCCCATCCTTCTTGGTGACCAGAACCACTGGTGATGCCCAAGGAGACTTAGTAGGTTTAACCCACTCTTTCTCTAAATACTCACTTAATTGCCTTTGTACCTCAACCTCTTTCGATGCACTCATCCTATAAGGGTGTTATGCAATGGGAATTGACCCAGGTATAAGGTCAATCTTGTGATCTATAGACTTTTCAGGTGGTAAACCTACAGGAAGGTCTAGAAAAACCTCATTGAATTCTTGCCTAAGTTCATTATAGGCTTCAAATTCAGGAGTGTTTTCACTAGGTATATTCATGACATTAAGTTTAAGAATTTCATCATTGCAACAAATTAAATTCTTGTGAAAACATAAATAAAATTTATACTGTGTTTTTTATTAAGAATTAAGCTCATGCTTAGAGTAGGGTTTAATACCAGTAGCATCAACACTTAAACTAGCACTAATCTTTATTAAAGAACAATCATGCATAAAAGTTAAAGATTTTTCAAAAAAATCAATATTGAAAGATTTATTCTTATCATAATGCCATTGTTGCCTAAGAACCACATCCACATTTGCCAAATTACGGCATGGAAACTGTATGTGCAATGGTACATTAGGAACCACATAATCCATGGGTTCGGAATTACATCCAGACGCCATTGTCACACAGGATTTCTTCTCACTTTTTTTGATAGGAAGGTTTAGCATCTGCACCAAATTTGCATTTATAAAATTCTGAGTGGATCCCATGTCAAAAAGTACATTAACAACATGTCCTCCAATTTTACCCTTAATGCAAATTAGGTCATTAGGTCCATAAAACATTGAACTAAGAAAAAAAATATCCATCTCATTACTTTGAGATATGATAACTAAAGTTGTTTTTGACACAATCCCGTGCAAGGTGACCCTCTCCATTGCACTTGAAGCAAAGGTTTTTCTTTCGAGCTTCTGCTAGGTCCTAATAGCATCTTCTAAGGTATTAGGATGGTTTCTTCTCACATCCACTTGATAGTCTTTAGGTAAACCATCAATAAACATGAGCATCTGAATTTTAGGAGGTATCTCACTATAGAGAGGGTTCAGATATTCATGGAAGTCTTGAATGAATTGATCTAGGCCTTTAGTCATGGTCAATCTTGAAAGTTTTTGAAAATGTTCATAATCATCTAAAAAGGGAAGGAAGTATTCCTTGAATACTAAGCAAAATGCTTCCCAAGTTGGTGGTTGTTTTTCCTTGGCTACTAGATCCTCCCACCAAACTAAGGCTTTCCCATCTAGAAACAATGGTGGTGGAGAGAGAGTTTCTCACTTTCAGAAAATATATTCACGGCAAAATATTTGTTCCAAACATTAAGCCATGAATTAACAACTTGTAGGCTGCTCTTTTTTTCTTTTCCCCTTTTATAAACTTTAACGGGAGGAGGTACTACATGTTTCCTATTGGCCAATCTAGATTCAAGGGCTTGATTCTTCAAGTTGGTTTTAAGTAATTGTTTCTTGGATTTGTTGGTAGAGATGTTGTAAAGCTTGTGCCACACTTTCAGGTTTAGATAAATCAAAGGTAGTATTAGGGGTTGGTTGATCCATGGGAGTGTCTTGATCTTGAATCTAGTTTTCAAAGCATCAACAAACAAAGTAAGATTAGAAAAAGACAATTACAAGATCATTCCAAGCTTCATATGCTCAAATCCCAAAAAAAAGTTCAAAACTTTTAGATTCAATCTCATGAAAATGACTCAAAACTCATCCAAGTTTTCATTTACATGATGGTTCCTTCTTTTAGTTTTCCATAGTCATCACTCATAGTGAACCTTTACTAAATTTGATGGCAAATTTCCATTTACATTTATCAGATTTTAGGATGGTTTCATCTATGTTTGTAACAATGTGGAATGGAGAACTATCCTTTGTTTTGGTTGGAGTTGCTAGCAAATTCTTTTTCTTACATCATTAAACTCAAAAGTTAAGAAATGAAATGAATTTACAATCCTTAACCAAAACAAATTTCCCTTTTAATGTAGAATTAACTACTCTTCACAAAAAGCAGAATTTTTTGGCCTATTTTCACTAATTCAAGGTTCAAATAGACTAAAAATCAGATTTGAAGGTCACTAAAGTGTTGTGAAAGTCACTGAAGTTCTGTGAAAAAAACAGAATTTTAAAATGACAATTTTCCCTCTAATGTAAAATTCATTTCCTTTCACAAAAAATAGAATTTTTGGCCTATTTTCACTTATCCAAGATTCAAATCATAGGTCCCGCGGATCCCGGTATCGCGGGACCATATATGGTACCGCGGTACCATATCGGTCGGCGGTACCAAAAAAAAAAAAAATTTTTTTTTTTTTTTGCGAAATTAACACGGGAAATTTTTTTTTTTTTTTTTTTTTTATTTTATATTATGGTACCGCCCTGGTACCGCGGATTCCAGGGCGGTACCGTACCGGCAGTACCACTGTTATGGTACCGGCAGTACCATACCAGCGGTACCAGGGGGTACTATGGTTCAAATAGACTAAAAATCAGATTTGAAGTTTTCTAAAGTTTTAGATGGTCACTGAAGTTCTGTGAAAAAAATAGTAACTCAAAATGAAGGGTAGCTTTGGCCTAAGATGGGTTGAATCCGTACTAATTTTAGTGTATAAACAAGACCAATCTTCCAAACTACCTCTACATTTAGTAACTTCACTTTAGGCACAAACTAAACTTCAAACTAAGCTAAACTAAAGTTGAAGTTGGGCTCTTATTGGCTGGGCCCACAGTTTTGGACAGCCAATAAAAGATCAAACCTCTACTTCTCTACTTCAAAACAAGAAAATTTCAACCTCTTCAACTTGCAATCGATTCTACCTATCAAATTGATAAGGTTGGCATGCTGGCCAAAAGGACACAACATAGAGGGGCGAAAATGGGTGCCCCCCCCCCCCAAAGTTGTAGGATCTTCTTCAAGAGACTGTCCAATCCTCAGTCACATAGACATTGGGGAGAACTTATTATGAACTATCTAGTTATTCTGGTATCAAGCTTTCATCCATAGTTCCTCAGCTTAGATTCTCCAGCATGAAACCTCTCCAACCTATCATGGCAGCAGAACTCCTTCCTTGGCAGCTTGATCTTGATTTCTCCTCCCTTGGCAGCATATTATAATTTCTCTTCCAAAATCCTCTCCCCATTTGGGTGCCCCACCTCCCTTATATAGCCTTCTCCTTGCTTGTAGAAAGAGAGAGAGGCCATGCATGAGTAATAGTGAGTCATTTAATGGGTTGCATGTCATTTGCGAATTGTTAAGTTCTCATCCTAGCAAGTATGGGGCCCTTGGGATCTCATTAAAATTCATATGAATAATGTTGTTTACAATGCGTTTTTGAGAGAGGGAGGGGGAGTATATTCCCTCCGTTGGTACTTGATTTGCTGCGCAAGTTGCGCCTATTCTGTTTTCGTGTTTGGAAGGCGAGGGGGGGGGGGTTAGTACCCTCTCCTAATAATAATTTGTGTGATGTGACAGGCAGGGGGAGGGGAGGCAGCCCTCGTCTGGGCCCCACTCTTAAAGCAAATTGCAAACAAAACTATGAAATATAAGTTTGGTTAATACAAAGTTTAACTAAACTTTGTAATATAAAGTAAACTTTAAGCTCTAAGATGAAAATCTTATGGAAGCTTATTAATTCTTTTTACTTAAAAGATATGACTAAACTAAATCTTCGTGTCCTTGTCCTTTCTGGTCGTACCTCTCCCTTCCTCCCTCTATGTACTTGCAGATCTTCAAAGGAGAGGAGAGAGTTGTGGTACGTAGGAGTTGGAGGTGGGAGAAGGGGCCCATGCTAAATTTAATAATTCCTTGAGGTCCATGGGCCATGTGGCACCATTTTATGGCCCCACATGGTATAAAAGGCCTAGAAGGGACAAATGGGGCCTTCCTTGGGCCCCACCTGTCCTTTTTGCATGAGGAAGGAGAGGAGCTTTTGGGAGGGGGTAAATGAGGTACGTTCACTTTCCTCTACCCCATTCTCAAAGTTGTTTGTAGAGTTTTTATTAGTGCTCAAGTTTGCTTGTTTTCTTGAGCCCTTCTTCTCTAGTTGTCAGTTTTTAACGGTTTTGTTACTAAATACTGTTTTTGCCATGGACACTCCTATGGAAGAAACTTGAGCTCCAAGCCCCGTCGGGACTGATATGGAGAATATGACGCACGCAATTAATGTGTTGCAGCAACAAATTTTTGACATGGCTAAACATGGACGGCGAAATGCGGGCTATCTCGGCAAGCAATCCTCAACCCGATGTTTACTCCGGAGTTTTTCATCGGAGAGAAAAATGATAGACACCAAGATGTGGTCTTGGCTTGGTTGGATCGATGGACTTCACATTTTTCCATGCACGATCTACTAGATAGCTCGCGGATTGCTACGGCCATCATGTTTTTACACGGTAAGGCGTACTCATGGCAGGATCTTAAAGATCAAGCTATGGTTCCAACTTTTGGGATGATTTCCAGGTAGCCTTTAAGGCTGCCTTTATGCCTGTCCTCGACGATCTTGAATATTATCGTTGATTTGCCACGTTGCAAATGGGGACGAAACCCTTGGACATCTTTTTACAAGATTTCCAAGAAGCTGCTTCGCGGTTTGTTAACCGCATAGATGGAGTGCTCCTTAAGTTGCATTTCATATTGGGCTTGCCCAAAGATTATCAGTTGGAGGTCCACCGAAATCAGCTACAATCCCTTGAGGATGCCATGCGTTTCGCTCGAATTTTTGACGACACGCACACATTGACCCGCAGAGAGCAGCTAAAGCCTGAATCCAAACACAAACCCTCTTCGAGCACTCCTTTCAAAAAGGGCAAGGAGCGAGTGGTTGACGAAGCTTTCCCTTCGGGAAAGAAAAAGAAGTGGCCTCGATTGGAGAGAGCTGACTTTGATAAGGCCAAAAGCGACGGGTTGTGTTTCTCTAGCATGGAGAAGGGGCACCTTTCCAAGGACTGCCCAAAGAGATGAAAGAAGGGTGGCCGCTCCTTTAAGGCACCAGGTAATTCTTCTATTTCTTGCATAGATGTATATTTTAAAGATGAAATAGTTTGTATGAATTGTTGTTTTAACACTGTGGTTTTTGGACCTCACGACCTCATTCGTATGAGTGGGTTCTGATGTAGACGGTTCTACGCATAATTTTATTAATGCTAAGCTGGTGCAAAAGCTGCAGTTGGCAACCGCACCAAGTGACCACAAGTATATGGTTAGGATGGCAGCTGGTGGGGAGCAGCAGGTCTGGGACCACTTTGTCCCTCATGTGCCGTTGAGGATTCGAAACTATGTAGATAGTTTATCTTTTCATGTTATGAATCTTGATAAGGTAGATTTAATCCTAGGTAAAGAGTGGTTTTATGCTAGGAATGAGGCCTTAAAGAAAGATTATGTTATTCATAGTATCTCTTTCTTGCATAATGACTCATTGGTTTGTCTTAAAGGCGATGAGCCTGATCTACCTTTTGTAACTGCTCATGAGGCTAATCAATGTATTTTGGATTCTGAGTATCATTCGTATTTATGTTATCTGAAAGATGAATCGTACATAGATGCTTTTAGTACTCGTAATTTCAATGTTGATGTTTTGTCTTTCCCTAAAGCATGGTCTTTTTCTGATGATAATCTAGAATCTTTGCCTGAGGGCAAAATCTTTAAGAGACTTAGGGAGGAATATAATGATATATTCCTTGAGCAGTTACCTGAGGGTCTTCCCCCCTCACGAGGAGTAGACCATCACATTGATCTTCTTCCCGACAGCTCTCCTGTATCGCTTTTTCCCTACAGGATGAGCCCGAAGGAAGAAGATTGGAGAGGTTAATCAGTTATGCTTTGCTGAGTTCCAATCCGAGTTGTATCTTTCTCTGTGAGATCTTTGTCGGACCGATGAGTTTTTTGGTCGTATTAGTCCCGGCAGGAAGCTCTATTGTGAGAAATAATCTTGGAAAGCAGGATTCCAAGAAATTTCGTGAAGCGAAGATACTTGATGATTACTCCATTAGGAATGGTTTACTTTTCCGTAGAAGAAAAGTTTGTGTGCCAGATATCGTGGACATTAGGGCCTAAATCTTGCATGAGTGCCATGATAGCCCCAGTACGGGACACCGTGGTTTACAAAGGACACTTGACCTTGTTAAAAGAGAAATGAAAGGTCATGTCGAGGCATATGTTCAAAAGTGTGAACAATGCCAAGTTAATAAAGCAGAAAGACTCAAAGCAGCTGGTCTGTTACATCTGTTGGAAATTCCCAACAAGAAGTGGAAAAGTTTTTCCATGGATTTGTGGTCGGACTTCCTAGTTCTGGGAAGCGTCGCGATGCCATTTGGGTTGTAGTTGACAAGCTTACCAAGTTGGCGCAATTTATTCCAACAAAAATTACTGTCAAAGCATCAGAACTTGCATTACTCTTCGTTGAAAAGTTGTTCAGGTTATATGGTTTGCCGAATGATATTGTTAGTGATCGTGATTCCAAGTTCACTGGCAAGTTCTGGCAGGTAGTCTTTGAAAGACTGGAAAGTACTTTAAGTTTATCGTCTACGGATCACCCAGAAACCAATGGTCAAACCGAACGTGTCAACCAGTCGATGGAAGATATGCTTCGCGCATATGTTTCCAGGCGACAATCGGATTGGGAAAAGTACCTCCCAATGGTTGAGTTCACATACATAGTATGAAGCATTCTGCCACTGGTTTCAGTCCTTTTATGCTCTTATATGGCTTTTAGCCTCGTTCCCCTATCTCCGTTGGACTCAAAGGCCTCAAGGTGCAAGCTGCAGCGGATTTCTTGCATGATATGTAGGAAATGTTGTAAGTGTCTAGGGAAAGCATTAGATCGGCTCAGGATTGAGCCCAATTTTATGCTAACCAAAGCCGCGCTCCTCGAGAATTTGAGATCGGTGATTGGGTGTATCTTAGACTCCCAAAAGACTCTAAGACACTACGAATGGGGAAATGTCCGAAGTTATCTCCACGTTTTAGTAGTCCTGTCAACAAGATTGGTAGGGCTACGTATAGATTAGAACTCCCTGTTGGAACTAAGGTTCATCCTGTATTCCATGTTAGTTGTTTAAAGGAACGACTTGGTGGAAAAGATGACCTGATTCCCACAGATGATCTAGTGCTATTGGAGGATTTGACTGCTTTTGTACCCCATGAACCTGATAGGATCATGGATACCAGACGTCATCAGCTGAGAAATCGTTTGATTTTTGAACATCTGATTTGTTGGAAAGGTAAGTCAGACGATGAGGACACCTGGGAGAGGGAAGATGATGTAAGACTTAGATTCTTTGGTTTTTTCCCATAGAAGGAAGTTTATATGGGGGGGGGCATGTTATGTACCATAATGGTACGCCCTTCAGTGATGGCCTCGCAAGGGGCATGACGCAGGTTTGGTGTTATTGACATGTTTGGGTGCCACGCGTCACCATCCTAGGTGGTACGTGTCGCCGGCAGGATCGTGCTTGATGGGACCCACTATGTGATGCCTATATAGTGGTGGGGTTTCTCTCTTTCCATTCACTTAGTCTACCCGGGAGTTGGTGGATGGAGAGCACGTGCATGAGCCAGGATGTATCTCCAGGCTAGGAGATGTATGCTAGGGAGAGCCGAGTGCGATGGTTGGTGGTATGGGACGCCAGTTATCATAAGAGGCTTGACTGGGCATGATTATGTCAATAGCTCCAGTGCATGGGGGTGGGTCGGTTGTGACCCTATGGATGGGCGGATACGGTTCGTCATCACTGTTATGGGGTGTGAGGTAACCTTCAAGGCAGTCGGATATCTTATGGAGTTGTAACAGGTCCACCCCATGCACGAGGCGTGTACCCTAGGCGAAGGAACTCGGGCAAGTAATCAAGTTGTAGATGTAAGCCCTCTCCGGTAGGTGAAACTAGAACCACATGATTTGCATAAAAGAATAATGGTGATCAAGATGTTGCCAAGTCTGCATCTTCCCCCACCACATTGCTCAATAACCCTCTCCAGAGAGAGAGTATGTAAGTTTTAGAAAAAAAATGCAGAAAACTATGAAGGGGCTCAAAAAGAAAAGCTTTGAACTCTTGGTGTGCTTGAAGAATGCTACAATCAATAATTTGTGCAGCTCCATTTTTAACTTCATTCTGAGACAAGCTTGTTGCTCGTACTCCAATCCTAATCTCCACCAGGTTCCCACTCCACACCAGTAGCCTTGAAATGTCCCTTTTCTTCCGTATTGAAATATCTCAAAATTTCTATTGACTCTTGTAAGTTGTATCACTGTAAGTTTTGTATATATATATATATATATATATATATATATATATAGAGAGAGAGAGAGAGAGAGAGAGAGAGAGAGAGAGAGAGAGAGAGAGAGAGAGAGAGAGAGAGAGAGAGAGAGGTTCAAAGTGATTCTTTTGCAGAACAGAGCAACTGGATTGGTTTAGATGGGATGGCATAGCAAAAGTTGCAGGTTTGGTTATCACAGTGGCAGGAGCTACAATAATGACTTTGTACACAGGACCAGCTCTCTTGGAACATGATCTTTCTGTTCAGAAAATGATGTCAAGGAAGCAATCTATTGAGCCTGTCGGCATGCTCATATTTAGTTCCTTTCAACTTGAGAGTAAACATGTGGCATGTGGGAATGGCTTGTCTCATTGGGAATTGTCTTTGCATGGCTACTTATCTTGTCTTTCAGGTTCGCTGTTTTCCTGAACCCAGTTCATTTGTGAAATTATTGAGCCCTGGATACCAATAAATGTTCTACTTGAAGCTTTCTAATTGCTCAAAGGGATGTCTCTGAGGCTTTGCAGGCACCATTGTTGGCAAAGTATCCAGGAGACATGTCAGTAACAGCTATTTCGTACTTTTTTGGGGCAGGCTTCATGACCTTGACAGGCATATTTACTGTGAAGGACTCATCTGATTGGATCCTCAGCAATTCTGCAATATTTTCTGTGATCTTTGCCGTAAGTCTTGGAGTTCTTATGGGAAAACAAGACCATGGGCATGCAAACAAGATTGAGGAATTCTTGCTATCAGAGTTTGACTTGGAACTTTTTTAACATTTGAAATACTTTTTTTGTTGTCTGTAGTACATACATAGTTAATTATATTTTGCTGAGCAAAACAGCTTTCTATTTTTTATCGAATAATCATATGCGGCGATTGCTTTCAGGGACTTGTTGCCTCTGCTATAAACTATTGGCTGCAAACATGGTCAAACAAGATCCTTGGACCTTCAATTGTTGCTCTCTATGCACCCCCTCAACCATTGTTTTCTTCGATATTCTCCAGAGCTGTCTTGGGAAGTCCCTTTTATTTGGGAAGGTCGGTATTCCTGTGTAAATTGTTCAATTCTCTTGATGAAAATGAGAAATCTCAGCTTAGAAATAATTGACAATAAATTGTGAAAAGCCATGAGTTTTCATTGATGAAAAATCTTGAAATGTGAAGAGAGAGTGTAATAATATTATACGGTTTAATGCCAACTTTTATTGTCATAAGGATCCTGAATAGTTATCAAGCGTATCTGCAATGTACCTAGAACAATAAAGTAATAAGTAGGCCAAAGTGTTTCAAGTAGTGTAAGTTAATAGAAATTCATCCTTCACGTCTAGAAAAGGGCTTGAGTGGACTAGATGTGGACTTGAGTGGACTAGATGTGAGGATACATGAATTCTCTCTCTCTCTCTCTCTCTCTCTCTCTCTCTCTCTCTCTCTCTCTCTCTCTCTCTCTCTCGCGCGCGCGCGCGCGCGCGCCTGCAGCGTGCCTCTCCTCCCTCCCTCCTCCCTCCTGCAATGGCTCCCTGCAGTGATGGCACCCTGCTGCGGATGCTGATCGCTGCCCTGCTGCTGCTGCTTGGTGCTCTACTGCTGCTGGTCCTCCATCGCTGGCCCTCCATCGCTACCCTGCCATCGCTACCCTCCCATCTTCCATCGCTACTGACCTGCCTCTCCTCGCTACCTGTACCTGTCCCTGTCCCTGCCCTCCCTTTTGCCTCCTGACCCGCTCCTGCTGCCTCCTCGCTACCTGTCCCTGTCCTTGCCCTTCCTTTTGCCTGTCCTTTTGCCTTTCCTCTACCTCTTTTCCCTCATTAATCTTGTATCTAGTTGGGGTACTATGGCTGATTGGCAATCTGTGAATCGAAAGGGGAAGAAGAAAACCCCTTCCCCTTCTCCCTTTGTCTTCTCAGCCATCCCCACTACAACTCCAAATCCCTTTACCTTGCCCCCTCCCTCTCCTGCTTCCTCTCCCTCGCCCCTACCCTCCACTCACTCAAGCTCCACCTCCTCTCCTACTGCCACTACCCCCTCTACTCTTTCTTCCTCCTCTCCCTCTTTCACCCCTTCATCTTCATCCCCCCAATTGTCTCCGTCTCTTTCAGCTGAATTTTTATCTGGTTTTCCCCATATCATTGATTCTCTTCATGAGGACACTGCATCCTTGCTTGCGATCATCAAGAAACAAGCATTCCAAATCTCCACTCTGGAGAACACGGTCTTGGCCCTACAGGGCAAAGTTGGCATTCTTGAGGTTGATGTTACTTACCTCAAGAATGAACTAGAATCAGATGAAGAGGAATAAGAAGGAAGCGGCAATGCAGATTCAGAAGACAAGGCAAAGCAGTTGCAAGAACGTGTTCACTCCTTGGAGTAGCAATTTCAGCAATCGAAAAGTTCTTGGGCCGACGTGCTCAAGGGCTAGAATCTATTCAAGAACATACAAAACGAGATCTCAAGGCCCTCAATATCAGGGTTAGGGGAGCTTCTTTTGCGGGTAAGGACCTTGTGGCTGAGGCAAATGCTTTTATTCATTCCACCTTTGGTCTCAAAGAGGATGTCATATCTGCTGCTTGGGTGGGTAAGCTCCAACCCACCACAGTGTTTCTGCGATTCAAGGATGCTTTGCTTCGTCAAAAGGTTTTGCGTAAAAGAGGCTGCCTGAAGGGGTCTACTATTTTTATGGATGAAGACTTGACGCCCATTCAATGGACTGAGAGAAAGAAAATTATCGTAGATGCTAAGGCCAAGGGTTTCCGGACTCTCTTTCGAGACGGACGCCCGGTCTTGGTTAAAATTGCAAAACTTAAATTTTTAGATTCTTTTCCCTCCTCGTGAGAGATGTTTTGAGCTACGGCCATTTATTTCCTCTCCTGCGTGAGAGACGAGCTTTCTTTACATAGCGATTTACGTTTTACGTTTTTCGTTTTAGTCTAGTTTTTTGTTGACGGCACTGTCCCGTTCGAGTTCCATTTACTCTGTTGTACTACCTCTTCAGTCTTATATGCCTTTTGGCATGGAAAAGACATTAATAAAGCTTTCTTTCTCTCTCTCTCTCTCTCTCTCTCTCTCTCTCTCTCTCTCCTTCTCTCTCCTTTTCTGATATGGAGACGTTTCATACGCTCCACTGTACCACACACGTGACATGCACTTTTTTTTCGTCTTATACGTCTATTGGCATGGAAAAGACATTAATAAATCTTTCTCTCTCTCTCTCTCTCTCTCTCTCTCTCTCTCTCTCTCTCCTAAATGGATCACTACTGCTGTGTGTACCTCTTGATGTGATACCCCTCCCAACCTGACCACCCTTATTGTAGTGCTTGGAGCCATCGCTAGAGAAGCTTCCACATTGCTCTCTCTCTCTCTCATATTAAAAGAGATTAATGAAGCTTTCTCTCTCTCTCTCTCTCTCTCTCTCTCTCTCTCTCTCTCTCTCTCTCTCCTATTGGCTCTTAAACTCTCTATCGAGCTGTTAACAGGTTCATTCAAGTTAAATTAGTCATGGTAGTTGCGCCTTTCTTCAAAGCTGTTTGTCACCTCCCTTCGAGTTAGATTGGGTCTTTCCCATCCAGTGCTGGCGGGTTTGATGAAATGTTCTTGTGGTCACCCTCTGGATTCTCTTGGCACTCATCTCATGTGTTACTCTTCTAGCTGGGATTGCACCACGACTCACAATTCCATTCGTGACGTACTTGCATCTATTGCACATGAATGCGGCTTTCATGTTGTTCGGGAGTAGACTCACATTTTGGCTGTGTCTGATTCACAGTCATCTTGTCGTCAGGTTGACCTTGTTCTTTCGCACGAGGGGATTCGCACCCTTGGGGATGTTGTTATTGCTGATCCCTTGCGGCCAGACGCACTCCTGGAGAAGACTTTATTCCGTTTGCCTTAGAGACTTATGGGTGCCCGCATAAGAAATTCGATGATTTTCTATCAACTTGTGCAAGATTTGCAACGAAACTCCGAGGACGTGGTGCATCACCTTTATCTATCATTACGTCCTACTATCGTGAACGAGTTTCTACCACTTTACAACGCATTCAAGTCCCCCTTAGTTGGCTTAGTTGGTTAGCTTGGCATCCAGAGTTTCTTTGGTCCTAGGTTCAAGTCCCCTCCTTGGAAACCAAGATGCCCTTTACAACACATTCAAGCACTTGCCATACTTCGACGTGCCGTAGTTGCAGGAACGGCTGCTTCACAGCTTCCTGCACTACCTAAATTTGCAACTATCTTAGCTAGTGACTTAAATCAAGGAGTAGGCTTTCAATAGCTACTTTGTGCGATTTTTTGCTTTGTTATGGTTGATGTATGGTATCTTAATTCGCCTTATGGCCTTTATACTTTCTACATGCATTCCTTTGTACTAGCACTCTTCAAGCACACAAATTGAGCCCCTTATTGAGACTACAAATCAGTGCCACAACAACCCACAGTGAAGAACGATAAATGTGCATTTCCACATCTAAAAACAACCACTGAAGAGAGCAGGTTCCTGCTACAGAAGAAACTTTTTGTTTTCATTTATAAAAAACTGTAGAGTTTCCTTTTCTCATTGTTTGTCTTCACTTTATTTCATCATGGGTTATTCACCTACTTCTAGTCCCGAATTTATTAGCATACCTAAGTTGCTTGATGAAGTTAGGAAACAGATTGATAATTTGAATATCTTACGATTGAGAAGTTCAGTTGATACTTCAAAAAATACAGAATTTATGAAAGTGAGAATTGACTTCTTGGAAAGAGGAAATATGCAGCTAAAGAAGATAAATCCAGATGATGGTGCATTCGATTAAGTCAAAGCATTAGAGGTGAAGATTGAAGGAAAAACAAAGTCCTGGTTTGACAGTGTGAAAGGTAACACTCCTAGTGCTGTCAAACCCATATATGATATAATTTCAGCAACTTTGACTGAAGATAGGGTCAGGGAAAGCAAACTTTTTAATATCAGAATTAGATTGCGAAGTAGCTTTTGATGATGCCATGGAGGAAGTTATCAAATTTTTGAAAATACTCTGGGTCTCCAAAATTCAAGTTTGTCTAAAGCTTGGTGTACAAATAGAGATGATTTTGTAATGATTTACTCGTTTGATTCAAAGCTTTTATTTTACAATCAAAATTATGTGCAACAAACAAGCAGCGTATCTCTTGGAACAAACTTATAGGAAACCTAAAGAACTTTGCTGACAAAAAATTACATTACAACAATCTGTTATTAGATTTATTTTGACAACAAAGTGAGTGCAACAACTGTAAATGGCTGGGTAAGACACGTGATGTTTGTGAGCCCTGGGTATGATATTTCAGCTTGGATATCTCTCCAGTTCTCAAATTATCCTTTCCTTATAACAGGGCTTTAGGTTATGACTTAATGAGCTATGGCTATGACGGCACGATGTCCTTGGAGTAGACAAGCATTTTGGGTACACCTTTGTTTTACTATGTTAGCATCTTTCAACAGAATCTTTCAATAGCAATCAAACATATGAACCTAATTCTTGCTTGGCTCAACTCTGTAGTATACGTATTTTTCACTCTCCTCTTCTATTCACCCATTGAAGTGGTACATGAGCTGCTTTCAAAATGTTGTGGTGTGATCGCCCTCGCCCTAAGACATGAACATATTAGACACTATCATACACTATCATGCTTTTGCTTTTGTAGTATAATCATATCGCCACCTTAAATGGTTCAATTACTTTCTAGTTTTGTTCTTAACTTGACAAATAGTGTCATAGCAACCAGCTGACCACAGAACTGAACTTTTGTAACTTTTCAGCATACTTGGAGGGGCTTTAATTATTGCTGGGTTGTATTGTGTCGTATGGGGCCAACGAGTCTCTGAGCGGCTGAAGGGGCATTCAATTCTGGAAGTTACGTCTGGAGCTGACGAGGAGATAACTTCAATAAATCCTGATCATCTCCTTGATAGAAGTCATTCTCAGAGGCCTGCGTATATATAGAGGCCAGTCAAAGTTAAAGGACATGCCTTCAGTTGTGTTTTTTATTGAAGCCCTTAAGAATGGTGAGGTTATTGGTGTGCTCCTGCATAAACATGAATCATGTTTACACTGAGTGTGAGGCTTTGACAAAAATGATGCCCTTGTACTACATTCATATTCTACAGTCAAGGACATTGTGAAATTTTTCTTCATTCATATTCTATAGTCAAGGACGTTGTGAAATTGATGCATCAGCATACTCACTTCATGAAGGAGTAGAGCAAGAATGCTTGTAGTTAATTTCGCTGGCTGCTGGATTTGACTCTATAGATTCTAGATTTGATACGAGTTATGGGTATGTTTGGAAGATGTAAATTTTCAATGCATAGGCATGTCCAAGCTATACAAATTTCTGCTCATTGGAGATGCTTGGGGCTAACTTGGTCCCACCAGAAAAAAATTCAGGTACTCAATCCTTTACATTGTGAATTTTAGGCCAGGCTGTGATTAGAATTTGCTGTCAGACAGGTGTTGAAATCTTGTTCTGTTGTAGCAATGGAGCCAAGAATCTTTATATTGATGTTCTACCTCTTGTTGTTACTGTTGCATTCCGACTTCAGATCTGATTCTTTTTCCACTGTTCTCATTCAATAGTTTACTGATGACCGTGGGTGCATCTTTGACAGAAGCACCAATTGCAGCTTTTCGAATATTATGATATTAGCTAAGCTTGAAAATGGTTTAAGATTCTGTTGTGGGACAAAAATGTGTTCACTTTAGGAGAGTGCCCAGTATTTTGTGATGGCAATTTGAGCATATAGAGTGTAACCAATTATCTGACATTGTTTCAAAAACTGGTGTAAGACTTGCTCTTGCTTGCAAAAGTATGTCTGTCATAGGAATGGACATATGGCGGAGTAGGATGGTCCCTAGGTCTCGTGAGTCATTTAAGACGTGTGTGAGTGGAACTTCACAAACTAGGCGGCGTAATGGGGGGCGGGGGAGGTGGGCTGCATCTTGGACGCACTGCCCATTTTGGCCCCAGCTTAATCACAGCCACACGTTTTTTTTTTAATTTAAAAAATTAATTTGTTATTCACAAAGACTCTGCCCACGTTTTTGTGATTGACATGTGTTTCTTTATCCCATAAGTTCATTGCAGTGTCTACAACTGCTAGAATATATTAAGATTTACACTTTGTTTTCTAAATTGTGTGCACATGGGCATGAATATGGGGCATTTGGGGCCGTAAAAATTTCATGGGCTCGGGGTCACGTGCGCCCAGGTTCTATGGGATTTTGAGGCCCACCAAAAATTTCAAATTTTCTGGTGGGCATTTCCTGCCCCTGCCACATGGCATGATGACATTGGGTTGGGGCCAAAAAGCAGGGTAGCGCCTTGAAGGCTCAAGGAGAGAGAGAGAGAGAGAGAGAGAGAGAGAGAGAGAGAGAGAGAGATCCTCTTAGTAAGAAAGATGACACATTATGAAGAGTGACAAGGCTATACAAAACTAGCTGATCAATGATACTAGATAACTAAAAAATACCAAGGGCCCTCATGGACGATGGGTTCCAAGTTCTCTATACAACATATAAGGAAAAGTGTGAGGCATAAACAACTAGTCATTGTTCCTAATTTTTTTTTTGAAGTGGCAAGTTATTTTTCAATGCTTGGAGAATTATTATTGCAAATTTTTTCGAAGTGGCAAGTTAATTTTCAATGGTTGGAAAATCTTATTGGGAATTTGAGCTACTTTTGGAGGTTTGTTGATCTAAAAGTGTATGAATGTTGTTGAGTTTTTGCCACTAGTTGATATCTATTGGTGCAACGTTTCACAAATTCCACCATTGAGTAAATATTAGCTTGACTTGTGTCAATATTGCCTTGAACGTTTAGATCGACAATCAATTTTGATTTCCTTAGCTTAGTTGTTGCACTTATAGAAACTTAGAGCATTATTTTTTCTTTTTATAAGATTCACAGGTTGGACCTTTCTTCAATTTACACTTCAAGGCCTTGCATGACATTTGATTGTGCTATGCCCCAATCAGTGTTGCAGCGGATCACGTTCCATTGCAACAACAATCCGGAACGAGTGTTCCAAATTGCCAACGTTCCGCTATCCAGATCACATTTTTTTTTAATGATTCTTTTTTCATAAAAGTTAAAAAACAATAAATAGCCTAAAAAAACCCTTAATAATAGTAGAAAAAAATCTACAAAGTGTCTAAACAATTTTATGTGAAAAATAGGCAAAATCTAGCTTGATCATTTTGCAATTTCATGTACATATTGATATCACACGTGTGGAGGGTAGACAATCATTTTAGTTCATTTATGTTGAGTTTGAATAGTCAATAGGCCTTAAATTTGAGTTCTAGGGAGATAGTGACATTTGTCACATGATGTTAGGATTGAAATGCATCTATTTGGCCCAATCACATTTAGAGGCATAGATCACAAGGCCAATCACTTTGAGAGGTGCATTAAATGTGGACCAATCATGTTTAGTGGTGCACATCATGAGGCCCAATCAAATCATGAGGTGGAGATTATGAGGTCCAATCATGATGAGATGTGCAAATCTAGGGGTCCAATTATGATGTAAGAAGTCAATCAATGGGGTCCAATCATTTTAGAGTATTTCCTCTTGCAAGAACACAAGCTAGCACTATTGGAGAAGTGCTCTCCTTTGTACATATTATTGGAATGATGACAATCAAGTTTGATGAGTGTTTTTACTTCCAACACATTGTTTTTTTCTACGTTCTCTCTTTACACGAGTGGAAGAGCTCTATTTTCTCTCTCTACTCGAGAGCAATATGTTTTCATACTTATTTTTTCATCAAGTATCATGTTGTTATGTGAATGATAGCTTTTGATAGATCTTTGGTGGGTAGATGCATGCTTGTGTGTTCTTGTCTTGAAGATTGTCAAAATAGATTGATATGATAGTTACAATCAAGAGATAGTTTCATGACACTCCTTAGAAGATCAATCACACACTTTTGAAGATTGTCGAAATAGATTGATATGATAGTTACAATCAAGAAATAGTTTCATGTGCAATTACACACTCTTTAGAAGATCAATCACACACTTTTTGCTGTTCTCACACGTGTGAAAAGTACACATGGTATCAGAGCTTGTCTAAGGATGGATGGCATGCATCGTGCTTAATGAAAATTGCTTGCAAAAACAAGATTTTGAGAGCTAGTTTGGACACAGTTTGGTATCAAGTGGATTTTGAGATCAAAAGGGATCAAAATCACGATGATTTAATCCAGTCTGAGTACTGTACAGACAGAGGTGCTCAGACACATGTGAGATCACCAAAATTTGAATGGTTGGTGTTTCTCCAAGGTAGATCCAAATCTAGTGCTTGATAACTTGTTGGAAAGCCAGTGAAGTGTGGTTTCTAGTGCAATTGATTTCATGTCAATTGGATGTGTGTTGACTGGTTGGACACATCAAGTTAGGCTCACATCTAGCTGTTTCATCAAAAAACTCATGTTTGTGCTTGCCAATATTGTCTAGGTGAGATCTAGGTGTGATTTTGAAGCCATAGCCACATAGTTTCATGCAAAACAAGTGCATTTGAGTCTTTTGTGGAGTCTTTGAGTGCTTTACACATGCTTGAAAGAAATTGGCTCAAAACTTTGTTGTGCTTCATCTGTGGAGAGAAGCTAGACCTAGATTGAGAGAGATTGACATAGCTAGTGAGATAGGTCTCACATATTGGCTTCTCGTCCAATCATGATGAGAGGTGCAAATCTAGGGGTCCAATGATGATGTAGAAAGGCAATCAATGGGTTCTAATCATTTTAGAGTATTTCCTCTTGCAAGAACACAAACTAACACTATTTGAGAAGTGCTCTCCTTTGTACATACTATTGGAATGATGATAATCAAGTTTGACGAGTGTTTTTGCTTCCAACATTTTGTTTTTTTCTACGTTCTCTCTCTACTCGAATACTAGCTCTATTTTCTCTCCCTACCCGAGAGCAACCTGTTTTCATACTTTGTTTTTGCTTCCAACATTTTGTTTTTTCTGTGTTTTCTCTCTACTCGAATACTAGCTCTATTTTCTCTCTCTACCTGAGAGCAACCTGTTTTCATACTTTGTTTTTCATCAAGTTTCATGTCATTATGTGAATGATAGTTTTTGATAGCTCTTTGGTGGGTAGACATGTTTGTGTACTCTTGCCTTGAAGATTGTCAAGATAGATTAGCTACAATCAAGAGATAGTTTCATGTGCAATCACACACTCCTTAGAAGATCATCAATCACACACTTTTTGCTGTCCTCAGTGAAAAGTACATGTTACACACCAACAATTTTTTTTTAAAAAAAAGTGCACATTCTGAAAAACTCTAATGGGATTTCCTGGATCACAATTCCGAATACGTTCCGGAACGTGCAACATTGGTCCCAATGATAATGTCTAGCTAAGTGCCAAAATAACTCTTACAAACACTATGCATATTAGGTATTGAAGCAAGTGCTTTTTAATAATCAATTTATTCTTTCTGAATATCCCATTTGCAATGAACGTTGCTCTATACTTATCAACACCGTCATTGTCATTGTAATTGACTCCTATAATCTATTTGGTTTCCATCAGTTTATTTTCTATTTGCAACCACCACAAATTTCCAACTATTGTCTTTATGATATAATTCTATCTTTAATAGCATCTCTCCACTCTTTTTGTTAAGAGGTTTTTTCATATGTATTCAAAATTGCTCAAAACGATAGCCCTTAAGGAAAAATGATAGCCATTTGTTTATGGATGTTTTCTCTTTGTAACACTAGAGTCGTTTCAAAATGCACACAAAAGTGTGCATTTTAAGCATGTATTCAAAAAATCATGTTATAAACTATGATGAATCACATCAAATCCTTTCACATGTGTGTTCTTCATATATACATTTACCGATTAAAAAATTTGAGACCTTCATTTTGAGTAACTTATATGTAATATATGATGTGTCAAACACGTGGGAATACTGATGAAACTTCGATATTTTCATATATGGGACTACATTGTTATGAATTTTACATTCAATTTTTAGCCTGTCTACTCTTAAAAATTCTATATGATTATAGAAATATGCCTATTAAAAAAAAATTGAATTTGGAGATCTATAGAGATAGATACCTGCATTCAAAGTTACACTTTTAAGTGTTGATAAAAATCACCAAAACTGGAAATATCATATATGAGTGTGTAATACCATGATTTTGACAATTTTTTCTTGGCTTGTCTACTTGAAAAATTATTATATGACCATAGAAACGTGTCTCTCAATTTTTTTTTCCAATTTGGAGTTATGTAGAGATAGATATGTGCATCTAAAGCTACCTATGTCAAGTGTTAAAAAGTATTGAAAATTATTGAAGGGTCCTAGAAAGTTTCAGCTCTTTTGGAGGTGTTTTTTACAACCCTTTGTTTGGTTGTCTACTTTCAAAAATCCTTTATGACCATAGAAACATCCCAACAAAGTGTAAGTAAATAAAATCATCCAATAAAATGTGTTGCGAGGGCATGACATCCTGCGTGTATAAGCCCATGGCCCAATGAGCATGCAAGTGAAGTTGTAAATAAAATAAGAGACTTGGGCCCTTTGTAATTAAAATAAAACTTGAGGCCCAAAGTCAATTCTAAACTTAGAGTTTACTTTTTAGAGTTGGGTCCAATTTTGGACTCACATGAATCTTGTGATTTCCAGTGTACTTTTTGTGGACCCTTGGATCAAGTTGGGTTATCGGGACGATCAATAGCACGAAGGATAGCAAATCAAGCACCACACCTTCCCAGATTAGCAGCCATGCAACAAGAGGCAGAACCGGAACCAACACCAATGGATCCAATGGGCCAACCCGTACTTGTCGCTCCCTTGCAAGCAGTCCGGAGAGCACCACGGATGGAAATACCAAAATACGACGGATCATCAGATCCCATCCGATTCCTCCAGATCTACGAGCAAGCTTGTGAAATCTATGGCGAACGGACACCTGCGGAGAAGCTGATGCTGTTCCCCATGTCCTTATTGGCAGTGGCTCAGGATTGGTTTTTTAACCTGTTAGAGGAAGAAAAATCCACATGAGTAGTGGTTAAAGCGGCTCTCATTACGCGCTTTAAACCAAGAAAGTTCCTAGAAGACCTGTTTCTCCTGTTGAGCAAGGTCAGGATGGGAAAACGAGAAAGGGTCAGGGACTATATTGAATGGGTCAAACACCTACGATCCGAGTGCAGTGCAGCCCTAACTCCCGATCACGCGGTGATCATGTGGTTCCTAGTCGGACTACCATGAAGCATCAGAAGAGAACTGAAATGACGGGAGTAGTACACTACTCTGCAAAAAGCTATGGAAGATGCCATCAGGGAAGAGGATGAGAGATCTGACGATGAATATCCATCCATCCACACCCCTACTCCCTCGTTAGCATCATCATCATCAATCGCATCTGCCCTATCCACAGAACTGCTATTGGAGCAAATAATGAAATAACACAAACAGCAGATGGAGCAACTTATGGCGCAATTTGACCAGAAACTGAAAGTCTTACAGGGAGCTGTAGCACTAACGCCACATCAACCGGAACCGAACCAGCTGCAGTATCCAAGACGGAAGAATGTATGGTGTTCAGTGTGCATGCAAAACCATTCAACGAACGAGTGTCCATTCCTAAAGCAAAATCTGAGACTGACACATAGATTTTGCCATCTGTGCAATGCAACATCGCACGATATGGCATTTTGCCCGTTCAACCCCCAGATTGTTCAACAAAAGACAAGTTCTTATCAGACTTCTTATCCCTACCATCAAGGGGCACCCAACACGACACCAAGGTACGGCGCACCAAATCAACCACAACGTATGGCCTTACCTGCTTCACCAGGGCCAGCCAATCAACAAGTGGCCCATGTAAACCTGACAGCAGCGGAACTAGAGATGCAAATGCCACCTCAACCTGAGCAGCAGCAATGGTACAGACCAGATGAACCATGATCCTGCCATAAATGAATATGTTGCGGCCTATGCAGCTCAAACTCAGCGTCAAGGCGGAAGAAATTACGGCTGCTATGGATGCGACGAAGGACACAAAATTGTGGAATGTCCCTACAAGGGACAATATACATCTTTCTACCGAGAATGTGGTTATAGATACTGTTTTAAGAATTGTCCATTTAAACCTGGAACCAGTGCACCTCTTAACTTCATTGCAATACAACAACCAGCAGTTCCAGCAGGGATGCCATCAGGTAGACACCAACTCCACGCTCCTGTGTTAGCTGTTACACGAGCGCAAAAGAGGAAGGAAGTGGCTCCCTCACCACCACCATCAGTCACTGACGACCAACCCTCAACTTCAGCGCCATATCTAAATGTGAGGGAAGAAAGTAGGAAGTACCAGAAAATAAGACACTAGGTACAGAAAGCACAAGCGGAGGAAAAAGAGCAAGAAAGAGTTAATCCCACGGAACCTCTAGTTGGCGTCGAACGGGAACCGTAAGTGGGCTCGCCATTGCGCACTGATCAAAATGATCGGTTACACCAACATGAACCACCTTTTCACATGGTGGAGCCTGAGGAACCACGCATTAAAAGACTCAAACTTTTATTGTCAAGCCGTGTTAGTTTACCACTCGGAGAACTACTGCGGATTGCACCACAAGCGAAAAGCCTTCTAGCTGAATGGGCCAAAGTGGATGAGGAGCCAATAGCGCCTGAGTCCATATATTGTACGGGCTATGAAGAAACAAGTAACATCCTCCACATCGGAGTAGCATGGAAAAGTGAGGAACACAACATCACTTTGCCCATCAAACACAAGAGATACGAGGACGAGGCAGCAGTGGTAGATGGAGGATCGGGTGTCAATTTGATTTCCACTATTTATATGAAAAATGGGGTTTGCAAGGGTTGAAGCCAGCAAGATTCGCCATCAAGCTGGCAGATCAATCCTGTGTGAAACCAAAAGGTGTGGTTGCCAATATCCTTGTAAAGATAGCAGACATGTAGTTTGTGATTACTTTTGTAGTCATGGATATACCTGAATCTCCATCTGCATATCTTGTTTTACTAGGAAGACCATGGTTGAGGACTGCGCAAGTAGTACACAACTGGGGTACGGGAAAACTCACCTTCGAGAACAAAGAACAGGCTGTAAAGGTTGATCCAACCACATGGGCGGTGAACCTATTGCACATTTTCGGATAGTAGTTCGCAAGGAAAAACAACATTACATGGCAGATCATGTATCACGAATCAAGGGGAAGGAGATTGCAACCCAACCCGACGATGAGCTGGTAGATGCTGCCTTATTTTACATGGATACAGTACCAGAATGGGCTGTCGACATTGCTGAATATCTAATGCGGGGCCAACAAAACAAATCACTACCAAAGGTGGAACAACAGAAATTGATCTTGAAGGCTAGACCTTATCAGCTGATTGCCGGCCGGTTATACCGAAGAAGACCAGACGAAATTCTTTGGCGGTGTATTCTCTCCTCATGAGGCCACCTAGATCATTTCGCTTTCACATGAAGGCATGGGTGGGGGCCATTTTGCATCCGACATTACAGTTCGCAAGATCCTGCAATTAGGATGTTGGTGGCCCACGATTCATAAGGATACGGAGGAGTACTTAAAAAAGTGCGATGTGTGCCAAAGGGCGAGAAGGCCAACGATATTGAATTATGATCTATTGCACCCGGTCTTAGCCCAAGCACCATTCGAAAAGTGGGGATTGGATTACATCAGTCCAATTCACTCTGCAACAAGGAGTTTTCAGGCTCGATACGTAATCATAGCCACAAACTACCTCACCAAATGGGTCGAAGCCAAGGCAGTAAGAGTAGCTGATGCTAGGACCACTGCCATGTTCCTTTATGAAAATATCATTGTACGCTTCGGATGTCCGGTAGAGCTAGTCAACGATTGCGGAAGCCATTTCATCAATGAGACCATCAAGGTCCTATTGGAGGAATTCTTTGTGATCCACAGAACCAATACGCCTTATTATCCTCGTGGTAATGGGCAAGCAAAATCATCCAATAAGATTCTGTGTAGCGTGCTCACAAAAACAGTTGAAGCTAGCAGATCAAATTGGGAACATAAGTTGCATGCTGCACTGTGGGCATTCAGGACAACATATAAAGGAAGCACTGATCAAACACCCTTCCAATTGGTATATGGTCATGATGTTGTGATGCCAGTAGAGTTTTTAGTTCCTTCATTAAGGATTGCCACCACGCAACGTCTTAGTGAGTCCAAATCTCTATAGCTATGCCATGAAGCTCTGCATAAACTCTATGAAACACGCTTACTAGTTGTGCATGCACTGGCAGCTGAAAAAGAAAGATGCAAAGCATGGCATGATCGCAGGTTACAAAAGAAGGATCTTTGTTCTGGAGATCTGGTCCTGATGTATAAAACCAAGGCAATCAAAGGAAAATTAAAACTCACAGGTGAATGTCCCTATCGGATCAAGGAAATTCTTAATGATGGAGCCGTGAATTTAGAAAAGTTAGATGGGACACCATTCGATACACCCATCAATGGTAGCCGGTTGCAGAAGTACTGGCCACCATAGTGAGATAGATCTAGATTGGTGGGGGCACGTTACAAAAAGCCAATATGCTAAGCCATCACCGCTAGATCTAAGAAGATCAAGCCAAATCAAGATTCAGCCAGATCTGGCAAGATCGGAAAAATCCATCAGAATCCAAGAAGGATCCAGATCCAGATAGGATCAAGAAGGAAGCAGATCATTAGATTGACTGAGGGATCTGTTACGAAGTATCCATTAGAACTTCCAGAGAACTACCAATAGTCAGATCAAGCCTGGATGAAGCTGATTACCAGATTACAAAAGTTAAAAATAAAAAAATCTCGAGATCTCGTCAAAAAACACTCTTAAAGAGCACTTTTTCATGATTTTTTGAGATCCCCTGGGAGATAGCTCTTGAAACTTGGACAGTCACCAGATCTGACATAAGCAATGACATTGAGTATTTGAGCTAACCTCCATCTCATCTCTCTCTCTCTCTCTCTCTCTCTCTCTCTCTCTCTCTCTCTCTCTCTCTCTCTCTCTCTCTCTCTCTCTCTCTCTCTCTCTCTCTCTCTCTCTCTCTCTCTCTCTCTCTCTTCTCTTCTCTTCTCTCTTCCTCTCCTTTTCTATCCGTTTCCTTCACCCAGATCATGATGAATGTTAGTGTAGAGGAGTAGAGTTAAGAGAGAGTAGTGTCAGTGGTGAATAGAGTTAGGGAGGAAGTAGAAAACTAACTAAACTTAGCATCTATGCATAGTTAGGTACCTATCCAGTGATCTAACCCTTGTTGACAAGCGAGAGGGCTATACTACGCAAGATCTTCGACCCTACAAAGTGCTGAAAAGAACTGAAAATTGAAGTTTTTTGGGGGCAGATTGCCATCAATTGAGAGAAAAAAAAAAGTGTTCCAAAAACACAATGAAGAGTCAAGTCTAGTTCCACGTACAATTGAAAGATTGAAATTTCAATCATTTGATGGCATGTTATGTCTTGTCAAGTGACCATGGGTTTTATGCGTACTTTTATGCACACACGCACAAAAATGTACCGAAAAAAATTCTAGTGTTAAGATCTCCTTTACCACTCCACTTGTCTCACCATTTTACAACATTTTGTCCATTTTCTAGTGTCTTTAAGTAGCATCGAGACAATTTCTTGTAAGGTTTTGGTGGTGGTTGTTGGAGTGTGTTTTTTTCTCGTAATAAGTGCAAACTTTTGCTTGTCGTATGATGAAATTTCATTAAATGTTGCTTTCACATGTGTGGAGAGTCCACTACATGTTTGTGATCTCCTAAGGTGTTTGGATGCACTAAGATCAAGACTAGATTGAGATTCAAGATCTATCTTTGATTCTATGGCAAAAACACACTACTACATGCATTCACTCACTTCCAACTCTCACTCACACGTGTGGGAAGTGTTAAAAAATTATTCTAAGTAAAAACAAGCTCTTGGGTAGAGAGAGGAAATCATCATGAGTTCTCGGGTAGAGAGAGAAAGCTAGAAAATCACTTACACACAAAATCTACTCAATCTCCAAATCAATTAGCATAGAATGAGTACTACAATGATACTAGTAGCTCCACGACCTAATTCACACTCAAACATGACTGGAGCTCATATTTACAGCCTCCTAATCCTATTGGACCATTGATCCATCCATCTCTCCATTCTATTGGACCATTCTCAAGCATATCTCAAATCCTGGTACTTCCACCTCTTAATTCTATTGGACCTCTTGAGCTTTGACTTGTCACACATCAAACTAACTAAAGACACTTGTCAAGAACCTATTTAGCTTGAGTTTTCCACTTGTGCTTTTGGCCTAATAATGGCAAAACAAGTGTACTTCACTAATTGACCTCTAAAGCTAAAAATGGCTCAATCTACTAATGACACCTAGAAGCTTGACTATGAAACTTTATGAGACCCCTATAACGAACATTTTAAATCTATTTTACAATTCTCCACACATGGGAGCATCCTTCACACATGTGAGATTCACTCACAAACTTCTAACATAAGAATACCAAGCTAGATTTTTGCCAATTTCTCACACTCATAGCTTGAAAAGGTACTAGATCACTTGGAGAGTTTGTAAAGATTTTTGAGTGGATCCTTTGGTATGCATTAGAAGTGAAGATCAGCCAAAGGATCCATCATAGCATCACTCTCACCATATCCATGATAAGATCTCTTTGGTAGAGATCTCTTGCCAATACCTTTGAAGAGTACTCCACCAATATGCCACTATGATCATGGGCTTCCTCCATGCTTGAGCCTATGATTTGAAAGCTCCACATGCATGATGGCTTCACCATAAATAGAGAAATCCAAGGCTTCCAAGTCTCATAAGGATCATAGAGATCAAGATCATAAGATGTGAAAAAATGATGATCACAAAGATTATGCTTTCTAGCTTGACTAGTCCACATACAATGAACTATATCCATGATGGATCTAATCTTGATATCAAATACTATCTTGATCTTTTTTAGGCTAATTACTCTCTCGAGGATTTAAGTGTCCACTTTGGATGCTTCACTTAATCTCAAGAGGAGTTCACAATTTGCCTCAAAACATGTGAAAACATGATTTTCAAAAACATGAGTAACAAGCTCAATCTTGTTCTTTCTAGAACCAAGAACATACTTTTGCTAATACAATATCTTGCTTTCAGAATGTATTGGAAACATATCTAAGTCAATAATGACAAGAAGAATGCCCATACCATAAGCATCATACAAAACTAGTATAGCCTTTCTTGAACTTTGAGATCCAAAAAATTCAATGAAGCAAGATATCATATCAAGCAAATGAAGAGAAGCATATATGAATGTGTTGTAGTAGATATAGCATGAAATATGCCCCTCTTTGCCATGTAAGGTGACCCATAAAGACTCGGCCATGCATCCTGAAGATCTTCTTGAAATCATATGTCCTCCTCACACCTTGGCCCCATCACAACTTGAATACCTTCAAAAAAGATAACTTGTGATGCTTCTTGAGAAGCCTTGATTTTGGCCACTTCCAAGGTTGAAACTTCATGCAATATGACATCTCTATTCACAACCACTTTTGAAATAGAGAGTGTAAAGACACTAAAGGCTTCCTTGATGGATGAGTATCCAATCATGATCCATGAGCTTGGATCATCCTTCCTCCTTGTTTCCAAGGGAATTTGTGCAAAGCAAGCACTACTAAGTTCACTAAGGTGATCAACCTTAGACTTCATCTTGAATAAAATTTCATATGGTGCTATTCTTTCAAGAGCTCCAATACTCCTCAAAGCTTTGATCTTCAATGAGAATTGCTTCTCAACATATGCTTTGAATAATAGGGAATAATCATACACCATAAAACTTGAAGAGAGAAGATATGTGCATCTTGTGTGATCATCCTCTTTTGAAATATTGGACATATAAGAAACATCAAGAGAGTTTGCACTCTCACTTGGATCCAATTTGTAGATGCCTTCATATCTTGATCCATATGCAAGGATCTCACCATACTTCTTGATCACACAATTGTCAACATGGAAATTGACATCAAGGCCACTATCAAGAAGTTGGCCAACACTTAAGATGTTCTTTGTAAGCTTTGGGACAAAAAGAAAATTGTTAATCCCTACTCCTTCAATATTGCACTCATGCTCACTTGCAATGTATATGGTCTTCTTGACTCCATCATAAGGCATAATAGATGAAAAAGAGTGCTTGGAGCCACAAATATGTGAAGATGCTCCACTATCAATATCCATGAGTCATCCTTGTTGAAGGTGGAAGAGGAGAAGCTTGATGCCATAAGAGAGCCTTATCCATCACTTGCAATATAGTCTTCCTTCTCATTAGAGATGTTGGCTTGCTTGAGTTGATTCTTCTTCTTGAAGCAATTGGTGGCATAATGGCCTTTCTTGCCAAAATAAAAGCACTTGGTCTTCTTCTTCTTCAAACTTGAAGTAGAAGCATGAGAGGTGTCCTCCTCCTCTCCATCTTGGTCATTGGCTTTTTCATTAGAGAAGTGATGGTGTTGCTTATTACTCCTCTCTTTGTGCTTGACAAGTAGAACTTTGCCATCATCATGATTGAGTGATAGCTTGTCCATCCTCAAGAGTTTGTACTCTTGTCTTGATTCTTCATAAATAAGCACAATTTGAAGGGCCTCCAAACTTGGTAGCTCCTCCTTAATGGCATAGGATTGGACAAGGTTGTCATATTCATCTCTCAAGCCATTGAGAATGACTTGGACTGAATCACTTTGATTGATTGAATTACCAATGCAAGCAAGCTCCCCTATGAATATCCTTGACTCTCAAAACATAATTAGATGCACTCTCATCTACTTTGAAAGATTTGATTTCTAAGAGTGAGGAGCCTAGAGGTGTTCTTAGCCTCATAGATAGTCTTGAGACAATCCCAAGCTTCTTTGGCTGTAGTGCAAGTACCAATCTCCCTAATATCTCATTAGAGACATTCATCTTGATGTAGTGGAGAGCCATCCTAGCTCTCTTCTTGTACTTTTGTACTTCTTGAAGGACTTGAGGCTCCTCCTCAATCCCAAGTACAATGTCCATCACATCTTGGAGTATCAAGATTGACTCCATCCTCAATTTCCATATTGATTAATTGGAAGTAGACAATCTCTCACTTGGTTCCAACAAGAATGGACCCATTGAAGCCATCTAAGGTGAAAATAACTCAAATGATAAATAAAAAATGTTGCTACACACTCTCAATAGGATCCAATAATGATGTACTATCAAGATGACTCTAGAACTCTTTTATTACTTTTATAAAAGCATCCTATTAATTTTCCTATGTTGGTCAAAGTGATTAATTGTTATTGTAGATTCATGCATCTACAACCACAGAATAGACCACAACATCAATAACAATTGCACTAGTTGCAACAACATTCACAACAACAATCTTTGCTCTTTGAGATAGTTATTTCTTTACATTGTACTTTTGTATGAAGTTTGCATTACACAATGGTTAATCCCTCTGAAAGCAAAACAAAAACAATTGATGTATTGACAACAACAATGAATACAATAGGTGACAACAAAAAGTGGAACTCAATAGCAAGTAACCCAAAGGGATTGGTTCCAACTAGACCAATAAACAAGTATCTAACAACTTAATGAATCCACAACATGGAGCCGGTTGATTTTGTCTCGAAATGACAATTATGAAGATTAGCCTATAATTCCTCTGTGTCACTCAAACAAAATTCATGCAATCTTTACAAGTCCAAAAGAGCACGATTTTGGAAGTATTGTTTTTATTTGCGATATAAATGGTTAACTTTAATATGTACAAAAAATATTATCCATGCACTGCACAAAACCAGATAATTTCAAACTACTTAGTACTACACATTTCTACAACATTTTGATATTCGAATAAAAGGCTCTGTTGTGTCATCTTCGTAGTATAGAGAGGTTCGTCGTTGGGAGTGGCAACCTTGCCTTCACCTGCATAGCACAGAGAGAGAGAGAGAGAGAGAGAGAGAGAGAGAGAGAGAGAGAGAGAGAGAGAGAGAGAGAGAGAGAGAGAGAGAGAGAGAGAGAGAGAGAGAGAGAGAGAGAGAGAGAGAGAGAAGAGTTCCAAGTAGTGAGAGGTTTGGGAGGCCCGAGCACCTTCCCCAGACTATTTGGTCGTTACCTAGAGAGAGGAGAGAAGAGAGAGAGAGAGAGAGTGCTAGGTTGAGAGAGGCTTTGGAGGCTCGAGCACCTTCCCAAACCTATTCACACCCAAACTAGAGAGAGAGAGAGAGAGAGAGAGAGAGAGAGAGAGAGAGAGAGAGAGAGAGAGAGAGAGAGAGAGAGAGAGAGAGAGAGAGAGAGAGAGAGAGAGAGAGAGAGAGAGAGAGAGAGAGAGAGAGAGAGAGAGAGAGAGAGAGAGAGAGAGAGAGAGAGAGAGAGAGAGAGAGAGAGAGAGAGAGAGAGAGAGAGAGAGACCAACAGAGTTGTATTAGAATGAGAATGAGGATACAATAAAAAGGAAATGGCTCCCTTTTATAGATTCCAAGGTGAGCCTCCTTCACTCTGATTGGCTATACTTCAATGGCAAGGACTCTAATCCAATCCCTTCAAAGAAACACAAATCTAATCTAATGGTTCTAAGAAAGCACAAAGTAAGTCACATGAATCATATATCTTCTATCTTCAAAATACATTGTGTATGATTATTTCCTCATATTCAAAGCATATGTTGAGAAGCAATTCTCTTTGAAGATCAAATCTTTGAGAAGTGATGGAGGTAGAGGGTACATCTCCAACAAATTCCATGACTATTGTGAGCAAGAAGGCATCAAAAGGAAATTCTCTTGTGCCTAATTCCCTTCTCAAAATGGGGATGGCTGAGATAAGAATAGATACTTGTGTGAATGTGCCAAAGCCTTAAGGATTGAAGCATCCTTGCCAAAGGATTTTTGGGGAGAGGCAATCAATTGTGCCAACTATCTATATAATAGGCTCCCTCATCTTGCTTTTAGAGGAAAGTCACCATATGATGTCTTATTCAAGAAGAAGCCTAAGGTTGATCACCTTAGAGTCTTCGAAAGTATTTTCTTTGCACATATTTCCTTGGAAACAAGGAAGAAGGATGATCCAAGCTCATGCAAAGGGATCGTGGTTGGATACTCATCCACCAAGAGGGCCTATAGAGTCTTTATACTCTACTTCAAAGGTTATTGAGAGTAAAGATGTTATTTTTCATGAAGATCAACATTCAACCTTGGAAGGGGCCGAGATCAAGACATCTCAAGATGCATCACCTACTACCTCTATTGAAGACATTTAAGATGTGATGGGGCCAATATTTGAAGAGGAGTCTCCTCGGGTATTCTCACGAAGGAGATCTTTGAGAGAGAGATCCGAGCCTAAGAGGCTCTCATATATTGAAAAAGGTAAGCAAGTGGATCTTGATTCCACCAATTATGCTTTTTCATATCACATGAAGAGCCAAGGTATGTTGAAGATGCACTCCATTCAAAGGAGTGGTACAAGCTACGAAGCAAGAGTATGATGCATTGATCACCAACAACACTTGGGAGCTTGGTCCAACAAGCATATTACTGGTTGCAAGTTGATTCTAGTACGATCATAATGGCACCATCAACAAGTACAAGGCAAGGCTATGTGCAAAAGGATTTGCTCATATCCAAGGCCTTGATTATGAAGAGACCTTTGCACCCGTTGCAAAGATGATGACAATAAGGATCATCATATCTATTGCTTGCTATTTCAAATGGAAGGTGTTCCAATTGGATGTTTCCAATGCATTTCTCAATGAATATCTTGAAGAGGAAATCTATACGAAACAACCTCATGGATCCATCAAGGATGATCAAAAGTGTGCTTGATTTTCAAAAGTCTTTATGGACTCAAGCAAGCACCAAGGTCATGGTATGCTAGACTCAACTCTTAAATTACCTCACTAGGATTTATCCTAAGCGACTATGATCCTTCCATGTATCTAAAGTTTTTTTGCTAGTGATCTTGTCATTCTTCTCATTTATGTAGATGACATTATCCTTTGTGGAAGTTGCATCAAAATAGTTGAAGAGACTAAAGTTGCACTTGGAGGTGAGTTTAAAATGCAAGATCTAGGAGAGATCCATTATATCTTAGGCCTAGGGATTTGTTCGCTAAAAGCTTCATTTCATGACTCACTAATAATGTTGAATTCTCTCACTTGTCATCCTCACTTTCTCAGAACTAGAATTAGACCATTAAACAACCTATCCATTTTATTCAATCAACCGAAAATACTACTACTCATAACAAATCACTTTCCATCATCATTTCCACAATAAATGGAACATGGCCAGCAGGAATTAACAATCTAATTTTTAAGCATTCAACATCACAAGTGCATGTCACTTTGGTCAATTACAGATAAGATCTACTCACTTATCGTGCTTCTTACGAGATTACTATTCACAAACTACAGATCTATAATCTCTCACTTACTTAGCAAATAGACTCTTGCTCACATTCACAATTCCTGTCAATTAACATCAGAATATTACAAGTACTCAACACGCGATTATATGCAACAAAATAGTACATAAAAATGATAATAAGTTCTCCAAGGATTCTCATTCCAATGACAACAGCTTCTTACAAAACTCCATGCACCATATGCGCGCTCACTCATCAACTCGGCTAATCACTAATCTGATCACCGACACATCTAATTGACTATCCTTCTCTGGATTTTCTGATCTTGATCACCTGTATGATCACTAACACATCCACTCCCTGTTCACTCTCCACTATCTCCTCCTTCACACCATCGACCTCTCTTCTTTTCTATCTCCTCTCTTCTTACCCGCCATCGATATTCTTAATTCAATTTGTGAGCTTTTGATGTGATTTCTGGTGGAAATCTTAGGATAAGTGTAAAAATTATAGCAGATAAGGATCCTAAAACACTTGAAATGATGAGGGAAACAATATATTATGATTGCATAAGATTAGCACAAGTTGAACCATCAAAATCCATCAAAAATCTATGCTTGAACCTCACTAAATGGCCCAAATCCTTGAAGAAGGCTTCACACATGTGAAAGTACAGCCTCCCACAGTTTGAGTACTGTACACCAGACCTAAATTCAATCCTATAATCATTAGTAATCACAAGTACTCAAACAATTATGAACATAGAGAGCAATTGCACCATTATGAGAGAAAAATCATGAAATTGCTTGATTGATTTTGGTGAGATATCATCACCTATATATACATGATCCATCACGGTTTTGGGCAAGTATGAGTACCCCTAAACCTATCCCTAATGATATTTTGGTGGATCTTTCATCCCTACCAAGTTAGGGTTGGAATCTTGGAGATCCCTCAACAATGCAAAAATTACCAAAAATAGCTCCTATTTTTTCTCCCTTGTATCTAAGCATAATTTGGACTCATTCCAAAGGTTCTAATACTTAGGTCTACTTGAGAACATCCTTATGAATGGAATCCTATGCTATTTGGAACGTGTGACAAGCCACATCATGACCATCTAACTATTTACAAGTCATATGACCAAAACTAGTCAAGCTAGAATTGTGAATTTTTAACACTCCTCCTCACTATCTAGCTTGGTTCAATCATTGCTTTACTAATCACTCCAAGTGATGATCTGAACTTCATAAAAGGTGTCTTTTGAAGTGGTTTAGTAAGTAGATCAGCTACACATTCATTGCTTGGAACATGCTCCAAAGCAATCTCCTTGGCTTGCACTATTTCTCTCACAAAGTGATGGCATATCTCAATGTGCTTAGATCTTGCATGGAAGATTGGGTTAGATGCAAGGTGTTGGGCTAATATATTGTCATTGTAGATGATTGGTGCCTCCTCTGAATCCATGATCTTTAGTTCCACCAATAATCTCTTGATCCAAAGTACCTCCTTTGTAGTGGTTGTCAAAGCTTTGTACTCGGCCTCGGTTGAAGATAGAGATATAGTTTCTTGCTTTTTTTGAAAGCCATGAAACCACACCTTCTCCTATGAAAGTTGAATAGGCACTTGTTGATTTCCTATCCCTCTTGTCCCCTGCAAAATCTGAATCATTAAATGCATGAAGGTTAATCACATCTCCTCTATATAGAATCCCAAAATCGGATTGGCTCAACCTACATACACTAAAGCTAAGATCTGGTCTAGTTATAGTGATCCACTTTAAGGAACCTATAAGTTGCCTAAACAAAGTGATGTCCATGAAGGATCTTTCATCATCTTCATTTGGCACTTTTACATCTTGCTCCATTGGTGTGTCAACACTTTTGCATACTTCCATCTTAAACTTCCTCAAAAGACTTTGAGCATAGTTTACTTGACTTATAAAGATAAAATCAGACCCTCTAAGTAATTCTATGCCTAAGATGAAGTGAACACACCCTAGATCTACCATCTTGAATTCTAAGGATAGATCTATCTTGATTTTTTCAATACCATCAACACTATTTCCACTAATGATGATGTCATCTACATAAATGAGTAAAAGTACAATACCAACATCATCAAACTTAATGTAAAGAGTGGGATCATATTCACTTTGAACAAAAGAAAGTGAAATAAGATAGCAATGTAGTCTTGAATTCCAAGATCTCGAGGCTTGCTTCAAGCCATAGATGCTTCTTTGGAGATGGCATACTTTGTTCTCCATTCCATGCTTGATGAACCCTTGTGGCTGCTCCATATAGATATCCTCTTCCAAAAAACCATTCAAGAAAGCATTAGAGACATCCATTTGACATAGAATCCATCCAAAATGTGATGCAAGTGCAATGATTAGCCTTATTGTGACCATCTTGGCCACGGGTGCAAAAGTTTCCTCATAGTCTATCCCTCTCTCTTGAGCATAACCTTTTGCAACTAATCTTGCTTTATGTTTGTTAACACTCCCATTTGCATTCAACTTAAGCTTGAAGACCCACTTGCATCTTATTACATTCCTTTGAGGTCTCTCAACAAGCAACCAAGTTTCATTCTCAATCAAGGCATCATACTCATCCAGCATAGCTTTATACCATTCTTTGGAGTTCAATGCATCTTCAACATTAGATGGTTCTTCAAAACTAGATAAAGCATAAGAAGTGGATGAGATACCCTCAACTTGCTGTCCTTTTCCTTGATATGTGGCCCTTGATGGCTCCACTTTTGCCCTTGAAGATCTCCTTGGTGTGATAGGTGGGTTTGGTGCTTGCTCCTCCATGAGCTCCTCCTCAAAACCAAGATCTTGCTCCTCGTCCATCTTCTTCTTGATTGTTGGAGCACTTGAGCCTTCTTCAAGCATATGCATATGATGTTCATCAAAGATGACATCCCTTGAAACAACAAATTTGTTCAAGGATGGGAGATAGACTTTGTAGCCCTTGCTTGAGCTTGCATATCCAAGCATGATCCCTCTTGTGGAAGATGGATCCTCCTTGGTTCTTGTTTCCAATGGCACATGCACATAACATATACACCCAAAAACTTTCAAGTGATTAAGATTGGGTTTCTTTCCATACAACATCTCATAAGGAGTTTTGTCTTCAATTGCTTTGCAAGACACCCTATTCATCAAGTAGTTTGCACATACAAGAGACTCACCCCAAAAGGATTTGGGCAAACAAGAATCTAATCTTAAAGCCTTAGAACATTCACATAATGTTCTATTCCTTCTTTCAGAAACTCCATTTTGTTGAGGAGTGTAAGGACAAGAAGTCTCTTTCTTGATCCCTTCCTCCTCACAAAAGGCCTTGAACTCATTGGAGATGAATTCTCCACCATTGTCACTTCTAAGAATCTTGATGCTATGATTATGATGCTTTTTCACAAACAACTTGAACTTTAAAAAAGTATCAAATACTTGAGACTTGAAGGAAAGTAAGAACACCCAACAAAATCTTGAGTAGTCATCAATTAAGGTTAAAAACATGGATGAACCTCCATTAGATTTGGTGCTAGCAATGTGCACATCCGAGTGTATGAGTTCAAGAGGATGAGATGACTTTGTGATGGAGTTAGGAAACACCTTCTTATGTGCCTTGGATAAGGCACAAGCGTCACAAACCTTGTCTTCCTTCCCAATAGACCTTGGTAGGCCTAAAGCATACTCCTCCTGTTAAAAATTCACAATTTTAGCTTGACTAGTTTTGGTCATATGACTTGTAAATAGTTAGATGGTCATGATGTGGCTTGTCACACGTGCCAAATTGCATAGGATTCCATTCATAAGGATGTTCTCAAGTAGACCTAAGTGTTAGAACCTTTGGAATGAGTCCAAATTATGCTTAGATACAAGGGAGAAAAAATAGGAGCTATTTTTGGTAGTTTTTGCATTGTTGAGGGATCTCCAAGATTCCAACCCTAACTTGGTAGGGATGAAAGATCCACCAAAATTAGCATTAGGGATAGGTTTAGGGCTACTCATACCTGCCCAAAACCGTGATGGATCATGTATATATAGGTGATGATATCTCACCAAAATCAATAAAGCAATTTCATGTTTTTTCTCTCATAATGGTGCAATTGCTCTCTATGTTCATAATTGTTTGAGTACTTGTGATTACTAATGATTATAGGATTGAATGTAGGTCTGGTGTACAGTACTCATACTGTGGGAGGCCGTACTTTCACACGTGTGAAGCCTTCTTCAAGGATTTAGGCCATTTAGTGAGGTTCAAGCATAGATTTTTGATGGATTTTGATGGTTCAACTTGTGCTAATCTTATGAAATCATAATCTATTGTTTCCCTCATCATTTCAAGTGTTTTAGGATCCTTATTTGCTGTAATTTTTACATGGTATCAGAGCCTAAAGGCTGAAATGAGCTAAATCCTTGGTTTTCATTCAATTTGATCACAATTTTTTATCTAAATCTTGTGTAGATTGGATCTTAGCATCTAGTATTGATTCTAGAACTCAAAGTGACTCAAATACATTGGAGATTGGTGTTGTGTGACTTCATTTGCAGGTGTTTAGGTGTCTAAAACCAGAGGCAAAGTTGAATTCAATTCACATTACCAAGATAGCAAGTTTTTGCTTGCTCCAAGCATTGATTTCTAAGCGAGTTTTGGAGGTGATTTCATAGAGGAGGCTTTCTAGCATTCAAGGAGAGGGAAGATCAGAGTTTTGGGGACTCTTCAAGGCTGTTCTAAGGTGTACTAGACACCTCCTAAAGTGATTTAGGTTCAGTCCAACCATTGCTTGACTTATGCACCAAATTAGATCAATTTTTCATCAATTTTGATCATTTTTTGCTTGTGATTGGATAGTAGATTGTGTTGCATCCTCATTAAGTTCCATTTAGATCTTTTACAAGTGATTTTGGAAGTATATTAGGTTGCTGAAATTCACTCTTGATCAGATCATTTGGAAGCTTTAATGTTCTTTATAGAAAGAGGGGCAATTCTACTAGTATTGTCTACTTCAATCAAGCAAGTGCATTGTTTCTAGTATTCTATGATTTGATTTTGTTAGAGATCATTCTTAGATCTTTATAGGAAGTCTATTACTGATCTTTTCAGGTCCCTAAGAAGTGGGATAAGGTAGACCTTCAATCAAATCAATAGAAGTAACCTTCATTTGTGTCAAGTCCTTGATTAGGAGACTAGATGGCATCTATAAATGCATATCTTTTGGATACTAATGAAAGGCTCAACAAAACTAACTATTCCATATGGAAAGTTAGAATGGAATCTATCATGATCATGCAAGATCTGATGGAAATTGTAAATGGTAAGGAGGGTGAACCTATTCATCCTCAAGAAAAAGCCAAATACATCAAGAGGTGCAATGTTGCACTACATTGCATAAAAATGAATGTTGCAAATGAACTCTTAAGAGAGGTAGGAGATTGCACTTCAGCTCAAGATGCTTGGGAGACTTTGCAAAAGGTCTATGAATCCAAGAACCAAACTAGAATGTTAGCTTTGAAGAATCAAATCTATAGAAGCTATCAAAAGAAAGGAGAGAGTGCACATACTTTTGTCCTAAGAGTAAAGGAATTGAACAAAGAGCTAGCCTTTATAGGTGACCCTATCAAGGATGAAGAGCTTGTTCAACTCATATTGAATGGACTAAGCTTTGAATTTGACAATTTGGTTCAGGGATATGCAATTATGGGTAAGCTACCCATACTTGAAGAACTCCAAGGCACACTCATGGCCGAGGAATCAAGAAGGAGCCAAATGCAAGAGAGGATGGATAGGCTTTCCATCCAAGGTGGAGATGACCAAGCTCTCTTCACCAAAGGCAAAGGCAAGTCCAAAGGCAAAGTATCAACATTCAAGAAGTCTACAAAGCTTGAGGATCAAGAAGGACCCCCAAAGGCATCTCCATCAACCACCAAAGTCAAGAAGGACAAATCAAAGGTGAAGTGCTACTATTGTAGCAAGATGGGGCATTATGCCTCGGAATGCTTCAAGAGGAAGCAAGATCAAAGCCAAGCCAACATGAGCAAAGAGGAGGAGGAGGAGAGTTCACATGAGGACTCTCTCATGATGTCCATATTTTCTTCAACAAGCTTCAAAGGAGAAGATCCTTGGTGGATTGACTCGGGTGCTAGTTCACACATGACTAGTAAAAGGGAGTTTTTCTCTTCTCTCTTATCTTATGATGGACCTATAAAGTCTATCTATACAGCAAATGATGAAGCTTGTAAGATTGAAGGAGTTGGTAGCATTCCCCTTTGCTTAGGATCTTCCAAAAAGATCAACATAGAAGGTGTTTTGTACATTCCTACAATAACAAAGAATCTACTAAGTGTTGGCCAAATGGTAGACAATGGTTTCAATGTTGACTTTGCTTCAAATGAATGTTTCATCAAGAAGAAGGGTAAGATAGTGGCTAAGGGCACTAGTTGGCAGACTTTATAAGCTGGATGCATTTGTGGATACTAATGTTGTCATGTTGGCCGAGAAGAGCAAGATATCTACCTTTACTTTATGGCACAAAAGACTTGGACATGTCAACTCGGGTTCCATGGAGGCTATGATCAAGGAGGAGTATGCTTTAGGCCTACCAAGGTCTATTGGGAAGGAAGACAAGGTTTGTGAAGCTTGTGCCTTATCCAAGGCACATAAGAAGGTGTTTCCTAAATCCATCACAAAGTCATCTCATCCTCTTGAACTCATACACTCGGATGTGCACATTGCTAGCACCAAATCTAATGGAGGTTCTGTGAAAATTGTCAACATTTCCTTGTCTAGTTTTAGGCCAAAATTGCTAAAAATGGCACATAGTTTAGGATCTGACTTTTCACACGTGTGAAACAGGTCTAGATATTTTTAGTAAGTGTATTTTTTCAGTATGAAGAAGTTTCAAACTTCAAGACCTTCGAAATGAGTCCATTTTCATGTATTTTGGACATATATGCCAATTTTACCTATATAGGGCATATTTTAGGTAAGGAGGGTCTAGAGAGAGGAGAGAGAGTCATCTCTCTCAGCTATATATAGCAGGTAGGCCGTGAAGAAACAGGTTGGAGCAGATCCATTGTATTCATTTGCTTAATGAGAGATTTTTCTATTGGGTTCTCCTTCCATTGTTGGCATTGTGTAGTGATTGAGTTCAAGCTTTGTGTGTATGATCTTAGGTGCTTTCCAAAAGTGGTAGGCTGATGTATTATGGACTGTATAATGCTATTTTGGGCCGCACTTGATGTTTATGGAAGTTTCCATTTGTGATAAATGCTTTTTGATCAAGTTCTTTGCATTCTAGGTAGCATAGAATGTGTTGCCAATTCCTAGCTTATGTAGTTTGGAGTGCAAGCATTCAAGCCAATGATCTTGGAGTTTAGATCCACTTAGGATCTGTATTTTTCACATGGTATCAGAGCTGGTTGGCTTCTATTCATAGTAAGTATTCCATTTTTGGTGATATTTGGATGTTTGATCAAGTTCTAGCATGATTTTGCATTGCTTTGTTGATCAAATCTTACTAACCTTTGTTTTGTGAGTTGAACTTGTGGATCAAAAGCATATTTCAGGTCTATTTAAGATCAGAGGCTGAAAAGAAACTATTTTGGATCAGATCATAACACCTAATCATTTGTGATTGTGAGGCTTGTGCATATTCAATACTAACAATGTTCTTTTCAATCCTATTGTTGACAATCTCCATTCTTGGATGAACACTCTCCTTAAGTGGATGAAACTTCTCCTTAAGTGGATGACAAATGCTCTTTTGAGTGAGTTGTAATTCTCCTAAAGGCTGAGCAAAGCTCCCATTTGGATGAAAGATCCCCTTTTTTGGGTGAACATATTGTAAGCTCCATTGTGAAGAGCATATTGTAAAGATTGTCATCAATTTTGGCATAAATTTTGGTGTACTTTGTTGAGCATGTAAGTAACTCTCCTTATGTAATTTGATTGGAGCATTTGCTGGAAGGTGTTAACCATTATGCAAGTGTGTTTTCAGGTTCTTAACAGGTTGAGGAACATTCTCATGTGAAGTGATCTTAGATCTACATCTAAACACCAAGATTTGACAAGATAGTGAAGCTAGTCTTGTGATTCACTAAGTGTGCTCATTCATTCACCTCTAAATCTTGTATTTATCACTTGCTGGAGTTTATAAACTTTTAGAAGTGTGGTTTACATGTGGTTTTACAGGTTGAATCAATATCTTAGTGTGTTGATCATATGTTGATCAAGTTTGTTCATTACTAGGTAATCTTGGCATCCTAGTTTTGGGTATTTTCTAAGAATGCAAGTAACTCTTCACACCATAACTTGATTTGGTCACTTGCTGGAAAGTTTGAGAGCTTAAGCAAGAGTGTGTTCAGGTTGGTTTGAGTTTGTAATCCATTCTTAGTGTGTGCAAAGTGTTGCATGTGTTTCAATCTTCCTTTCTATGCTTGAAAGCCAAATAGTTTCAAGATAGAGGTCATTTAGGGTTCTAAATCTTTTAAGATCTTCTCCTTCTTCATTTATTGAGAGAAAGGAGAGTGCTAGGTGCATTAGAACAGAGCCTAAGGACACAAGAAGATTTTAGCATCATGACATCCAATGGTGGAATCATGTTGGAAGCTAAAGAGAGGTTAAACTCTACAAACTATTCAACTTGGAAAGTGAGGATGGAGTCTTTACTAGAGTTGAATGAGCTAATGGATATAGTTGTGGGAATTGAAGAAAGACCTCTAATTCTTCAAGAGCAACTAAATTTTGATAGAAGGGCTAAAAGAGCCTTACATATCATAAAGATGAATGTTACCAATGAACTTCTTAAAGAAGTTGGTAAATGTACTTCTTCAAGTGAAGCATGGAATGCTTTGAAGAAGATCTATGAGTCCAAATCCACATCTAGGGTTCTCACCCTAAGAAGGCAAATCTTCCAAAGTTGTCAAAGAGAGGGAGAGAGTGCACATTCATTTGTCTTGAAGGTTAAATCCTTGAATGATGATCTAGCATGCATAGATGAAAGCATAAAGGATGGGGAACTAGTTCAAGTCATGTTGAATGGTTTGCTTGATGAACATTCTAACCTTGTACAATGCTTTGCTATACAAAAGTCCTTGCCAAGTGTCAATGACTTGCAAGAGATCTTGGTGGCTGAAGAGCATAGGTTGCAAGCCAAAGGTGGTGGTGCATCAACACAAGGTGGAGATGAAGAAGCTCTTTTCACAAAGGGCAAGTTCAAAGGCAAGTGGTCCAAGCAAGGTAGTTTGGAGCATGGAAAGCATTCTTCTTCTTTGCAAAGTAGGAAGCAAGATAAGTCCAAGTTCAAATGTTTTTATTGTGGGATAAAAGGACATTTTGCAAATGAATGCCATAAGAAACAAAATGCTAGATCTAGGTTGAGATCTAATGTACTTCTTGGAGATGATAATTGTTGTGCTAACTTGGCAAGCTTTGGTGAATCTATGGTCAATTTTTTGGATCCATTGGATCTTGAAGATGCACTAGTGTTACCTACTAGTCATATGGAGTCATGTGGAGCTAAATTAGCATCATGTTTGTACTCTTCTACTCATGGACTTCCAAGGCTTGGTGGTTCTTCAATGGTGCTAGATGGCAAGTGCAAAAATGGAAAAGGTAAGGAAGGAGCTAACTTCATCAATGGAGTTGATGAAGATTCTTCTTTGGAAGTGATTGTTGCTAATGACTTGTTTGTTCATATGGAAAAAGATGGAGATGCTAAGTGTCATTCTTTGCAAGAAGATGGTTGTTCTTCTAATTCTTTTCATATTGATGTATGTAATCATGTGGGAAAAGATGATGGTGCTTTGAGCATGCTTGAAGGAAATGGTTCTTTTACATCTTTTTGTGATAAAGTCATTTGTGCAACAAGTGGTGTCACATTTCTTCATAAAAAGAGTAGATCAAAGGTTTCTATCATGAGACTTGGTGAGGGAGATCACAAGTCAAAAGGAAGAGAAGTATGTGAAGTGTTCAAAGTAGGATGTACTTTGAATGATGTTTTTATGAACGATAGTGAGGAAGAATCATTATCATATGACTCATTACCTAAATCATTGAGTAGAAGTTCATGTTTGAAAAGAGAGAGTACTTCAATCACTCTTATGTTGAAGGTACTAAGGATTCTTTTCTTGGCTTCTAATATTCAAGAGTCTTCTACTTCTTATGGTGCAACTATCAAGAGGGAGGTTTCTAACTTTTGTGGTGCTAGCATTAAGAGGGAGTCTTGTGAAGGAAAGGGCAATGGAAGAGTGGTTCTTGGGAAGATCCAAAGCATGGATCTAACATCTCTTCATCAACTCAAAGCATTCTATGATTGTGGTGGATTGTTCATTCATGGTCAAGATGGCAAAAGGTTGGTTGAAGAAGACTACATGGAGCAACTCAAGTGGCAACTTCTTCAAGGCAAGGGAGATATCATTGGTGAGCTTATTGAGGTTTGTTATGAACTCAAGAGGGCTGTTTTGATTAGGTTTGATACTCATCTTCACCTACTCTACTTCATGTTAAATGGAAATGTTGGAATCTATCTTTTGGTTTATGATGGTGGCATTGTTTTCACTAACTATAGTGAAGGGTCAAATTTGAGCATTGATGAGATCTTGTGGGATCTTAATCATGTGTTTGAGAGGGATTATCTTCAGAGTTTCAGATCTGAAGATGTTCACATATGCAAGATCTTTGATGTCTTATTGGAAGATCAAGAGGTTGATCTTGGATTGCTTCATCAACACCAAGAGACAAGTGGCAATTCGAAGCTAGTGAAAAGCATCAAAGAAGAGACAAATGGTCAAGGCATTTTGGATATGTTTTTACAGGTTCTTGAAGGTTCAAGTAAGGTCTTTGGAGCTGCAAGGAAGTGTCTTCTTACTCTACCTCACTTGCCTAATCTCATGTATGAACATTGTTATGTCAATGTGTTGAAATTGTCAAATTTCAATAAAACTAGTTCCATAGTTTTGCATCCTTTGGATCTTGGAGATGGAATAGTTATCATTGCTGGTTTGTATGATCAAGTACATGAATTCATTCAGATCTTGAAAGGTATTGAAGTGGTCAATATGTTTTCTTTTGAACAAAGTTCAAGATCTAGTATTCTAGTGTTGGCAAATTGGCAACTTGTTGACATTGTAGGATCAAGCGTTGTGTGCAAATCTTGTGGAGGTACTTCAAGTATTTCAAGTTCAGGTTTTGGTCATTCAAATGGAGTAGGGAACACATCTTTTTGGCATTCATTCACTCAAAGGCTTTCATGGATTGAAGATCTACAAAGGCAAGGTGGTGATGGAAGTTCATTCATGGAGATACATGTTGCATTCACTATATGTATAGTGAAATGTGGAGGAGGCATGCAAACACTTGTTGATCACTTTCATTTACAACTTGTTTGCTGCTATTTTACAGAGAAACCAGAGATGGATACATGGAGGAATTCATTAATTGAGATTCTATGTTCTTTTACATGTACCATTTTTATGATTCTATGTAAAATTGATGTAAGAAATAGTGAAGCATCCTATATGGACACTATTATCTATATCAATTATGTTGTGTCCTATTTTGTACATATTAGGATCCTTGAGAAGAGATCTATTCTGATGATGGAGATCATTCTTAAGTTGGAACAAAGTAGTGTTGTAAAACTAGCAAGTTAAGTTGAAGAGGGAGTGTGAAAATTGTCAACATTTCCTTGTCTAGTTTTAGGCCAAAATTGCTAAAAATGGCACATAGTTTAGGATCTGACTTTTCACACGTGTGAAACAGGTCTAGATATTTTTAGTAAGTGTATTTTTTCAGTATGAAGAAGTGTCAAACTTCAAGACCTTCGAAATGAGTCCATTTTCATGTATTTTGGACATATATGCCAATTTTACCTATATAGGGCATATTTTAGGTAAGGAGGGTCTAGAGAGAGGAGAGAGAGTCAACTCTCTCAGCTATATATAGCAGGTAGGCCGTGGAGAAACAGGTTGGAGCAGATCCATTGTATTCATTTGCTTAATGAGAGATTTTTCTATTGGGTTCTCCTTCCATTGTTGGCATTGTGTAGTGATTGAGTTCAAGCTTTGTGTGTATGATCTTAGGTGCTTTCCAAAAGTGGTAGGCTGATGTATTATGGACTGTATAATGCTATTTTGGGCCGCACTTGATGTTTATGGAAGTTTCCATTTGTGATAAATGCTTTTTGATCAAGTTCTTTGCATTCTAGGTAGCATAGAATGTGTTGCCAATTCCTAGCTTATGTAGTTTGGAGTGCAAGCATTCAAGCCAATGATCTTGGAGTTTAGATCCACTTAGGATCTGTATTTTTCACAGGTTCATCCATGTTTTTAACCTTCATTGATGACTACTCAAGATATTGTTGGGTGTTCTTACTTTCCTTCAAGTCTCAAGTATTTGATACTTTTGTAGAGTTCAAGTTGTTTGTGGAAAAACATCATAATCATAGCATCAAGATTCTTAGAAGTGACAATGGTGGAGAATTCATCTCCAATGAGTTCAAGGCCTTTTGTGAGGAGGAAGGGATCAAGAAAGAGACTTCTTGTCCTTACACTCCTCAACAAAATGGAGTTGCTGAAAGAAGGAATAGAACATTATGTGAATGTTCTAAGGCTTTAAGATTAGATGCTTGTTTGCCCAAATCCTTTTGGGGTGAGTCTCTTGTATGTGCAAACTACTTGATGAATAGGGTGTCTTGCAAAGCAATTGAAGGCAAAACTCCTTATGAGATGTTGTATGGAAAGAAACCCAATCTTAATCACTTGAAAGTTTTTGGGTGTATATGTTATGTGCATGTGCCATTAGAAACAAGAACCAAGGAGGATCCATCTTCCACAAGAGGGATCATGCTTGGATATGCAAGCTCAAGCAAGGGCTACAAAGTCTATCTCCCATCCTTGAACAAATTTGTTGTTTCAAGGGATGTCATCTTTGATGAACATCATATGCATATGCTTGAAGAAGGCTCAAGTGCTCCAACAATCAAGAAGAAGATGGCCGAGGAGCAAGATCTTGGTTTTGAGGAGGAGCTCATGGAGGAGCAAGCACCAAACCCACCTATCACACCAAGGAGATCTTCAAGGGCAAAAGTGGAGCCATCAAGGCTCACATATCAAGGCAAAGGACAGCAAGTTGAGGGTATCTCATCCACTTCTTATGCTTTATCTAGTTTTGAAGAACCGTCTAATGTTGAAGATGCATTGAACTCCAAAGAATGGTATAAAGCTATGTTGGATGAGTATGATGCCTTGATTGAGAATGAAACTTGGTTGCTTGTTGAGAGACCTCAAAGGAATGTAATAGGATGCAAGTGGGTCTTCAAGCTTAAGTTGAATGCAAATGGGAGTGTTAACAAACATAAAGCAAGATTAGTTGCAAAAGGTTATGCTCAAGAGAGAGGGATAGACTATGAGGAAACTTTTGCACCCGTGGCCAAGATGGTCACAATAAGACTAATCATTGCACTTGCATCACATTTTGGATGGATTCTATGTCAAATGGATGTCTCTAATGCTTTCTTGAATGGTTTTTTGGAAGAGGATATCTATATGGAGCAGCCACAAGGGTTCATCAAGCATGGAATGGAGAACAAAGTATGCCATCTCCAAAGAAGCATCTATGGCTTGAAGCAAGCCTCGAGATCTTGGAATTCAAGACTACATTGCTATCTTATTTCACTTTCTTTTGTTCAAAGTGAATATGATCCCACTCTTTACATTAAGTTTGATGATGTTGGTATTGTACTTTTACTCATTTATGTAGATGACATCATCATTAGTGGAAATAGTGTTGATGGTATTGAAAAAATCAAGATAGATCTATCCTTAGAGTTCAAGATGGTAGATCTAGGGTGTGTTCACTTCATTTTAGGCATAGAAGTACTTAGAGGGTCTGATTTTATCTTTATAAGTCAAGTAAACTATGCTCAAAGTCTTTTGAAGAAGTTTAAGATGGAAATATGCAAAAGTGTTGACACACCAATGGAGCAAGATGTAAAAGTGCCAAATGAAGATGATGAAAGATCCTTCATGGACATCACTTTGTTTAGGCAACTTATAGGTTCCTTAATGTGGATCACTATAACTAGACCAGATCTTAGCTTTAGTGTATGTAGGTTGAGCCAATCCATGCAAAAGCCATTGAATATCCATTGGAAAAAGGCTAAGAGGATTCTAAGATACATCTCGGGTACATTGGATTTTGGGATTCTATATAGAGGAGATGTGATTAACCTTCATGCATTTAGTGATTCAGATTTTGCAGGGGACAAGAGGGATAGGAAATCAACAAGTGCCTATTCAACTTTCATAGGAGAAGGTGTGGTTTCATGGCTTTCAAAAAAGCAAGAAACTATATCTCTATCTTCAACCGAGGCCGAGTACAAAGCTTTGACAACCACTACAAAGGAGGTACTTTGGATCAAGAGATTATTGGTGGAGCTAAAGATCATGGATTCAAAGGAGGCACCAATCATCCACAATGACAATATATCAGCCCAACACCTTGCATCTTTGATGGTTCAACTTGTGCTAATCTTATGAAATCATAATCTATTGTTTCCCTCATCATTTCAAGTGTTTTAGGATCCTTATTTGCTGTAATTTTTACACCTCCTTGATCATAGCCTCCATGGAACCCGAGTTGACATGTCCAAGTCTTTTGTGCCATAAAGTAAAGGTAGATATCTTGCTCTTCTCGGCTAACATGACAACATTAGTATCCACAAATGCATCCAACTTATAAAGTTTGCCAAGTCTAGTGCCCTTAGCCACTATCTTACCCTGCTTCTTGATGAAACATTCATTTGAAGCAAAGTCAACATTGAAACCATTGTCTACCATTTGGCCAACACTTAGTAGATTCTTTGTTATTGTAAGAATGTACAAAACACCTTCTATGTTGATCTTTTTGGAAGATCCTAAGCAAAGGGGAATGCTACCAACTCCTTCAATCTTACAAGCTTCATCATTTGCTGTATAGATAGACTTTATAGGTCCATCATAAGATAAGAGATAAGAGAAAAAGTCCCTTTTACTAGTCATGTGTGAACTAGCACCCGAGTCAATCCACCAAGGATCTTCTCCTTTGAAGCTTGTTGAAGAAAATATGGACATCATGAGAGAGTCCTCATGTGAACTCTCCTCCTCCTCCTCTTTGCTCATGTTGGCTTGGCTTTGATCTTGCTTCCTCTTGAAGCATTCCGAGGCATAATGCCCCATCTTGTTACAATAGTAGCACTTCACCTTTGATTTGTCCTTCTTGACTTTGGTGGTTGATGGAGATGCCTTTGACGGTCCTTCTTGATCCTCAAGCTTTGTAGACTTCTTGAATGTTGATCCTTTGCCTTTGGACTTGACTTTGCCTTTGGTGAAGAGAGCTTGGTCATCTCCACCTTGGATGGAAAGCCTATCCATCCTCTCTTGCATTTGGCTCCTTCTTGATTCCTCGGCCATGAGTGTGCCTTGGAGTTCTTCAAGTATGGGTAGCTTACCCATAATTGCATATCCCTGAACCAAATTGTCAAATTCAAAGCTTAGTCCATTCAATATGAGTTGAACAAGCTCTTCATCCTTGATAGGATCACCTATAAAGGCTAGCTCTTTGTTCAATTCCTTTACTCTTAGGACAAAAGTATGTGCACTCTCTCCTTTCTTTTGATAGCTTCTATAGATTTGATTCTTCAAAGCTAACATTCTAGTTTGGTTCTTGGATTCATAGACCTTTTTCAAAGTCTCCCAAGCATCTTGAGCTGAAGTGCAATCTCCTATCTCTCTTAAGAGTTCATTTGCAACATTCATTTTTATGCAATGTAGTGCAACATTGCACCTCTTGATGTATTTGGCTTTTTCTTGAGGATGAATAGGTTCACCCTCCTTACCATTTACAATTTCCATCAGATCTTGCATGATCATGATAGATTCCATTCTAACTTTCCATATGGAATAGTTAGTTTTGTTGAGCCTTTCATTAGTATCCAAAAGATATGCATTTATAGATGCCATCTAGTCTCCTAATCAAGGACTTGACACAAATGAAGGTTACTTCTATTGATTTGATTGAAGGTCTACCTTATCCCACTTCTTAGGGACCTGAAAAGATCAGTAATAGACCTCCTATAAAGATCTAAGAATGATCTCTAACAAAATCAAATCATAGAATACTAGAAACAATGCACTTGCTTGATTGAAGTAGACAATACTAGTAGAATTGCCCCTCTTTCTATAAAGAACATTAAAGCTTCCAAATGATCTGATCAAGAGTGAATTTCAGCAACCTAATATACTTCCAAAATCACTTGTAAAAGATCTAAATGGAACTTAATGAGGATGCAACACAATCTACTATCCAATCACAAGCAAAAAATGATCAAAATTGATGAAAAATTGATCTAATTTGGTGCATAAGTCAAGCAATGGTTGGACTGAACCTAAATCACTTTAGGAGGTGTCTAGTACACCTTAGAACAGCCTTGAAGAGTCCCCAAAACTCTGATCTTCCCTCTCCTTGAATGCTAGAAAGCTTCCTCTATGAAATCACCTCCAAAACTCGCTTAGAAATCAATGCTTGGAGCAAGCAAAACTTGCTATCTTGGTAATGTGAAGTGAATTCAACTTTGCCTCTGGTTTTAGACACCTAAACACCTTCAAATGAAGTCACACAACACCAATCTCCAATGTATTTGACTCACTTTGAGTTCTAGAATCAATAGTAGATGCTAAGATCCAATCTACACAAGATTTAGATCAAAAATTGTGATCAAATTGAATGAAAACCAAGGATTTAGCTCATTTCAGCCTTTAGGCTCTGATACCATGTAAAAATTACAGCAAATAAGGATCCTAAAACACTTGAAATGATGAGGGAAACAATAGATTATGATTTTATAAGATTAGCACAAGTTGAACAATCAAAATCCATCAAAAATCTATGCTTGAACCTCACTAAATGGCCCAAATCCTTGAAGAAGGCTTCACACGTGTGAAAGTACGGCCTCCCACAGTCTGAGTACTGTACACCAGACCTACATTCAATCCTATAATCATTAGTAATCACAAGTACTCAAACAATTATGAACATAGAGAGCAATTGCACCATTATGAGAGAAAAATCATGAAATTGCTTGATTGATTTTGGTGAGATATCATCACCTATATATACATGATCCATCACGGTTTTGGGCAGGTATAAGTAGCCCTAAACCTATCCCTAATGCTAATTTTGGTGGATCTTTCATCCCTACCAAGTTAGGGTTGGAATCTTGGAGATCCCTCAACAATGCAAAAATTACCAAAAATAGCTCCTATTTTTTCTCCCTTTACCTAAGCATAATTTGGACTCATTCCAAAGGTTCTAATATTTAGGTCTACTTGAGAACATCCTTATGAATGGAATCCTATGCAATTTGGCACGTGTGACAAGCCACATCATGACCATCTAACTATTTACAAGTCATATGACCAAAACTAGTCAAGCTAGAATTGTGAATTTTTAACAATAAGCTACCAAGATTGAGTGCCATTCATTATATTTGACATAGGGTCATGAGATCTAATTAATTTAGGCTGAAATCAGGTCCTCTAAACTTGTTTTACAGGTCTTGAAAGTACATCAAAAAGTGTGAGGGAGATTTAGTCATGTTATTGTCCAAAAATAGCCAAAATTGGCAAGATTTCATTTAAGTAGATTTACATCATCTTATCTGCATTCCAACTTTGTGAGGGAGTGCTAGAACGGAGATTATAAGTCCATTTGTTGGATTAGAAATCTAATTTGAGCGAAACACTACAAGAGAGAGACCTTAGTGAGTTTCTAGAAACAATCAAATCCATTTCTTGGCAAGATTTGTTTGATAGTAGTTTTTACTTCATCTTATCTTCATTTTAGCTTTGTGAGGGAGTGATAGAACTATGATTATAAGTCCATTTGTTGGATTATAAATCAGATTTGAGTGAAACACTACAAGTGTGAGACCTTTGTGAGTTTCAAGTCAATCAAATCTATTTCTTGTTTGTATATGTCACTAGTAAGATGAGATCTACTGGAGCATACCTTCTAGAAGCTAGTGAGAGATTGAATTCTACAAATTATGCTATTTGGAAGGTTAGGATAGAGTCACTTTTGGTGCTCCAAGACCTTTATGAGTTTCTGATTGAGGATGAAGATGAACCTCTAGGTGCACATAAATTAGTGAGATACAAAAAGAGATCTAGGCTAGCACTTCATTGTGTGATAATGAATGTGAGCAATGATCTTTTGAGGGAAGTACCATCATGTAAAAGTGCTAAAGAGGCTTGGGAGTATTTAAAATCAATCTATGGATCTAGTAACACTTTGAGGGTTCTCATGCTTAGAAATCAAATTTTGCAAAGCATGAAAAGAAGTGAGGAGAGTGCACAAGATTATGTACTCAAAATCACGTCTCTAAATAGGGAGTTGGCTTCCATTGGAGAGAAGATTCATGATGGAGAGCTTGTAAAAATTGTTCTTAATGGTCTAGGAGGTGGCTTTGCAAATTTGGTCCAAAGTTTTGCCATTCAAGACACTTTGCCAACTATAGAAAGACTTCACAGTGTATTAGTGGCTGAAGAGTGTAGGATGCTCCATGCAAAATCTAGGATTAGTTCCTTGTCTTTGCAGGATGGTGATGAGAAAGTCAATTTCTCATTCAAAGGCAAAAAGAAGACCAATGGAACAAAGAAGCATCCAAAGGAGGCCAAAGAAGAAGATGATGCATCAAGCTCAAAGGACAAGTCAAAGCAGAAATGCTTCTTTTGTGGAAAATGTAAAAATTACAGCAAATAAGGATCCTAAAACACTTGAAATGATGAGGGAAACAATAGATTATGATTTCATAAGATTAGCACAAGTTGAACCATCAAAATCCATCAAAAATCTATGCTTGAACCTCACTAAATGGCCCAAATCCTTGAAGAAGGCTTCACACGTGTGAAAGTACGGCCTACCACAGTCTGAGTACTGTACACCAGACCTACATTCAATCCTATAATCATTAGTAATCACAAGTACTCAAACAATTATGAACATAGAGAGCAATTGCACCATTATGAGAGAAAAATCATGAAATTGCTTGATTGATTTTGGTGAGATATCATCACCTATATATACATGATCCATCACGGTTTTGGGCAGGTATGAGTAGCCCTAAACCTATCCCTAATGCTAATTTTGGTGGATCTTTCATCCCTACCAAGTTAGGGTTGGAATCTTGGAGATCCCTCAACAATGCAAAAATTACCAAAAATAGCTCCTATTTTTTCTCCCTTGTATCTAAGCATAATTTGGACTCATTCCAAAGGTTCTAATACTTAGGTCTACTTGAGAACATCCTTATGAATGGAATCCTATGCTATTTGGCACGTGTGACAAGCCACATCATGACCATCTAACTATTTACAAGTCATATGACCAAAACTAGTCAAGCTAGAATTGTGAATTTTTAACACTCCTCCTCACTATCTAGCTTGGTTCAATCATTGTTTTACTAATCACTCCAAGTGATGATCTGAACTTCATAAAAGGTGTCTTTTGAAGTGGTTTAGTAAGTAGATCAGCTACACATTCATTGCTTGGAACATGCTCCAAAGCAATCTCCTTGGCTTGCACCATTTCTCTCACAAAGTGATGGCATATCTCAATGTGCTTAGATCTTGCATGGAAGATTGGGTTAGATGCAAGGTGTTGGGCTGATATATTGTCATTGTAGATGATTGGTGCCTCCTCTGAATCCATGATCTTTAGTTCCACCAATAATCTCTTGATCCAAAGTACCTCCTTTGTAGTGGTTGTCAAATATTTGTACTCGGCCTCGGTTGAAGATAGAGATATAGTTTCTTGCTTTTTTGAAAGCCATGAAACCACACCTTCTCCTATGAAAGTTGAATAGGCACTTGTTGATTTCCTATCCCTCTTGTTCCCTGCAAAATCTGAATCACTAAATGCATGAAGGTTAATCACATCTCCTCTATATAGAATCCCAAAATCCAATGTACCCGAGATGTATCTTAGAATCCTCTTAGCCTTTTTCCAATGGATATTCAATGGCTTTTGCATGGATTGGCTCAACCTACATACACTAAAGCTAAGATCTGGTCTAGTTATAGTGATCCACATTAAGGAACCTATAAGTTGCCTAAACAAAGTGATGTCCATGAAGGATCTTTCATCATCTTCATTTGGCACTTTTACATCTTGCTCTTTTGGTGTGTCAACACTTTTGCATACTTCCATCTTAAACTTCTTCAAAAGACTTTGAGCATAGTTTACTTGACTTATAAAGATAAAATCAGACCCTCTAAGTACTTCTATGCCTAAGATGAAGTGAACACACCCTAGATCTACCATCTTGAACTCTAAGGATAGATCTATCTTGATTTTTTCAATACCATCAACACTATTTCCACTAATGATGATGTCATCTACATAAATGAGTAAAAGTACAATACCAACATCATCAAACTTAATGTAAAGAGTGGGATCATATTCACTTTGAACAAAGAAAGTGAAATAAGATAGCAATGTAGTCTTGAATTCCAAGATCTCGAGGCTTGCTTCAAGCCATAGATGCTTCTTTGGAGATGGCATACTTTGTTCTCCATTCCATGCTTGATGAACCCTTGTGGCTGCTCCATATAGATATCCTCTTCCAAAAAACCATTCAAGAAAGCATTAGAGACATCCATTTGACATAGAATCCATCCAAAATGTGATGCAAGTGCAATGATTAGTCTTATTGTGACCATCTTGGCCACGGGTGCAAAAGTTTCCTCATAGTCTATCCCTCTCTCTTGAGCATAACCTTTTGCAACTAATCTTGCTTTATGTTTGTTAACACTCCCATTTGCATTCAACTTAAGCTTGAAGACCCACTTGCATCCTATTACATTCCTTTGAGGTCTCTCAACAAGCAACCAAGTTTCATTCTCAATCAAGGCATCATACTCATCCAACATAGCTTTATACCATTCTTTGGAGTCCAATGCATCTTCAACATTAGACGGTTCTTCAAAACTAGATAAAGCATAAGAAGTGGATGAGATACCCTCAACTTGCTGTCCTTTGCCTTGATATGTGAGCCTTGATGGCTCCACTTTTGCCCTTGAAGATCTCCTTGGTGTGATAGGTGGGTTTGGTGCTTGCTCCTCCATGAGCTCCTCCTCAAAACCAAGATCTTGCTCCTCGGCCATCTTCTTCTTGATTGTTGGAGCACTTGAGCCTTCTTCAAGCATATGCATATGATGTTCATCAAAGATGACATCCCTTGAAACAACAAATTTGTTCAAGGATGGGAGATAGACTTTGTAGCCCTTGCTTGAGCTTGCATATCCAAGCATGATCCCTCTTGTGGAAGATGGATCCTCCTTGGTTCTTGTTTCTAATGGCACATGCACATAACATATACACCCAAAAACTTTCAAGTGATTAAGATTGGGTTTCTTTCCATACAACATCTCATAAGGAGTTTTGCCTTCAATTGCTTTGCAAGACACCCTATTCATCAAGTAGTTTGCACATACAAGAGACTCACCCCAAAAGGATTTGGGCAAACAAGCATCTAATCTTAAAGCCTTAGAACATTCACATAATGTTCTATTCCTTCTTTCAGCAACTCCATTTTGTTGAGGAGTGTAAGGACAAGAAGTCTCTTTCTTGATCCCTTCCTCCTCACAAAAGGCCTTGAACTCATTGGAGATGAATTCTCCACCATTGTCACTTCTAAGAATCTTGATGCTATGATTATGATGCTTTTCCACAAACAACTTGAACTTTACAAAAGTATCAAATACTTGAGACTTGAAGGAAAGTAAGAACACCCAACAATATCTTGAGTAGTCATCAATGAAGGTTAAAAACATGGATGAACCTCCATTAGATTTGGTGCTAGCAATGTGCACATCCGAGTGTATGAGTTCAACAGGATGAGATGACTTTGTGATGGAGTTAGGAAACACCTTCTTATGTGCCTTGGATAAGGCACAAGCTTCACAAACCTTGTCTTCCTTCCCAATAGACCTTGGTAGGCCTAAAGCATACTCCTCCTTGATCATAGCCTCCATGGAACCCGAGTTGACATGTCCAAGTCTTTTGTGCCATAAAGTAAAGGTAGATATCTTGCTCTTCTCGGACAACATGACAACATTAGTATCCACAAATGCATCCAGCTTATAAAGTTTGCCAAGTCTAGTGCCCTTAGCCACTATCTTACCCTTCTTCTTGATGAAACATTCATTTGAAGCAAAGTCAACATTGAAACCATTGTCTACCATTTGGCCAACACTTAGTAGATTCTTTGTTATTGTAGGAATGTACAAAACACCTTCTATGTTGATCTTTTTGGAAGATCCTAAGCAAAGGGGAATGCTACCAACTCCTTCAATCTTACAAGCTTCATCATTTGCTGTATAGATAGACTTTATAGGTCCATCATAAGATAAGAGAGAAGAGAAAAACTCCCTTTTACTAGTCATGTGTGAACTAGCACCCGAGTCAATCCACCAAGGATCTTCTCCTTTGAAGCTTGTTGAAGAAAATATGGACATCATGAGAGAGTCCTCATGTGAACTCTCCTCCTCCTCCTCTTTGCTCATGTTGGCTTGGCTTTGATCTTGCTTCCTCTTAGAGCATTCCGAGGCATAATGCCCCATCTTGCTACAATAGTAACACTTCACCTTTGATTTGTCCTTCTTGACTTTGGTGGTTGATGGAGATGCCTTTGGGGGTCCTTCTTGATCCTCAAGCTTTGTAGACTTCTTGAATGTTGATCCTTTGCCTTTGGACTTGCCTTTGCCTTTGGTGAAGAGAGCTTGGTCATCTCCACCTTGGATGGAAAGCCTATCCATCCTCTCTTGCATTTGGCTCCTTCTTGATTCCTCGGCCATGAGTGTGCCTTGGAGTTCTTCAAGTATGGGTAGCTTACCCATAATTGCATATCCCTGAACCAAATTGTCAAATTCAAAGCTTAGTCCATTCAATATGAGTTGAACAAGCTCTTCATCCTTGATAGGATCACCTATAAAGGCTAGCTCTTTGTTCAATTCCTTTACTCTTAGGACAAAAGTATGTGCACTCTCTCCTTTCTTTTGATAGCTTCTATAGATTTGATTCTTCAAAGCTAACATTCTAGTTTGGTTCTTGGATTCATAGACCTTTTGCAAAGTCTCCCAAGCATCTTGAGCTGAAGTGCAATCTCCTACCTCTCTTAAGAATTCATTTGCAACATTCATTTTTATGCAATGTAGTGCAACATTGCACCTCTTGATGTATTTGGCTTTTTCTTGAGGATGAATAGGTTCACCCTCCTTACCATTTACAATTTCCATCAGATCTTGCATGATCATGATAGATTCCATTCTAACTTTCCATATGGAATAGTTAGTTTTGTTGAGCCTTTCATTAGTATCCAAAAGATATGCATTTATAGATGCCATCTAGTCTCCTAATCAAGGACTTGACACAAATGAAGGTTACTTCTATTGATTTGATTGAAGGTCTACCTTATCCCACTTCTTAGGGACCTGAAAAGATCAGTAATAGACTTCCTATAAAGATCTAAGAATGATCTCTAACAAAATCAAATCATAGAATACTAGAAACAATGCACTTGCTTGATTGAAGTAGTCAATACTAGTAGAATTGCCCCTCTTTCTATAAATAACATTAAAGCTTCCAAATGATCTGATCAAGAGTGAATTTCAGCAACCTAATATACTTCCAAAATCACTTGTAAAAGATCTAAATGGAACTTAATGAGGATGCAACACAATCTACTATCCAATCACAAGCAAAAAATGATCAAAATTGATGAAAAAATTGATCTAATTTGGTGCATAAGTCAAGCAATGGTTGGACTGAACCTAAATCACTTTAGGAGGTGCCTACTACACCTTAGAACAGCCTTGAAGAGTCCCCAAAACTCTGATCTTCCCTCTCCTTGAATGCTAGAAAGCCTTCTCTATGAAATCACCTCCAAAACTCGCTTAGAAATCAATGCTTGGAGCAAGCAAAACTTGATATCTTGGTAATGTGAATTGAATTCAACTTTGCCTCTGGTTTTAGACACCTAAACACCTGCAAATGAAGTCACACAACACCAATCTCCAATGTATTTGACTCACTTTGAGTTCTAGAATCAATACTAGATGCTAAGATCCAATCTACACAAGATTTAGATCAAAAAATGTGATCAAATTGAATGCAAACCAAGGATTTAGCTCATTTCAGCCTTTAGGCTCTGATACCATGTAAAAATTACAGCAAATAAGGATCCTAAAACACTTGAAATGATGAGGGAAACAATAGATTATGATTTCATAAGATTAGCACAAGTTGAACCATCAAAATCCATCAAAAATCTATGCTTGAACCTCACTAAATGGCCCAAATCCTTGAAGAAGGCTTCACACGTGTGAAAGTACGGCCTACCAAAGTCTGAGTACTGTACACCAGACCTACATTCAATCCTATAATCATTAGTAATCACAAGTACTCAAACAATTATGAACATAGAGAGCAATTGCACCATTATGAGAGAAAAATCATGAAATTGCTTGATTGATTTTGGTGAGATATCATCACCTATATATACATGATCCATCACGGTTTTGGGCAGGTATGAGTAGCCCTAAACCTATCCCTAATGCTAATTTTGGTGGATCTTTCATCCCTACCAAGTTAGGGTTGGAATCTTGGAGATCCCTCAACAATGCAAAAATTACCAAAAATAGTTCCTATTTTTTCTCCCTTGTATCTAAGCATAATTTGGACTCATTCCAAAGGTTCTAACACTTAGGTCTACTTGAGAACATCCTTATGAATGGAATCCTATGCTATTTGGCACGTGTGACAAGCCACATCATGACCATCTAACTATTTACAAGTGATATGACCAAAACTAGTCAAGCTAGAATTGTGAATTTTTAACAGAAAAAAGGGGCATTATGCATCTAAATGCTACAAGAGGCTAAGAGCACAAGTGGAGGAGGACAAACAAGGAAATCTTGCAAAGGAGGAGGATGAAGTAGATGTATTCTTGATGACATCTACATCCTCACCAACAAGCAATAGCAATTCAAGAGACAATTGGTGGATCGATTGTGGGGCTAGCTCCCACATGTCTTGTGAAAAGGACTTTTTCTCAACCTTACACTCATTCAATGATGCTAAAAAGTTTGTCTTTACTGCAAATGATGAAGAGTGTAGGATAGATGGTGTTGGCACCATCTCTTTGTGTCTAGAATCCTCAAAATGCATGGATCTAGAAAATGTCGTTTATGTACCATCAATCACCAAGAATATGCTTAGTGTTGGTCTAATTTTGAAAAGTGGTTTGGATGTCCACTTTAAGCATGGTGTTTGTTTTGTCTTAAAGAGGGATTTAGGCATGGAAGATTGTTTAAGCTGGAAGCTAGTGTTGCTTTTGAGAGGGTGAGCTTGGTAAAAGAGGAGATCACTCAAGAGGAGATCTTGGCAAAGTGTGATCTTGCTTGCATTGAGGAGCATCAAAAGGAGGAAGATCTTGAGGATCAGCCTCAAAGCATGAGAGTTCCAAGGGAGTCCTCAATGACAATGGCTGAGCCATCAAATTGCATGCAAATTGTCCATTCAAGTGTGCATCTTGCAAGGGTGGTGAACATTGGAGAGTCTACTATCTTTGAATATTTTTTGGAAACTGTTAGTAGACATGAGGTGACTTGTTAGTAGACATGAGGTGACTTGTTTCTTATCTTTAAGATTCATGGTGTTTATTACTTTGTATGACAAGACAATGAAATGAGATTCTTTGAGATCTACATTTGTTGTTGATAAAGCAATTTCATTGGATAACTATTTTTGTAATAGTTTGAATAGAGTCATAAAAGATGAAACATCATTGGCGTTGAAAATCTTTGTGTCCACATGCTTTGTGCATGCTCATTCCAATGTAAGGACCAAAGATTATCCTATTTCAATGATAGAAATAATGGTAGTGTTTTGTTCTTCAAGTAGAGATTGTAGAATCTACTTGTTTTCCACCAATTTAGAATTTGTCAATGGTGAAAATGTGATCTTTCAAGAGTGAAAGATTTGTAAACTTGAAGAAGCTGTTGTGTGGTCTGTGTAGTATAGGTCCGAACATTGGGAGCGGCAACCTTGCCTTCACCTGCATAGCAAAAAGAGAGAGGGAGAGGAGAGAGATGAGAAAGAGAGTGGAGAGAGAGAACGCCTAGGTTGAGAAAGACTTTGGGGGCTCGAGCGCCTACCCAAAGCTATTCTATCCCAACGTAGAGAGAGAGAGAGAGAGAGAGAGAGAGAGAGAGAGAGAGAGAGAGAGAGAGAGAGAGAGAGAGAGAGAGAGAGAGAGAGAGAGAGAGAGAGAGAGAGAGAGAGAGAGAGAGAGAGAGAGAGAGAGAGAGAGAGAGAGAGAGAGAGAGAGAGAGAGAGAGAGAGAGAGAGAGAGAGAGAGAGAGAGAAAGTGCCTCCTTCACTCTCATTAGCCACTTCATTGGGACAAGGATTCTAATCCAAGCCTTTTAAATAAACACAACTTAAATCTAGTGGTGCTAAGAAAGCACAAAGTCACTCACATGATTCATGTGAGTTCTAATTTGGGCCCTTTTAGCTTTTTTATTTGAAACTTGACTTAGGGCCCCTAATGTCATTTTAGAGTTCTAATCCCCTAGTCTCTTATTCCTAGGAATTACAACCTACTACTTGTGCTCATTGGTGGCGGGGCTTATACACGCAGGAAGCCAATACCTCACACTTATTATTCTACTATACACTATACTGTGGCGGGGCACACTAGGTAAGGCTTGGCCAACAATATTTTAAGTGATGAGACCCACTTGTTTATTATTGTGCAGGAAATATCCACAGCAGGGTCCACGGCCCAAAGTAGTTTTGGTCCCTTGGCACTAGGCTGCAACTGTTATGAAGGGGGCACTGTTGTCGGTTCTTTTATTGTTGGGACAAGGGTGCTTCAGGAAAAGCGTGGATAGAATTCGCTTCCGTAAAACTTGAGGCTTTATTGATTGTTGATCGGTAAGAACTTGGACTTGCCAGATTTTCAATAATACTCATAACTGTTTGGTGGCCATACCGGATAACCTTGTTCATTGACAATTGGGTAGTCGAGGCATTCCATCAGAGGATCCCAAGATAAATCTTGCTGATATAATGGATTCTCATAGATTGGCGCAATCGGTCCCAATGTCATTGACTCCCCCAAATTGTAAGGTAGATATGATGTGCTAGCTTGACTTTCTTGTCTATCCAGGTATTCGTGGTACTCCATAACCTGAAGACTTTCCTTAGTAGTCAATCTCACAAATTGAGGACAAAGCTTTGTCATTGTAAGCGATGGTGCTTGCTTGACTAGAGGCCTATTTGGGCTTGGATTCCCTAGATTTAGCCTTTGAAGAATGATTTCGGGTTTGGCGTTGGTTTGGGCTGCTGCATTGTGGAACAAAGAGACTTTGGTTGAATCTTGCCCGTTGAGGGGCAATCATCAACTTTAGTCTTCCCCTGGTCATTGTACTTCCCATCTGAAGGCTATCTGATTGCGCTTGTCTGTGGACCTTGTGCTGAATTGCCTTCAAGTTGCCCTGTTGACGCTAGTCCCCTTTTTAATTCATCATAAGAATTCTTGCATTGAATGTGCAAAAAGCCCTGATAGAATCTGCCAGACTTCCTCGGTTGCCAATGTCTTGACTTCCTCGATGGTCGTTGGCTTGATGGATTCTACCATCTCTGTCTTCTGTGATGGTTCTACTTGTTTGCCCGAGGGTATTGCGTACTTTAGGACTTTTGCCAGATTGTCTTCTTCCTCACTCGTTTCATAACCCGGTGGCACTAAGATTTTTCTTTTATAGTACATTCGAGGTGGAAGGGTCACCATAAACATGCAATCAGTGCATGCAATATGCAAAGTAGTTTTCATGATCTACACATGTCTAGGTAATTTTGAGAGTTGACATGTAGTATATGCAATAACCATGCATGTAGTTCTACATGTGGATACTTGGTAGTTGAGTTAACTAAGTAAAGCGGACTTTCCATGCAACTCCACTATAGGAATTTGAACCTCTTTGATGTAGGAAAACTTTGGCATATTTTGCCATATTGTGAATATTGAGATTTTGGTGTTTTGGGCTCATTCTCTCTCTACCCGAGTTTTATGTGTTGATTTTCTCTCTCTACTCGAGAGCAGGCTATTTTCTCCATAGTGAGCACTTAGAATAATTTCTAATATCCATTTCTCATAGTAAGAAGTTAGTTTTTTTAGTCTGATATATACCATTGTGCTCTTGCCTTAGATTTTTCAAGTAATCTGTTCATTGATCAATCTTGTGCAATCACAACACCTCATAAAGATCCTGTAAGGTGTGTGGTGAAGTTCACACATGCTAAAAACTTCACATGGTATCAGAGCTTCATGCTTTGTAGAGGTGAGGGTGTATACATTAGAACATAAGTGCTTATGCTTGTAGGAACTCGAATTTGGGAGAGGAACTCGCTGACAAACAAGCCATCTGTGGATCATAAGTGGATCAAATCAAACCCGATCTGCTCCAGCTAAGCCCTGTACGGACAAAGAGCTCACACGTGTGAAATCAACCCTCTTTGTTTGAGTGCTACTTCTCAAGGAATGATCCAAATTTGATGTTCTATAGCTTGTTGGATAGGTATTGAAGAGTAGATTGTGTTGCTCAAGTTTCTAAATCAATGTGAATTTTTTTTTTAGAAGAGTTTTAGGCAATCAAAGAGATAGGGAGAGTACTCATCTTGTGTGATATGCCAAAGTGAGCACACATCAGTTCTTTTCACCATTTTTTTCAATTTTCATTATCAATCAAGTAGAATTGGATAAAAGTGAGTTTTGTGAGGTCTTAGAATTTTCATTTTACACAGATTATTGTGTTTGAGTTGAAAGTAAGTTCCTAGAGAGTTTATCAGTTCTTTGAGACTCGTGGGAGGGATAGACTTCATACTTGCATGTGCTTCATTTCTATGATAGAAGCTAGATCCAAATTCAAGATCGATTGATTTTTTTAGTTGTGAGTTGGATCTCACATTTTGTTGCTAGATTTCATAGGTTGGATCAACATTATAAATGTTAGATCTTAGGGTGAGATATCAAGCAACATTTTCAACTCCATCCTAGTCATTACTAGAATTTCTCAAAGTAAATATGTCTTCATCTGGTTCACATTTCTTGGAGCATAGTGAGAGATTAACATCTTATAATAATGCAATGTGGAAGATTAGAATGGAATCATTATTAATTCTACATGATGTAATGGACATTGTAAGTGGAGCTTAAGAAGAACCTGCAGCACCTAATGAAGCTGCAAAGTTCTATAAAAGAACCAGAATTTCTCTTCATTTCATTAAAATGAATGTCACAAATGAAGTGTTAAGAGAGATCAGTACATGCACCATTGCCAAGGAGGCTTGGGACACTCTCAAAAAAATCTATGAAATTAAGAATACTTCTAGATTGCTTACACTTAGAAATCAAATCTTTCTAAGTTATCTTGACTTTGTGAACTTGGGCCTCAACATTATTTATTTACACCTAGGGCCCAAGTCTCTATGGAACAACTTAAAACAAATAGCAATGTGCTCATTGGGTTGGGCTTACACATGCAGGACACCAGTGCCCTCGCACTTATTATTCTAGCTGTACAATGTACTATGGCGAGGCCCACTAAGTAAGCCTTTGGTCAACAGTAATTTTAGTGGTGGGACCCACTTATTTATTTATGTACAGGAAATACCCCCAACAGGCTCATCTCGCAGAAAGTCTCATCTGGCAGAAATTTGTGGTTCTTCTTCAATACCAAGTACAATATCCATCACATCTTGTAGAATTAAGACAGATTCCATCCTAACCTTCCAAATTGAGTAGTTGGAGGTTGACAATCTTTCACTGGCTTCTAATAGAAAGACACCCATTGAAGTCATAAAGAATGATGGAAATTAAAAAAGATGGGTGAAAAAATCGCTTATCTTCTCACTATAGGAACCAATCAAAGGTAAAAAAACCAAATCCTATGTAAGACTAAGCAAAAAATTGTGAGATAGATCTCACTAGCTTGACAATCTCTCTAAAACAAGATTTGAATCATCAAAAAAGATGAAGTATGGCAAAAGTTATGGTTCTCTGAATTTCACACGTGTGAAATACTCCAAAAATGTCAAATTGACTCAAATACAATCTATTTGTATGAAACAATTTTCCTAGATCCTCTAGATTTTGTCTGAATCACATATAGATGAGATTGGTCAACTTCTGGATGATTTTTGTGATCATTCAGGCAATAAATGACATGTACTCACGATTTGCCACAGGTCTAGGTGCCCTATCTAAGACTTTTCAAAAGATTATAACTTTTGATTGGCTTATCCAACTATCATGATTCGAATTGCATCAGATTCTTCACATTTCTAGCTTTCTAGTGGGCCAATTTGCATGAAATTTGGATCTAAGGTGAGAGAGAACCACCAAACTGAAAATGGGTGGATTGCACACGTGCCTGCACCTGAAATTCCGTACAGTATCTGATCTGGACCATTCAAAGTGGTTTGAAGCTCTAAATCACCAGAAAAATGCAAACTAGCTAGAAAGTAAAATCTAGACAATTCTTAGCTTGAAATCTGATCAAATTTGCAAACTTTTTGATTAGATCTTGTAAATCTTAGGTAGGCTCTGATACCATGTTGAATTCACACATGTGGGACGCCCTACACATGTACTTTTGATCTCCTAAGCCCAATAATACCATAAAGATCAAATAACATTGATTGACAATAGGAAAGCTGATCATACAAGAAATATTATTGTGTTACAAGCAAGATCTGTCAACAAAACATGAAACTAAGTACAATAAATGCCTCAACTCGACTAGAGAGAGAATATGAATGTACAAAACTCGAGTAGAGAGAGAGGGCACAAAGAGCTTAGTCTCCAAATTTGCATTACACACAAAAATCATCATCTTCTCAATGAGAGTACATCACATATATATAGATCCATGGAATCTCCTCCTACTTTGAGTTGAATTGGAGTTATGAATCCACCTCTCAAGCTATTTAGACTTATTCAAGCCACCTCAATATGTCTAATTGTGCCACCTAGTATTTTCATGCATTAAATGTGACATGCAAAGTACAAATGGCAATGCCTATGGTAGCTCGAGTTTCTACTTCTACCTACCTTGAATATTTTATTCTAAGATGGGTCTTTGCTAAGACAAAAGAGCCCAATTCATCTTTGGCATTTTAGGACCCCTACTTACAACATTAGATAGATTTTTCCAATATTTTGACAATGGCTTGGATCCATCTGTCCTTTTCTAGACCTTCAATCACCTCCTCAAAAGTCTGTGGTTCACCACTGAACCCGCAAAACTCTTTAGATGTGGAAGCTGAGCTGCTTGGCACATATCTTGCTGGCGCTCTTTGTGGTCTTGTCAACCTTCTAGGAGATCCTTCTGGAATAGCTATGCCTTTGTCCTTGTCCGCTCTGCTCGGTCCGGAACCATCTTGGTTTACAAGAACTGCGGCAACAGGTTGCTCTTGAATCTTTCTTCGTCAGATTCGTCGTTCGAATGGGAGACGACTCAAAATTTTTTATTTTTGTGTTCTGCTGCTGGTCCCTCTATCACTGGCGACAGGTCATAGTACCGTCTCTCTAGAACTTTGTAGCTGATAGGATCATCATTGGCCATTGTCCTGATCTCATCGAATTTGACATCTCTCATTGTTTTCACAATGTTCATGTCTGGCATGTAGATTCTGTAGTATGACAAATTGTTGTCATAACCTACCAGAAATCTCTGCTCGGCTTTCTCATCAAGCTTCTTACGAAGCTTATCAGAAATATGTGCATAAGCTGTACAACCCAAGATTCTGATGTGACACAGGTTGGGCTTTCTACCCCACCATAGCTCATGTGGTGTCGTGTGAGGAACACCAGACTTACCTGTCCTGTTCTGGATGTATGCGGCTGTAGCTACTGCTTCAGCCCACAGTTCCCTTGGAGTCTCTGAGTAGGCCATCATGCATCTGGCTGCTTCCATTAGGGTCCTGCTCTTTCATTCAGCAACACCATTGTGCTACGGTGTGTAGGCTGTAGTTCTTCTATGAATGATACCATGATCATTGCAGAAGTCAGTGAAGTGATTCGAGATATATTCGCCACCTCAATTTGTTCTGATCTTCTTCACCTTGCTGCCTGTACATCTCTCTGTCCAATTCACATATTCTGTAATTTATCGAGCGCTTCAGATTTATTCTGAATGAAATAGACTCTGGCAAATTTGCTATAATCATCAATGAAGGTTATGTAATACTTTGAACCTCCTACTGAGATCACGTTGAATGGTCCGCAGATGTCAGAGTGCACTAGCTCCAAAATCTTTGTCATTCTATAGGAGTCTTTGATGAATGGTGTGTGTGACATCTTGCCCTTCAAACATGCATCACAGATGGTCAAACTGGTTGCATTCGAGATGCTGGCCCCTGTTATCGCTCCATGATGGCTTGCCTGGTAAAGTGCCATTGAGTTCATGTGGCAGAGTATTCTGTGCCACAGAGTGTCTGGCGAGTCATCATGAGTCTGATGCACCTGATCTGCAGATAGGCGTACCTTCAGATGATATAGATTCTCTTTCCTTCTGACTTGAGCGATGAGAGTACTGGTACTGGCATCAATCATGTTGCATGCTTCGTCAGAAAATGTCACACGCATCCCTGCATCTTCTATTCTTGGTACAGAGAGCAAGTCTTGTTGCAGAGTAGGAACAAACAGAACGTCTTCGAGTCATCTGTCTCTGCCGTTGGTGTTGAGCCATAGTGAACCAATGCTGTTCACTTGATGTTTAGATCCATCTCCAAGAACTATGAATCTTGAAGGATCTACACTTCTAAAATCATACATTATTCATCTTGATGTCATGAAGTGTGAGGTGGCTCCTAAATTTAGGATCACCTCATGTGTGTCAGACGTTGATGCTGCACACACATCTTCACAGATGTAGACGGTCGAACAACTTTTGTTCGTTCTTTCTTTGCCCATCTTCGAGCTCTCGGGCTCCTCGACATAGGACAAACTATTGTTGTTTTCCTGTCTATTCTGTGCTGATTTGTTCCTTGGGTTCTGGCGACAATCCATGGCTGCGTGACCCTTCTTATGGCAATGGATACACTCAATCTTGGGATTGAGCCAGCAGGTATCTATTGTATGCCCGTCTCTTCTGCATCTCACACAAGTCTTCTTGTGATTGGACTCCCTCTTAGGCTTAAATTGCTTCTTTGATTTTTTTTTGGTTGCCGCAGAGGGCCTAGTTAGAACCATCTTTGTGATCCAGATGTTCTTTGGCCTCGACTTCCTCTCGAATCTCGACAATCGTCTTTGGAGATTCATGGCGGGATCTTTCGCGAGCAGGGTTCTTGTCGTCTGGAATGATCTGGGTAACGCTCTCAATAGGTATGTGAGCTGCTTCTCAGCTCACAGTGCATTCTCTGCTCCAGAGTTATGTGGTGATAGAAACAGATCCTTCATCTTTCTTATGAAAGAGGTGGGGTCTTTTCCATCCCATTGCAAATTCATTAGCTGATCTTCCAACATCATGATCTGACTTCTTGATTTCATCTGAAATCTGGTGAGTAATGCATCCCACATCTCCTTAGCCTTGGAGAGTGTAGCCAGGTCAAGTTTGAGGCTATCTTCGATGGAAGATGATAGCAAGGCTACTGCCTTGTCATTTTTCTCCCTCCATTCGCGTAGCTCCTTTCCTGTTGTTGTAGGCATTTCTTCTGTGCCATCCACCCAGGGGAAGAGTCCTTTGCCCTTGAGTATCAAAGATGTCTTAACTTTCTAGGCTAGAAAGTTAGATCCTGAAGAATCAAGTATCGTGCAGATCTTGCTCTGCATAATGCTGATTGAAGCCATTACTTCTTGAAGTCTGTTTCCTTGATGATGGTTGATTGTCTGAATGCTTGGCCTCCTGGATCTGATAGCTTCTCAGCTATGTCAGAGTATGACAGGGTGCGCTCTGATACCACTGTTGAGAATGATGACTAATGAATTCGTCGGATTCGCAAAACTTTCGCGAAGGCGAATCAAGCACGACTCTCTTTGTCTTGGATGGAGTTCAGATGCGATCACTGGACACTGCCAGCTGAATCACTCCTATAGTCCTCCAGAGTGTAGTCAGTCACTACTGATCTACGTTCATAAAATTAATACAACATTCAACATGGTTTCAACCAAAGTGTGGAATTCAAAATGAACAAGAAAAAACTCAGACACACGATTAACAGCAGAAAAATTTGCATTCGAGATCAGACACAACACGAATTGATATTTGCGCGAAGGATACAATATCATCTATTGATTTCTTTTTTTTGATTCTTTGAGCACTACGTGCATATCCATGCAGTGCATTGGTGTGAGAGAAACACGGTTCTCTCATGAGTAATCGTCTCGCTTTACTAGCGGACAGTTGGATCTTCTGATCCTAGACAGAATTGTCTTCGCACGTAGGTGGACAAGTATTCTGTATTTTTTGTCTTGATTGCTTACTAGCATCAGACTATTTCGCTATTACACTATGTGTATTCTGTTGATCTATATGTCAAGTATCATCCAGTAAGCATGGTTGCCCTATGTAAATCTAAGATTAGAGTGATTAAGCAACTAGTCAGGGAGTTACAAGAGTGGGAAATTAGCCATGACCTAGGAAGTATCTACTGACGTCATGCCATCAGATTAGATCTCTGTACTTCTGGGTACTTGCATGATCTTAGCTGATACTCTTTGGAGCGTGAGGGCAAAATGGGTTTCGTTTTGCTCTTATGCCTTTCTCTCGTACTGGACCAAAAAGGAATTTCGTTCGTGGATCTTTGGTGTTCGTGAACCGTTCATCTTCGTCTCCTTTGACTTTCATGTTCGCAAATCATTCATCTTCGTCTCCTTTGACTTTTGTGTTCACAAAACTCTTCATGTTTTGTGTCTCTAGATTTTCGAGTTCGCGAACATCTTCGTCAGGTTGAGGGCTGAAAGCTAACAAGGCTTTGTAGTTGGAAACATTTTGTTTCTTAATTTGGAATGTGTGAAACACTCAAAGAATCCACAAATCACTCTAATACAATGGAATTGCAAGAAATTATGTGGCTATGACCTCAAAATGATGACTAGATCTCAAATAGATGACATTGGCAAGCCTCTTCTTGAAATTTTGGGGCAAACTAGCCAAGATATGATCAAACCAAATGTGTCCTTACAGGTCTAGGTGACCTACCTAGCCCTCTTAAAAATCTTATAACTTTTGATTGGCTCGCCAAATGGATTGAAACAAATTGCTACAAAAACTAGACAAAACTAGCTTTCAAACAAGCTATCTAGCACCAAATTTGGATCTAACTTGGAAGAGAACTTTCCAAATGAACTTGGCTGTACTTCACACATGCCTGAGTAAGGAATTCCTACAAGGTCTAAAATGATTTAATCATTATGATAATGAACCCTTTTGATCCAAATTTGCTTGAGATAGCATGGGAGATGCAATCAACACTCTCTAGATCTTGATTTTCATGAGATTTTTGAAACTATGGATGATAGATGTATCAAAAGCTTAGGTAGGCTTTGATACCATGTGAAAATTCACACATGTGGGAATGCCCTAATATGTAAAGTTGATCTCCTAAGCTTGGCTCATGCACTATAGATCACCTATTGATTGAAATCCAAGATCAATGACAAGATCTAAGGCAAAAAGACCATTTTACATGCATTCATTCATTACCAAAAGGTGTTTCACACATGTGCAAGTTTCAGTATGATGAAGTGTCAAACTTCATACCCTTCAAAATGAGACCATTTTGATGTATTTTGGTCATATAAGCCATTTTTAGCTATTTTTCCTATATAGGGAATATCTAGGGTCAAGTACCTTCTAGAGAGAGGAGAGAGAGTCATCTTCCTCATCCATAAATAGTAGGGAAGTCGTGGAGAACAGGTTGGAGAAACCTTTTGTATGCTTCATTGAGATCAATAGATCATTGTCATTGTTTCTTCCTCCATTGAGAGCATTGTTGTGTGTATTGTCTTCAAGCTATTGTGTATGATCTTAGGTGCTTTCCAAAAGTGATAGGCTGATGTATTATGGACTGTATAATGCTATTTTGGGCCGCACTTGATGTTTATGGAAGTTTCCATTTGTGATAAATGCTTTTTGATCAAGTTCTTTGCATTCTAGGTAGCATAGAATGTGTTGCCAATTCCTAGCTTATGTAGTTTGGAGTGCAAGCATTCAAGCCAATGATCTTGGAGTTTAGATCCACTTAGGATCTGTATTTTTCACATGGTATCAGAGCTGGTTGGCTTCTATTTACAGTAAGTATTCCATTTTTGGTGATATTTGGATGTTTGATCAAGTTCTAGCATGATTTTGCATTGCTTTGTTGATCAAATCTTACTAACCTTTGTTTTGTGAGTTGAACTTGTGGATCAAAAGCATATTTCAGGTCTATTGAAGATCAGAGGCTGAAAAGAAACTATTTTGGATCAGATCATAACACCTAATCATTTGTGATTGTGAGGCTTGTGCATATTCAATACTAACAATGTTCTTTTCAATCCTATTGTTGACAATCTCCATTCTTGGATGAACACTCTCCTTAAGTGGATGAAACTTCTCCTTAAGTGGATGACAAATGCTCTTTTGAGTGAGTTGTAATTCTCCTAAAGGCTGAGCAAAGCTCCCATTTGGATGAAAGATCCCCTTTTTTGGGTGAACATATTGTAAGCTCCATTGTGAAGAGCATATTGTAAAGATTGTCATCAATTTTGGCATAAATTTTGGTGTACTTTGTTGAGCATGTAAGTAACTCTCCTTATGTAATTTGATTGGAGCATTTGCTGGAAGGTGTTAACCATTATGCAAGTGTGTTTTCAGGTTCTTAACAGGTTGAGGAACATTCTCATGTGAAGTGATCTTAGATCTACATCTAAACACCAAGATTTGACAAGATAGTGAAGCTAGTCTTGTGATTCACTAAGTGTGCTCATTCATTCACCTCTAAATCTTGTATTTATCACTTGCTGGAGTTTATAAACTTTTAGAAGTGTGGTTTACATGTGGTTTTACAGGTTGAATCAATATCTTAGTGTGTTGATCATATGTTGATCAAGTTTGTTCATTACTAGGTAATCTTGGCATCCTAGTTTTGGGTATTTTCTAAGAATGCAAGTAACTCTTCACACCATAACTTGATTTGGTCACTTGCTGGAAAGTTTGAGAGCTTAAGCAAGAGTGTGTTCAGGTTGGTTTGATTTTGTAATCCATTCTTAGTGTGTGCAAAGTGTTGCATGTGTTTCAATCTTCCTTTCTATGCTTGGAAACCATCTAGGTTCAAGATAGAAGTGTTTTAGGGTCCTAAATCTTCATAGATCTCTTTATCTATCATTTGTTGAGAGAAAAGTGAGTGCTAAGTGCTTTAGGACAGAACCTAAAAGTTGAAGAAACATTAGAATCATGGCTTCCAATGGTGGGATCATGCTAGAGTCTAGTGAAAGGTTGAGTTCATCAAACTACTCTACTTGGAAAGTGAGGATGGAGTCCTTACTTGAGTTGAATGAACTCATGGACATAGTTGCAGAAATTGAAGAGAGACCTCTCACACTTCAAGAGCAACAAAGGTTTGATAAGAAGGCCAAAAGGGCTCTTCATATCATTAAAATGAATGTTACAAATGAACTTCTCAAGGAAGTTGGAAAGTGTCAAAGTGCAAGTGAGGCATGGAATGCCTTAAAGAAGCTCTTTGAATCAAAGTCCACATCTAGGGTATTGACCCTAAGGAGACAAATATTTTCTAGTAGGCAAAGAGAGGGTGAAAGTGCTCATGCATTTATCTTGAGAGTTAAGTCCCTAAGTGATGATTTAGCATGCATTGATGAGAACATAAAAGATGGTGAAATAGTCCAAGTTATGTTGAATGGTTTGCTAAATGAACATGCTAACCTTGTGCAAAGTTTTGCCATTCAAAGAGTCTTGCCAAGTGTGGTTGACTTGCAAGAAATCTTATTGGCTGAAGAACATAGGTTGCAATCAAAGCTTGATGGTGCATCCTTGCAAGGTGGAGGTGAAGAGGCTTTCTTCACAAAAGGCAAATTCAAGGGCAAAGGTAAAGGCAAAGGGAAATGGTCCAAAGGTGGTAACTTTGATCATGATGATCACTCTTCCTCTTCCTCTTCCTCTTCTACTAAGAACAATAAGTCAAAGTTCAAGTGCTTTTATTGTGGGATAAAAGGTCATTTTGCAAATGAATGTTATAAGAAGAAAAGAGAGCAAGGAGAGAGGCAAGGAAATCTTACAATAGATGAGGAAGAACATAACACATGTGAATCACTTGTTATGACTTCAAGTTTGTTAGCCAACATAGATGATAATGATCCTTGGTGGATTGATAGTGGAGCCTCATCTCACATGACAAGACATAAGGAATACTTTACATCCTTATTGACTTATGAGGGAGAAGGTAACATCATCTACACTGCAAATGATGGTCAATGTGACATCAAAGGCATAGGCACTATTCCTATTTCCCTTTCAACAAATAGGAAAGCAAATCTTGAAAATGTTTTGTACATTCCTTCAATCACTAAGAATTTGCTTAGTGTAAGTCAAATGATTGACAAAGGACTTGATGTGGAGTTCATTGGAGATGCATGTTTGATAAGTAAATGTGGATCCTTGATTGCTCAAGGTAGGAGGCATGGTAAACTTTTCAAGCTTGATGCATGTGTGATCTCTAATCATGAAGGATGTATGGCTAGGGAGCAATTGACAAACCAAGAAGTTTGGCACAAGAGGTTGGGCCATCCCAACTTCAAATCTTTGGAGGTAATGGCAAAGAAAGAGCTTGTTCTTGGTCTCCCTAAAAGTCTTGTTGCAAACAATAGTGTTTGTGAACATTGTGCCTTGTCCAAATCTCATAGACTTGCTTATTCTAGATCTACTTCTAGATCTAAAGAAGCTTTTCAACTTGTGCATTCTGATATTCATTCTTCTAGTACAACTAGCAATGGTGGGGCAAAGATGTATGCAACTTTCATTGATGACTTTAGTAGGTATACTTGGATCTATCTTCTTAAAAGTAAGGATGAAGTGTTTGCTGCATTTGTCAAGTTCAAGAATGAAATGGAAAACCAATTCAATACAAAGATCAAATGCTTAAGATCTGATAATGGAGGGGAATACACCTCAAATAGGTTCAAAGACTTTTGTATAGCACATGGGATTAAGAGGGAGATGTCTAGTCCTAGGACTCCACAACAGAATGGAGTGGCCGAGAGGAAGAATAGAACCCTTTGTGAATGTGCCAAGGCAATGAGACTACATGCTAATCTTGCTAAGTCTTTTTGGGGGTAAGCTTTAGCATGTGCTAACTATCTATGTAATAGATGGACAAGTGCTTCCTTGGATGGTAAAACTCCTCATGAGGTTCTTTATGGTAGAAGGCCGAGTGTCAAGCATTGTAGGATCTTTGGATGTACATGTTTTGTCAATATCACACTTGATGATAGAACTAAAGAAGATCCTTCATCAAAGAAGGGTGTGTTTGTTGGCTATAGTGAAGTAAGCAAGGCTTACAAAGTGTACATTCCTTCTACAAAGAAAGTTGTCATAAGTAGGGATGTCATCTTTCATGAAGAGAATGTTTCCAATGTTGTTGATGTTGATGTTGATGTGCCTACTAATCATCATGATGTGCAAGATGTCTTGGATGAAGATGGAGATGCCACTCCAAAGCAAACTTCAAGGAAGACTCAAAGGCAAAGGGCTAAGCCATCAAGGCTAACCTATGATGAAAAAGGAAAGCAAGTGGTGGACAACTCTAACTTTGCTTTTCTTACCTCTTTTGATGAACCAACTTGTGTAGGTGAAGCAATTCAAAAGAAGGAATGGATCCAAGCCATGGATCATGAGCATCAAGCACTCATCAAAAGCAACACATGGAGGTTGGTAAAGCTTCCAAAGGACAAGAAGGCAATTGGTTGTAAGTGGATCTTCAAGATCAAGACAAATCAAGATGGATCAATCAACAAGTACAAGGCAAGGTTGGTGGCAAAGGGGTATGCTCAAGAATATGGTATTGACTATGATGAGACCTTTGCACCCGTGGCAAAGATGGTAACTATTCGAATCCTAATCTCTCTTGCAACTCTTTATGATTGGGATATGTGGCAAATGGATGTTACTAATGCCTTCTTGAATGGTGATCTTGAAGAAGATATTTACATGGAGCAACCCGAGGGCTATGTTTCACATGATGAGCCTAATCATGTGTGCTATCTCCAAAAGAGTTTGTATGGGCTAAAGCAAGCACCAAGGAGTTGGTATGCTAAGCTCAATTCCTTCTTACTTTCTCAAAACTTTGTTATGAGTGAGTATGATCATTCTCTCTACTTTAGATTGAATGAAAATGATATCACTTTACTTTTGATCTATGTTGATGACATTATCTTAAGTGGTGGTAACAATCTAGATATAGATGAAATCAAGATGGCACTCAAAAGAGAGTTTGAAATTCAAGATCTTGGTAAACTTCATTATATCTTAGGAATAGAGATTATTAGAACTTCTAAATCTACATTCATATGTCAAGAAAAGTATGTTAACTCTATTCTAAAAAGGTTTCATATGGAAGATTGTAAAGTTGTTTCTACTCCTATGGAATCAAATGTAAAGCTAACTACAAGAAGTAATGAAAGATCCTTCAAGGACATTACTCTCTATAGAAAGCTAATAGGATCTCTTATATGGTTAACCATCACAAGACCTGATCTAAGCTTTGTGGTTGGTAAACTAAGTCAATTTATGCAAGATCCTAGTGAGGCTCATTGGAAGCTAGGAAAGAGAGTACTTAGATACATCTCGGGATCTAGAGATTTTGGCATCTTGTATGGAGGTACTACACCTAACCTTTGTGGATTTTCAGATTCAGATTTTGCAGGTGATCAAATGGATAGGAAGTCAACAAGTGCCTTTGCAATCTATCTTGGAGATGGAGTGGTCTCATGGCTATCAAAGAAGCAACCAACTATCTCTCTTCCACCGAAGCCGAGTACAAGGCATTAACAACATGCACCAAGGAGATTCTTTGGATCAAGAGGATGTTATTGGATCTTCACTTGCTGGAACCAGAGAAGACTCCAATCATACTTTGTGATAACCTTTCAGCCCAAAGCTTGGCAAGCAATCATGTTTTTCATGCAAGGAGCAAGCACATTGAGATTGCTCACCATTTTGTGAGAGATCAAGTCATTGCCAAAGAGGTGGAGCTTCAACATGTCTCTTCAAAGGAGTGTGTGGCTGATATCTTCACCAAACCATTGGGAAAGGACCTATATTTAATGCATAGATCTAATCTTGGAATGTGCTCAAAGACTATGTTGAAACTAGCATCCAATGTTGAAGAGGGAGTGTGAAAATTGTCAACATTTCCTAGCTAGTTTGAGGCTAAAATTGTAAATAGTTTTGGTTCTGGAGTTTCACACGTGTGAACCAGGCCACAATGTTTTTATTTACTGTATTTTTTCAGTATGATGAAGTGTCAAACTTCATACCCTTCAAAATGAGACCATTTTGATGTATTTTGGTCATATAAGCCATTTTTAGCTATTTTTCCTATATAGGGAATATCTAGGGTCAAGTACCTTCTAGAGAGAGGAGAGAGAGTCATCTTCCTCATCCATAAATAGTAGGGAAGTCGTGGAGAACAGGTTGGAGAAACCTTTTGTATGCTTCATTGAGATCAATAGATCATTGTCATTGTTTCTTCCTCCATTGAGAGCATTGTTGTGTGTATTGTCTTCAAGCTATTGTGTATGATCTTAGGTGCTTTCCAAAAGTGATAGGCTGATGTATTATGGACTGTATAATGCTATTTTGGGCCGCACTTGATGTTTATGGAAGTTTCCATTTGTGATAAATGCTTTTTGATCAAGTTCTTTGCATTCTAGGTAGCATAGAATGTGTTGCCAATTCCTAGCTTATGTAGTTTGGAGTGCAAGCATTCAAGCCAATGATCTTGGAGTTTAGATCCACTTAGGATCTGTATTTTTCACAGTCCATGCTCAATTCCTATTGAACTCTTTTTCTAGCACCTCTTAATTCCTATTGGATGACTGACTCAAAATCCTCTTAATTTGATTGGACCCTTCTAATGAAATTCTCACTTATGTTTGGACTCTTGACAACGCATAGGAAGTTTCACTCATCAAATTTAATCTTGACACTTGTAGTGAGCCTAACTAACTCAAGCTACATCACAAGTCACTTTTGGCCTAATGATGGACATACATGTGTACTTGACTATTTTGCCTCTAAAGCCAAAAATGGCTCAATCAACTTCCTACACATAGATGCTTGATGGAGAAATTTGATCAAACCCCTAAATTCAACATAGATAGCTTTTTGATTTTTCACATTCAATTCAAAGTGTTGGAACATTTTTTGGATTGCAAACAATTTTTGTTGCAAAGTTTTGAGTTCGATTGTGTTTTGTTTTTCAAAAGGTTCCCATATAGTTGTGTACTCCATTGGGGGTTTTGGAAAGTGAATGCGAGAAATGACATGACCTTTATTTTTGCATGCCATATGATGTTTGTGTATTTGTATGTCTTGCAAGTTTGTCGACAACAAAGATTTGTTGCACAAAATGCATTTATCAATATAGGTCACAAATTTAACGATCGAATATGTATGAAAACGAGGAATAATTTTTATCCACAAAAGTCGATGGTCATATTCATTGTCTCTGAAGAAACAAAACGTTTCTATTACCAAAGCTTTGCTAGCTTTCAGCTCTCTGCCTGACGAAAACGTTTGCAAACACGAAAGTCAAAAGACGCGAAGCAAAAATGTTCGCAAATACCCTGATGAGAAGACACGAACACGAAAGATTCGCGAAAGAGAATTTTTTTTCATGGTACAGCAGGAGAAAGTCAGACGACACTAATGTCAAACAACTCAAAGCGACACGAAAATCATCGCGACACCTTTTTCTGCCCTCACGCTCCAAAAAGGACCAGCAAGATCATGCAAGTACCAGGAAGTACAGATATCTGATCTGCTATCATGACATCAGCAGATACACTCTAGGTCATGGCTAATCTGCCACTCTTGTAATTCGTGATTAGTTGTAGATGTTTAATCACTCTAATCTAGAGGTTACACAACGCGACTATATACCTTCTAGTTGATGCATGATATACAATGAAGAAGTCTAATGCTAGTAAGCAAAAAGACGAAAATACAGAATACGAGTCCACCTATGTGCGAGACAATTTTTCTTGCATAGGATCCGTAGATCCACAAGTCCGCTAGTAAGCGAGCCATTACTCGTGGGAGAACTATATTTTTCTCATGCCAATGCACTGGTGGATCTGCATGCAGTGCTTGAAGAATTAGAAGAATCAAGAGATGATTTTGTAGACGTTGCACACATATCACTCTTACCTTGTCTGATCTTGAATGTAAATTAGTCTGCTGCTATTCGTGTGTCTGATTCACTTGTTCATTTAATTTTGCACCTTGGTTTGGTCTTGTTGAATACTACATTAATCTGTTAACGTAGTACAACAATGTCTGTCTACATTTTGGAGGATTGTAAGAATGATACAGCTGGCAGTAACCAGCAATCGTATCTGAAATCCATCTGAATTCTTCTCCTTTTCGCATCAGTGGTATTAGAGCCTATCTTTTCATAGTCTGACGTAGCCAAAAAGCTATCAGATCCAAGAGGCCAAGCATTCAACAAAACAACCATCAACAAGAGAACACACTTCAGAAGCAATGGCTTCAATCAGCATCATACAGAGCAAGATCTATACAGTTCTAGATTCTTCAGGATTTAACTTTCTAGCCTGGAACGTTAAGACATCATTGATACTCAAGGGTGAAGGTTTATTCCCCTGGGTGAATGGCACAGAGGAGATTCCTACGAGATCAGACAATGAGCTACGCGAGTGGAGGAAAAAAAATGACAAGGCTACCTTGCTATCTTCATCCATTGAAGATAGTCTCACACTTGACCCGGCGACACTCTCTGATGGAACTAATTATGCATGCCGGTTGTTTTCAAGATTTTAGATTTTAGGCTATGTTTTTGGTCAAAAATTGTTTGCTTTTCATGATTTTTGACTAGAAATTATTGGTAGTAAGAGCTAAAATCCAGTAAGATTAGATCATTTGAATGGCTATAATGCAAGTTGTTAGAAGATTCATGTGAAGATTCTTCTAACCGATTTTGGCCATCATAAGAGCATAAAAGATATTAGGAAATAGAGTTGAGACACCAAACTACAATAAAGAGCGGCGACAAATCACCTATAAGGAGCTCCAGAATCCAGATTTACCGAGAGCACCAATGCCAGAGAAGTTGACAAGTAGCGGACCCTGACCAATGAGCAAAAACAAAGCCCATCGCCTCACCACCATATATAACGACGTTGTAAAAAAAATCATAACCATATCGGCATAAAGACTTGGATCTACCTAGAATGTAATGTCAACAGACACCCATAGAAGGTGCACTTGTACTCGTAAGCCTATGGCGCGAGAATTAGAGGTAGATCAACGCTCGAATGGGCCCAAAGTGGAAAGGGACCCAAGTAGTTAAATTGAAATTTGGAATGATAAAACTTTGTAATGTCAAGTTCTTATGGCACATGGTTTTGGGTGAACCAAAAACCCTAACCCTAGGTTTGTCTATATAAGGGCATGTGACACCATTTTATAATCACTTTTCATTGAGAGAGAGAGAGAGAGAGAGAGCGAGAGAGAGAGAGAGAGAGAGAGAGAGAGAGAGAGAGAGAGAGAGAGAGAGAGAGAGAGAGAGAGAGAGAGAGAGAGAGAGAGAGAGAGAGAGAATCTTCTCCTTCCATTCTTGCTTTCTTGTGAAGCCCTCCTATTTTTCTTGTGTGTGATTGTTGTGGATGATGAATGCATGTTTTGTTTTTGTTTGTCAAGCTATCATAATCATGAATGATCATTAGCACTTGCATTCTTCCACTAGTTTAAAAACTATTCCATAAAATCCAGACTCAAACAAAGTAGGTGTTAGTAATCCACTTTGGAGAGATCATTAAGATCCTTTAGGTAGTTTCTCTTTCATTGTCCACCTCCCTTGAGAAGTTCAACCTCTTGAGGAGAAAATCTAGATCCAATGATGCTTAGATGAGCCAAGAAACCAAGATCCAAGAAAATGATCAAAGTCAAACCAAGAAAACTCAAAAAAGAGAAGTAAAGAAGCATGAAACTCACTCCCCAATCTAAGACATTCCACTTTGAGATCCAAAACTAAGCTTGACACCCTTAGTTGGCTTAGATCCCCATCTCTACTATGTAGTTTAACCCTGGATCGAAGCCTGTTACTACACGACTACTCATCCAATTGGAGATCCAAAACCCCTTCTTTGCCCTCTAGATCCGACTGATTAGGGAGGCACAAAAAGTTCGACATTGTTTTTGGTGCCGTTGTCGGGGAGGCAGTGCTAAACTCTCCTAGGGATGGATTTTTGGTTTGCATTTCTCTGATTTTTTTCCCTATTTTTAATAGGTCTATTATTCTCCCTCAGAGATGTTTTTTTAACTTTTTGCCATTATCTTTACTTGCCATCAGTATAGAGTGTTCAGGTACCTCAAAACTAGCATTCTGATGATTGGCAAGTAATTAGGTTTTACTCGTCATTTTTTGCCAGTTTGAATTTCCCATCCATTTTTATTTTTTTTGTCTTTTTCCTATTACTCACCAACAAAGATTTCTCTCAATCCACTTAGTATCTTTACTCGCCATGAGTACAGAAGCAAGTGCAGTACTTGATCTACCATATACTAGAACGACGAGTAATGATTTAATTTTTTGCCTTTACTCACCAATTGCTCAACTTTACTTGCCCACTTCACATAGTGTTCTGATCATCATTTGCAGTACATAGGTAGCTCGGCGAGTAATTAGGCATTACTCATTATTACTCACCATTGCCTATTATCCCACATCAGAGAAAGTTGAGAAAAATTTCTGAGTATCTGACCATCAGAACCCATCTGCACTTATTGATCTTCCCCGATTGCCCTTTGGATTCATAGTTACACTTCTGGCCGTCCATCCAATTTTTGTTTAGATCCCACTCTAATCTTGACCTGAGTGCAATTTAATTTCGGCTTGATACAGTTCTAGATCCATTCTTTGATGACCCTAATATAGAAGCCAATGAGATAGCCCAAGAGCAAGACAAACTTCGTCCAAGGGTGAAAACGATCAACGTCCAAATGCCTCCTCCCGCTCCCTAGTGAATCCAAGGTTGGTATAGCTCACTTGTGAGACTAGACAAAAGACAAATGAGCATTGTGGTATGAATATCCCTTTCCACAACAAAGAGATGGAAAATGAACATACAGTTGTTTTAGTCGATCTATTGAGAGGCGATGTTCGGATACCATTAGGCACCCTACTCCAAACACGTCCAATCCTCTGAGAAGGATTGAAGACAATATCATACATAGATGGACCAGATAGTGATAGAGCAAAGATGCACCCTACCAATTTGGTGGCAAATGAAGGAGCAGAGGGATTTCAACCAGCCCACCAAATAGGGGTAGGATGGGAAAAAGATGGCAAACATGTAACGATCCCAATTACACATCGGGGGTTTCCATGGGAATCAACCATAGTCAATGGAGGATTAGGAGTGAATATCATCTCCTGCTAGCTATATCATGACTTGGGACTTACCCATATGCTCATTATCCGACTAGCTGACCAATCTAGTGTGAAACCATTAGGCATAGCCAAGGAAGTACACACCAAAGTAACAAGAATCCAGTTTGTGCTAGATTTTGTAGTCTTGTACTTGCTTGAATCCCCCCAATCCTATAGTGTCCTACTAGGTAGACTATGGCTCAGAATGTCACAAGCACTTCATGACTAGGGACAAAATCACGATTCTACAGTTAAGATCGATCCTGATACCTGGATCACAATTGACTGACCAAAGAGCCATGGTTGTCAGCTCTGACACAACAATCCATTCTGACAAGGAGTCAGATGATGGACGTCGTTGGAGGAGAATTGTCATACATGACAATTTGCAAACCGATGTAGTGAACTGGATGGAAGCCTTAACTATGATGGATAGTTTGATATCACATCTATTGAGCAATCACCAAAGCAAAGGTCTGTCCTAGATACACTCTCATATGAAGACGATATCCTGATAAAGAGACAAGTGGAACCAATGAAGAAACCCAGTGAAGGCCATCAAGATTTCGTATCATTTTTTATGATGAGCCTAGAGGCTATACTCGAAGAACTGTTGGATTATTCTTCGATAAATTGACAAATCGACTTTTAATCTTCATCCCACTCATTATCCAGACCTACAGAACTCTTTGTGTTTCGACACAGTCTGTAGAATTACTCAAAAATGGCTCATAGGTGGCTCCGACGTTTATTGACATTATCGACAAACCTCGAAGACTTCGAGCACTTTGGTGACTTTGAGGACTTCGGCCACTGTGGCTACTTCGGCCACTTCGGCCATGTCGGTTTATTGAAAATTAATGTTCCACTCGTCTTGAAGCTAAAAACTTGTCCTAATCTTATAGCAAGTAAATTTCTAGGAACTACCAACTAGATGGATGCTAGCTCACTATGGCCCGCTGGCCATAAGGATCTATGGCCTAATTAGTTGTTCTACTATTGGACATTGCCGCATTTTTGTAGTATAAATAACTGCTCATATTTCTACGTTATTATCATCTTAGGTCATCTCAGGTCATTTTTGAATGATCAAGTATTGAAGCATAGTTAGCATCTCTCTCAAGCTTTCAAGCTTGAACACTCTTGAGCATTCTAGCTCAGTTCTTTAGAGTTGATTTAGAGCTTGCTATTACACTTACTGCTTATTAGCGGAAGTGCTTAATTCAGACAGAGTTACAGTTACTCAGAGATAGTTCAGAGCATGCGGCTTTGATTTGCAATTCTTTGTGCTCATTTCCATTCTTATTTGTTTCTTTTATTGAATCAATCTATCTTTTATTGCATTCAATATCATGTCAATATGAATGCTTCTCTGTAATTCTTTTGTAACTGATAATCTCATATTATTTGTCTAATAGTTCAATGCTTTATGTTTGGCTACATAATCACTTAGTTGCTAGCAATTTCAAAGTTAGTTGATAAAGATTGAACGTGATTTCTATCACTACTTTTTGTTCAAAATTGATAGGCATAGTCATGCATAGACAGTCGACAGACTAAAGTTCCAAATGGATTCTCAAAGTAAAGTCAGTCTTATCGTAGACAAGCTGAATGGATCCAATTATCATTTATGAAAATTCAAGATGAAGACCTTGCTACTCGCCAATGAGTTGTGGGATGTTGTTACAAGTATCGAAGTAAAGGCCGAAGACGTCAAAGTTGACTCAAAATGGAGATCGAAGGATGGTAAAGCTTTCGCACTTATTATCCTCAATACATCAAATACTCAAATTGGCCACATAGCTGAAGCCAAAACTTTGAAAGAAGTTTGGGACATCCTAAGCTCACTGTATGATGTGAAAGATGTAACTACCAAATTACATCTACGAAGGAAATTCTTCACACTCAAGATGTCAAATAGTGATTCTCTTCAAAGTCACATTAACTAGTTTAAAAATCTATTGCAATAGATGGCCACTGTCGGATCAGTCATAGATGATCAAGACACAATTATGACATTGCTTTCAAGCTTGCCCTCTACAGATGAGAACTGGGTGATGATCATATCGACACACTCAAACTTAACTCTTACCAAGTTTATCACTATGTTGATGCAAGAAGATAATCAAAGAAGTCAGGACACCTCGTCTACTTCTTCATCTCGTGCTCTATATGTCAACAAAGGCTCAAAACAACATAAGTAGAAAGGCTCCAAACAGTCTACATCGAATCAGAAGCTGATTCAAGGTCAAGGACAATCAGCAAATCCATAGTCGAAGAAGATGTTTTGCAGGTATTGCAAGCGCAATAACCATGAGATCCAGGATTGCAGAGTTCTCAAAGCGAAGAACGCAGCCAAGCAACCTGATCAAATAACAAATACAGTTTCAGCATCTCCCGAAGTCAACCTGGACGAAGGCGCATTTATGGTCAAAGACCAAAAGGCATTTTTGGATGATTCTTGGTTTCTGGATTTTGGAGCTACTCAACATATGACCAATCATCGTGAGATCTTTCACTCCTATATGCCTTACATCACAAAGAAGTATGTTCATCTTGGTGACGATAGCACTCACACTATCTAAGGTGAAGGTACTGTAAGATTAAGGTTCCAACATGATCAATTCAAACTACTATCAAAAGTCTTGTGTGTTCCTAAACTCTCTACGAATCTATTATCAGTAAGTAGAATTACAGATTTAGATCATAAGTGGAGTTTGAGTCTGATCAATGCATAATTATCGATAGGAGCAATAAGAACCTTGCACTCGACAAGAGGCATAGATACTTATATAGATTGGCACATTGTTATTCTGATTTTAGTCAAGCCTTGAAAACCTCTATTATTGTCAATAAAGCATTACTATGACATCATCGCTTAGGACACTTGAATTATGCATCTGTATTGAACATGTCCAGACAATCCCTAGCACTTGATCTTGACTATCCAATCGACAAAGTCGATCTCCTTGTTTGTCATAGTTGCATCTTGGAAAGCAGACCGGGATTCCATTTAGATCAAGTCATAGGCATACAACAAAAGGTCTGTTAGATGTTGTTCATTTGAATATGTGTGGACCTATGCAAACTCCATCATTGCTAGATGCAAAGTATTTCATTACTTTTATTGACAAATTTTCCAAAAGAACAGCTGTTTACTTCATCAAGTAGAAATCAAAGACTTTCAACAAGTTTCGACAATTTAAAGAGCATGCAGAAAATCAAACTGGTAAAGAATCAAAGCACTGGTCCAACAACAGGGGATAATACATCTCCACCGAATTTAAGGAGTAATGCCTTCACTGGCATTGAGCAACAATACATTATCTCCTATTCACCTCAATCGAATGGTGTCGTTGAGAGAAAGAACAAAACCTTAGTCAAATTAGCAAAGTGTATGCTTGCGCATACAACACTTTTGAAGTCCTTTTGGGCTGAAGCTGTTTCAACAGCAACCTATATTCAGAATAGATGTCCTACTAAAGGTCCCTTAGCCAAAATGCCATACAAATTTTGGACATGTACCAAACATTCTTTATCAAACTTACGAGTTTTTGGATGTACATCTTATGCGTAGATTCCTCATGATCTTAGGAAGAAGCTCGACTTCCAGAGTATCAAATGTATTCTCATCAGCTACACTACTTTGGACCAAGCTTACAAGTTGTTTGATCCTATCGAGTCAAAAATATAATTCACTAGCCGGGATGTCATCTTCATCGAAGATCAGTTTATCGACCTCAAGGAAAAAGGCAAAGAGATTAGGAAGTGATAAAAAACCATAGCCTTTGAAGAAAGTAGATACAACCAAGTATATCTAGTAAAGTCATCAATAAAGGTGACAAAACATGTTGCACCACCAATACTTTTAAAAGAGGAAAAATGTACATCCGATTGTATAAACTCCAAACGATGAGTAGTCTTTATAAAAGACTTCTGATATGGCTTTCTGTGTAATTTTGCAATAGCACAAGCCTCACAAAGGCTTGAAATCTTTGGAAAGAGATTCTGGAAGACCAATTGCCTTCACTTTCTTGACCATAGAAGACATAGACTTAAAGTTAGGATGCCAATCTTCTATGCCACAACTCCTCCTTAGATAACAAAGCAACTTCACAAAGGTTTGCATCAATGATGTATCTTGCTTAATTGAGATTTGCTTATCTCAAAGATCAAGTAAGACTATTCTGTTTTTGAATGAAGTCTTTAGTTTGGAATTAATTCTCCAAAACATCTAGAAAGCAAGATGTTGTACCATCATTTGTATGCTCTTAAATTGAGTAAGAGCAAGAATGAGTTTAGTACTCATAGTTTGAAAAAAGGAGTTTTTTCATGTATTGAGGCATATTGTAAACTTCTTGTGAGGTTAAGTGAAGCATCCACTGAGGACACTTATACCCTCAAGAAAGTATTTAGCCTTAATTTGATCAAGTTTGAGTATGGTTTCAAGATTAGATCCATTTTGGATAAAGTTCATATTTTTTGGACTAGTGAAGCTAGTATGCTTAATCTTGAATATTGCTCATGGTACAATCTTGATCTTTATGATCTTTGTGGTCATGATGAGGCATGGAAGCCTTGATTATTTCAGTTTTTATTACAGCCAACTTCATGCATGTGGACTTTGCATACCCAGGATCGACATTAGACATGCAGGAGGTACATTGGCATAGTAGCAGGTTGGTGGAATATTTTTCAAAGGCATTTGGAAAATATTTCTATCAAAGAGAACTTATCGTGGATTTGGTAAGCATACTGCTATGATGGATTCTTTGTTCATCTTCACTTCAAATGCAAAGCAAAGAATCCAAACTCAAAGGATTTTCACCAACATCAGATAGATATATTTTAAGGAGGAAAGTTAAAAATTGTAAAACATATCTATCATCTGTTGTTAATGTTTGGGAGATCCTACCCATGTAAATATTTTGTACATATCTAAGGTATGTGAATTGAGCACATATCCTTGTAGAATAGGGCGAGTTTGAGTTAGGTAGATCAAATTCCAGTGACATGCATAAAGTCTAGTTGGTCTAGTATGATATGCAATAATGTTGACAATGTCTAGTTTGACATGCATATAGAGATTCACATGGAATTGGTCAATTATGAGCTTGTAGAAACTCGAGCCACAATAAATGCATAGTGTCCTAAGTTTCCATAGTGACATGCAAAGCATGCAATCACTCTAATGGACACATGCATGTAGATTTGTACATGGCTAGTTGAGAAATTACCATTTGGAGAAAGTAGGTAGAAGTTATGTGCAACCTGTGCATGCTAGCAGTTAGGTGTCAAGTTAATAGTTGTTTGCACTTGAATAGGTGTAGCATGTGCATTGAATGCAAGGAGTACCACGAATTTTGGCTCTCCTATATATGTACATATCATTCTCATTCACAAAGTAATGAAGAACCAAAGTTTTGTAGCTATCTCATGTTTGGTTGGATCTAAACTGTTTTTCTTGTTATCTCTCTAGCTTTCTCTCTCTAACTCGTGTTGAAGCTAATGCTAAAACACTGTAATATTGTACTTTTAATCATTTTTTGATTCATTGCTATCATATTCTATTGATTAGCATGCTAGATTGTGAATTAGTCATATCTTCTGAACTAGATCTTGTTGAACAACCTAGAATCAGGGTACTGTGCCAATCACAAAGCTTAATCAAGATCAGTCACTCTTGTGGACATTCCCCACATGTGTGAATTCTGGAATTTTCAACACATTTACCTATCACTTGCCATTCCCTTAAGATCTAGATTTGATTGCTTCTTATGACACAAAAATTGACCACTTGCATTTTTATCACTATGGCAGGAACAAAGAAAATGCCACAACATCTTGACATGCAATGAAATTTGGTAGTTCATTTACTCAATGCCATCATCACCTAGTGCAATGACCCAATATGTATCATGTGCTCCTAAACAATGTAAAGAATATTTATTGATGACATACACATAAAAAACCTCCAATACATATAAATGCATATTAATCACACTCATTGATCATTCATGCAAGCATCTTGAGTGATCTCATAGCTCTTCAAAACATACATATCTCAATCACACTTTTCCTTCCATGATCTCTCCCTCTATTATGCACAAGTATGCAGAAGGAATTACTCATTTCCAAGGTCTCCATGGCTTTTTGCACCCTTTGTTGATCGAATTGAATTATCGTCACATTCAAGTCTGGTTCCCTCACTAATTGGTGGTACCTCTTGACATGGTCGTTGTGAATGACGATAAGATGAAGATCTGTAAGTCCACCGCTTTGTCGACATGACCTGTTTTGCAAGTGTGACCATTCTCAATCTCAGATTTGAAATTCAAAGGCTTTGGAATTTGTCGAAGTCTTCTGGTTGACTGCTTTCTCATCAATTACTCGAAACGCACACAATCGGTTGCATTCAATTGCCCACGTACACTCCTCTCTTTAACTGCACGAATATCCGGATCTTTCTCACGTGTCTGTGAGGTTGCTTTTACGTTCAGATCTACAAAACAGAATCATCTCAAGAAAGAAAGAACACACAGTTCTAACTTTTGGCTGTCAGAAACTAGAAGGTAAAAAGCAACCGAAATTGCCATGGTTAAAAGGAGTCAGTTCCATGTCAAGCATGCCTAGCTTGAAAGTCACGATAGCTGCGACTTCGATTAAAATTCAGAGATATATGCTTGCAGAAAATATACACAGATCGCCTCACGAAACGCACTGGACTAATTGCTTTGAAAAGTTTGGATCTAGCTTGATCTTAGCAATTTCTACACAGCATGAAATTTTCGTGAAGAGAAACCCTGGAGAGATCTCACCGCTGTACTGGCAAATCAATAAGGTCAGAGTAGAAAGCCAACACTTGAGCTTCTTTGTTCTATCCAAGTTCGAGGGAAACATTTCTTAGCCGGTTTGCTGACTTCAAATCCACCTCACTTCCCCAGTTGAAGTCCAGATGTTGGAAAGGAGTAGTTAAACGGTTTTGCAGTCGACAAACCAGCTGAGACGTGCTTCTCGTACATGTGATTTTGGATCTTGCCTCAGCTCGTTTCCTGTTCTGTGGCGCCAGCAACATTAATGATCTGTGTTTGATTCGTCGCTCGTACTTCTATCAGACTTGAAAGAATCTGAGGAAGGATTCCCTGAAATCAAAAGTTTCACGGAGAGAGAGTTAATAACTATGAGATGCACAATACCTTTACACTTTCACTAACATGACACCAGACTATACTGCATAGTAGAATGCTGCTTCTCTTTAGTGACTATCTGTCGAAAAGTCTTCTAAGGTAATCGTATGTAAGCTAGTATAATGATAACAACAGGAAACACCCATACGTCTCGTATGAATGAATGCGGCACTATCGGAAAAATTATTCAACAAAAAGAATGTACCCCTTTATAGATGCTACGAGGGGATCAAAAGTACTAACTTATGCACAGGTTCAAGGGAAAATGTCTACCAATTCTTAGACTAATCAAGGATTTTAACATTTCAGTGACTGTCAGAAATGCAAACCAGGAGACTTCAGATGTATTTTGTAGCGTTTTCATCGTCCAGAAGCAGGTACAGAGCTGCTCAAACTAATGTATCTTTATCCTGCCATCGAGAAAAGAAACATGAAATTATAAGAGACGACGGCCTAGGGCTCTTAGTTTTTGCAGATCGTGATTCCAATCATACCAACATAACATGTAAGCTGGAACTCTGATCATTCTCTGAAACTAAATACATCTGATCTCTCTCTCTCTCTCTCTCTCTCTCTCTCTCTCTCTCTCTCTCTCTTTCTCTCTCTCTCTCTCTCTCTCTCTCTCGATACACACAGAGGTTGGCAGGCGACAAAAGTACCCTTGAAGGCATTAAAATACTCTCTTAAAAGCTGTAACATGTCCTTGAAGATTCAAAAATACAAGCAAGTGATTGTGGGCGGTTGTGATTTGTCTATTAAAGAATAGAGAAGTTGCTCCAAACGTCAAAACGATCTGTGATTTACGAATCTCAATATGGCACTTGAATCAGTATAAGAAGACGATGACGAGATCCAAATTCCTATATCTGACGATCATTTGTAGAATAGATTGAGTCTTGGCCTTTCAGGATTCAAGGAGTTCACACAATAATCATCGATATTTAACACTTGTCAGTTGCATTTTTGCTTGCCTGGCAGCTGGTGCTACATGTAGCCAAAAACTACTACTACTAAATGATATTTCTTTTTGGTGTTACAGTAGTCATTGTCTCAGGGCATGATAAAAGATGCAACAGTCCTATCAAAAATTGTATATTTTAGTGAATTTAAGACAAAAATACTTCACAGCACTTATTATGGAATCGTAGTCGTAGCTTTGGCTACATAATTTATGATGGATCTGGCTGCTGCCCCTCGAGAAGTGAGAGACGACAAGGTATGGCCCAGTTTCCATCATTGCCTGTGTGCAATTGAGGAATCGACAAAGCCAATCTGCATCTTTTGATCGTACTGAAGGTAGCACGTGTACTGTGAGACAGCTGAAACTCAACATAGTGCGAAGTTATCCGGCATTGAGGGAAAACTTTGCTCTTTGAACCGTGAAGTAAGATAGCTAGCTTGATAACGCTGGAGAACGCACCACCCCTTCCAATAATTAGTCACAGACTAAAGACAAACGAGACATAAGGGAAATATTGAATCACAAATGGTGGAGGATGGCGCATTCAAAATTGTTGTATGCGAGCACTTTGGAATGAATGATGAGAGATGCGAGTGCTTCCGACTTTTGAGTATGTGAAATTCTCTAGGGCCTACACAATATAGCTGGTTGTTGGAATTTAAGTAACCATTTCCCACATTTCATTTCAAGTGATAAAATATGCACCAACAAAAAATTTGCCACCCACTAGACAAAAAGCAACATCCTTTGCAAGCAACCATCAAAACAAGGCATTACACCTAGTTTCATGAAAGTTGACACTAGATAGTACAAGCATATATGTAGGGTAGATGCTTGTTTGTGCTTGCATTATGACTAAATTTAAAGTTAGCAATCAATAACTTCAAGCACATAATAAATGAATGCATTTTCTTCATTTGAAAGTATCATCATGGGATTTAGAGCCAAGAGCTAGTGGTTGGTATGCAAGTGTAAGTTGATCTACACATATTCAACTAAATGAAGATTTGCAAAGTCCTTGAAAGTGAGGAACTTTAGAACACACTAATGTGGTCACAATTATTATTTATAGCCTCTTGTTAATATTGTAAGATTTCTAACCAAACACAAAGAAGATAATAAAAATGCGATAGTAGTTCGCATGACCCATAAACACAAACTCCACGAATTGTTGTTGGCGGTGGCAATTCATATTGGAGTGCTTTCAGTGGCAGATATCACATTCAACTTTTCTTATGTGAGTAAAGCTAAGTACAGTTTTAAGTAAAAATGTAATTTCCCTATGTTTTGAAGCTTCTCCATAAGGTATTGCTCATATGTTCATCCAATTTCATGAATCATATTGGAGAATTTGGTTCAATGTCATGTAATGTTCATTTTTGCATGTATGAATACAAGTTCTTCTTTTTGGTGATTGTTGTCAGGGTGCATCCTTTTTTGGCATGCATCTAGAGTAGTGTTTTTATACATTATATAGAAAGCTTACAAGAGTTCAATAGTTTTTTAATGGAATGTAGTTTCCATCTTCTATAAGTATTAGGCATAGGATGAAAGTTTAATTTCAGATATATTCACTGCTTCTTTTAGCTACTTTATTGCTATATGTACATATCTACATAGTTCTAGTCATTATTACAAGAGAAAACAAATTTTGGATTTACAATCGACTATTGCAATAGTATCTACACTTATTCTAAAAACTATCAAATTTACTACACCCTTTTTTTAAATTTGATGTTCCTCTTCTCCTTTTTTACAATAATTCTCCATTTTTATTATGCTAACACAAGTAATACTATAAACAAACTAGCTAACACCATCACTTTATGATGTACAAATTAAAATAAAGGTAATTATATACATCATATAGATTACAATTCTTGTATTATATACATCGTATAGATTACAATTCTCATGATATAGCTTGTTCAAGGTGTGGAGACGTTGTATATGAATGTAAAAAGAGTACATGGTACATGATCATGGAAAGCAAGGATTTATCCATCAAAAAAATAGATGCATGATTAAAGAATGAGAAAATGCAAGATCAAGTGGTAAGAATCATCATATTTCTCTTTCTCTCTCTTTCAATATCTTCAATGAGGAGCACTCGTTCATTATCAAGAACCTCCAGCAAAAGAAAGAGATACAATTCGAATAAATTACTACTATAAAACAAATAAAGTGGAGATGCAAATACATAACCTAGGATATATAGATATTACGTTGAAGGCTATATTTGGGTGCCCATGCACTATAATTTATTAACATGAGGATTATACATCTGATTCATTGATGCTCAACAAGGACTTCATTAGCTTCTTTCACTTTGGGCTATCAAGAAAAGTTTTTGTAGAAAGTGATTAATATTGCATGTGTAGAAGCTCCATTTGAACCAAAACCCAAACAGAAACCATGAGTCTTAGTATCAATACAAAAATGGTCTTTGCTTTGTGTGGACAATGTTAGATTATTCTCCTACTAATCGACTAATCGACATTTCAATCTTCGTCCAACTTTTATCCAGACCTGCAGATTTCTTTGTGTTTTTACACAGTCTGCATAACTACTCGAAAACGGCTCACAATGTCAGGATTTTCGGGATTTTTGCCTTTCGGCATTTTCTCTCACTTTGGTTTTTTCGCAAAATGCTAGATGCCTCAAATGTTAAGGAAATGACTTTGGCAAAGACCTTCACATTTTTTGCATGACAATTTACTTGCAAACAGACTGTTTATGACCAAAGCCACCGACTTGCATTAATTTATCAACAAGTAATTTCTGAGAAGTCCTAACTGGATAGATGCCAGCACACCACAACCAACTAGATGACGCTTTTGACGAACTAATTGCTTAGTATAAATAGCTATTCATATTCCTACATCTTAAGCATGAAGATCAATCATCAAGTATTGAATAGTTACCGTTCTTTCTCTCTGAAGCCTTTGAGCTTGGACACTTCTGAGCATTCTAGCTCACTTTTTTAGAGTTTATTAGAGATTGCTATTGCACTTACTGCTTATCAGTAGTTGCGCTTAGTTCAGACTTATATTTAGCTGCTCAAAGATAACTTAGAGTACGTGGCTTTGATCCATAACTTGTACTCATTTACATTTGTTTCATTTTTATAATAAATGAATACTATCTTCTTATTGCATTCAGGTCCGTATCAGAATATATGCATTTCTGTAGTTCTTTGCAATAGTTTATTTGTCTAATAATTCAATGCTTTAATGTTTGGCTACGTAATCACTGTAGTACTAATGATTTCAAAGTTAGTTACTATAAGATCGAATGTGATTTCTATCAATATTATTTGTTTAAAATTGATAGACGTAGTCATGCATAGAGAAAGAGGAAGATAGTTTATTCCGATGTGCACAATAAGTTTTAATTCTTGTCTTTCTTTCATTCGATTCTATTCGACCTATCTTTTCACACACCTCTTTCCAACAGACAATCCCTGTAATTTCATATTTGAACATCTGGCAACTATCAGGCAAAAATTTTAAGACATGAGTAATCCAAGATATGCAAAATTGAGTGGAATGACCACATGTTGTAATCTATACTCTTAAAAAGTTTTGATGGATTAGACATGTCATGAATTTTCTATGGGTAAAATGTTCATATGTTACTATGTCCAACATATATTAAAATCAAACGAGCTTTGCAATTAGCATCAAGTACTTCATCCTTGTTACCAATTCACAATGCTTGAGGTTAAATGTAAGACTTCAGAGGGAGACTTACATCATTTACTTGAGAAAGGCATAGTTAAAGCACATTGAAATAAACTATTTGAATGCTTTCTTTTACCACAAATTTTATGCTAGCACTTCGATGGATTGTGTGATTCACAATGACTTGACATTTGATTGAAACACAAGCTCATGTGTCAAAGTCAAATTCATGTATTCATAGTGATATGGTCTTCCACTTGCTTGACAAAAGGATGGATTATGACTATATTTCCTACCAATCATAAAAAGGTCTTGTTAGACTGACAGAACCATTTTGTCATAGAGAGAATAGGGCATTAGACAAGAAGATATGAAGCCAGGAACCAATTTTCATCTTCCATTATTATTATTTTTGGTGAATTCACACCATGCAAAAAAGAAGAAGAGAGTTACCTTTTCCTTTCCTACAACATCTACATCTTGCATCAAACTGACCTATCTATAACTCATATAAGGTGATTATTTTCCAAGTCATCGTAGCGATGTACTGCTGCACCAATGAAGATATGCTTATGACCGGAATATGCACACCTTTTAATGCGTTTCAAAAGAATGGTATATTGAGAGACAAACTTTACGTCATTATTAACAGAATTTTGTGCAAAAAGTCTTTTCCGGGACTTAAATACAATTTATCGATAAATGCTGATTTTCTTTTGGTGGGCAATTAGCATTTCCTCTCAGTGTTGGGGGTATTCTCGTGTAAATAGATAAAGTAGCCAAAAATAGTAGAAATACATTGCGAGGGTCGTGGCTTCTTGCGTGTATAAGCCTATGGCCCAATGAGCACTTGTAAATAAATTAATCTTGAATAAACTTGACTTTGGGCCATGTAATTAAAATAATATTAGAAGGCCAAAGTTTAAGCTTATGTTAAGTTCCTAAGTTTTGTAGCTAGTCAAAAGTCAAATGGTGGTAGGTGGGGTGTGCTTCCTTGTGCACCATAGATTAGTTTGTGTTTTTTTTGAAGGGTGTGGATTTCAATCCCACCTTCTTGCAAGTAGCCAATAAAAAGCAAGGGGCAAGGCCCACCCCAAAGATAAAAAGGCACCTATTGTACACCATTTTACATGCTAATAGAGAGGAGGAGACTCTACTATTTTTGAGAGCCAAAGCATCCTCATGTGCTAATCCATGTTGCTTATGATTCTTATTGTGTTTTGCTTATTGCTTCTAGTTTCCATTGTTATTATTTTTACTGGTTGTGGTTTCTACATAGGCATGCACATTGAGCACATTGAGCTAACCTCCATCTCAACTCTTTCTCCTTTCTCTTTTCACCTTCAATCATGATGTGTGCTTGTGTTTTGAGTTAGTGAAAGTAGTGTTAAGTTGGTTGGGGTAGTGTTCAGGTAGAGTTAGAAAGGCATCTAATCTAGCAACTAAGCATAGTTAGGACCGTATCTTTGTGTTCTAACCCTTCTTGACAAGCGAAGGGCTGCTCACTAGCAAATCTACACACCTTACAATGGTGTCTTGTCGAGGATAGCTATCACTAACTAGCTTTAGTTATCTTTTTAGTTGCTTTTGCTTTTTTAGTAAATTTTAGGTGGATTTAGGGGTAGACTAGACTTGTTTTGTGTCTTTTCTTGTGATTGGACAACTCTAAGCTAGCAGAGGCGGTGTGGAGTGGTAGTGGAGACCTTAAGCAGCCTCTAAGGGCTTGGCATCCATTCACAACATTGAAAAAACCATAAAAAACATTCAAATCTACATTTTGGAGGGAAAAATGGCCAAAAACCACTTCAGACCTTATTTCTCAAAAACTAGTGGGAGCTAACTGGCAACAGCTCTAGGACACTGTTCCAGACCTGCATAGAAACCTACGAGAATTACTTTTTAGCAGATTTTAAAAAAAATAGAGAAAAATCCATAAAAATCCAAAAATCCCTTGTAACAATAAAAAAAATAGAGATTTTAAAGCTCCATCTCATTGAGATAGTGACACAGAGAAGTCTGCGAGAGTTAGTTCCCAGTAAATCTTGAGAAATTAGAGTTTTTACTTGCAAAACAGTGAAAAAACTCTCGCACAGCCAACCCTCACACTGAGTCACTCTTGAAGATACAATCATTAGCAAAATCTATCCCAGATCTAGCTACTGTGAAAATCTTAGATGAATCACATCAAGGAGTAAAACGTTATCAAGAAAAAACCACCGTAAGAGGCCTAAAATCACTTTTTTGGCCAACAAAACTAATCAAATCCTTACAGATCCAGACTTCTTTTCATTGATCCATCAAGTTCCAACTATTATGGACCTCGCCCCCAAATGAATATGAGATCAGGTTGACCAGTGGCAGGAAGGATTGCAAACCAATCACCAAACCTCCCAAGACTTACAACCGCGCGAATCGAGACAGAAGAAGATTCAGCAGCAATGGATCCAATGGGTCAACCTGTACCTGTCGTACCCTTGCAAGCAATCCGGAGGGCACCTCTTCTTGAAATGACCAAATATGATGGATCATCAGATCCTATCACTAGCAAAATATAATTTTTTTGACAAATTTTCCGAAGGTCAAAGATGGAACGAAAGTAAATCCCGAAAAATGCGAAGGTTGAAGTGTCATAATTTTTGCATTTCCAAAAATGGTGGATTTACTTAACATAGCATAATCTAGAATGGTTTTGCATTTTTGCAAGGAATATAGTGATTGTGATGAAGCGGTGTCATCATTTTTGCAAAAATGCAGCGGGAAGTATCAATGTAGCGAAGTGGTCATCTTTTTCGCACATTTTGTGAAGAATTGCCAAAAATTGGCAAATCTAGCTTGATCAAAAACCATGTAGAGCTTTGTAAATATTGTCTATAATTGGGTTCCACACATGTAATGCCAAGATTCCACATGGCAACCCACTCCTAATATAGGTTAGGTCAAGTCATGAGAGTTGGTCATGTCTCTTTGGTGGTCATCCCTACTTTATAGGACCTACACCTAAGTTTAAGGTGAAAATTTGACCAACTAGCTACCTACCAAGCATAACTCTAGGAAATAGACTAGGGTTTCATTTTAGGTCAAGGAGAGTGAGTCAACTTCCTTATTGCATGCTGGAAATCCACCTAACTTCAAGAAGGAAGTCGAATTTGCTATGTATTCCCTCTCTCCATAGTGAGAAGAAAGAAATTTTTTGGAGCTCATTGGCAATCTCAAGCTAGTTCACTATGTACATTGAGTTTTTGTGATCCAAATGAAACCAAATCAATTTCTACTGTTGTTTGTCAAATTGCCAATCTACATCAACTTTTTTGTGTCTAGTTTTTTGATAGATTGTTAAGCGAGCATCCAATCACTCTTGTGGATCTTTTGTAGATCAATTTATGGTCCTAAAGTACAGCACTTTCACATGGTATCAGAGCCAAGTACAAGAGCATAAGCCATTGATCTAATGCAAATCCATTTTTAGCAAGTTTTGGTGCTAAAAACAAGTATTGAGAGGGCAAGCTAGAATCTTGATTTTGGTGAGGAGATTTGATCCCAAACTTGGTAGGGGTCCAAGTCCGTACTATCCACATGTGTGGGCACCTCTGAACCTACATTTAATCCATGGTATTCATTTGATCCAAAGAAATTCAATTTGTGAGCTTTTGATGTAATTTTTGGTGGAAATCTTAGAATAAGCTACCAAGATTGAGTGCCATTGATTAGATTTGACTTAGGGTCATGTGATCTAATTAATCTAGGCTGAAATCAGGTTCTCTAAACTTGTTTTACAGGTCTTGAAAGTACATCAAAAAGTGTGAAAAAGATCAAGTCATTTTTTTGTCCAAAAATAGCCAAAATTGGCAAGATTTGATTGTAAGTAGATTTCACATCATCTTATCTTCATTCCAACTTTGTGAGAGAGTGCTAGAACTGAGATTATAAGTCCATTTGTTGGATTAGAAATCTAATTTGAGTGAAAAAACTACAAGAGAGAGACCTTAGTGAGTTTCTAGAGACAATCAAATCCATTTCTTGGCAAGATTTGTTTGAAAGTAGTTTTCACTTCATCTTATCTTCATTCCATCTTTGTGAGGGAGTGATAGAACTGTGATTATAAGTCCATTTGTTGGATTAGAAATCAAATTTGAGTGAAACACTACAAGTGTGAGACCTTTGTGAGTTTCAAGTCAATCAAATCTATTTCTTGTTTGTAGAAGTCACTAGTAAGATGGGATCTGCTGGAGCATACCTTCTAGAAGCTAGTGAGAGATTGAATTCTACAAATTATGCTATTTGGAACGTTAGGATGGAGTCACTCTTGGTGCTCCAAGACCTTTATGAGTTCTTGATTGAAGATGAAGATGAACCTCTAGGTGCACAAGAGTTAGCTAGATACAAGAAGAGATCTAGGCTTGCACTTCATTGTGTGAAGGTGAATGTGAGCAATGATTTGTTGAGAGAAGTATCAGCATGTACTAGTGCTAAAGAGTCTTGGGAGTCTTTAAAATCAATCTATGAATCTAGTAACACTTCAAGAGTACTCATGCTTAGAAATCAGATTTTGCAAAGCATGAGGAGAGTGCACATGATTATGTACTCAGAATCAAGTCTCTAAATAGGGAGTTGGCTTCCATTGGAGAGAAGATTCATGACGGAGAGCTTGTACAAATTGTTCTTAATGGTCTAGGAGATGACTTTGCAAATTTGGTCCAAAGTTTTGCCATCCAAGACACTTTGCCAACTATAGAAAAACTTCATAGTGTATTAGTGGCTGAAGAGGGATGAGTTCCTTGTCTTTGCAAGATGGTGATGAGAGAGCCAATTTCTCATTCAAGGGCAAAAAGAAGACCAATGGAAAGAAGAAGCATCCAAAGGAGGTCAAAGGACAAGTCAAAGCAGAAATGCTTCTTTTGTGGAAAGAAGGGGCATTATGCATTTGAATGCTACAAGAAGCTAAGAGCACAAGTGGAGGAGGACAAACAAGGAAACCTTGCAAAGGAGGAGGAGGAGGATGAAGTAGATGTATTCATGATGGCATCTACATCCTCACCACCTTACACTCTTTCATTGCTGCTAGAAAGATTGTCTTTCCACCTTACACTCTTTCATTGCTGCTAGAAAGATTGTCTTTACTGCAAATGATGAAGAGTGTAGGATAGATGGTGTTGGCACCATCTCTTTGTGTCTAGAATCCTCAAAATGCATGGATCTAGAAAATGTCCTTTATGTACCATCAATCACTAAGAATATGCTTAGTGTTGGTCTACTCTTAGAAAGTGGTTTGGATGTCCACTTTAAGCATGGTGTTTGCTTCATCTTGAGGAATGATGCTTGCATTGCAAAGGGATTTAAACATGGAAGATTGTTTAAGTTGGAAGCTAGTGTTGCTTTTGAAAGAATGAGCTTGGCAAAGGAGGAGATCACTCAAGAGGAGATCTTGGAAAAGTGTGATCTTGCTTGCATTGAGGAGGAGCATCAAAAAGAGGAAGATCTTGAGGATCAGCCTCAAAGCATGAGAGTTCCAAGGGAGTCCTCAATGACAATCGCCGAGTCATCAAATTGCATGCAAATTGTCCATTCAAGTGTGCATCTTGCAAGGGTGGTGAGCATTGGAGAGTCTACTATCCTTGAATACTTTTTGGAAAGTATTAGTAGACATGAGGTAACTTGTTTCTTACCTTTAAATATATATGGTGTTTAGTACTCTTTATGACAAGACAATGAAATTAGATGCTAAATCTGTTGTTGATAAAGCAATTTCATTGGATAGCTAATTTTGTAATAGTTTGAATAGAGTCATAGAAGATGAAACATCATTTGTATTGGAAATCTTTGGATCCACATGCTTTGTGCATGATCATTCCAATGCAAGGACCAAAGATTATCCTATTTCAATGATAGGAATGGCATCAAGCTTCTCCTCTTCCACCTTCAACAAGGATGACTCATGGTATATTGATAGTGGAGCATCTTCACATATGTGTGGCTCCAAGCACTCTTTTTCATCTATTATGCCTTATGATGGAGTCAAGAAGACCATATACATTGCAAGTGAGCATGAGTGCAATATTGAAGGAGTAGGGATTATTCCCTTGAAGCTTGCATCTTCCAAAGATCTCTTTCTCAACAATGTTCTTTTTGTCCCAAAGCTTACAAAGAACATCTTAAGTGTTGGCCAACTTCTTGATAGTGGCCTTGATGTCAATTTCCATGTTGACAATTGTGTGATCAAGAAGGATGGTGAGATCCTTGCATATGGATCAAGATTTGAAGGCATCTACAAATTGGATCCAAGTGAGAGTGCAAACTCTCTTGATGTTTCTTATATGTCCAATATCTCAAAGGAGGATGATCACACAAGATGCACATATCTTCTCTCTTCAAGTATTATGGTGTATGATTATTTCTTATTATTCAAAGCATACATTGAGAAGAAATTCTCATTGAAGATCAAAGCTTTGAGGAGTATTGGAGCTCTTGAAGGAATAGCACCATATGAAGTTTTATTCAAGATGAAGCCTAAGATTGATCACCTTAGTGAACTTGGTAGTGCTTGCTTTGCACATATTCCCTTGAAAACAAGAAGGAAGGATGATCCAAGCTCATGGATCATGATTGGATACTCATCCATCAAGGAGGCCTTTAGTGTCTTTACACTCTATTTCAAAAGTGATTGTGAATAGAGATGTCACATTGCATGAAGATTCAATCTTGGAAGTGGCCGAGATCAAGGCTTCTCAAGAAGCATCACAAGTTATCTTTTTTGTAGGTATTCAAGTTATGATGGGGCCAAGGTGTGAGGAGGAGTTTCTTCTTCATATGATTTCAAGAAGATCTTCAGGATGCATGGCCGAGTCTTTATGGGTCACCTTACATGGCAAAGAGGGGCATATTTCATGTTGTATCTACTACAACACATTCATATATGCTTCTCTTCATTTGCTTGATATGATATCTTGCTTCATTGAATTTTTTGGATCTCAAAGTTCAAGAAAGGCTATACTAGTTTTGTATGATGCTTATGGTATGGGCATGCTTCTTGTCATTATTGACTTAGATATGTTTCCAATACATTCTGAAAGCAAGATATTGTATTAGCAAAAGTATGTTCTTGGTTCTAGAAAGAACAAGATTGAGCTTGTTACTCATGTTTTTGAAAATCATGTTTTCACATGTTTTGAGGCAAATTGTGAACTCCTCTTGAGATTAAGTGAAGCATCCAAAGTGGACACTTACATCCTTGAGAGAGTAACTAGCCTAAAAAATATCAAGATAGTCTTTGATATCAAGATTAGATCCATCATGGATATAGTTCATTGTATATGGACTAGTCAAGCTAGAAAGCATAATCTTGATAATCATCATTGTTTTTCACATCTTATGATCTTGATATCCATGATCCTTATGAGGCTTGGAAGCCTCAGATTTCTCTATTTATGGTGCATCCATCATGCAAGTGAAACTTTCAAAGCAAAGATCATCATCAAGCATGGAGGAAGCCCATGATCATAGTGGCATATTGGTGGAGCACTCTTCTTATCATGGATATGGTGAGGGTGCTGCTATGATGGATCCCTTGGCTGATCTTCACTTCTTATGCATACCAAAGGATCCACTCAAAAAGATTTACAAACTTCTCAAGTGATCTAGTACCTTTCCAAGCTATTTTTTGAGGAGGAGTGTGAGAAATTGGCAAAAATCTAGCTTGGTATTCTTTATGATAGAAGTTTGAAAGTGAATCTCACATGTGTGGAGGATGTTCCCACGTGTGGAGAATTGTAAAGTAAATAAAAATGTTCGATATAGGGGTCTCATAGAATTTCATAGTCAAGCATTTAGGTGTAGGATGTTGATAGGGTCAAATTTGGCATAGATGGCAAATTATCCATTTCCACTTGTAATGCCACTATTGAGCCAAAATAGAGTAGGAGGCCAAACTTGTGCCAATTAGAGTGTAGACAAGTGTAATGCTTTTGTTTGATGAAGTTTAAGAGGTCCAATAGGATTTAGAGGTGGAACCATGTGTGGTCCAATAGGAATTTGAGGTGTACCATGTGTGGTCCAATAGGAATTTGAGGTGTGCCTGAATATAGTCCAATAGAATTAAGAGGTGCATGGATCAATGGTCCAATAGGATTAAGAGATGGCAAAGTGTGATCCAATCATAGTTAAGCATAGTGGTAGCTCGTGGATCTACTAGTATCATTGTACCCCTCATTTGGATCTAATTGATTTTGAGATTGAGTGGATTTTGAGTGTAAGTGATTTTCTAGCTTTCTCTCTCCACCCAAGAGCTATTGATGATTTTCTCTCTCTACCCGAGGAGAGCAGCTTGTTTTTACTTAGATTACTTTTGGAACACTTCCCACACGTGTGAGTGAGAGTTGGAAGTGATTGAATGCACGTAGTAGTGTGTTTTTGCCATAGAATCAAAGATAGATCTTGAATCTCAATCTAGTCTTGATCTTGGTGCATCTACACACCTTAGGAGATCACAAGTACATGTAGTGGAAAATCCACACGTGTGAAATTCAACAAATTGGTTGGTTCTAATAACTCTAAAATCATTTTTACTTTTTTGATGTCGGCTTGAATACCGTCCTTCAAAATTTTATGTCCTAACAAGATGGCTTCCCTCGTCCCAAAATAACACTTGGCTGGATGCAATTTAAGAGATGTCTCTTCACATTTTCTCAATGTCTTCTCTAATGTGTCTAAGTGGTCTTTAGTTGATGAATAGACACAGAAGTCGTCCATGAAAATTTCTAAAAAATTTCATAAATTTTTTTGAAAAATATTCGTCATCATACATTGGAATGTGGCAGGTGCATTACAAAGACCAAAGGGCATTCGCGTATACGCGTACGTCCCCCAGTCAGTGGTAAAAGTGGTCATGGATCTATCTTCCTCCTTAATAAAAATTTGATTATAAGTTAAGAACCCGTCTAAAAAACTATAACGTTCATGACCAACTACCTGGTCAAGAATGATATCTGTATAAGACAGAGGATGATAATCCTTTGCTGTAGCAGCATTTAGTTTTCTAAAATCTTGGCAGACTCTAATCTTGCTTGTCTTCTTCTTAGGTACTATAACTATTGGTGACATCCACTCACTACTTAGAACATGATATATAATACCCACTCTAAAACATCTATCTAATTCATCTTTAACTAACAAATAGTACTTCAGATTTAATCTATATTGTCTCTGTCTAACAAGTATTGATCCATGAATAAGATCTATTCTATGTTCTCCCCATTTAACCGGAAATCCTATAAAATATCTCATCGACCAGGCAAATATGTTTTGATATTTCCTGAAGAAGTAATATATACAATTCACATTCCTGGTCTGATTGTGTTTATATAAATTCAAAATTTTACCTTTATTATTTTTAATTCTACATAATCTATCTTATCTACCATTTTTTCGGTCAGGCTTGCTCTGGTTTCACCCAGAACTTCCCTTGACTCAGATGTTATCGGAATTTTCTCATCCTCATCAATCCCATAACATTTTATGAAATTGATCTAGGATTCAGTAGGTCTGGCTAACTCCTCACCCCATCTCAAAAGGTGACTCCCTATTGGACTGGTTGTGAGAATGCTTGAAAAAAATATTTGTTTGGTAGACCAATTTATAATAGCATCTACCTGATATAACCATGGTCTTCCAAATAATATTGAATATGGTGGTGTATCTATTGGGTTTATGACAAAGAAATTAATAACGAATGTCTCTATCTCTATAACTACACTAATATCGTTTAGCTCACCTATTGGTATGCATTTGGATGTATCTGCTAAATGGATTTCATGGTAAGTAATAGGCTGTATCTGTTTTTCTAGTCCTATTTTCTTAACCATTGTCTTATTATTAAATTGATACTGAATCCTAAGTTTATTAGTTTCCTATCAATAGTATGATCACCTATGATAGGACTAATCTCTAGAACTTCACAATCTCCTCTATCTACATATTCTACTTTGATGTAGGTGTCTCACCTTCATACTTATCTTCCATCTGGTGCTTCTTATCTAGGGATTTTCTTGATATTGAAACTTAGAATATCGTTGCTTAATGGCCCGTTGATTGAACAAACAAAGGCTATCTCATGTCCGGTTGAATTGCACAGATGACAATAAGTGTCCGTCATTTGTCTTTTCATTGTTGGACATTCATTCATAATGTGATTTATAGCATAGATTGCACACCAAGATGACAATAGGTGTCCGTCATTCGTCTTTTCATTGTTGGACATTCATTCATAATGTGATTAATAGCACAGATTGCACACCAAATATTTTTTCTACTAGAAAATTAAGTTTTAGCCATTTTATCAGTTGCTTTGTCACTCTTAGCTTGCTGCTCTTCCATTTCTTTTAGCTTCGCATCAAATTGAGTCTGCATCTATTCCAACTACATCTGTTGTTTTTGACCAAGTTTTTCGAACTCATTCATCATCAAGTTGGTTGTTGCATTGATGTTCGTAGATGCAATATATGTGGATGTTGTAGTCATTTTTCCAACTGTATATGGTAGCATTCCAATATTGGTATCATCATCAGAATCATCATCATCTTTGTGTATTGCATCATCCATTGCATGTTGTAATGACAGGTAATCTCCTTGACGTTTGAGTTCCCGTTTGATCCTTTTTGGTGAACCTGCTAAGAACCACATGATCATAACTTCATTGTTAATGAGATTTGGTTCACATTCGGATCTAAGATGTTTGATCGATAAATGTAATCCTACATCCCCTCCTTCTTTCCCATTTTAATTTTATTTAAGAGTAGGAAAGGACTTCTAATAATTTCCTGGGGTTAAATCTTGTAATGAGGGCAGCTTTAACTACTTCCCAATCTAAATGTTCCGTCAAGTCTTGATTGTAAAACCAATCTTGTGCTGCTCCAGTTAAGGACAGAGAAAATAATTTAAGTTCATCCTCTGGATTAACTTCACCATAGACTTCGCATGGTTCAGTAAAGATTTTGAGATATCTAACTGGATCAGATAATCCATTGTACTTTGGTAACTCCAAATGAGGAGGTCTTCTAATAATAGGACATGGGGGTGATGAAAGTTCAGGTTTAGAATCTAAATTGGCCCTATTTCCTGATCTGACCTATAAAAACTTTATCACTTGATATCGATCACATTATAACTTCAAAAAAGAGATCTTGATCAAGCAAATGACACTCTAAAAATAGAAAATTTCTCAGAATTAGTACCGAATCTATTTAGAATCTTTCACAAACTTCTCACTAGCTAAATCAAATACATCAAAATTCAAAAGTAATATTGGCGAAGGTTCTCCAAGCAAAGGTTAATTCGGCGAGAGTTTTTTCAGTACTATTTATGGTAAAAAAAATCACTTAACTGGCTGTTTCTGACAAATTTTAAAAAACTAACTTTCGTTTATTTGACAGTCGATAGATCTGACAAGGATGAAACTAGGGTAGAACTGGCGAAGGTTCTTATGATGAACATTGATTTTTTTGCAGCTTGGCAAGGGTCTAGGAAAATGGATCTTGACAATTTCTAGCTCAAGATTGATGAATAGTTTTCACTTAAATGGATCAAAATGCATGGTAACCTCAGGTAGGCTCTGATACATGTAGATTTTACATGTGTGGAGTGTCCACAACATATACTTGTGATCTCCTAAGGTGTGTAGATGCACCAAGATCAAAACTAGATTGAGATTCAAGATCTATCTTTGATTTTATGGCAAAAACACACTACTACATGCATTCAATCACTTCCAACTCTCACTCACACGTGTAGGAAGTACTCAAAAATTATTCTAAGTAAAATCAAGCTGCTCTCCTCGGGTAGAGAGAGAAAGCTAGAAATCCAATAACACTCAAAATCCACACAATCTCCAAATCAATTAGATCCAAAATGAGGAGTACAATGATACTAGTAGATCCATGAGCTCCCACTATGCTTGACTACAATTGGACCACACTTTGTCACCTCTTAATCCTATTGGACCATTGATCCATGCATCTCTTAATTCTATTGGACTATTTTCAAGCAAACCTCAAATTCCTATTGGACTTCACATGGTTCCACCTCTAAATCCTATTGGACCTCTTAGAATTCATCAAACAAAAGCATTCCACTTGTCAACACTCTAATTGGCACGAGTTTAGCCTCTTACTCTATTTTGGCTCAATAGTGGCATTACAAGTGGAAAAGCATAATTTGCCATCTATGCCAAATTTGTTCCTATCAACATCCTACACCTAGATGCTTGATTTAAAAAACATAAGACCCCTATATCTAACATAGATAATCTTTTTCAATTCTTCACACTTCACATGGGCAGCCTTCTTGATTATTTAAGGGCCCCCCTCTCTTGTGAGAGAGCTTTGAATGTATTGTCAAGTTCTCTTGAGTGAATAAAGAAGATCTTCTACGAGTTCTTGATGGTTGCTAAGCTCCTTGTTCATGGCAATGTTCTTGAGTGAAATTCCTATGAGCATGTTTTGATGTCTCTTTGTGTTTGTGGATTAACTAGATTTCTTGCTTACTCTCTTGCTTTTAGTTGTGGATTAGATTTCATTTCTTGTTTGTGGATTAATGTAGAAATCAGCATTCAAGTAAACTAAATAGGTTGGATTGTGGTGTAGATCTTGCATGTTCTTCTACTTTCCAGTTCTTAATTGTTCTTGGGAATTCCAAGCATCAAGAAATGAGTGTTTCTTGATCCTTGGGCTACTAGAGTGCTGTTAGGAATTTAGTTTTCTTGTTTCTTGTTTTCTTGATCGAGTAGCTTAATCTTTCCTTGTTTGTTTCCTAATTTTGGTAGATAAATTGTAAAATGCTCCCTATTTCAGAATGCTGATCTAAACTGAGCTAGGACTGGTTGCATGGCTTGTTTATGCATGTAGCTGAGTAACGATTCTGTCTCTCCCCACTAACAAGCTGGGGAATACTCATTGTAATATGAGAATACGCTTCTACTTGGAAATCGTTCTAATAAGAAGACCAATCCATAAGAACCGTAACCTACAAAAGTAACAAAGAACGAAGAATGTTAAGAAGAAAACCGTGTTCACAGATACAGAGAATCTGTGAACATTTGACGCCATTCCATAGCTCCACAGACACTAAACCAAGCTACAACATTCCGAATTGTGCAACAAAATCATCACTCTGAAGTCTCCTACACGTCACATTACCAAGCTCATCACTTTCATCTCAACCAACACACGACGAGTATCTCTGAAATCTCGACCAATGGATTTCTCCAAAATCTCGACCGATGGGTTTCTCTGAAATCTTGATCGACGTCATCTCATCAGATCTTGACTGACGCCTCTCGTCAGGTCTCGACCGATGCCTCTTGTCGGATCTTGACCGATGCCTCTCGACCGACGCCTCTCGTCAGATCTCGATCGACGTCTTCTTTCCTATCTCGACCGACGTCTCCTCTCCATTCTCAACCGACGCCTTCTCTCGGATATCCACCGGAGCCGTCTCTCAGACCTCAACCAACCACAATCGCACTTGAACCGCAGCAACCACCTTGTATCGTAGTGACTGCAATTCAAACCACCTCCGCATTCAAACCACCTCCCCCTTCAACCGCCACTGACTGCACTCACCTGCAAGCGACCGCACTCACACTCAACTGACCACATTCCAACCACGACCACATAGACCCGTAGTGACTATCTTGAACCGTAGCCACCGCAACAGACCACATTACAATGCAAACACACCAATTCAAACCACGTCCACTATTGCACTATAGCGACCACATTCGACTATCACCAGATATCATTCCAACCCCATACACCATTGCACCGTCGTGACCACCATCAACTGCCAGCCACCGCAAGCAACCGCACCCCAGCTATTTTAATCACCGCACTCCAACTGCATTTTCCTTCAATCGCAACAGGTCGTATCGAACCGCATTCTTCCTTGAATTGCAACTTACCACACAAAACCGCAACAGACCGCAAACAGACATCAACAGACTGCACTACACCGCAAACACACCACGTACAAATTGCATCCACTGTTCAACTGTCGCAACCGTATTCCATCGTAACAACCACATTCCAAACAACGATTCCAATGAGTTAAGTTACCAAAGAGTCCAAGAGGCCTATTTCCACATCTCTAAGGTACTCTAGAGTGTTATGGATTGTCCTTACGATCCAAATTCCACAGAGGACTATCCACTAGAGATGGTCTCACCGTCAACCGAACAGGCTCGGTTTAATCGATATTCCAGGATGAAATCCCAAGTCCAAGAGCCATCCACCAACCCATTCGACAGATGGGAACCCATGCATTTTGAAGCTCCATATGATCAAGCACATTTCCATGCTGCCGAATCTTCACATGCACGAGCTCACTTAAATGGAGCTTTCGCAAATAATGTTCCACGTACTGAAAAACGTACTCCAAAGCTAGATTTTTTCAGGTCTTTGAGAATGCATGTGATGTCCATGGCAAGACATCACCAGACGCCATGGTACAGCTTTTCTTGATGACCATGATCGATCGCGCACGAGAATGGTTTTTTAACCTTAATCATGAAAATAAACGAGACTGGTCATTGTTGAAAGAGGCATTTATCAAATGCTTCAAGCCCTTCTGCTTGATTGAAAGTCCTTTTGTCAAGCTCAGTAATATCAAAATGACAAAAGACGAGAAAGTACATGACTACATTGAACGATTTAAAAGATTAAAAAGTTAGGTACAAGAGCAACCCACTGAGTCCATGCTCATAATGTGGTTCCTTGTTGGACTCCCCTGATGGATCCGACATGAACTTCGCTCCAATGATGAATACACATCATTGAAACAAGCCATGTCTCATGCCATTTGGGAAGAAGAAGAGGGCTCAGATGTTGATGAGTCTCGTGAACGGAGAGCACATTGTGTTGTCCAAGAAGCTCAACCTAACGAGGAAACACGAGAACAGTTGTGAAAAACACAGATGTAATTGCTTAACCAGCAACACCAACAACAGATGGAGAAACTCATGAAAGAGTTTCAAAACACTCTTAAGTCTATCCAGAGTTCAATGCCAGGTCAGTTACCCACTGGCCAAATCCACCATAGACGAGAGAACACATGGTGCCCTCACTGTCGAGGTGCACACATTGGCAATGAGTGCCCTTCATACCAACCGGTCCCAGATACTTCATTGATCAAATGTGACATCTATGACTTTATGGGACATACATCACTTTATTGCTATTATAACCCGAGGAATCAGCCTCACAACCAGTCAGGGGGACATTATCAACCTCCTCGAGAACCGTTTGCTTCACAAAACCAACACACGCACTACCAACCATGAACCAAGTCCATATACAAGAGTTGTCCAGACAACCTAGACATGAACCACAACCACAACTGGCGCTCTTAGGACCACCTCCAAGAGGACAACCTGATCTAGGAGCACAAAAACATAGACACGCTCAAGAGTCCGCACAAGCACATCTGGTAGAAAACTCCTACCATCACTCATATCATCACGATACAGCACAGCTTCCATCACCTAGTTCTCACCAATATCAAACTGACAACTTATGCTCATGCAAACAGGATGAGTATCCCACAACACCAGAAAATCCAGCATAGCTAGCCATCCAAGATGGTTACGCTATCGCCATAGGACCAATGAGCAACCACTGCATTATTTGTGGTAAAAACATGCACTTCATGGTTGATTGTAAAGTTAAAAACCAATACCATGCGGAGTGCCCAGACTGTGTTCATAAACACAGTTTCAAGGATTGTCCTAAACAACCTAACAGGATTCTTCCAGCACGTCATATATCATCCGAACCTATTAGAGTTCTAACTAGATCACAACGCCAACAACAAGAACAGCAGCAAAACCATATAACATCAACTAACCCCCAGGGAAGCCACTTGACAGCTTCCACATTACCAAAAGATGACCAAACCCAAAAGTGGAACAAAGGCAATACAATGAATTTCGAGATGAGTTTGTGCGAGAGGAAGAAAATACGTACAGTCTGTTATTAGCTCAAATCCCCGAAAAGGAGCAATCCCTATAGGGACTTGAAATATTTTTTGACCTCTTGCAAGCTCAACTCACCATGCCATTCCATAGCGCAATAAAATGCTTCACTAGGTTTCAACGTTATCTCCATCGTAGTTTTCAGTTGCCTACTATTCCTGATGAACAGCGAAAAAAAAAAAGAGATTTTTGAAATTCCCTAGATTCCTATGAATCTGCTGAATATAGGTGTTGCTAATGGGACTAGCATCACCCTACCTTTGTCTTAGAAAGACTATCTCGCAGTATCTGCTATCCTTGATAACAGATTAGGCATAAATATAATGGCTTTGTCTTTGGCAAAGTCATGGGGCTTCCATACCCTCGATCAACCACGCTATAAACTTCGCATGGCTGATCAACGAGTTATAGAACCTACTGGTCATTTATCAAATATTAAAGTTTGAGTAGCAGGTGTCAAATTTGTGATCGATTGTGTCATCTTAGACTTACCAAAAGATGTCAATACTTATAAACTCCTTCTTGGTACACCCTGGCTCTAGATGGCAGGTGTTGTCCAAGATTGGAAGCACAGCAAAATCACCTTTGGCAATTACAATAAGCGAGTCACTGTCGACTCAACTGGCCATGTCAAGCCTGCTAAAGTTTATGATGATTGGTCATCGACAAGATATGACGAATCAGATAGTGTCCTGATCCAACCTAAAGGACACTATACGAGGTCCACGGACATAATCAATTGGGGTCAAGCACTAGCCACTGTGGACTGTGCTGATTCCAATCGATGTCATATCAAAACTGTTGCAGAAGATGTGGATATTCTCCCATCTTCTACAGACATTGACACACCCATCATCCCACTTATGATGATTGACCCGATTCCTATAGCTTGGTGCCCAAGAGAACCTAGTGTCTCTACTGCCCATGTTTCGGAAGAAGGTATTCTTTCCATGGATGATGTCGACATGACGGATGAACATGTAATTCTATATCTAGATGCCCAACCTTATCCACCAAAAGTAATTCCTCAGGAGATCAAGTCACCAAGACCGTTGGCTCATGTCCAACTAACATCCAAAGTACCCAATACATAAGCATATAGGCCAAAATCCAAAATATACACATGGGATGTGTATCCAGACAAAGTCTGGGATACAATTGACGACAATATGATAAGTGAGTCAATAAAACCGCCCACTCAAAAACCACAAAGACCACAATTACAAAAAAAACAAATTATTGATACAAAATTAACCGAGCTTCAAAAACAGATGCGTGAGAAGTTTAAAAAGCCAATTAAGTGTGGAAAAAGTACAAAATGGACCAAGAGTGGATCCTAATCTAATCCTCAAGAGGGATTGGATGTTAGATTTACTTGATCTATCAATCTACAAAAGATTAAGATCAATCTAGATCAATTCTAGACATAAAATCTTAACAAGAACAATCATTCAATGAAGGTAAATGTACTTGCTGGTTTCACATGTGTGAAACCCTATCAGAGTATGGACTCCAACCTGAAAATAAAGTACACTATGATAGAACCTCAAAACAATCAAAACAAATGTGACAAATAGAGAGAATTACACAAAATTGCTTCCAAAACCAAGATTGATGTTTCATGTTGATTGTGGCCAAATATGCCTCTATATATACACTTCTTGGAGCTCGAGCTACTGATCATGCATCAGATCTCACACGTGTGAGGATGCCTTGTCTAATTTTTTTGGATCTCTTGTTTTTGAACTTGCTAGACTTTCCAATAGTGTGTTTCAAGTTTAGGAAGTTCAAAAGTTCATGATATTGTAGGTTGATCATGTGTTGATCTGAGTATTTTCCATTCTATGTGTTGATTTTGCTAGGTTTGGTGCAAGAAAGAGATTTGAGAGGTTCCGTATCTTTGTGATTTCTTCTTGAGTTGATTTTTTGACATTCAAGAGAGTGCTTTGTGCATTGGAACATGTTGAAAGAGAGGATTAGGTCATTGCAACATGGCTACAAATGGAAGCTTTATGTTGAAAAGCAATGATAGGCTTATCACAAGCAACTATTCTACTTGGAAGGTGAGAAAGGAGTCTCTCCTTGAGATGAATGAGTAGAGGGACATTGTTGTGGGAGTGGAAGAAAGGACCTTGGCACAATAAGATCAAATGAGGTATGAAAAGAGAGCTAAAAGAGCTTTCTACACATCATAAAGATGAATGCTACCAATGAGCTTCTCAAGGAAGTTGGTAAGTGCAATTCATCTAATGAGGCTTGGGAAGCTTTGAAGAAGCTTTATGAACCCAAGTCTACAACACAAGTACTTAATCTTAGAAGGAAAATCTTTCAATCTATGCAAAACAAGTAAGAGAGTGCTCATGCTTTTGTGTTGAGAGTTAAAGCATTTAATAATGAGCTAGCATGTATTGATGAGAGCATTAAGAAGGTAGAACTTGTGAAGTTATACTTAATGGCTTACTTGATGATCATGCTAACCTTGTTCAAAGCATTGCTTTTCAAAGAACTTTGCCAGGGTGGATTTGCAAGAGATCTTGGTGAATGAGAAATATAGGCTTCAATAAAGAGGTGGATCTACAACAACATCTCAATATGGAGAGGAGGCTATGTTCATCAATGGAAAATTCAAGGGCAAAGGTAAAATCAAATGTTCTAAAGGGCAAGATCAAGGTAACACTTCATCTTTTGGCAAGAAGAAAGAAAGATCCAAGTTAAAATGCTTCCATTGTGGTATCAAAGGGCATTTTTCTAGTGATTTCTTCAAAAAGAAAAGAGATCAAGGTGATAAGCAAGGAAATCTAACTCTAGATGAGGATGGTATTGATGATCAAAACACAAATGATGATGCTTTTGTGATGTCTTCATGTTTGGTTGCTAATGTTGGAGATATTGATTCTTGGTGGACTGATAGTGGAGCAAGCTCACACATGACTTTTCACAAAGAGTATTTCACATGTTTGTTGGCATATGGAGATGACAAGAGGGTGATCTACACAACCAATGATGGTGAGTGTGCAATCAAAGGGATTGACAGGATTTCTATTTCTCTCTCTACAAGTAAGATACTCCCTCTTGATCCCATTCTCATCACAAAAAGCCTTAAACTTGGTAGAGATATACTCACCACCATTGTCACTCCTCAAGCACTTGAACTTTGTAGAGAATTGGACCTCCCTTGCAATCTTGAACTTGACAAAGAGATCATAAACTTCATCCTTGCTCTTTAGTAGATATACCCAACAAAATATACTAAAATCATCAATAAAGGTTACATACATCTTAGCTCCTCCATTGCTAATAGTAGTAACACCATGAATATCTGAATCTACAACTTGAAAAGGCATAGTAGATCTAGATTTAGATCTATTATAAGGTAACATATGTGACTTTGATAAAGCACATTGCTCACAAGCATGTTGATGCTAGTTAAGGACTTTGGAAGACCAATCACAATCTGCTTTCTTGTCATTACCTCCAATGACTTGAAGTTGGGATGCCCCATCCTCTTGTGCCAAAACTCTTGCACTGACATTTGCTCTCTTGCCACACATCCAACTTGGTTAGCAATAACACAAGCATCAAGTTTGAATAATTTACCTAGCCTTTTGCCTCTTGTAATCACAATATCTTTTTTCTTGATCAAGCATGTATCACCATCAAACTCAACCTTAAGACCCTTGCTTAGCATTTGACTAACATTAAGTAAGTTTTTAGTAATGGAAGGTATGCAAAAAACATCCTTCAAATGACCAAGTCCAAGGACACCACAAAAAATGGAGTGGACGAGAGGAAGAATATAACCTTTTGTGAAGGTGCTAAAGCCATGAGGTTACGAGCTAATCTTCCAAAACCATTTTAGGATCAAGCTTTGTTGTGTGCTAAATTTCTATGCAATAGGTGGCCGAGTGCTTTTTGAAATGTTATTTGGAAGGAGGATGAGTGTCAAGTTTTTTAGAACTTTTGGATGCACTTGCTATATTAACATAACACTTGATGATAGGAAAAAGGAGGATCCATCTTCAAGGAAAGGTATATTTGTTGGCTATAGTGAGGTGAGCAAAGCCTATAAGGTTTACATTCCTTCTACTAATAAAGTGATCATTGGAAGAGATGTCATTTTTTATGAGAAAAATATTCCAAAGGTGTCTTCAAGTAACGATGTTGTGGATGGATCTAACATTCTTGATGTTGATGACATGGATGGTACTTTGGATGATGTTGATTAAAGGCCTTCATCAAGTCAAAATCCGAGGAGGACATCAAGGCAAAGACAAACACCTTCAAGTCTCACACATAATGAAAAAGGTAAGCAAATTGTTGGAGGTACAAACTATGCTTTCATAACTTTTTTTGATGACCCAACATGTGTAGATGAGGCAATACAAAAGGAGGAGTGGATCCAAGTGATGGATCTTGAGTATCAAGCTCTTATGAAGAACACACATGGAGGTTGGTGGAACTTCCTAAGGACAAGAAAGCTATTGGATGAAAATGGATCTTCAAAGAAGACAAACCAAGATGGATCAATGAATAAGCATAAGGCAAGGTTGGTGGCTAAAGAATATGCACAAGAACATGGTATTGACTATGATGAAACCTTTGCACCTGTGGAAAAAATGGTAAGCATTCGGGTCATCATCTCTCTTGCAACTCTTTTCGGTTGGGATCTATGGAAAATGGACATAACTAATGCATTCTTGAATGGTGATCTTGAGGAGGAAGTGTACATGGAAAAACCCGAGGGCTACATCTCACATGGCAAGCCTAATCATGTTTGTTTTCTACAAAAGAGTTTGTATGGTTTTAAGCAAGCACCAAGGAGTTGGTATGCTAAGCTTAACACATTTCTACACTCTCAAAATATTGTTATGAGTGAGTATGTATATTTGTTGGAAATCATGTTACTATTCTTCTAATCTATGTGGATGATATCATATTGAGTGGAGGCAACAATCAAGATATTGATGATATCAAGATTGCACTCAAGAAGGAGTTTGAGGTGCATGATCTTGGACATTTACATTATATCTTGGGAATAGAAGTGTTTAGATCTTCTCAATCTACTTTCATTTGTCAAGAAAAGTATGCTAACTCTATTCTAGAAATATTTCATATGGTAGATGCTAAGTCTTGTGTTACACCTATGGAGTCAAATGTAAAGCTCACTATAAGAGGTAATGAAAGATCATTTGAGGACATTACTCTCTATAGAAATCTAGTTGGTTCACTCATATATCTAACCATCACAAGATCTGATCTAAGCTATTGTGTTGGTAGATTAAGCCAATTTATGAAAGATCCTAATGAAGAGCATTGGAAGCTAGGAAAGAGGGTGCTAAGATACATCTCGAGTTCTAGAGATTTTGGCATTGTTTGCAATCGATCATCACCTAACTTGTATGGTTTTTCAAATTCGGATTATGCAGGAGATCAAATGAATAGAAAATCCATAAGTGCACATACTATTTTCATAGGTGATGGAGCTATCTCATGGATGTCAAAGAAACAACCCACAATCTCATTGTCATCTAGTGAGGCCGAGTACAAAGCACTTCCATCGTGCACAAAGGAGATTCTATGGATCAAAAGGATGTTGAAGGATCTTTGCTTGCTGGATTTTTCAGAGAGTCTGATCATCTTTTGTGACAACCTATCAGAGGCAAGGCGAGTTATTCAAATTTTATGCTTGTGTTGTTGCTAACCAAGTTGGATGTATGGAAAAGGAGCAATTGTCAATGCAAGAATTATGGCACCAGAGATCGGGGCATCTCAACTACAAGTCATTGGAGGTGATGGCAAAGAAGCAAGTTGTGTTTGGTCTTCCCAATCCTTTAACAAACTTGACTCATGTTTGTGATCAATGTGCTTTATCAAAGTCACATATCTTACCTTACAAGAGATCTACATCAAGGTCAAGTAAGCCTTTTTCAACGTGTGCATTCAGATATTCATGTTGTTACTACATTTAGCAATGGAGGTGCTAGAATGTATGTGACTTTTATTCATGATTTTAGTAGATTTTGTCAGGTCTATCTACTAAAAAAAAAAAGATGAGGTGTTTGATGTCTTTGTCAATTTCAAGATTGCAAGGGAGGCTCAATTTTCTACAAAGATCAAGTGCTTGAGAAGTGACAATGGTGGTGAGTACATTTATACCAAGTTCAAGGCATTTCGTGATGCAAATGGGATCAGGAGGGAGTACACAAGGACACCACAAGAAAATGGAGTGGCCAAGAGGTAGAATAGAACATTATGTGAAGGAGCCAAAGCCATGAGGTTAGGTGCAAATCTTCCTGAATACTTTTGGGATCAAACTTTGTTGTGTGCTAATTTTCTATGCAATAGATGGCCCAGTGTGGTATTGGATGGAAAAATCCCTTTTGAGATCTTGTTTGGTAGAAGGCTGAGTGTCAAGTTTTTCAAAAATTTTGGATGCATTTTCTATATCAACATCACTCTTGATGATAGGGCAAAGGAGGATCCATCTTCAAGAAAAGGTATTTTTGTTGGTTATAGTGAGGTGAGCAAGGCTTACAAAGTTTATATTCCTTCAACTAAGATAGTGGGTCATTAGAAGAGATGTTATTTTTGATGAAGATATGAAGATGGCACTAAAAAAAAAAGTTTAATGTGCATGATCTTGGTTTTTGCATTATATCTTGGGAATAGAGGTATTTAGAACTTCTCAATTTACTCTCATTTGTCAAGAGAAGTATGCTAATTCTCTTCTAAAAATATTTCATATGGTAGATTCAAAGTCTTGTGATACACCAATGGAGTCAAATGTAAAGCTCATTATAAGAGGTAATGAAATATCATTCGAGGACATTACTCTCTACAGGAGGCTAGTTGGTTCACTCATTTATCTAACCATCACAAGACCTAATCTTAGCCTTTGTGTTGGTAGACTAAGCCCAATTTATGCAAGATCCTAGTGTGGAGCATTGGAAACTAGGCAAGAGAGTATTGAGATACATCTTGGGAACTATAGATTTTGGCATTGTTTATGGAGGATCATCACCTAACTTGTATGGATTTTCAGATTTGGACTTTGTTGGAGATCAAATGGATAGGAAATCTATAAGTGCACATGCTATTTTCATAGGTGATGGAACTATCTCTTGGATGTCAAAAAAACAAGGAACAATCTCATTGTCATCTAATGATGTCGAGTACAACGATCTTACATCTTGTACAAAGGAGATGTTATGAATCAAAAGGATGGTAATGGATTTTCACTTGTTGGATTTTTCAAAGAGTCTTCTTCTTTTGTGATAACCTTTCAACCCAAAGATTGGCAAGCAATCCTATTTTCCGTGCAAGGAGCAAGCATATTGAAGTGACTTATCATTTTGTGAGAGAACAAGTCATGGCAAAGGAGGTGGAGCTTCAACATGTTTCTTCAAGGGAGTGTGTGGTTGATATCTTCACCAAAGCATTGGAAAAAGACTTGTTTATGAATCATAGAACAGCACTTGGAGTTCTATCTAAATCTATGCTAAAACTAGTTGAAGAGGGAGACTTGTGAAAAATTGTCAACTAGTTTGGTTTTTATTTGGCAACTTTGAGGCAAAGTTGAAATCTCAACTTAGAGATAGGTTCATATTTATCAATAAAGGCCTAAATAGTGTTTGTACTATTTTTGGCAAATAGATAAGTGGATGAGGTTGAGTTTGGACCCATTCTAATTGGCTAGTTTGATACATTGTATCTAGACTAGAATTTCTAGGTCATTTGGTGAGATACCAAGAAATTACCATTTAAGGCAAGTGGCCAAATGACATTTGAGAAGCTATAAATAGCAGTAGTAGCATGGAGAACACATCTATGTATTCTCATTTTATGTGGAGAATTCATCTCTTTTGATTCTATGTCCATCTCATGTGTATTTCTCATGATATCTTTGATTTCTGTGTAGACTGTTGGTTTTCTTGTTGATCTTGCTTCCAAACGTGTGAAGCATAGTAGGCTGCTATTGTTGGTACGGAAAGGGATAGTACCTTACTGTACTTTTATGCTTATCATCAGATCTTAGTGATTTATGCAATTCTAGCATGCTAAAATTGATTATTTCTATCTTCTACTTAAATCTAGATGTGCATCCAAATTTGGTCAAGACCTTAGACATCCATTAAGTATGTTTTGGATCTGACTTTTTCAAATGCATTTTTTAAAATTGGCTAAAAAGAGCCAAATTTTATTGGAAATCCGTTTTGGGTAATCTGCAACATTACTTAATTGATATGCAATAGTATTCATACAACACTTTGATGTTACTTGGTTTGTAAGATGAAATTTTGTTTTTTGATAGCTCAAGGAGAAACAATTTAGAAGGTCAAAAAGTTGTTCTTCTTTCTAGAAAAGCTTGCTTAAGACATTTTTCCCTTTTTTTTTGTAAAAACATAATAAAAAAAAGAAAGGCAACTTTTTCCTTTTACAAACCCACAAATACTTGAAGCTAAAAAGCATGAACAGCTTAAATTCAAAGAATAGAATTTGATTCATATAAAAACTAGGAAGTTCTCACTCCTTATAGAGAAAGTTTTTTTTTTTTGTTAGCTTTTTATGAAAGCACCAAGAATCAAAATTGAAAATAGAGTATTTCCCATTAAGAATCAACTCCATATTTTGCCATAAAGGCATCTAATATGTCCTAATACCATGTCAGAATTTGATACTCAAAATTCAAGTCCAAAGGTGCATAAGAGTTTGACCAATCACGTCAAAATTTAATTGCAAAAATACAATCCCTAAAAAGCTTCAATCAGCATTCCAATTTTCACTATCCAAGAGCTTCATTATCAATTTGATACAAAGCATGGTAAAATGCTTACCTTGCAACAAATTTCTTCTTGAAAAAATCATAAAAATAAAAGAAGTGGTTGAACTTGAATTCCAAGCCTTTTTCTTGCCTTTTGTGCGACTCTCAAACAAGACCCCCCTTTTTGCAAGATTATCCTTTTTGTCTTTTTGAGACCAGATTTGTGCTTTCAATCTACAGTTCATCCTAGCTTTGGCTCTGATACCACTTTCAAGACCTCAACCAAAATCAACACTAGAATGCCCAAACCAAGAGAGCAATGTGAACGAATGGTGAATCAATCCAATTGTTGTCCGATTCTAGGAATGACATGGAATATTCTAGAAATCTGGCAAGAGGCTCCTACAATAAGCCCAAACACTACATAAATGAAGTAGAGAGTTGGAAGTATTAGAAACAGGTGACCAGTTGGCATCTTGCATGTGTGAGTCCAATATTGGGCCTTAGGCTAATAAGTGCCATGGAGCACAATTATTAAATAAATAAACTTGAATTATGTAAAGTTCCTAAGTTAGGAAACACAACTTGTCCTCAAGAAACACAAAGTGATCTTGATGGTCAAGATCGTGATCCTGATTGAACTTCAGTAGCAAATTAGAGTGAAGGAGTCTCACCTCTCAAATCTATAAAAGAGAGCTATTTTCTTTGTATTGGATCTTCTTCTCATCATCCTAATAAAACTCTGTCGATTTTACTTTTGAAGCTCTCTCTCTCTCTCTCTCTCTCCCTCTCTCTCTTGGAGGGTTTGTGGATATCGAGAAAACCCTAACCCTAATTAATAAGTGAGAGGGATTTGGCACCTTGCATGTGTAAGTCCAACCCAATGATCACGTAGTTATTTGATTAGTTAAAAGTTAATAAAAGAAAATTAAGCCTTTTTGTGGGAATTAAATGTCGCAAGGCCTAATAGTCAAGTTAGTGAATAACTCTCTTGTAAATCTCTATATTAGCTGAATCAAGCTATGTAAGTGTTAATTTTTAGGAATTTCTTTTTCAATCAGAGTTATTTGTAGCTAGCGTTCACGCTTAGCAAGCTGAAGTTATTACTTCAAGCCATTGTACTCACTAGTGATAATTTTATTAGAGTTCAATTTTTGTCACACTATTGTGTCGTTCATTTGCGCAAACTATATGAATTCTTCTGTTTGAATATTTCTGCTACTAATTGTTGCGTTTTCATTCCTACATGCCTACGCTCTAATCAACCGAGTCTCCACTGCGCTCACGACCACCGTTTTGCGACATGGTATCAGAACAGACATTTTAGTAATCTGCATATTTACTGCGGATTATCAGTCTTGTTTCTATCAAGACGTCTTTCTAGCAAACATGCAGCCAACAGTATTCCGACAGTCATTGTTTCCATCAACGATCTCGTTCAACCAGAATGGATCCATCATCTAGTTCATTTCTCATTGACAAACTCGATGGAAATAACTACCATCTTTGGAAATTCAAAATGAAGGTTACACTTCTAGCCAAAGAACTGTGGGACATCGTTGATGGCACAGAGCTCAAACCAGAAGGTGTGCAACCGTCATTACCAAGTGGAGATTTAGAGATGGCAAAGCATTTTCCATGATCATCCTCAACATCAAGGACACTCAGATCAGCCACATACGTGCTGTTCAGAAAGCTAAGGATGCATGGAACATCCTAGCAACTCTCTACGATATTAGAGACGTTACATCCGAGTTCCATCTGAGGAAAAAATTCTTCAACCTCAGAATGTTTGAAGCAGATAGTGTTTTGAGTCACGTCAACACTTTCAAAAATCTTATGGAGAAGATGATTGCAATAGGCTCAGTCATAGAAGATTCTGATGCACTCATGACGATATTATTGAGTCTACTTGAAGCCTACGAAAATTGGGTTATGGCAATTTCTACCCAGGAGCACCTCACTCTATCAAGAGTAATCTTGCTGCTCCTGCAAGAGGAGATTAGAAGATCATCCTCCTCCTTAGGCTAAGGATCGGATCCTCAAGCTTTCTATTCAAAAAATCAGAAGTTTAGATCCAAGAGATCTACAAAGTCAAGCTCTACTGACAAAAAGAGCAACATGTAGTCTAGACCAAATTTTGATAGGATCGAATTCAAGCTCTTCATCATTCCAACCTATGTAGAGACTATTCTGCAGATACTGTAAGAGGACTAGTCATTAAATCAAGGACTACTGAACTTTGAAGTACAACAATGAAAAGAAGAAGCAGTTCCAACAACAAGCACATAGTGCTACAGACAATTACTCAAATCAGCAACAACAAGAAGAAGATGATGAAGCAGCCTTCATGACCAAAGTTGGAGAAAAACAGGATATCAATTCTTGGTATCTTGACTCCAGAGCAACACAACATATGACTCACCATCACGACTCGTTCAAAGACTACAAGTCGTTCATCCACTCTCGAGTTGTGCAACTTGGAGACAACTCATCGCATTCAATCAAAGGTGAAGAAATATTCAGGGTTGAATTCAAAAGAGGTGAAGTCAAGTTGTTGTCCAGTGTTCTCCACATCCTAAATCTGACCAAGAATCTGCTCTCAGTTAGCTGAATCACTGATTCAGGTTAGGGGGTCGAATTCGATACAGAAGGCTGCAGAATCCTTGAAAATCCCAGAAGGTTCTAGTCTACAAAAGAAGAAGCGACTATCTTTACAAACTCAGCCACTGCTACTCTTCTAACAGTCAAGCTCTTTACACAGCCACTTCTGAATCAACTGATATGTTGTTGCATTTCAGACTTGGCCATCTTAACTACAACAATATTCAACAATGTTAGCTCAGAATCTAGTACAAGACCTGCCTTCAGTCAACAAGCCAACTTCTCCATGCGAAAGCTGTATTATCAGCAAGCATGCTAGAAGTCCCTTCAGTTCAAACTCAGTTCATACATCCAAGGGCTTGCTTGACCTTGTACACAACGACATTTGTGGCTCGATGTAGACTGCTTCCATAGGGGGAGCTCTCTATAACCTAACATTCATCGACGACTTCTCTTGAAGGACTACAACCTACTATATGAAGAACAAATCCGAAGCATTTAAGTCCTTCAAGCAGTTCAAGGTGTCTGTAGAAAACTAGACCCAAAGGAAGATCAAGACTCTATGCGCAGATGGAGGAGGAGAGTACATCTCCATAGAATTCAAGGAGTTCTGCAAGACCAATGGAATACTTCAACAATACGCAACCAGCTACTCACCTTAGTCCAATGGTGTAGCTGAGTGGAAGAACCGGACACTCATCGAAAGTGCCAAGAGCATGAATGGCCCATGCCTCTCATCCAAAGAAGTTCTAGGCAGAAGCTGTTACTACAGTTGCCTACTTACATAATCGATCCATCACCAAAGCCCTGAATGACAAGACACCTTATGAGATGTGGACATGATCAAAACCATCACTCAAACATATTTGAGTATTTGGATGCATCGCTTTCATTCAGATCCCTGAAGATCTAAGAAGAAAACTAGATGACAAGAGCAGAAAAATGATTTTTATCGGCTATTCCCGAAATCACAAGGCATACAAGCTCTATAATTTGGATATCGAGAAGACATTCACTAGTAGAGATGTCATTTTTGTGGAAGACCAGTTCCTTGACCACTCCTTTGTAGTTGCAACAGATCTCGAAGTTCATCAGATGGATGTGGACCACTTTTCTCAATGGAATCATCAAAGAGAAAATTTATATGACATAGCCAGAGGGATACGAACTCAACAGCAAGCAACAGCTCCTTGTATGCAGAATTCACAAGGCGCTCTACGGACTGAAACAGTCACCCAGAGCCTAATTCCAAAAGATCAATGCATTTTTGATAGAGAATGGTTTTAATCCAATCTCAGCAGACTCGAATGTTTACTTTAAATCTGTATCAGAATACTTCATCATCATCACTCTCTACATAGATGATACACTTTTATTCAGTAATAGTCTGAGTCTGATGAAGGATACAAAGTGCATGCTGGCCTAGGAATACAAGATGACTGACATGGGTCCAGTCCACTATTGTCTCGGAATTCAAATTCAATGAGATAGACCTAGCAGACTGATCTTTATCAGTCAGCAATGATATCTCAACAACGTATTGAAAAAGTATGGAATGGTCAATTGCAGACCCAGTCACTTTCCACTAGACCCTGGACTAAAACTATCAAATAAACAGTATCCTCAAACTGAGGCAGAAAAGGAGGAGATGAAGCGCTACTCGTTTCAATCCATCATCGGCTCACTGATATACACAATGATCTACATGTGACCAGACCTTGAATATTCTATCAGTACACTCAGCCAGTTCCTGTCAAATCTAGGCATAGCTCATTGGAAAGTGCTAACAAAGGTCATGAAGTACATTCAAGCAACGACAACTCTCAGCAATCTGCTATGGAGGTAGGCAAACTGCCAATATCCTTGTTCACAGATTCTCTGAATCTGTGAACACCGTTTTCTTCTTACCATTCTTTGTTCTTTGCTACTTCTGTGGTCTTCTTATTATAACGGTTTCCAAACAGAAGCGTATTATCAGATTACAATGAGTATTCCTCATCCTGTCAGTGGAGAGAGACAGATTCGTTACTCAGCTACATGCATAAACAAGCCATGCAACCGAGCTAGTGGGTCTACAACAGATTAGAGATGAATAATGTTAGCGGATTCCAGAGAATCCCCAGATGCCGAGCCAAGCTGACGACACAGAGTATCTCTCACCCATGATCAAGGAGGTCTCAGAAGAAGGAGAGCAGAAAAAGCTGAGAGTCGAGCATGAGAGCCGAAAAATTACTAGCTAGGATGACAATGAATTATCTATGTGAGCCTACATGGTGTATCCCAGAGAAGGAAAGACCATGTATGAGCTAGTAATACTTCCTAGGCTTTGTAAATAAATGTAGACCCCCCTTAAATAATTTAGAGTGAGTCACTTTTTGATGGTGACCTCTAGTGGAAGGGCAATTTCCACATGTAATTTCTAATTTGGTGGAATTGCCACTTGGGCTCCACATGGGCAGCCTTCTTGCTTATTTAAGGGCCCCCCTCTCTTGTGAGGGAGCCTTGAATGTTTGTCAAGTTCTCTTGAGTGAATAAAGAAGATCTTTGATGAATTCTTGATGGTTGCTAAGCTCCTTGTTCATGGCAATATTCTTGAGTGAAATTCCTATGAGCATGTTTTGATTTCTCTTTGTGTTTGTGGATTAACTAGATTTTTTGCTTACTCTCTTGCTTTTAGTTGTGGATTAGAATTCATTTCTTGTTTGTGGATTAATGTAGGAATCAACATTCAAGTAAACTAAATAGGCTGGATTGTGGTGTAGATCTTGCATATTCTTCTACTTTCCAGTTCTTGATTGTTCTTGGGCATTCCAAGCATCAAGAAATGGGTGTTTCTTGATCCTTGGGCTGCTAGAGTGTTGTTAGGAATTTAGTTTTCTTGTTTCTTGTTTTCTTGATTGAGTAGCTTAATCTTGTCTTGTTTGTTTCCTGATTTTGGTAGATAAATTGTAGAATGTTCCATGTTTCAGATCGCTGATCCTATGCTTGGCACTTGGAAAAGCGTGGATCTTCGTTCGCTTCCATAAAACCAGGTGCTTATTATCCGCAAAACTGGTTCCCAAAAATGAAGGTCTCTCAATGGCCGCTACATTCCAGCCCTCTTGAGAACTTCTTGTAAGTCTTGCTCGCCTCGCCGTCTTACTGTTTGTTTTCGCTCGCTCATCAAATACTTGGAAGCGGAGCTTACTTCCGAAGTTGAGTGGCCCCAGGTACTCACTTATCTTTTCAATAAAGCCCATTTCATGTCAGTCTTCCACCATGGTCACATATCATGACGACATGAAGGCCGCTCTGTAGTATAGCCGGGCCATCATCTCATGGTCTTCTTCTGACTAGAGGGCTACATTGGGATTGATTTTGATTGGATCTAAGCCTCGATCCCAAAAACAATCTTGCTGCATCAGAAAGGCCATATATCGATAGTATTCGGCACTTTCTTGCACGCATAGATCGGCACTTGTTTTGTATTTGTGCCCGAAATCGAGTAACCGCAGCCTCAGATCATCCAGGGAGATTCTCTCTGAAATTCTCGGAATCACTGGCCAGTTCACCAACTCCACCCGTGGCTTTTCTATCGGCCATGGATTTCTGCGTTTGAGTGGCATGTAAAATGGATCCACTCGCTTCCATGCCGGTGCCTTCAGATATTCTTGGAGTCGTCTACTATCCTTTAAGACCTTATTACGCCATTATGGTTGCGGTTGTAATGCCGCAATGATCTCGGCCCTGGTGGAGTATTGGCTTTGATCTATGTCCTCTTTGCCTCCCCTCATGTTGGGAGGGTATTTCCTTTCAAACTTTTCTGATTCCTTTGTATCAGCCATCTTGCTCCTGGGCCTGGTAGGAGAAGTTGTCCTACGTGGTTGTGGTGGCCTCACCAAGTAATCATCTAGGGCGTTGGTGCCGTATCTTTGTCCTTGGCCCTCTCGCTTGTTGACGGCTTAGCTGCATCCATGTCTTGCCTGGCCGAGAATCTTCGTGTTTCTGGTTGATCTGTCAGGAATTCATCATTACTCCCAATATCAGTATTAACGTCTGGAAGGTCAGGGATGGAGTGATCTAGAGAGAGAGGTGCGAGAACGACAGGTTTAGGAGGAGGTGGGTTTAACAAGTTATATGTCGCACCAGGGGAGTGGAGTTGTTGAAGGAACTCATCCCGTCGGGCTTTGTCTGTGTCAGTTGGACCTTTTGATGGGCCCATTATTTTGCTAGGAGGTGGTGGAGAGAGGGAAGATGAAAAATAGGATAAGTTGGAATGAATTTTTCGGAAAAATTAAAAGTAGAGTAGGAGGAGGGGTTAAAAGTGGGCGGGGGTCGGGAAAAAGTTTTGGAAGCAGCTTCGGCTCTCTGGCTACCCGATTCCAAGCTACCATATGATGGTCAGGTTTGCCCGTCCTGATTTCCTGCTCCATCATTCTCATCATCGTCTTGTGGTTTCTTCAAATGAGTGCCTGCTTGGGCCTTGCACGTCATGTCTCACAACTGGTTCACCTTGTCCAAGACTTGTTGTAGGCCTTCGTTGTGTCTTCTAGCAGCTCCTGGGACTCCAGGATGATCTTCTCTTGCTTGGCCACAATATTTTCAAAATTCTTTTTCTCGGCTTCCCATTCTTGGATCAGCCGTACATACTTTTCCATCCGGATGGCTGAGGAATGTGGGTCCTGAAATTGTATATCCTCGGGCTTAACTAGAGGGGCATCAACTGTCATTGCACCCGACGATCCGTCTCGTACTTGGTCGATTTGGACCATCTGGTGCTTCAAATGTTGCTGGACCTCTTCCAAAGTGGCCTTTTGTCCGGCCATCACAGCTCTGATTTGCTCTGTCTCTTTTTCTTTCTCTTTGGCTAGCCTTTGATGTTGCACAATTTCTTGGTCCTGGAACTGAACCTTGTTCTCGAGCATTTGATATTGGCTTACCAACCAATGCATATGGTAGCTCGCTTTGGATAGGCCGAGCATTGAGCATTTGGCTGCTTTGGAGAGCTTATCAGGGTTAGTGAGGGTTGGATATTGATCAGGAGTGTGGGATGGTGAGACTAAACCAGAAAATAGATGTTGTGTCAGAACTGAAGATGGAGGTGGAGGGAGTGGAGGAATGATGTTAGTAGAAATGGTGGTTATTGTGGTGGTAGTGGTGGTGGTTATTGGAGGGGTCAGACTTCTTCCTGATTGATCCACTTTCTCTGGCTCATCATTCTTATTTCCATCAGGTCTGCAGCATTAAAATATTGCGCCATGTCCAATGTGTGGACTTGCTGGGCCTGTGGTTGTTGATCTTGTGGTTGCTTGGCTGCTTCCATGTCCTGGGGACTGGACATCGAGGAAGGCGTCGGTCGAGATGTGAGAGGAAGGCGTTGGTTGAGATGGAAGGCTCCAGTGAGAAGGTAGGTGAAAGTGTCGGTGGAGGGGTGTTGAGAAAATATGTGTGGAGCTAGGTATGTCGCGGAAGGAACGAATTGTGAAGGAATGAGGTTGGGTAAAATGGAAGGTAAATTGTGGGAAAACGGAGGTGTGACAGAATATGGTTAGGAAGAAGATGGAATGTATATGTTAGAAAAGGTGAAGATGTTGGACAAGGATGGAGATGTAGGGAAGGTAGATATCTATTGAAACTGATGTATGGAGGTGGTGGTGAGTTGGAATGAAAAACAAGTGGTTATGGTGATGATGTAATACTAAATAGTGTAACGGGAGCGTAGTGAATGCTAGCACGACACTACCCCTCAGCACGCAAAAAAGTTTCAAATTTTGTTTCTTCTGCTGGCGATGTTAAATTTGAGATGTTTGGTGATGGCGCTCTCAATGGTAAACAAACTAGGATGGCTGATAGTCAGTGGAGGTGGTGTGGGAGTGATGACAAATGCAAGGAACAAGAGAGCGCCAGAATCATGCATGGGAGCAAGAAGATTGCCAGTAGATCATCGCCAGAGAACTCCAAAATTTACACTTCGCTAAGGTGCGAATGGCATCGGGGTGATGGCATCTATGGATGTCGTCATCTAGTTTCGGACGCGATGGGACATGTCTGTTCGTTGAATTTTGAATTAGAATCATCGTTCAAGATTTGAGTGAGTCACGTCGGTCGAGATTTGATAGAAGACATTGGTTGAGATCTAACAGAAGTCGTCGGTTGAGACTGACAGAAGTCATCAGTTGAGATCTGATAGAAGTCGTCGGTTGAGATCTGACAGAATTCGTCGGTTGAGATCTGACAGGGCTCCATCGGTTGAGATCTGACAGGGCTCCATCGGTTGAGATTTGACAGGGCTCCATCGGTTGAGATTTGACAGGAGTCTTGTATGGAGTTGTGTGTGTGAAAGCATCAAAAGACTTTCCACAAAAAGATCATGAAGGACACAAAGCTAAATCAACCAGGATCTAGCACACGAGGTGAAGTGAGAAGATCAACATGAAAAAGGAAGTCTCCCGATCATTATCATGTGAACTATGTCCTAATGATTGACATTTTGAAGTGTCGAGAGCCATCAACCTTTGATGAGACAAAAGATCACAAAGAGTGGCAAAGGGCAATGGAAGAGGAGATAGAATCCATCCATAGGCATGATACATGGGAGTTGGTTGATCTACCACTTGGAAAGAAACCCATTGACAACAAATGGGTGTTTAGAACAAAGTTTCATGCGGATGGCACAATAGCAAAGTATAAGGCATGCCTAGTAGTGAAGGGTTATGAGCAAAGCAAAGGAATTGACTATGAAGAGACATTTGCTCCAGTGGCTAAGTGGACTACGCTACGTCCTATCATTGCCTTAGCATCTCATTTTGGGTGGAAGATCCATCAAATGGATTTGAAGTCTGCATTTTTGAATGGTGACTTAGAGGAAGAAGTTTACATGGTCCAACCGCAGGGCTTCACGACAAAAAGGCAAGAAGAGAAGGTATGTAAACTACACAAAGCACTTTATGGCCTTAAGCAAGCGCCACGCGCATGGTATGGATGCATTGACAGTTACTTTCTTTCTCATGGGTTTGTAAGAACAAATTCAGATCCAAACCTTTATGTTCTTATTAATGATAACAGCATTGCGTTGATTGTACTTTACGTTGATGATATCTTTATCACGGACAATGATGAGGACCTCACTCATTCAATCAAAGCCAACTTATGCAAGCAGTTTGAGATGACAGATTTAGATCTTATGCACTATTGCTTGGGTGTCGAAGTATGGCAAACTAGCGGTGATATCAAGTTATGTCAAAACAAGTACGTGGGCGAGATATTGGAGAGATTTCACATGACAGAGTGCAAACCTTCCATCACCCCTTGCGAAGCTGGTAAGAAATTATCTCGTATTGATGATAGTGCACATGTTGACGCTACACTATTTCGTCAGCTAGTTGGGAGTTTGATATATCTTACTACACGTCCTGATATCTACTATGCTGTAAGTTTGATTAGCCAATTCATGTCATCACCCACTATGGACCATTGGAAAGCTGCAAAAAGGATTTTGAGGTATGTGAAAGGTACACCTACCCTTGGTCTAATCTACAAAAGACAAAGTATTTTACCTAAGTTGCAAGGTTATGTTGACGCTGATTGGGCAGGAAGTATAGATGATAGAAAGTCAACAACAGATTATGCCTTCAATTTTGGTAGCGGTTATTTTTCATGGTCTAGCAAGAAGCAAGATACTATTTCTCTTTCTTCTACAGAAGCTGAATATAAAACGTTGAGTTCTGCTACCCAGGAAGCCGTTTGGCTACGTAAGTTGCTATGTGAGATTGGCATGAAGCAGGTAAATCCTACTGTTATTTTCTGTGACAGTCAAAGTGGAATACAATTGGCTAAAAATCCTATCTTTCACGCAAGGACAAAACATATTGAAGTGAAATATCACTTTGTGCGTGAAAAGTTACAATCTGAAGACATAAGTATTGTACATTGTTCTATGTTATTACAAGTTGCTGATATATTTACGAAAGCTTTAAGTTAAGAAAAGTTTGAGACTTTTAGAGCCAAACTTGGCTTAGATCTAGTTATATAAAAAGCCTTTACTTGTAATACTATCATGGAGGTATGTTCCATGAATAGAGTAAACTCTAAAATAAAGAGAGACGTTGATCATTGAGGGAGAGAGTCAAAATAGCAATGATCGACTTATACAGTGCTTTCTTATTTCGACGGCACCATGTGTGCTTAGTTCTAGAGTTATCGGGCCATCTTTCTTTTATGAGCCCTTTGAGTGTTTTTAAGCAACTTATCTTTTTACTTACTTATTAGTTGAATATACAGTTTGAGGAGAGCAATTTTGTTGTCTTGTTGCACTTGACGTTGTGCTGTGGTGATTGATCCGGTCGGGTGTTTAAACTATGTTTTCTTAACTCCCACAACAAGTTCTGGTCCAAAAATTTTGAGGATATCTATCAATTCCAACTCGCTACCCAAAAATTGACTAGTTTCCTAAAACTTGCTAATTTTGGCTTTGATTTGGATCAACCCTATCAATTTCAATAAAACCTCTTGTACTTGGCTCTGATACCATGTGGAAAAAGTACAAAATGGACCAAGAGTGGATTCTAATCTGATCCTCAAGAGGGATTGGATGTTAGATTTACTTGATCTATCAATCTACAAAAGATTAAGATCAATCTAGATCAATTCTAGAAATAAAATCTTAATAAGAACAATCATTTAATGAAGGTAAATGTACTTGATGGTTTCACACGTGTGAAACCCTATCAGAGTACGGACTCCATCCTGAAAATAAAGTACACTTTGATAGAACCTCAAAACAATCAAAACAAATGTAGACAAATAGAGAGAATTACACAAAATTGCTTCCAAAACCAAGATTGATGTTTCATGTTGATTGTGGCCAAATATGCCTCTATATATACACTTCTTGGAGCTCGAGCTACTGATCATGCATCAGATCTCACACGTGTGAGGATGCCTTGTCATCATCATGCAATTTTGACACTTGGATCAAACTTTCTATTTTGGGCATTTTTGGTCCAATTTCCTACTATATGGAGATCTTCATAGAAATCTTCTAGAAGCAAAAACTCGCCTACCTCAACTATTTCCACATGTGTGAGCTGTCCTCTACACATGGGATATGACACCTATCAAAAGTATTTGTCTCATGCAATCAATAGATTGATGCCATGTGTCATATATCTAGAATATGTAATTGGGAATATTGAGATATCAGACAGACAGAAATGAGGTGGGCAATAAGTGTCATAACCTTTTCATATGGTGTAGTTGATCATTTGTTGACCTAGAACATTGATGACAAATGGGTATTTATAGAAAAAAAAAATGCATATAAAGTAAATAAGTACGAGTATAAATTATAAACAAGAAACGAGGTTAAAAATAGACATGCAAAACAAGAATAACAAACAAGGAAATAAGAAAATAAAATACTTAAAAAAATGTAAAATATATACTAGAGAAAAGGTGTTAAATTAGGTCAACAAAAAACAACTATTCGTAATACCGTCGTAGACAACCACCATTGACGACAACGTCTAGGAGTATTCCGTCAAGTGTTTGCAACTGGACTGCACCATTAGGAAAAAATTTATTAATAACATACGGTCCCTCACTTCTGAATTTCAATTTGTCGGGGTGCTTCTTTGATGTATAAAGAAGCACCTGGTCACCTAAGTGTAGATCTTTATTTCGTAAATAACGGTCAGGCCAGGCCTTTTGGCATCGTTTGTTAACTAGTTGTGCGTGGTAAGATATAAGTCTTGTCTCGCATAACTGGGCTAACGTAAATAGCTTGGTTTTGACTTGTTCCTCTATTGTAGCTTTTTCACATAAATCTTGAGAAAGAACTTCCATGACTCTTAGCGAAGGGACTAAGAATTCTATGGGCATTACCGCCTCTTGACCATATACTAAGTGGAAAGGGGTAATCCACCCAGTGGCTTTCTTCGGGGTGGTGCGGTAAGCCCAGATAGTTGAAAAAAGTTTTGTTTCCCAATCAGAGCGACTGGTTTCAACTATCTTTGTCAAAATTTTACATATCGTCTTGTTAGTTGATTCGGCCTGGCCATTACATCTAGGACAGTATGGTGTACTCTTTATGTGAACTAGCGTAGTAAATTATCAATGATAGCATTTGAAAAATGCATGCCGCGATCACTAACTAGCTCTATAGGGCAGCCAAAACGTGTAATAATATTTTCGTAAAGAAAATGTGCGACAGTTGTTGTGTCATCGTCTTTTGTTGCTCGAGCCTCAACCCACTTAGTGGCGTAATATGTGGCTATGAGGATGTAACGGGCTTGGGTATGTTTTGCTGCTAGACTGATGGGTCCAACAAAATCAATTCCTCACTTATGGAAGGCTTCGCCTTCTATAATGGAAGTCAGTGGTGTGAAGTTTGCTTTGGTATTTTTCTTGGCTCGTTGACAGACATCACATGTTTTAATGATAGCAAACATATCCTTAGATAAAGATGGCCACCAGAGTCCTGCTCGAAGGATAATCTTAGCGGTTGCTTCAACAGAAAAGTGGTCGTCGCCAATGCCCTCATGAGTCTGAGATATGATCAGTCATATCTCATATTCATAAGCACATCGTTGAATGATACCGTCAACGCCCATTTTGTAAAGTTGTCTCGCTATTAACTGAAAGGGCGTTGCTTTTAGAAAAAAGTTTCTTTTTGTCGTCGTACTTAGGCCTTTTTTTGAGTCTGCCTGTTGTTAAGAACTGAGTGATCTCCTCAGCCCATAAGGGTGTAGCATTAATCTGAAAAAGGCATGCATCAGGAAGATCATCGTTGACTGGTGCAGTTGCTTTTTCAACATTCGGTAGTTGGAAAAGGTGATCCGCCATGAAATGTTGGGTCCCTTTTCGAACGACTATGTGGAGATTTAATTCCTCTAATATCAACAACCATCGAGCTATACGTCTCATTTTACAGGATTTATTAACAATATATAATAGGGCTTGATGGTCGGTGTAGAATGCAAAGGTCTGGCCTATTAAATAATGTCTTAGTTGTTGTACAGCATAGACCATAGCCAATGCTTCTCGCTCAGTGGTTGTACAATTTACTTCAGCAGGCACTGGTTGTCTGCTCAAGAAACACATTGGGAAATCCTTGCCATACTCGTCCGGTTGTGCAAGAAGACCTCTAATGGCATACTTACTTGCGTCAGTATGCACATGGAATTCTTTCGTATAGTCTGGCGAGCGGAGTATGGGTGTCGTGGTAAGGGCTGTTTTCAACTCCTCAAATGCTTTAATGCGTTCTTCAGTCCATCGAGGATCTACCACAACTAAATAAACGAGGCGTGCCTTGCTGGCATAGTCGATTATAAAGATGCAATAATAATTTGTATGACCGAGGAAGACATATATTTCTTTCACTATTGCAGGTAAGGGCATTTCGACTATAACCTTGATTTTTGACGGGTTGGTAGAAATACCGTCCTTTGAAATTATATGCCTGAGTATGACCCCATGGGTGGCCCATATTTGGCATTTATCAGGGTTTAGTGAAATTCCAAATCTACGGCAGCGAACGAAGATTTTCTCGAGTGCGTTAAGGTGCGTAGCTGCTGAGGAATGTACACCCAGATCGTCGAGATAAATCTCCACAATCCGATGTAACAGGTCGTGGAAGGCCAGTTTCATGACCCTCTGGAATGTTGAAGGGGTGTTGCATAAGCCAAAAGGCATAAGTTATAAGCATAAACCGCATTCTCTGTGGCAAAGGCCATTTTATGTTTATCTTCAAGGGCTATTTGAACAAGGAAATAACTGCTGAATCCATCCAAGAAGCTGAAAGCTTCAGCTCCTGCCATTTCCTCTAAGATTTTGGTCGTTAAAGACAAGGGAAAATGGTCTTTCTTTGTAGTCGCATTAAGGTTTTTAAGATCGACATAGATACGAAACTTGTCATTTTTCTTGGGTACAACCACAATGGGTGATACCCAATCAGTATGTTGAACTTCATAAATGAAGCCAGCATCCAGCAATTTCTTAATATCTTCATCGATTCTTTCGCGATAGACGGGGTTACTTCTGTAAGGCTTAGTCCGAATAGGCTTAGCGTTGTCTTCCAAAGGAATCGCATGAACGACTACTTCAGGTGGAATTCCTTCCAATTCTGTATAGTTCCATGCAAATACATCCCCGTATTTGCGAAGTAAAGTTTCCAGATCAGAAAGTTGTTCGGACGTAAGGTGTGCACCAACATGAACTAGTCGATCCATTTCCTCGTCAGGATCTTTAAGGTTTAAGGGGATCGTTTTAAGGTTCCCAGTGTGGTTGTTAACAACGTCATCCAGCGTGAAATCTTTAAATTTTTGTGGGAGATCAAAAGGTGGTTCCACAAAGTTTTCTGGTACTTTGGAAATCATCTATGTTGAGTCATTATTGGATGTGGAATCTTGGTCTGATGGTTTGGATTTTGTTTTCTTAGACAAGGGCGTAATGTGAAAAATGCAAAAATAAGCTTGGTAGAGGCCAAAAATCTTGTATATAGGATAAACACACATGTGTGGAGCCTGTTCCCACGTGTGAAACTAGTGTACTTGTCATGTAGCATAAACATATATGTTGTACATACACTTGCATGGTCTTCATCTTCATACCTATGCGTTTCATCAAAGATCACATCTTTGCTAATGTGAATCTTATTCATTATAGGATCAAAACACCTGTAAGCTTTCGTCCTTTCATCATAACTGACGAAGATACACTTGATTGCTTTGGCATTAAGTTTCTTTCGCTCCTCCTTTGGCACATGTACATAGGCCTTACATCCAATGACACAAAACTTGTCAATTTTTGGCTTTATTCCAATAAATGCTTCTTCGGGAGTCACATTTGGAACCGCAACTGTAGGGCTCCTGTTTTGCAAGAACGTTGTCGCACTGCACACTTCCGACCAAAGTGAATCGGTCACATCCATTTGCTTCATCATGGAGCGTGCACTCTCCATAATAGTCCTATTTTTCCTTTCAGCTACACCATTACTATGCGGCGTGTGTGATTGTGTGAATTGTCTTTTGATGTTGTGTTCTTTGCAAAAGTCCTCAAAATCATCAGATTTGTATTTGCCCCCTCTATCAGATCTTAGCACTTTGATGCGTGCATCCAGTTGGTTCTCTACCAAAGTCTTGAACTCCTTGAAGCGAGCAAAAGCGTCAGATTTCTTCTTCAAGAAATAAATACATGTCCTCCTAGAGTAATCATCTATGAAAGTCATAAAATAATATGCTTTCCCCAACAACATGGTCTTCATTGGGCCGCACAGGTCGCTGTGAATGAGTTCCAGCGGTTTCTTAGCTCTTGTAGCTCCACCTTTCTTGAATGTCTCCCTATGATGCTTTCCCATGATGCATCCTTCACATATTGCATGATGATCATCCTACAATGCCGGTAACCCTATTACCATCTTCAGTTTCGCCATCAATCTCAAGCTCCCATAGTTCAAATGACCAAGTCTTCTATGCCACAACTCAGATTGAGATGATGTTTAGATAGCCAAACCATATGCACCTGGTTTTGCAACATCCAATTTATAAAGGCCACAGTTACTATTTCTATAACCGTTCACCATCACTTTATGGTTGTGGTTCATATCCTTCATAAGACATTCATCCTTGACAAATTCAACTTTAAGAAGTTGATTTGTCATTACACCAACAGAAAGCAAACTCTTTTTGAGTCTAGGAACATAAAGTACATTAGAGATGTTCTTGATTTTGCCGCCGCTCACAAACATCTGTAGCCCTTCCAAGACACCGCTCATTGTGGTATGTACCAATTCAATATCCCTGATTGGTTCTCCAATCGCCACAAGTTAATCTCTCAGCTCCTTTATCCTGGTGAAGAAAGATCCCACTGATTCACGTTCTTCCATCCTTACTGCGTTCAATCTCGACTTCAAGAACATGGCCCGAGCTGGATTGCAAGTTTGAAATTGCATTCTAAGAGCTTCCAAGCTCCCCTAGCCGTCGTGGCATCACTTATATGAGTGATCACATGGTCTTTCACTGAAAGATTGATCAAGGACAATGCTCTCTGCGCCTTTTTATCAAAGGCCCTTATGTCACCTGGAGTGGTATTTGGCCAGACTTCAATACCTGCCACGATCTCCCACAACTCTTTCTCCATCAAAATGCTCTTCATTTTGAATTTCCAGATGTTGTAGTTAGAAGCCCCATCAAATTTGCTTGCATCGCCCAAAATTGCCTCATTGATGTTTGTCATCTCCAAACTGCTTGAAACTTCACCTGTAGGCTATAAAGTGTATGCTGGAACCAACCGTGATGTCAAAAATCAATAATAATGATCTGCAATTTTTGGCTTACTAGGCCACCCACCGCTCTTTCGCCAAATTGAAAGCCAAACTGGCGTCGCTTTCATAAATGCTTCCCATCACCAACTCTCAGCTACCTGCCCAGTGAAATGGGGAAATCACTTCTGGCGCGCTTCAAACACTTCCTCCACGACAATCACTCTGTTTTGGTGTACCGTACTTGTAGGTACAGTCAAGGTGTCCTTCGTTTGGAAGCTATAGCCTTTCGTTTGGCCAAAATAGGCTAAAGGAGGTGAAAATAAGGGCAATTTGGGTTTTTGAACTGTTTCTTCAGTGTGAAGAAACTTTACCCTTCAAAAAACTTGGGACCCAACAATTTTTTCAGTTTGAAGATTTTAATGAAGTTGCAATGCAGTTTGTACTTCAGACCCCTTCAAGCTTTTTCACATAAATCCAACGGATCCTTTAGATCCAACGACCCACCTGTCGTGTAATAACCATCGTCGATCTGTGTGACTCGAGATCGGACGGCTCCACACTTTTGTGCGTTGATAAAGAGCCTTCAAAGCACCAGGCACTTCGGGCCGCTAACCGACTAGATGAACTGGGCGCACGAGGTCCCGCGACCTCTCCTCCTCTTTTCTCTCTCTACGATGGATTTTCCTCTCTTCACAGACTATGGCTGCTCCCTGTGGATCGATATAGCTGATTTCTTTCTCCACGGCCAGTCGCGACCTCCTTACTGCTGAGTCGCACTACCGGACGCCCATTCTCAGCAACTTACAGCTCTAAAAAAGTCCTCCTACAAGGAGATATCCAAGATTTTGTACTTTGAAACCCTAGCAACTTTGAAGAAAAGGATATATTGGACTTTACTCAGGCTTTCCCTGAGCTTTCACTAGCTGCTCCTATCTGGCTGAGGTCGCCCTATAGCAGGCAATGTTCTGCTCCAAACCGCTCTTCAAATGGTGTTCGATTGGATTCAAACCAATCACACATGCCAAGCAACCCTTCAGAAGATTTTTCAGCTTCACGTCTTTTTTTTTTGGTTTTCCCTCTGATTCAGCTGACAATCCCCTGCCTCTGAATCTTCTTACAATTTTTGAGCTAGTTCACAAATCTCCACAGACTCGGTTTTGTGCTTCCTAGCTAACAAACCGTCGTGAATTCGCAGCTCTCTATTCTTGTCAGGTGATTCAAGCCACCAAGGGCTCTGATACCAAGTTAAGAAAACACAGTTTAAACACCCGACCGGATCAATCACCACAACACAACGTCAAGTGCAACAAGACAACAGAATTGCTCTCCTCAAATTGTATAGTCAACTAATAAGTAAGTACAAAGATAAGTTGCTTAAAAGCACTCAAAGGGCTCGTAAAAGAAAGATGGCCCGATAACTCTAGAACTAAACACACGTGGTGCCGTCGAAATAAGAAAGTACTGTATAAGTCGATCATTGCTATTTTAACTGTGGGCTATAGGGACCCTTTTCACACGTGTGAGGCCATACAGCTCCAGTTTTGGCTGAGAATTTTCAAAAATTTGTACAATTTGACTCACACACCCAATTTGAGTGATTTTTAGTGCAAAATCAAGCATTTTCTATAGAGAATCTAATCCCTTGATTAGTTCTTGGATTAGATCAGCCAAAAAATTAAATTTGAAGCTTGAATTAGGTGCATTAATTGATCTACTCTGATTTTTTGAGTGTATGTTGAAGTTGAAGAGAGATATTGCTAAAAATCATAGATTGAGTGATTTTGCAAGTTTGAGACTAGAATCTAAATTTCCATCATTCTAGATTGGTTTATGAGTGATATGATTGTGTCTATAAGCTTTCTAATTGCTAGAAGACTATAGGTTCAGATCTCTTAGAGAAAACAATAAGAGTTTCTAGTGGTTTTGCACATTAAAAAATGGCATCAATGAGTGGTTTTTTGCTTGAAGCTAGTGAAAGTCTTACATCCACTAATTATGCTACTTGGATAGTTCGAATGGAGTCTTTACTTGTACTTCATGATCTTTATGACATAGTACTTGAGGTGGAAGTAGAACCCCAAGGAGGATTTGAATTGGCAAAGTACAAAAAAGAAATGTAGAGTTGCATTACATTGCATAAAGATGAATGTAAGTAATGAACTTTTGAAGGAAATCTCATCTTGTACCACATCCAAAGAGGCATGGGATTCATTAAAAGCAATTTATGGATCCAAGAATACTTCAAGGATACTCGTGCTTAGAAATCAAATCCTTCAAAGCATGAAAGGAAGTAGTGAAAGTGCCCAAAATTATGTCTTTAGGATCAAATCTTTGAATAAGGAGTTGTCTTTTATAGATGATAAAATCAAAGATGATGAATTAGCTCAAATCATTTTGAATGGATTGGGAGATGATTATTCCAACCTTGTTCAAACTTTTGCTATTCAAGATTCACTTCCTAGTATTGAAAAACTTCAAAGTGTGCTTGTAAGTGAGGAGAGTAGAATGCTTCATATCAAAAGTAGGATGAGTTCCCTATCTTTGAATGATGGTGATGAAAAAGCTAACATTTTCTTGAAAGGCAAGAAGAAGAAGTTTCCATCCAAGAAGACTCAAGACATGGAGATGGAGAGCAAAGATGGAGCATCAAGTTCCAAAGGCAAGAGCAAGAAGGACAAGAAGAAGCTAAAGTGTTTCTTTTGTGGAAAAAAGAGACATTTTGCATCCGAGTGCTACAAGAAGAAGAATGCCCAAGAGAAGACAAGGCAATCTTGTGTTTGAGGAGGAGGAGGAAGAAGACAATCTATCTTTGATGGTATCCTCACCACAAACATCTAATCAAGATACTTGGTGGATTGATAGTGGGACAAGTTCTCACATGATTCACCAAAAGGACTACTTTTCTAATCTACTTTCTTACAATAGTTCAAAGAGATTTATCTTCACTGCAAGTGATCAAGAATGTGAGATTGTAGGTGTTGGATCCATTCCTTTATGTCTAGGATCATCTAAAAAAGTAGATCTAGACAATGTTCTTTATGTACCTTCAATTACAAAGAACTTGTTGAGTGTAGGACAACTTATGGATAGTGGATTAGATGTACATTTCAAGCATGGAGCATGTTCTATCTTGAAGATGAAAAATGTATTGCTAGTGGTTTCAAGCAAGGGAGGTTATTCAAATTGGATGCTAATGTGATGGTTGGAAGTGTGAACATGGCAAGGGAGGAGCTCACTCAAGTGAAATTATGGCACAAAAGGTTAGGCCATCCTAACTACAAAGCTATGGAGACCATGGTGACAAAGGAGCTAGCAAGTGGACTTCCCAAAACCATATCCAAGTGTGGCAAGCTTTGTGAAGCTTATGGACTCTCCAGATCTCATAAGCTACCTTTCAAGAGATCTTTGACAAGATCTAACTCTCCTCTTGATCTTATACACTCAGATGTTCATTCATTTTCACATGAATCAAATGGTGGAGCTCTTATGTATGTCACTTTCATTGATGATAGATCAAGATACTCTTGGGTTTATCTCTTGTCTAAGAAAAGTGAAGTTTTTGAGTCCTTTGTAAAGTTCAAAACTCTTGTGGAAAAGCAACTTAATACTAGCTTGAAAGTATTAGCACATATACTCCACAAAAAAATGGAGTATTTGAGAGAAAGAATAGGACACTATGTGAGTGTGCTAAAGCTATTAGATTAGATGCATCCCTTTCTATTTCATTTTGGGGAGAAGCTATTTTATGTGCAAACTTTCTACGTAATAGAATGACTAATAGTGCCATTAAAGGACTTACACCTTATGAAGTATTGTTTGGCAAAAAGCCAAATCTTAGTGATTTGAAAGTTTTTGGATGTACTTGTTATGTACATATTCCTTTAGAAACAAGGAAAAAGGAATATGCCACTTCTTTCAAAGGCATCTTTGTTGGTTATAGTGAAAGTAAGAAAGCTTATAGGATATTTGATCCTATTACCAAAAAAGTTGTTGTAAGTAGAGACGTACTTTTTGATGAATCTCTCCAAGCCAAAGGAAAGGTGACTTCCAACAACACTCAACTTGTCAAGGATCATGTTATGGTCGAGGAGGAGCTTCATGAAGATGAAGACCAAGTGGAACTTACTCAAAGTCCAAGAGTGCCAAGAAGATCAACAAGGACAAGGATTGAGCCATCAAGGCTCACTTATAGTGACAAAGGGGAGCAAAGGGAAGATTCTCAACTACTCAACTCTTATACTTTCTTGACTACTATGCTTAAAGAACCAACTAGTTTTGAAGAAGCAAATAAGTCTCAATATTGGAGGAAAGCTATGCAAGTAGAGTTTGATGCATTAATGGAAAATCAAACTTGGAAGCTTGTTGATTTACCTTATGGAAAGAAGCCCCTTACTTGTAAATGGATATATAGATTGAAATATAATCAAGATGGTTCCATTCATAAGTATAAAGCTAGACTTGTAGCAAAAGTTTTTTTGCAAGTCAAAGGCATAGATTATGATGAAACCTTTGCACATGTTGCAAAGCTTGTGACCATTAGATTAATCATATGTCTTGCTACTGCTTTCAAATGGGAGCTCTTCCAACTTGATGTGACAAATGCTTTCTTGAATGGATTTTTGGAAGAGGAAATCTACATGTGCCAACCCGAGGGCTTCATCAAAGATGGAGAAGAAGACAAGGTGTGTTTCTTGAAGAAGAGTCTTTATGGACTCGAGCAAGCACCAAGAGCATGGTGCGAAGATTTGTTGTAAGTTCTTATGAACCATCATTGTACTACAAATGTAATGATGGGAAGATCATCATCTTAGTTTTATATGTTAATGACATTATACTCACAAGAAATGATCTAGATGGCATCAAAAATGTAAAAATTTCCTTGTCTATGAATTTAGAATGGTAGATCTAGGACTTCTTAAAGTTATACTTGGAATAGAAGTCACTAGAAGTAATGATTTTACTTTCATATGTCAATCTAAGTATGCTAGATCAATCTTAGCAAAATTTGGCATGATTGGCTGGAAAGGAGTTGAAACTCTCATCATGGAACTAAGTGTAAAAGTTTCTAAGGAAAGTGATGAAGCATCCTTTGAGGACATTACTACCTATAGAATGCTTATTGGTTCCTTGATATACTTAACCACCACTAGACCAGATCTTGGTTTTTGTGTTGGCAAATTGAGTCAATACATGCAAAGTCCATTAATATGTCATTGGAAAGGAGCAAAAAGGGTATTAAGGTACATCTCGGCTACAAAAGACTTTGGCATAGTTTATGAAAGGACTAATGTTTGTAGAGCATATTCGGACTCAAGTTTTGCAGGTGACAAGATGGATAGAAGATCCATAAGTGCATTTGCTACATTCTTATGTAGAGGAGCTATATCTTGGCTTTCCAAAAAGCAAGATACCATCTCTCTTTCATCAACAGAATCCGAGTATAAAGCTATGACAACAACAACACAGGAGATTCTTTGGCTTATGTTTGGGATATTTCCAACAAAGTGTAAATAAATAAAATCGTCCAATAAATTGTGTTGCGAGGGCATGGCATCCTGCGCGTATAAGCCCATGGCCCAATGAGCACGCAAGCCAAAGTGTAAATAAAATAAAATAGACTTGGGCCTTTGTAATTAAAATAAAACTTGAGGCCCAAAGTCAATTTTAAACTTATTGTCTACTTTTTAGAGTTGGGTCCAATTTTGGACTCACATGAATCTTGTGATTTCCAATGTACTTTTTGTGGACCCTTGGATTAAGTTGGGTCCAAGATGAATGGATAGGATTAATGTGAATATTAGCCAATAGGATTGAGGGGCAAGGGCCTTCCCCATTTTATAAAAAGGCACCATTTGTATACTATTTGGATGCTTAATAGAGAGGAGGAGACTCTACTATTTTGAGAGCTCAAGCATCCTCATTTGCTAATCAATCTTGCTTATGCTATTGTTGTGTTTGTTTGTTATTTCCATTTCTTCCATGCTTTTTGTTTGTGATTAATTAAGGTTTTTCCATAGGCAATGACATTAAGCATTTGAGCTAACCTCCATCTCATCTCTCTCTCTTTCTCTCTTCTCTTCTCTCTTCCTCTTCTTGACTATCCTTTCCCTTCACCCAAAAGCATGATGAATGTTAGTGTAGAGGAATAGAGTTAAAGGAGGGTAGTGTTAGTGGTGAATAGAGTTAAGAGAGAAAGTAGGAAACTAACTAGAAATAGCATCTATGCATAGTTAGGTACCTATCCAGTGATCTAACCCTTGTTGACAGGCGGGAGGGCTATACTACGCGAGATCTTCAACCCTACAGTGGCGTCGTTGCCGGGGATAGATTTCCACTAACTAGTTTAGCTGTATTTTAGCTATTTTCTTGTTTTTTAGAGTAGTTTTAGGTAGATTTTTGGGTGTTTAGAGTTAGTTTTCTGTATTTTTTTTGTGTTTGGACTATTCACAGCTAGCGGAGGAGTTGTGAGAGGGTAGAGGAGGCCCTGAACAGCCTCTAAGGGCTTGAAACCCAAACCAACCAGCCAAAAAACCCAAAAAAAACACACCAATCTCCATTTTTGGAGGAAAAAAGAGTCTAAAATCTCATCAGATTTTTATATCTCCAAAACCAGTGTGAATTAACCCTTGCATGACTGGCAGCAGCTCCAGGGTACTATCCCAGACCTGCATAGAAGCCTGCGAGAGTTAGTTCCAAGCAGATTGTAAAAATCAGAGAAATATCATAAAAAAATTAAAAAACCTTGAAAAAATCCAAAAAATTTCAAATCTTCATAAGAACTCTCGCAGAGCCCTCTGAAGTTCCATCTCAGTGAGACCAGGACACAGAGAAGCTTGCGAGAGTTGATGTCTAAGTGCTTGTGCGAGAGTTCCCAGAAAAAAAAAGACGAGAAAGTACCAGTGAACCCTCGCAGACAACAAAATTTTCAGTTCCAGTGGTCAAGAACTCTCGCAGAGAATTTTAAATTTCCATCTCAGTGAGACCAGGACACAGAAGAGCTTGCGAGAGTTAGTTTGATTCCAGTGAGCAGAAAATTGGATTTAAGTGCAAAAAAATCACTAAAAAGTGAAGATCCAACAAATTCTTCTAGTAAGAACTCTCGTAGACCCTCTCAATCAATTTAAAATGATAATCTCCATCAGTGATGAAGCCTGCGAGAGTTAGTTTTGAGATTTGGTGAAGATCAAGCCCAAAAAGTGGTTTTGAACTCTCGTAGAGAGTGAAAGTTTCACTTCTTGCGAGAGTTAACTCTCGCAGAGAATTCTATAGTGAGATCTGACCCAGATCCAGCTACTGTGAGCCTTGCGAGAGTTACTTCTCAAGGATCTGAGAGATATCATATTTTTATCTGTAAAAATAGATAAAAAGCCCTCGCACAACCAACCCTTGCACAAGAGAACCCTCACAGACCTTCAAAGAATGGCATTGAACTCAACAATTTGTTGTTGATCTTTTATTGACTGGGCTTGTAAGGAATTATGTTGGTGCTGTAAGCTCGCAATCTTGGCTTGAATTGCCTTATTTTTTGCCTTTAATGAATTTACCTCTATTTGAAATTTAGGAATGTCTTGGTTCGACAATTGAAGGTGTCGACCAAAAGCCTGATTTTGCTTTTCAAGTTGTTTCTTCCCTGCCTCCAGGCTTTCAATTTCTCTGCACCGGAGTTTGAAATTTTCAACCAATTCATCATTGGCTCTGAGGAGCCAATGGAACATGGAGATTGGTGGAGTCACCTAAGCACAATTAAACTATTGGAAGCAAATGGATCTTCAAGGTGAACACAAACCAAGATGGATCTATCAACAAGTACAAGGCAAGGTTAAAGACAAAAGGATATGCTCGAGAACAAGGGATTGACTGCCTGACGAAAATGTTCGCGAACATGAAAGTCAAGAGACACGAAGCACGAAAGATTCATGAACATTTGACGAGAAGACACGAACACAAAAGATTCGCGAACAAGAATCTTTTGCGGTCCAACACGAGAAAGTCAGACGACGGAAACAAAACAAATGACGCAACACGAAACACGTCATGAAACCTTTTCTGCCCTCACGCTCCATGAAGGACCAGCAAGGTCATACAAGTACCCATAAGTACAGATGTCTAATTTGATGGCATGACATCAACAGATACACTCTAGGTTGTGGCTATACGCCACTCTTGTAATTTTCTGATTAGTTGTAGATTAAATTATTCTAATCTAAAAGGTTACACAAAGCGACTATATACTTATTGGATGATACTTGATAAATAGGCACACACAGAGATGTGTGAAGCAGTCTGATGCTAGCAAGCAATCAAGACGAAAATACAGAATAGAAGTCTGCTTGCGAGCGAGACAAGTTTTCTATTTGCATAGGATCTGAAGATCCACAAGTCCGCTAGTAAACGAGACATTGCTCGTGAGAGAACTATATTTCTCTCATGCCAACGCACTGCGTGGATCTGCATACAATGCTTGCAGTGGATCTGTAGCCATTGTGCACATGTCACCTTTATGATGTCTGATCTAGAATGCAAATGTGTCTACTTTTCTTCGTGTGTCTGATTCTCTCATTCATTTAATTCTGCACCTTGGTTGAAACTTTGTTGAATGTTACATTAATTTATAAACATAGATTAGTAGTGTCTAACTACATTCTGGAGGATTGTAGGAGTGATTCAGCTGACAGTGACCAACGATCGCATCGGAACTCCATCCAAATCGCATTGCATCGTTGATGTTCTGCTTTCGCGATTACGACTCATTCCGCATCAATGGTATCAGAGCCTACCTACCTTGTCATAATCTGACATAGCCGAGAAGCTATCAGATCTAGGAGGCCAAGCATTCAGACAAACAACCATCAACAAGAGAACAGACTTCAGAAGCAATGGCTTCAATCAACAGCATATAGAGCAAGATCTGTACAATTATTGATTCTTCAGGATCTAACTTTCTGGCCTGGAAAGTTAAGACTTCACTGATATTCAAAGGTGGGTGGATGGCACAGAAGAGATGCCTACGACATCAAGCAAGGAGCTACGTCAGTGGAGGGAGAAAAATGACAAGGCAGTAGCCTTGCTATCTTCGTCCATCGAAGATAGTCTCACACTTGACCTGGCTACACTCTCCAAAGCTAAGGAGATGTGGGATGCACTGCTCACGAGATTTCACATGAAATCGAGAAGTCAAATCAACTGGTCACGCCGACCGCATCGTCCACCACTTCCACTGGCCATCAATACCAGTGGTACAATAACTTACCACGTAAAAACATTGAAAATTGTATGGAAAATCACACTAAATTACTACAACAAAACTAAACTAAACACTAAGATTGCAACTAAGTAAATGCTAACACTACTACAAGCTAAGATCACTATATGTATATGAAAATGAAAATGAAAATGAAAATACAAGTAACAAGCAACAAGATCACTATGGAAATGAAAAATGAGCAATGGCAAGCAAGAAGGCAATGAAGCAAAGAAGCAAAATGAGCAATGGCAAGCAAGGAAGCAAGGAATGATGAGATGATTGAGATTGAGAGAAAAAATGAGAGGAAGTATCAGAAATGGCGTGCAAAGGGAATTTCAAATTGTTTGTCGTTGGGGGTCGTGGAGACGGATATATGTCGCAACAAACGTTGTCGGGCAACGCATAATTGAATTTAAAAATACCTGAATAGAAAGTATAGCTTGTGGATAAAATGCACCACTCAATTTTAAATTTGCCTCAAACTAGCTAATCATAACTTCGATCTATATCTCAAACAAAAATTGCATGCCCACTAATAAGGCAAAACAAATATCGATGTTATGTCTGATAGTATCCAACATATAATGGAAGGCATCAAATTGTCAACCTTTGGAATGCGCCCACCACGACTTACACCATCGACGACTCATCATTGTAGCATTCAAATATTTTGAAACATGTTTGAAAAGTTTAAATGTTTTAACCGTTTTCCAACTTTCTTTAGGGTTTTGGCCCATTGAAGGGCTAATACAAGTGTTGGCGGGCTATATACACAAAAAAGTAGAAAGGTGAGCATGTAAAAGCAACAAACATTCAGCCTACTAAAAGCATTTATTTTTCATGCAACGTACCTCCTTATCATCTTATAAGGGCCATAAGTCATGAGCATTGCCACATTGGACATCCACTAACAAGCATGACCACTAGAAGATAATATAGAACAAAAAACAAGACCAAAACACTAGATAATGTTTTTTAGATAACATACATGTTCTCAAATCAAATTTTAATAAGGACCCCCAAGAAATTATATTTTAAAATTTAGATGTCTCGAACAACTTTGAATCTTGCACATAACATGGACCAGATTTTGACATCCCTACTCAGTTCATCCGTTCCCAATAATAGGGTGTAGGTCAAATGTGTCCAGGTTAGCTGTCATACATTTGTACAAAGACAAGTACTGAACTTCTACCACTTGTTCAGAGGAGGTGGAGTCAAGGACAAACTCAGCAATGACAAAGTATAGCAGTAACGAGCAAAGCCAATCAAATGCAATCCCTACTTTCCGAGAAAAAATATGAAGTTTGAATGAGAATCTCACCACTTCATCTTACCCAGAACCTAACTAAAAAGCATAGCTCGTGGGTAAAATGCATCACTGAAGATAGAAAGAATTGAACAAAGTAACTGACCGTGTAACTTGGACGAAGATCTCAAATGAGAATGGCATGAGTTCTTATACAAAAACACATACTACTGTTATGTCTAGGAACTAGGATAGCACCGTTCACCCACACAGTTTTAACTAAGAACTCCACCATGCAAAGCGTCAACAACCAAATGCCTCGACATCCTTACTCACTTCATGTGACCAAAGGCCCCAAAAGTAGATGCATGCCATTCACCCCAAATAGTAAAAATATCTTAGGTTTCTAGATAAAACTAGAAATTCTATCTACCCAAATCTCATATGACTTTCTTGCCCATGACTTGAATTTGGTTTTTAAGAAAAAGAAACAGATTCACAACATTAAAAGACCCCACACCGATCTCAAGATGACCAGTTTCCTCAATTTTCAACCTAATCTGACATAACGGGCAGGCAGATTAGAAGAATATTGAATTAAGAAGCCAAGAATGTCTACAATGCTAGCAGAATCAGTTAAACATTATAAAATGTTACATATGATGGTAAAGCTACTTAAAAGAGTATATTATACTTGCTTCTACATTGACAAAAATGACTCTAACATGAGGTAAATTACAAGCATCCGCAGATCCATTCTGCAACAAGCTTCTTATACTTAGAACATGCATAGGTATCTTCGTGCATAGCCTCTGATCTTTCTTTCTTTTGTGAATGATATTGATGAAAACCCATATCTAAAACTCTTTTTTTTGTCATGGTATCTACATGATTGATCATGATTTGAAGCTACTGATCTATATTTTCAGCTGTAATCTCTTTGCTAGCCTTCCCAAACCAGTTTGCAACAATAGGAGTGAGTGCAACTGTGGGAGGAAACCTAATTGGGGAAGCTGCTTTGTGTGCAGCATATGCTAGTGCAAGTGTTCCCACCCTCTCACCAGTTGCATCAGTAGAGATCCCAATCTGTTTCAGCCGAAACAAATGGGTTAAGTGAGCCAACAAATCAAACACTCTTAAACTACGCCCTTACATTTATATATTCAAGACCCAGTTTGCAAGAGAGATTACCATAATAAAATGAACCAAACCATGCTATTACAACATGATCACTCAGGCATAGCCTAGCCTTTACCTTTTCCAGCAGACTTGCAACATCTACACCAGAGCTGATGAGGAAATAACACAGAGAAAAAGAAATAGCAGATAGTGTGATGGAAGTAGCAAGATAAGCTCCTCCATAACGTGTTAGCAGATCTTTTGCTTGTGTTGTCTTCTTCACCTTTGAATCTTTGTCACCATCAGTTTCTGAAGTGAAAACCTGTGAACAGTGATAAGCTCAATCAACAGCCAGAACAAAAAAAAGGGCTAAATAATAGGAGAATTTCGAGAGCCTTCAACAATAACCTGCCTTCCAAAGGCCCACTTCCAGCCCATACTTTTGGGTCACCTCATCTGCGTCAACTGAGCCATCCTTTGCCTCTTTCACACTTTCCTTCACCATGCATAGCACACCCGGGTGCTGACCCTTGAACGAAGAAGATGGATTGCCTAAATGAGTCACTGAGACTCTGAATGGCAGATAAGATGTGCAGGGAGAGGCAGAGATTAAGCTGGCAGGAGAAGATATAAGCTTTAATGCTCCAACTGATGCTGCCATTGCTGCTGCTCACAGCCCAACAATAAAATTCTAATCAATTTTGCAAAACAGCGATCCACTGCAGCTCTGCGCTCAGAAGCACCTGATTCTTCACTAATTGCTTGAAAGAAAGGACAGAAAGGATGAAAAAACGAAGCAAGCAGGAAAGGAAAGGAAAGGACACGAAAGGCAGAGAAGAAAGAAAAAATACGAAGAAAGCATAGGAAAGGAGGAGAAAAACACACATAGCATTTGTGAGGAGTGACATATATCACGTGGCATGGTCAGGTTGGTTGGTTATGAACAGCCCAATTCTGAGCCTTAGCAATGCTTTTAAAATGTTTTTAATCTCCATCTATATCTACAAATGTTACGAATGGTAATTTTTCATCCAACGGTGGGCTACATGTTGTAGCCACCTCGTCGCTCTAACAGCTCTGGTAACCCACCTTTGTATGACAGATATGTAGCCCACCTCTATACGACGGATACGTAGTACGAAAAGAGCTTGCCAAAGGAGCGATGGGGCTTAAGGCACGAGGTAATTTTACCCTCAAGCACTCAATTTATGTCATGTGGCATACACTCACTTAGACTTTTTTCGACAATTAAACGTGAATGACAAAATCTAATAGTAGAGGGATCTCAAATTTAAGGAGGAAGCGGGACCATGTCTCCAAAAATATTGAAATTAAATAAATTAAAAATAAAGATAAAAAATTGTCTCTTTTTGTGAGTGTAATGGCGAGAGGCCTCCTCCCACCACCCACTTGGATGTTTTTCATGAATTAACTTGGAAACTTTTGAACATTTTATTGCGAAGATGGATTTATGATATTATATGAAGACAAGGAAGTGTGGCAAGCCACATGGCCATGTCTTAAATTGTGTATTTGTTACAAGAGTGTGTAGGAAGTATAAATGTTATAAGGTGATTCAAAAGTTACTGCTTGATGCAAGTCACCAGGTAGGATAGTTGCAAGTTTACGGGTGAGGCACCACGTCCTTGAAGTTTCACCACAAATCATGCGCAAGTTGACATAGTTCTTTCCAGGAGCGCGATGACAATAATCAAGCTCTTTATTTTGAATTGCACAAGAAGCAACAATACCTCCACCAATGGAAGCCCGATGAAGGAGGTTTGATTGTGAAAGATCAAGAAATCTCGTGCATGATATTTGGGTCGCTATATAGGTAATAAATTGGTGAGTGGTCACTCCAATAACAGTGTGTTATTCCGTGAAGGCTTTTTGAGTTGTGTGCATTTGTCCACATGATCTAATTGGCTTCCATATAATGTTGTTGGTGTAGTGATAGTTTGTTCGAAACCATGTTTCTACATGAATGTTGTAAGATGGTTGGCATGGTTGTTGCAAGCAAGCATATTGATATTGAAGTCTCCAAAAATGATTGTTGGTATTGGCATGTCTGTGGATGTGTTTTGTAATATATCCTCGATTGTATTCAAGAAACACATCATATTTGAGTTTGGTTTTCGATACACTGCAAGCATAATCATACTATATGATTTGTGTTGGATTATTCTACTATTGGGAGTGATTCATCTAAATAATTGATTTTAATCTACATCCATTCATTCCTTCAGTTCTGTAGTTTTATTCGTGTTTCTACATAGTCTATAGTGTTGGATTATTCTCCTTCTTACCAATCGTCTAATTGGTTTTAATCTCCATCCATTGTTTATCCAGTTCTGCGAATTTTCCCGTGTGTTTACACAGTCTGCAAAATTACAAGTGTTTTTACACAGTCTGTAGAATTACACGGAGTTTACGACAGTGTCGCATTTTTTGCTTTTTCCAAAGAGCCTCAAATGTTAAGGAAATGACTCTGGCAAAGTGTGGGGCAACTCTAAATGAGATTTAAGGGCACCTTTGCCTTTTTCGCTTTTTTGCGAAAAACCCGACAGTGTCGCCTGTGGCTGTTTTAGTTCATTTCTGCAGAGCTACAGTTTTGGTTCATTTATGCAGACAAAATGTTTACGGCCAATTTCACCGCTTATCAGCAATCAATGACAAGGACCGGATGGATGCCAGCGGATCACCAGCCAACTGGCGATCGCAATTGACGACTTAATTTCTTAGTATAAATAGTTGTTCATATTCATACAGATTAATTCATTAAAAATCAGAATTATCAGAAGCGCTTGAATAGTTAGCTCTCTCTCTCTCTCTCTCTCTCTCTCTCTCTCTCTCTCTCTCTCTCTCTCTCTCTCTCTCTCTCTCTCTCTCTCTCTCTCTCTCTCTCGCCTACGAGCAGTGAACACTCCTAAGTATTCTAGCTCACTTCTTAAAGTTGTTTTAGAGATTGCTATTATGCTACTGCTCATCAACATTGCGCATTAATTCAGACTTTCATTTTTAGCCGCTCAGAGATAACATAGAGTACACGGCTTCAATCCACAACTTATTGTACTCATTTACTTCTGTTTCTTTTTTAATCAATATTATTCTTTATTGCGTTCAGTTTCGTCTCAGAATGTATGTGTTTCTGTATTTCTTCGCGACTAATTATTTGTCTGATAATCTTCAATGCTTAATTGTTTGGCTACGTAATCACTGTAGTACTGATGATTTTAAAGTTAGTTACTATAAGTTCAAACGTGATTTATATCACTATTGTCTTGTTTGAAATTGATAGACGTAGTCATGCATTGGAAAGATGAAGATAGTTTATTCTGCCATGCACGAAAGGTTTTCTTTCTAGACACATGAATTATTTTCATTCGTTTCTTTTCGAGCTAGACCTATTTTCTGCATACCACTTTCCAACATACAGAAATACTCGAGAATTGCTCAACAGGTGGCTCTGACATATCAAACGACTTCGACGAACTATCGGAGAAGTCGGAGACCAAGACAGTTACTGTTTTTGCCTGTTATGAAGCTTACGACTTGTCCTAACTACTTTGCAAGTAAATTTTTAGGAAGGCCTAACTGAATGGATGACAGCGCATTATGGCTAACTGCCAATCGCGACCTACGACCTAATTAGTTGTCCTAATTGGATAAGCTTAAATTGCTTTAGTATAAATAGCTGATTAATATAGAAGAAAACACAGAGAGAGAAAATAGAGGAGAAGGACTCATAGAGTTCTTTTAGTGTTTTGTTTGAGTATTGCTACTTAGTGCTTACTGCTTATCAACAAAAGTGCATCACACAGAGTTATCAGTTACTCAAAGATAGTCTAGAGTATGTCGTTTCGTCCGCTATTGTTTTGTGCTCTCATCATCTGACTTTGTACATGCTACTTACTGAATTAATCCATCTTCTTATTGTGTTTAGTATTATGTCAGAATGTATCACAACTACACATATGGGCATTTTGCCATGCGACGCTGCCATGCAAACCCAATACTTAGCCAAAATTTTGACATTTTTCTTTTGCGTGGCTCTACCACGTGTGGCACATCCATGCCAAAAATTTTCCAGGGACCCTACCGGTGAAATCCAGGCTGGAGACAGGGTCCGACAACAAATTTTTATTTTCGTGTGGCACTGCCACGCATGGCAGTGCCATGCAAATGTTTTTAAACTCATCCTCTGCTCCTTCTGTCACTGGCGGCAGGTCATTGTACTGCCTCCCCAGAACTTCATAGCTGACAGGATCGTCATTGGCCATTGTCCTACTTTCATCAAATCTGACATCTTTATTCTTGTCACAGAGAGCAAGTCTTGCTGCAGTGTTGGCATGAATAGAACGTCTTCGAGTCGTCTGTCTCTGCTGTGAAGAATTGAAAAAGATTATCTACGTTAGATATAGGGGTCTTATGTTTTTTACATCAAGCATCTAGGTGTAGGATGTTGATAGGAATAAATTTGGCATAGATGGCAAATTATGCATTTCCACTTGTAATGCCACTATTGAGCCAAAATAGAGTAAGAGGCTAAACACGTGCCAATTAGAGTGTAGACAAGTGTAAAGCTTTTGTTTGATGAATTCCAAGAGGTCCAATAGGATTTAGAGGTGGAACCTTGTGAGGTCCAATAGGAAATTGAGGTGTGCTTGAATATAGTCCAATAGAATTAAGAGGTGCATGGATCAATGATCCAATAGGATCAAGAGGTGACAAAATATGGTCCAATCATAGTTAAGCATAGTGGTAGCTCGTGGACCTACTAGTATCATTGTACTCCTCATTTTGAAATTTAATTGATTTGGTGATTTCATGGATTTTGTGAGTTATTGGATTTCTAGCTTTCTCTCTCTACCCGAGAGCTCATGATGCATTTTCTCTCTCTACTCGAGGAGAGCAGCTTGTTTTTACTTAGATTATTTTTTGAATACTTCCCACACGTGTGAGTGAGAGTTGGAAGTGATTGAATGCATGTAGTAGTGTGTTTTTGCCATAGGATCTAAGATTGATCTTGAATCTTAATCTAGTCTTGATCTTGGTGCATCTACACACCTTAGGAGATCACAAGTACATGTAGTGGACAGTCCACACGTGTGAAATTCAACATCTGCCATTGGTGTTGAGTCACAGTGAACCAATACCCTTCACTTGATGTTTAGATCCATCTCCAAGAACTATGAATCTTGAAGGATCGGCACTTCTGAAATCAGACATGATTCGTCTTGATGTCATGAAGTGTGAGGTGGCTCATGAATCTAGGATCACCTCGTGTGTGTCAGATGTTGACGTTGCACACACATCTTCACAAATGTAGGTGATCGAACAGTTTCTGTTCGATCTCTCTTCGTCCATGTTCGAGCTCTCAAGCTCCTCGACATAGGATGAACTGTTGCTGTTCTCCTGTCTGTTCTGTGTTGATTTGTTTCTCGGGTTCTGGCAGCAATCCACGGCTGCGTGACCCTTCTTGTGACAATGGATACACTCAATCTTTGGATTGAGCCAACATGTATCAACCGTGTGCCCGTCTCGTCTGCATCTCACGCAAGTCTTCTTTTCTCCACCTTGCTGTTTCAACCTCCCTTTGCTCTTCCAGTTGCCTTTGTTGGTCTCCTCTGCTTGTTGATCATGGTTTTGCCTCTGATTTGACTCCCTCTTAGGCTTAAATTGTTTTTTGGATTTTTCTTTGTTGTCGTAGAGGGCCTGGTCAGAACCATCCTTGTCATCAAGGTGTTCTTTGGCCTCGACTTCCTCTCGGATCTCGACAATTGCCTTTTCGAGGTCCATGGTAGGATCTTTCACGAGCAGGGTTCTCGTTGTCTGGAAAGATTTGGGTAAGGCTCTCAGCAGGTAAGTGAGCTACTTCTCAGCTGACACTGCATTCTCTGTTCCAGAGTTATGTAGTGATAGGTCCAGCAGCGACACTTAAAAAAACACGATAGCGACATTTATAGGGACATTTATACAAATCGTATGTCACTAAAATAGCCATAAATGTTGCTATAAATGTCACTATGTGTGATTGGTGTGGTAGTGTTGATTGCATCATCATCAAGCTTATGCATTCTAGATTCATCAAACACGACCTCTCTCTCTCTCTCTCTCTCTCTCTCTCTCTCTCTCTCTCTCTCTCTCTCTCTCTCTCTCTCTCTCTCTCTCTCTCTCTCTCTCTCTCTCTCTCTCTCTCTCTCTCTCTCTCTCTCTCTCTCTCTCTCTCTCTCTCTCTCTCTCTCTCTCTCTCTCTCTCTCTCTAGTTAAAAATACTGGATCTTGACTCTTTTATCAATCACTTGGCATTGGAGTTTGCACAGTAATCAAATCATAAGGACTAGCCTCGAATTTTTACTACAATTTCTCTAAGATTGCTAGGTTTGTAATTGCTCCTAAATTCAATGTGATCACAAAGAAAAATGCATTCAACACAATCTAAAGCACATGTGGGACAACAATTCAACTAAATAGCATTAAATTGACCATTTACATTAGAAAGATCAAGCAAAAATTGATGCTTGTACTCTTGGCCTTGGAAAACAATGTCACTAGCTCTCCAAATTGCATTTGAAAAAAATGTAAGTCCAAAAGATCCAATGATGTTGAAATTTATATCTACGTGGATTATCAATGCAAATATAAATTTGAAATTTCCGGCAACAGTTTGGGAGGGAAATCGGGCGGCGGTTATTTGCGTGGATAATCCACGCATAGACAGTTAATGCCAACCACTTCATTGGATCAGGGCATTGATGATTGTCGTCCGTGGAACATCCACGGCAGAGTTATCTAAGCATGGATATAACTAAAAAAAAATTATATGTGTTTGATAGTCATATTTGTAACATAATACTACACGATAATATTTTCTATTACTCACAGATATAATCCATATAATCGGACCAATATGCAAAAAATTTCTCGGATTGCAAATTTTTTTTTTAAAAGCTACCAATATGAGAGCGTGTTGGAACTAGTTTGAAAGTCAGAAAGAGTAGCATAATGTTCCTTCAACAGATCGTGCATAACACAAATCATTTTCGGAGCTTAGTAAGCTACCTTGCACATATTGATTTGTTTTTGTACATTGTCATTCAATGCAACATATTTTAGACCTATTTTGTTGTCTTTTCTTATATGATACTACTCATGTTAATGCATTGAATGACATGTATGCTTTCTCATTTTCACTCTTGCTTTATCTAATTTATGTTAGTATCCTACCATTTCCATGATAAGAAGGCATTAGTCCTTTGATCGAAGTTAGCAATGGTTGTCTCTAATACCTATCATTTAGCTATCTTCAGAAGTTAGCAATGGTTGTTTTTTACGCCTATCACTTAGCTATTTTCAATGGCTATCTCAAGGGCCTAATAAGAGATTGATACTTTAAATTAAAACGATTGTAAACTCCTCAATTTCATCTTAGCTGTTGAAGATAAATTTTAACAGTCAAAACATAGTCTGTGATTCATTTTGGGGAGTCCAATATTTCCATCTTAGATTGGGTTAGAGGGATTATTAACCTCTTAAAGAATTATCTATATTTTTAGATTTCGATTCTCCTTCATCACTTAATCACAGTTCTCCTCGACATGGGGTAGGACTAGGCCACTATTATACAAAGGTTACAATAACAGCTTGGATAAAGTTGCAAGTAGATTTTACATAATGAATGGTAGATATTTCTAATCAATCTCATTATATAGATTTTACATAATGAATGGTAGATATTTCTAATCAATCTCATTATATGCCATTGATTATAATGTAGATTAGATCATGTGGATGTATTATTTAAATGAATTATAAATGATGAGATGGATGATCTATGATTTGTGATTTCAATGGATAAAATGACTTACAATAATTGAAAATGTGTCAAATTGAATCCTATGACTACATTTTCCCTCAATGTCATTCATACTTTGTGTTGAATATAAGACATTTATAACTTGACCTGAACTTTCCCACGTGGTTGATCATACTTCCAAGAGTTTAGTTTAGTTACAACATGCCTTGCGTAGAGATTGATCATGGCTTTATCCATGAACCAAACTAGCCAGCTATGTTTTTGGTTTTGAATATTTTAACAAGTAGGCTTACCTCCAAACATTGCCCTAGATATCCTAGTGTTCCGCTGGCATATTTGCATGCTAATAACAGGCAGAAGTTGACTTTTGCTCATACAATATAGTCATTGAACTACATCACAAATTTGGCTCACTCGTCAATAGTTAAATTGGTTTGCTTGCGCTTGCAAATTAGTGTTGTATTTCACTAAAGCAATTCACAATCCAAAACAAGAAATTTGATCACTTTATTGGAAGCAAAGAATGAGAATAAGAATCAAAGGTGTACACAACCAAAAACTTGAGCAAAAGATTGGTATCACCCTATAGAGAAGATCTACATATTGTAAGCATTGGCACCAAAACTGAATACAAAGCCTAAAGAGCACTAATTCCTATGATACATTGAAGCAAATTGATAGCCACATGCTATTGTAAGTTGTAACAGCACTCAACTAAGCTACTCTTCAGCAAAGAAACAAATCAATAAAGAGGCTCACCTATGTTTACCATCTAGGTCCTCAAATTAGTGCTAGAGCCTCCAATATAAGAGCACAACCCCATAATGACCATTTGATTCATGATCATTTTTCTAAAAGCAATTAAAAAGAAAATTTACACCCGTAATTATATGGTCCATACAACAAAAAATAACAATCTGAAGCCAAAGTCCATACATCCAAACATACATGACTTTTGCAAGATACCTGGCCTACAAATGTTCATATGATACTTTCAAAGCTATCACAACTCATCCACATAAGTAATTACAAACTAATAGGGTTTGAAAATCACAGGGCTATTAAATTTAGGAATGTTGACTATCTATTCTCCAAATGACAAGATTGACACATACCTAGCTTCTTGATAGAAGAACTCATTGCATTGATAACCTTAAAATCAATAAGGACACTACCATGTGAAATGTAGATTGCAAACATGATATACATGTCAACTTCAAGTGACAAAGCGGAACAAAGACAAATTAACAAGTAAAAAACGTTCAGCCAAGTCCTCCAATAAGTGCCAAGTTTAAGAAGTTTTCCTTCCGGGTCAGTAGGAGTTCGCCTCTAAATAGCCGCACAAATGAGGACATACAACAAGAAAAAAGATTCAAACAAAGATACACATGACTCTAGAAACCTCCACGCTAGCATGGTAAGCATGATGTTGTGAGTGGGAACATTGGTGGTTGAAAAGTTGGAAGAAAACTAGTACTAGTATGCAATACTTGATTCCCCTATGTAAATATATACAAATGATTGCACTACAGCAAATTTCTTCCATCATAGACTATTGTCCAACTATTTTTTCCATCTTAATATCTTATCTATGTTACTCTCCAACTATTTTTCAAACATATTTCAACTTGATAAAAATGCACAAGCACATAAACTCAAAAATTTGAAAATTTGAATGGTCAAGCACATGAGATGACATAAGCAAGATGATCTTGATGACAACAAATAGAAATCTCAAGAAGCTCATGCAACCACTACATTATGAAAATCAACCCTTTTCTTTCAACGGTGGAAATGCAACATAATTAGGCACAAGAGATTGAAAACCCTTATAGAAGAATCTACCTCTCCAGATGCTCTATTTGTGGCACCAACCACTTTACAAGATGTAAAAGCGGAAGCTATTTCCGTAGCTGGCTTCGCATTCATCACAGCACTGATAGTTTAGAGCTTAGTTATGAAAGATCACAAAGCCTTTTCAATCCCTGTACATTATGTACCGACATTTGCACATACATTGCAGCAACCGATGATGATTTTCCAAAAAGACATAGTACAGATTCTCTGTCTTAGAGACCAAATGCAACATAACCATGTAATGGCATTATGCGGTTGTAAACCAGCTTGATAGAAAAGTCAAAACATTCAGAAATCAGATGTCATCCACGCCATTTAAGAGTTCATGCTCTTGTTCTTCCATTTCCCCAGAAATTGCACCTGCCATCAAAGGTGAAATGTACGCGAAGGAGGAGTAAGTGCGGAAGGCATGGAAAATAGACTAATACAATTACAAACTTTTTGAGCAACAATAAATAAGTTGTTCCTTTTTTCTTTAAGCGTGTGATTTGCCATGTAGTACAATAAAGAGTAAGACGCAACAATGTGTTCCTCGCGTCTGTTACGGTGAACTGTTGGAATCCTAAACAGAAGAATTGCGAACATCAATCCCAATAAGAACTTGAAAACTTTTATGCAACCATGAAGCCAAGTATATACATGCAAATAGCCTGAGAAACAATAGCAGCAAATGACTAAACTTGTCTAGTAGTCAGAACATGCTTGCAAAATATGAAGTCTGAGAAAACCAAAATGAACATTAAGCATTTATAAAATGATAAAAAGCACAGAACATATTCAAACAACGTTGAACCGTACTGTGAAGCTCGAAAGCTAAATGGACACAACGGTGTACGTTGATGCCAAAAGTTTCCAGGCAGGTTTCAAACAAGGCGTGCAAGAACATACCAGAAGCTAGAAGGTGGTCAACGGATTCTTCAAAGTCATCATCGCTGGCCAATGATTCTTGATCGATGAAATCAACAATAGCCTCAAGCTCATTGACATCATCAGACGTCAGCTCTTCCTCTTCCACATACTGCAGTCTTTCTAGTAGCCAGTAGTCTCGAAAATCAGGAGAGTTCTGCACTAGATTCCACCACTTCGGAGAGAAGTCTTCAGTTTCAATGAAGGCGGAAGGAAAAAAGGATGGCGCATAAGGGTTAAGAGTCGAGGAGGTGGGAGGCTTCGTAGCCACTGCATCGCTAGTTTCCGATTTCGGAACCGTATTCACGTCCACCAACATTTTTGTCACTGTTTTTATACGCGTAGGGAACTTGCTAAGGAGATTGCGATACCGCGATTGCTCTGGAAAGAGTCAGCAATAACAATATACCCCAATCGCACATTCGATCAACCATGCATATATGATGTGTAGGTTCAGTTTTAGCAATGGCCACCCCAGGATCAGATACGGCCGTATCTTCTAGTGCTCTTCACGGCAAAAGGGCTCCAATCGTCCACATAAACAAACCAGATCAAAGTAGCAAGGGGAACATTACAGTTGCTCGTTGACTGTGCCCAACAAAGGATGAAGTGGCAGAATATCGTTCACAAGTTGAAAAACCAAGCAGGCGACCATAAGAGGCAGCAATATTCCAATAACTCCAAACAGATTCTTGTAGATCGTTCTTGTATTTGCTAAATTGTTGGACGGATGAAGATCTGAACAATCACGAACATGAGTCTGACAGATATGATTGCAACAGCAGGCCAGAATGACTGATTGACACTCGGTTGCACCAGATGGACAAATTTGAAGATCAGCATGTATTATACATAATTGACCGATCAAATTCGAAAGGTAGAGACAGAAGCGGACAAATCAGCATTGATTCCGAAGTTTGTTGGTTTTGTCAAGCTTTCCAACCTTTGCCTATAAATAACTTGTCAAATAAACCGTGATAGCGTAATAATGAAAGGAGAATATAGAGGGAAAAGATGCTGGAGCACCAAACTGGGTCAGATCTCAGATCCGTCGTGAGCAACAAGGAATCGTGCGCATAAGGCCAAATTCGAACATCATCTATACACGGATGATGGGCTTTAGCTTCTGTCTCGAGAGTCGAGCGCTGGAACAGGGAAGACAAACTGAAAATGGAGGTAGGAAGTAGGAGCTAGGCTACACAGAGATAGAGGAAAAACAGAGACCAGAAATACTAAATAGAGGAAAATGCAGGAACGACGAAAGCAACGCGAAAGACAGGACGCGGTTGCAACGAAATATGAACGACACACCCTCGTCCAAAGAATTCCCAACGTGTCTCGAATCCCACCCAAAACCCCACAACACATCCCCCCCCCCCCCCCCAAAAAAAAAAAGAAAAAGAAAATTCAAAATGCTTAAAATGATGTAACATTGCATATAATCATTGGATGAGGGTTACAATTACTCTATTCCCTCATCATGAGTCAACTGTCAGGGTGTGAGTCCAATGTTACATGGAAGGAGTCCATGTAACATGGGACTCCTTCCATTTTGGACTAGCCATTGCCTCATCCACATTTGTTGGCTCATGTATTTTCATAATTTCATCCATTAATGCCAAGTTTACTACATGTCCAAATGCCCTCAATTGCTCCTCTATTCTCTTTGACCTTCGAGGCCTATCTGCAGGTGATTCAAGTATCGTGGGAATGTAATTCACTTCGTCAAATAGCCGCCTAGCCCACAATGGAAGTGGCTTTCTTTGTGGTGCTGTGACAGACTTGCTTTCAATTTTCTCCTCATTCTTTGAGGTATCCTCCTCCTTCAAAGGACTTATAGCCATTGGGTAAGGCACTTGGTGAGCTATTTTTTCGTTTGATGATAAAGTGGCCTGGCCATCTCCTGCCACTGAATGTGGTTCTTCAACAAAAACAACATCTCGGCTAATAAGTATTTTCTTGCCTCTTTGTCATAGATTCTATATGCCTTTGATTTATCATTATAACCCAAGAAATACACACTCTGCTTTTGGAATCTAACTTCTTGCGATCAGAATTTGGTACATGTACATAACATTATGATCCAAAGACTCAAAAATGAGCAACTGAAGGTTTCTTGCCACAATAGGCCTCATTAGGTGTCATACCTATGACTGCCCTTGTGTAGGTTCTATTCAAAATGGAGACTGTTGTTTTTACTGCTTATGCCCAAAATGAATTAGGCATTTGCTTTTTTGCTAAGCATGAATCTGAAATTCTAATAATAAAGCCAATACATATGATGATGGTGCTATCCAATTCATGCACCTTCAAGAAGGGTTTCAATGTCGATCTAGAATAGACTCTAAATGACTAATCCACACAATAACAGAATGCTCCATTTGTTGATGATGCTTCTCAATGTGGTAGTTATATAGCAGCGACCACCATCAGAGAGAGCGAACAGCCAAAGGACTAAAGGGATGCAAAACACCAAAAGTGTGTTTTCGCATAGGGAGTCGGAAGGCCAAATCATGAAGAGGCAGTACCGTCGGGGCCGGGGTCTACCAGACCTTGCCGTTGGGGGGCTCTACCTCGCAAACCCCCCTCTGGGGGGCTACCACCCCCGAGACCCCCTGTTTCTTGGGGGGATCCGCCCCCTGAACCCCCTAGGACTTCTTGCTATGCAATCTAGCCATCTCCTAACCATCATGGTCTCACCGTAGACCCCATACTAACAACCGTGTTCAATAATGGCTTCTCCTCATAACGGGGGCCTTATCGATTTGAGCTCAACTAGTGACAACTAAACTGAGAGGTGCATTATTTAGTTATGTCTAACATGTCTGATTTGTGCTAACTTTATAAACTGTTCTGAATGCCCATAATGTTGCATAAAGTATATGTTCCCAATCTAAACGACTTTCTTCATCTATTTTTGTCATAATATTGCAGAGAAACTTATTGGAAAATTCTGCTTGTCCATTTTCCCTCGGATAATACAGAGTACTAAACTGATGAATAACAAAAAAGTCTTCCAACAGACACTTGATCATTTCATTGAAAAAGTGTGTTCCACGATCACTTACAATCTCGATAGGACATCCAAATCTAACAATTTAATAAGAACTTAATCATGACTTTGCATCGGCAACTCGAATTGCTTTTGCTTCGACCCACTTGTTCATATAATCAGTTGCTATGATGATATATCTGGCTTGAGAACCTCTTACCGCAGGATGAATAGGACCAACATAGTCAAGGTCCCATTTTTCAAACGGTGCTTGTGATAGAACCAGATGCAAAGGTTCATAGTTCTGCGTCATAGGGCATGCTCGTTGACATACATCACATGATTGAATAAAGTTTTATGTATCCTTATGAATGTAGTCCACCAACACCATGATTGTAAAATTTTTTGAATAGTGAAATCAGTTGAAAAATGTCCACCTTCTTAGAATATCATCCATTCTACGACGATACAATTGGCCTGCAATCAATTGATAAGGCTGTGCCTTAACAATCAATTGTTTCTTTTGAACTTTTGTCAAGGAATCGTTAGGTTGGCCTAACATTAGATATTCAACAATATCTGCTACCCACTCAGGCACTGCTTCAACATAAAATAATGCAGCATCTAGTAGTTCATCATCCACCAATGTTGACTGGTGTTGTATGGATTATTGAAACATGATCGACAAGATAATGTTGCTTACCTTTTCGAACCACAACTCGAAAATCAAATTCAATTAGTAGTAGTAGCCATCTTGCAATGTGTCCCGTATTGCATGTCTTGTTCACTAGATAAAGAAATGTGAAAGATTTCAGATCAATTAAGATTCAAATCCATAAAATGATCTTGGGTTAGAAAGACAACAAATCACCAATCTTGCCAATGTAGAAAAACCAACATCTACACTATGAATGAGATGCAAACTCTAATAGATCTTGATCAAACATCAATCAAAACATGAAATGAAGTTGTTGTCCATACAAAAACAGTAAGCTACTATATTTCACACGTGTGGATCTGAAAATAGCATTCAATGACCATTCTACACATAGAATTGCAAGATATCACAAGTATAGTGCACCAATGGATAGTAGAATCCAAGAGAACCATGTATAAGCATGAATAAGATGAGAGAGAGAGAGAGAGAGAGAGAGAGAGAGAGAGAGAGAGAGAGAGAGAGAGAGAGAGAGAGAGAGAGAGAGAGAGAGAGAGAGAGAGAGAGAGAGAGAGAGAGACTCCTCTACCCATGAGTTACATCCTTTTATAACAGGTCCAAACCTAAGTTCAAACTTTGATAGCACTCCAAGTGATGTCCTATGCTTCATAAACAAGTCCTTTCCCAATGATTTGGTAAAGATATCAACTACACATTCCCTTGAAGAAACATGTTGAAGCTCTACCTCCTTTGCCATGACTTGCCCTCACAATGTGATATGCCACCTCAATATGCTTGCTCCTAGCATGAAAGATAGGATTGGTTGCCAACTTTTGGACCTATAGATTGTCACAAAAGATGATTGGGCTCTCTGGAAAATCCAACAAGTGAAGATCATTGATCATTCTCTTGATCCATACCATCTCCTTTGGGCAATGTGTAAGTGCTTTGTAATCGGCCTCACTAGAAAAATGAGATAGTGGCTTGTTTCTTTGACATCCATGATATAGCTCCATTACCTATGAAAACTCAATATGTACTTATGGATTTCCTATCCATTATCTCCAACATAGTCCGAATCTGAAAATCCAGATAAGTTAGATGATGATCCCTCATACAATATGCCAAAATCTCGAGTTCCCATGATATACCTCAAAACTCGTTTGCTCCTCACTAGGATCTTGCATGAATTGACTCAATCTACCAACACAATAGCTAAGATCTGGTCTTGTGAAGGTTAGATAGATAAGTTTCCCAACTAGCTTTCTATAGAGAGTAATGTCCTTGAAGGATCTTTCATTACCTCTTATAGTTAGCTTTACATGAGACTGTATCACAATTTACTTGTAAGACAGCAACAAGTAGTCACATTTGTAAAGGAAAAGTTGCAAAAGACATCATGAGGTTTATACCAAAGTGATTTAATGTGAGGCAAATAAGTCCAACCAAAGACAATGTCATCATAGGATTCATCAATAGAGCCAAAAATATAAAGTAAGGTTTCGGCAAAAAACAACTACTGGACATTGATATTTTCAAAACTCCTATTATAGTATCGTAAATGCAAAAATGTCTTCTCTTTATCACTTTGATTGCTAAGCTGAATCTGCTTTACCACATTGATGACAAGCACTCTTTTATTTCCTCTTCGTCCTGCACAAGGATCAATCCCTGCCGAAGTTAAGTTTTTTTACTAGTAGATCTTCCTTTCCAGTGCTGCTTTGTCCACCTTTTCTTTTGAATGGTAAAATTTAATATATTTTTTTCTTGTTTCCACATTCGGACACCACTGAGATTGGATTGTTGAGGTTAAAAGTTCATGTGCTCTTGTTAGAATACAGAAAGTATTTGTGTTGAAGCACAAACACTTCTCAGTCGCCTCACTATACTATCCATCGTGTTCTCCCATCTACAATGGACATCATGATACTTCCTAGCACAAGCATGGTCACCCAGTGGATGACCCTTGCAGAGCCTTTGCTCACTGCGATGGGTATTCATGAGAGAGCCTTCTCAGGAAAAATTAACATGGATTTTATTACCCTTGTCTTTAGTACCTGGAAGGAGGAAAAATCCAAGTTTTACATTGTTTTCCAGGGAGCCACACACAAGGTGCGTGTGACTGAAGCTGCCATAGGGATTTCATCCAGCACCCAAGCCTCACCGAACCATAAACAGGCAAAATAGGCTATTAAGCCTTATATTGATACCACGAATGATTTGTATTGGACAAATGACGGCTATCTCCTAGAGGCCATTACTGATCCTACCATCCATGTTGTTGCTCAACTCCTCAATATTTTCCTTATGGTTGGAAACCTCAAGAAAGAGCATATCTCTTCCCAGATTCTGCATAGGATAGTTAAATCCCAAGCCAAGATAGCTAAAGCCCCACTGGAGCCATATAACTGGTTCAAGACTGTGTTTGGCGAGCTCAAATGAGCTATCAAGAGTAATACTAAACATCAGTTTGCTGCTGGCCAGTTGTTATCCCTCCTTGTAGCCTCCCATCTTGACAATAAAATTCATGGCTTCAGTACGGATTCTGTGCTCTCCATATATGAAGAGGCACCAGCTGAACCATCACATCAGGCATCGACTTCACATAGTCGTCATTGTGTACACAGTGAGAGCGTCGTTCCTGACTCGCCTTCCACGTCACATCGTCGTACTAGACAACCAATCCCCGCTGCACTTCCAGCCCCTACTGTAATCTGCACTGAGCTACCCATCCCTCAATCCACTGATGCATCCCTTGCCTCCGCTTTCTCACAGGGTCAGTCTGTGACAATTGGATCTACCATTCCAATCACAGCTGCCCAAGCCGCCTCTCGCCCACAAATCCGAGTCATTTTTCCAAACACATAATCTTTCATGGATATGTTCAAAGATTCCAATCCACTAGGCCCAAATGAGATCTTTGAAATGCCCAAAAGCCCCGATCCCTTTGCACTCCAATCCCCTGAAAGAGGATTCGGACAGTTCCATAATACATCTACTAGTTTTAATGATTCTTTCTAGCTCACACCGCCAGATCAAGCTAAAGCCGCACCAGCCACCCTCAGGGTCATTCATGATGTTCCTTCACCAAAGCAGTTCGACGCCACAGTGCCAGAAGCAGAAGATATATTCGAAGAAGAAGAATTGGCCACACACCAGAGCCCAGTCAGCACAATTCCTACAAGAGTTGTTCCTATTGCTCCAGCTCTTGCTGTTTCGATGACCGTGAATTCTAGTGACGCAATGGGTCTAGTTTCAAACCTTGCACGAGTGATCCAGACCATGATTGATGAGAAAAAAGATCTGAACAAGCGCATATTAGATCTGGACACAGAGAACACACTGATTAGCCAAAAGGTTATTCAGTTGAACCGTGAGCTAAAGATTACCAGGCAACACGAGGCAAAGTCTGAAGCTGAGTTAAAGAAGGCCAACCAGTCCACCCAACACCTAGAAGACTATGTGGTGACCCTTCAAAATGCACTCACCACGGCGCAAGACAAAGTGGACAAAGTGGTCCAGAATTCAAAACAACAAGTCTTGTTACTGGCAGGCCAATTGGACTTAGCCGAGTTGGAACGCAAATGTCTTCAAGGTGAATTGGACGTGACCACCTTTGAAAGCGATTCCTATTTGCAGACCCCCAAGTGCCTGATCACCCAGTCACACCGGATGAAATTAAATACTTCCGAAAAGTGAAAACCTACCGTACTGCACTGGTGGGGTTTAAAGAGAAATTCGATAAACTCAAAAGGACGGCAACCACTGAGCTTGGCAAGGCAAAAGCTATTATTAAAGATTATGAAAAGGCAGTCGCTTAGGTGTTGGAAGCCAGGCCTCAAATTCCAGTTCCACTCATGCCGTAGTTCTCGCCTCAGCACCAGAAATAGGCAGGAATGGATACAAGATTCGATACAGGCATGGACGAGGGTGGAGCTCCTGAAATTCTAGAAGCAACGGACACCCAAGCTGCTGAAGCTTTTATTTCAAAAACTAGTCACCATCGAGGACCAAATTCAAAAAATTTTGCACCAACATCCGCATCTGTCCTCAAGGGGTGGTTGGGTTATTAAGTTCAAAACCTTTGAGATAGAGGCAAGAAAGAACTGGATAGACTACTCGCATTGAGAGAGCAGCCGACTTGGCGCACAACAGTTTTTGAAAAAGTTCCAGATTCTATTACGAGCTATGTTGCCAACTCTCATCAATTGTGAGTCGATCCCTATTATTTGCCGATGCCGAGACGTAATAATTGGAAAGATTTGGGCATGCCATTGAATCAAGCCAGCATCCACACCCCAAATTGGCCCATCATTCACCAAACATACAAGTGACAGATATCGGTTGATTTTATCAGAGCACTTCAGTTTCATGGTGCTGAGTACCCGAATTCACCAGATCCAACTATGCGACAATTGGTCATATTTGCAAATGATTTGTCCAAGTTGGCATCTACTGCTACCAGATGGGATGCTTGCCTATCTCCTTTGGCATTCAATCCAAATCTTTCCATGGCGTCAAATAAATTCCAAGACCAGCTGCCAATCGCTATCGTGCAGCCATGCTGGGTGGTACTTGGGAATCGAGGTTTTTGGCACAAATATGTCGAAATACAAACCACATTAGTATGAATACAAAAACTAGTACTTACATTTGGAGGATGACCCTCGCTCTTTAGTTTGTCGACTAATGCCTCGTATGATTCCATGAAGGCAAAGTCGTACTCCTCCTTAGTTGGCAGACGTCCATAGTCCGTCAACTATCCATGCATTCAATTTAAGTTGAAATTAATTTAGGACTACGTTGGAGCAGCTGGTCATAATGCATATTAAAAAATAAAAGCATATGAAATCAAAGATAAACTATAAGAATAGTTTAGGTTCACTTACCATGTCTGCATGCAATCTCGCCTTTCCGCTCAAGCCCAACCTAGGATTGCCTATCCCATGCATCCTAGCGACCGCGACATCTTTCTGAATCTTATATTTATCGGGTGTTCGTTCATCTGCTTTTACACGGTTCCAATTACTTCTTGAACACCAGGAGGGCTTGGATTGCCCATTCCTATAAGCTCGTCATGCCATATCATGACGATGCCTAATCCATAAGGTCATATGTTTATGAATTTTTCTCTCATCGATTTTCTCTTCTTATTGAAATTCGTCACGAGGGTACCAATAACCTATCGTTTATCGGCGGCAGGTTGTTCGGACCATTTATTAAACAATTTGTCGCCAAAATGGCGTTGGCATAAAGAATAGAGCCGGTCCAAAACCAACCCCCCTTTTCTGTTGACAATTATGTTACCTTCAGGATCCACGTCATAATACTCTTCGGTAGGGACGGGAGCTGCGGCTTCTTGTGAGGGACCACCCTCATCTTGGCTAAACATATCTTGCAATTATGCTTTATGCTCGGGAGTTAATGATTCATATAAATTCTTAACATAATCTCTCGAGCTTTCACCATTGCCTGACCCCGACATGATTACTACATTCATAAACATACAATACAATACAATAAACCCTAATATATTGAAATGAATTAGAAAAGAAAATCGACTATAGAACTTCAATGCATATTGGAGTGGGACTTTTATACCTATGATAACAAAAGAAGAGATAGATATGTGTTTAGAGCCTGTACCAAGATGCAAAAGAATCATATAAGCGACAATGTATAAGAATAGTACTATCTAAAAATTAAAACATTAGAATCATACAATAATCGAAAGATAAAAACCATGCTATCTAAATATCGGAAGATAAGAATCACGCTATCTAAATATCAAAAGATAAGAACCAATGTTTTGTTTTTGAAAAATTGATTAATTTTATGTTATTTGTGTTTTGTACTTGTGTATATATGCATTTTATCACAGCGAGATGAATTACATTCAGATCAGTCTAGCGATAAAGACACTACTCAAGTTAACAGGGTAAGTAATAAACATGCATGTTGTCCAGTTCATAAAGACTTTGTTATTATAATTTAAACTATTGTGCTAAAGTGACATGTACTTGATTTTTGTTTCTCATAGAAAATTTATTTTCAAAATAAAATATGGTGCACATGCATCAAGTGTGATGGGCAAAAGATGCGTGAAAGACGTATTGTTGAAAATTTGTGGAAGTTTGAACGAAAAGAAGAAGGTCAACCATCGAATTTGAAAGACGTTGAGGTTTGTTAACTTTATATGATTGTTTTTTATTATCATCAATCTATATACACTTATGGAATTTGTTTCTTGTGTGTAGCCAATAAATCGAATGCCATTCCACGGAGTTGATCCATCCATGTTTAGTTACAATCAACATCAAGTTTTGATAGAAATGAGAAAACAAAGAACGAAACAAATTCAAGAGGCAAACACAATTGGAAAAAATAGTAATCAACTTGATTCTAATGATGATGATGATGAGGTGCAACAAGACGAAGCAATGCACAACATATTTGAATCTTACTTTGAAACAAATGAGAATGATGTTATGCACACATCTTCTAATGAAAACGGAGATCACAAACAATTTGAGATGGATGAAGACAAGATTCTATTGTGCAAGGAGGCAAACACTCCTTTGTATCCTGGAGCATCCATTTCGAGACTAGCTACGTCAATTCTTATTCTAAACCTTCAAGCAACATACAAGTGGAGTGACCGTAGCGTGACATCATTATTTGGGTACTTAACGCATAACACAACTACTGTACTTTATAGCGTATTTACATTAAGTTGATTTTTTTTCTTTTCTAACAACTCACGTTGCTCTTTTCTAACAACTCACATCATGACGGCCTACCAAGCCTTGGGGACTTATATCCAGGATGTGATCATCAGCCAATTCAAGTTATTGAGGGTGATCTTGTCCAGTGGAGTGCCGCATTCCGCCCATTTGGTTCTGTGTGTGCATGGCAGGAAATGCGCATTCACTCTAAGTTGTTGTGGACTCCTCACATACACCCTGATAGCTGCAAGGTCACACTCAAACAACTGCTGGCGCCACTCTGGTTGTGGTTGGAGGGTGGGGAGTGCTTGCAGCTCGTTTTCCTTGATGGTCTGTGCTGAGAATGAAATCTGCCAGCCGCCTGTTGAAGACTCGTGGAGATATTTAGATAGAAACTCATTGATTTTTTTCTCCACAGACTCGGGGAGTCAGAAAGCATGGCTGACAGATATGGATCACAAGCCTCTAGACGGATGCTTGACCCTCCCTTTGGCTTTGACTCAGACCCGTCTCTTGGCTCTAATCTGTTTGGGAGAGTGGCCTTGAATCAGGTGCGGATTGGGCTAACTAGACGAGTTTTTTTTGCTTTGTAGTGCTTGCACCTCCGCTCTCAGGCATGTGTTTTCTACTTCATATATCTGGAGTTGCGCTTGGAGGGTGGCAAGCCGTTGAGACGCTTCAGATTGAAGCTCCTGCACCTTTATGGAAGCATCCGTAAGCGATTTTAAGAGGCTCTAGATATACTGATTGAGGTCGTCCTCCTTTTATTGCAGCTTCGTGATCTCCCGGTGCCCGTCTTGCTCGTGTTACTGAGCTATTATCAATGCTTGGTGCAGTTTTGTGATTTTTGCTTGCAGCCGACTGTCCAATGAGGCCCTATCCGAGCATGGTTGGAATATGGATGTAGACGTTCGAAGGGCTCTCACCCAATTCTCAACTAAGTATTTCAACTGTCCTGACCCAACAGTCCGTGCGGCAGCAACTTATGCTCGGGACTTGGAATATCTCATGGGAATCGAGACCAAGTGGGACAATTTTCTCCCACCGATATTCTTTGACCCAAATATGGCATTAGCCTTCGACAAGGTGGAAGATCAGCTACTAGTAGCTCGTGTGTATTACTGAGCCGCACACCTTGGCGATCTTTGGACGGGCCGCTTTCAATCATGGGTCGACCAAAGATGGCTAATGGGAGCCCACAAGTCCCTTCATGATAAAATTCCAGCAAGCTCACACGTGTAGTGAATGATCCTCAAGTGTGAATAATCTTGTTAAGCTATGTGTTTAGCACATAAATTGATTCTAGATTGAATGTCAAGATCTAGTACAAGATTTTATGGCCAAATCACAATCTAGCATGCTATGAATCAAAGAATGACTGCTTTGAAAAACAAAAGAGAAGAAGTACAAGAATTTAATGCATTAGCATAAGCCTCTACTCGAATTAGAGAGAGAAAGGGAGAGCGAAATTCAAGCAAACAATAGTATAGATCCAAATTGACATGGAATAGCTTCAAAGCTTGGTTCTTCATCGAAAATTATGAGAGCGCCTTCACATATTTATGGAGATTGGAGTAGCTCGAGGTAGAACCATCTCTCTCCAACTTTCATCCACATCTAAAAGTGAAAAACTAGAGAATTAGTGACATTTGTCACTTTACATGCATGCATTTCTACCTACTTTTACCAAGTGCCAAATTTTCAGCTAGAATTGTACAAATCATCATGCATGTGTCCAATTCACTTTGTGCATGCCTTGCATGTCACTATGGAACACTTACAACCATTGCATGTGATGTGCCACGAGTTTCTACAAGCCTATTATTGACATTTCTATGTCTACATTCTATATGCAAGTTGTATATGACAAACTAGACTTCAAGAAACCATGTAGCTCAAGTTTCTTCTAGGCCAAATTTGGCATTTACAATATGAAACATCACATACACATAGAAAAAAAACTTTGCTAAAAGCCTAAAGTCAAGATAGATGATTTTTCATTTTTCAACACTCCTAAAAATTAATCTATGTTGACTTGAACATGGATCTTGAAATTATTCCAAGATTGGCTCTATGCTTGATGAAGGAATTTGTGCTCAAAGGTTTGGTGAGCAAATCTGCAATACAAGATGATGTGTTGATGTGCTCCAAGTAGATTTCCCCTCCAATGAGCTTCTCTCTCACAAAGTGATGTGCAACTTTGATGTGTTTGCTCCTTGCATGAAATATTGGATTGTTGGCAAGGGCTTGTGCTGAAATATTGTCACACATGATCAATGGTAGATCATCTTCCTTGATAGTCTTTAGCTCCACAAGCACCCTCTTGATCCAAAGCACTTCTTTTGTTGTAGTAGTAAGTGCCTTATATTTAGCTTCACAAGATGAGAGTGATATGGTATCTTGCTTTTTGAAAAGCCAAGATATTAAATTTCCTCCAAGATATATGACATATGCACTTGTAGATTTCCGATCTACTTTATCACTAGCAAAATTCGAGTCAGAATAGCCAACAATAGAAAGATCTTCACTTTTGTATAACAAACCATAATCATAGGTTGAAGATATATACCTAAGTACCCTTTTGGCCATTTTCCAGTGATGAATTGTAGGAATTTGCATTGCTTGGCTCAACTTATGAGCTCTAAAACTTACATCAGGCCTAATTACGGTGAGCCAATTTAAGGAGCCTGTAAGACTCCTAAAAAGAGTGATGCCCACGAAGGATCTTTCATTACCTTTGTTAGGGTCTTTTACAATTTGCTTCGTAGGAGTATCAATACTCTTACAATCTAGCATATTGAACTTTTTTAACATTGAAAGAGCATACTTGGATTGACAAACAAAAGCTTTCTCATTATGGAAGTCAATCTCTAATCCTAAGATGTAATGAATTTTTCCAAGATCTTGCATCTTGAATTTTCTTCCAAGTGCAATTTTGGTTTCTTCAACTAAATTGATACAACTTCTTACTAGGATAATATCATCAACATAAATTAGAAGAATGACAATACCACTATCATAGAACTTGACATACAAGGAAGGATCATAGTTACTAAGATTGAATCCTAGTGATATAAGGAAAGTGTTAAGTCGAGAATACCACGATCTTGTGATTGCTTTAGTCCATAGAGACTTTTGAAGAGCAAGCAAATTTTGGTCTTGTCTTGGATGAACCCAAGGGGTTGATCCATATAAATTTCTTCTTCTAGATATCCATTTAAAAATGCATTTGAGACATCTAGTTGAAAAGCTTGCCATTTGAAAAAACAAGCAATAGAAATGATGATTCTAATTGATACCATCTTTGCAACTGGAGCAAAAGTCTCCTCATAATCAAGTCCATAAACTTGAGCAAAACCCTTTGCACAAAGTCTTGTCTTGTACTTGTTGATTGTGCCATCTTGATTATATTTGACTCGGAAAACCCATTTGCAACCAATAGTGTGCTTGTTGGATGGAAGATCCACAAGTTCCCATGTCTTGTTGGCAATCAATAAATCATATTCCTCCTTCATGGCTAGAAACCATTCTTTTCTTTTTTTTTGAGTTGAGTGCATCATATACATCCTTTGGCTCTTCATGTGAAACAAAATATGCATAATTAGTGGAGTTGAGTTCCACTTGTTTGCCTTTATCTGCATATGTAAGCCTCTTAGGCTTGGATCTTTCTCTTTGTGATCTCCTTGGTGAAAAAATTCGAGGTGACTTCTCCTTAATTCTTGGCCCCATATCTCCATGATAATCTTCAAGGGTGATGGTAGGAGAATCCTTTTGAGAATCTTTGATCTCGGCCTCATCAAAGATGTATTTTTGATTCTCATAAAAAATATCATCTCTACTCTCAATTGTAATTGAGGTAGAGGGAACATAAATTTTGTATGCCTTCTTGTTGGATGAGTATCCAACCATGATTTCTTTGACTGAATTTGGATCAAGCACATCCAAAAACTCTAAGGTGATCAACCTTAGGTTTCTTTTTAAAAAAGACTTCATATGGTGATCTTCTTGCAAGTGCATTGTGGGGTAATCTATTGCACAATTAATTGCTTCTCCCCAATATTCAATAGGAAAGAAGCTTCAACTCGAATTGCTTTAGCACATTCACATAGATCGATTTTTTCTTTTGGCAACTCCATTTTGAGATGGAGAATAAACACAAGAAAACTCTCTCTTAATCCCTTCAACCTCACAATAATCATAGAACTTGTTGGAAATGTATTCACCTCCTCCATCACATCTCAAAGCTTTACCTTTGAAGAAAATTGTAAAATCATCATTGAAGGTAACAAAACAAGTTGCACCACCAATACTTTTTGAGGAAGAAAAATGAACATCCGAGTGAATAAATTCCAAAGGATGAGAAGTCTTAATAGGACTTTTGATATGGCTTTCTATGTGACTTTGCAATAGCACAAGCCTCACATGGCTTGATATCTTTGGAAAGTGATCTTGGTAGGCCAATAGCCTTATCATTCTTGATCATAGAAAGCATAGATTTATAGTTAGGATGCCCCAACCTTCTATGCCATAACTCCTCCTTAGACATAAGAGCAATTTCACAATAGTTTGCATTCTCATAAGAATTTAACTTGAAGATGCCACCATATCTAGATCCATTAGCTAGGATCTCATCACCTTTCTTAATAAAACAAGTATTGGAATTGAATTTTACATCACAACCACAATCAGACAACTTTCCAACACTTATCAAGTTCTTTGTAAGCTTAGGAACTAAAAGAACATTGGAAAGTGATAGAACTTTAGAAGAAGCAAGATTTAATGGAATGTTGTCAATTCCTTCCATAGAGCATTCATAATCATTTGTTGTATAAATAGAACCTTTAAGTCCTTTATAAGGTACACTAGAGTCAAAAGACTCCTTTGAACAACACATATGTGATGAGGCACCACTATCGATGTACCATGCTCCATCCTTCTTGAAGGGTGTTGAAGAAAAGCTTGACACCATGAGGGATCCTTCTCCATCACTTGCAATTTAGTTTTTTTCTTTCTCATTAGAGAGATTTGCTTGTTTGAGTTGATTTTTTTTTTGAAGCAATTAGAGGCATAGTACCCCTTCTTGTTGTGAAGATTAGTAAAAAATATCTTCGTATCTCGAGTTTCGGGGCCATGTCCATGATTATTTCCATTGTAAACTATGTTGTACATAAAGTTATGTGAATTGAGCACAAAACCTTCTAGAATAGGTCGAGTTTGAGTTAGGTAGATTCAAATTTGATGTCATGCAAAAGTTTAGATAGCATGCAATGTCATTCAGTATGCATGCAAGCCACATGCAATCAGTGCATGCAACATGCAAAGTGGTTTCTGTAATCTACACATGTCTAGACAATTTTATGAGTTGACATGCAGTACATGCAATATCCATGCATGCAGTTACACATGTGGATCCTTGGTAGTTGAGTTAACTGAGTTAAGTGGACTTTCCATGCAACACCACTATAGGAACTCGAGCCACTTTGATGTAGGGAAGTTGTGGCATGTTTTGCCATATTGTGAATAATGAGATTTTGGTGTTTTGGACTCATTCTCTCTCTACTCGAGTATTCTAGTGTTATTTTTCTCTCTCTACCCGAGAGTAGCCTATTTTTCTCATATTGAGCACTTAGAATTATTTCTGACATTCATTCCTCATAGTGAGAAGCTAGATATTTTCAATCAGATGTATGCCATTGTGCAATGTCATTCAGTATGCCACATGCAATCAGTGCATGCAACATGCAAAGTGGTTTCTGTAATCTACACATGTCTAGCAATTCTATGAGTTGACATGCAGTACATGCAATATCCATGCATGCGGTTACACATGTGGATCCTTGGTAGTTGAGTTAATTGAGTTAAGTGGACTTTCTATGATACACCACTGTAGGAACTCGAGCCACTTTGATGTAGGGAAGTTGTGGCATGTTTTGCCATATTTGTGAATAATGAGATTTTGGTGTTTTGGACTCATTCTCTCTCTACCCGAGTATTCTAGTGTTATTTTTCTCTCTCTACCCGAGAGCAGCCTATTTTTCTCGTATTGAGCACATAGAATTATTTCTGACATTCATTCCTCATAGTGAGAAGTTATATTTTTTCAATCAAATGGATGCCATTGTGCTCTTGCCATAGATTTTTCAAGTATTCTGTTCTTTGATCAATCTTGTGCAATCACAACACCTCAGTAAGATCCTGTAAGGTGTGTGGTGAAGTTCACACATGCTAAAAACTTCACATGGTATCTGAGCTTCATGCTTTGAAGAGGTGAGGGTGTATACATTAGAACAACAATGCTTTTGCTTGCAGGAACTCGGATTTGGAAGAGGAATCCAAACTTGCTGACAAACTAGCCATCTGTGGATCATAAGTGGCTCAAATCAAGCCTGATTTGCTTCAGCTGAGCCCTATATGGACAGAGAGCTCACACGTGTGAGATCAACCCTCTTTATTTGAGTGCTACTTCTCAAGGAATGATCCAAATTTGATATTCTATAGCTTGTTGGATAGGTATTGAAGAGTAGAATGTGTTGCTTGAGTTTCTAAATCAATTTGATTTGGAGTTTTAGGCAATCAGAGAGTTTGAGAGAGTACTCATCTCGTGGGATATGCCAAAGTGAGCACACATCAGTTCTTTTCAACAATTTCTTCAATTTTCACTGTCAATCAAATAGAATTGGATAGAAGTGAGTTTTATGAGGTCTTAGACTTTTCATTCCACACAAATTGTTGTGTCTGAGTTGAAAGTAAGTTCCTAGAGATTTTTTTAGTTCTTTAAAACTCGTGGGAGAGATAGACTTCTTACTTACATGTGCTTCATTTCTCTGAGTGAAGCAAGATCCAAATTCAAGATAGATTGATTTTCTGTGTTGAGAGTTTGATCTCACAATATGCTGCTAGATTTCATAGGTTGGGTCAACATCATCGCTATTAGATCCTAGGTTGAGATAGCAAGCAACATTTTCAACATCATCTTTGTCATTACTTGAATTTCTCATAGTGAAGATGTCTTCATCTGGTTCACATTTCTTGGAGTACAGTGAGAGATTAACATCTTCCAATTATGCAATGTGGAAGATTAGAATGGAATCATTATTGATTCTACAGGATGTAATGGACATTGTGAGTGGAGTTGAAGAAGAACCTGCATCACCTAATGAACCTGCAGCATTTCACAAAAGAACCAGAATTGCCCTTCATTTTATAAAAAATGAATGTAACAAATGAAGTGTTAAGAGAGATCAGTACATGCACCACTGCCAAGGAAGCTTGAGACACTCTAAATATAATCTATAAAATCAGGAATACTTCTAGATTGCTTACACTTAGAAATCAAATTTTTCTAAGTTATCAGAGAGTAGATGAGAGTGCTTCATCATATGTAATGATGAGTATGACAATATTGTGCAGACTTATGCTATCAGGGAGGATCTTCCATTCTTGGAGACACTGCAAGGTGTTCTCATTGTTGAAGAAAGCAGGCAAGAGAACAAGATGTTGAGGATCAACAGACTTTCATTGAAAGATGGTGGAGATGACAAAGCACTCTTCATCAGAGACAAGTCAAGAGGCAAGGGCAAAGGTCAACAACACTTCAAGAAGGACAAAGCCAAAGAAGGTGGTGAGGATCAGTCCTCACAAGTTGCAACATCCAATGGCAAGAAGAAGTTGTCAAAGATCAAGTGTTTTTTCTGTGGCAAGAAAAGACACTATGCATCAAACTGTTTCAAGAAAAATAACCAATCTAAGCAAGCTAACCTTTCAAGAATGAAGAAGTCTGGTGGATAGATAGTGGGGCTAGTTCCCATATGTCTAGTTCTAGAAACTCTTTCACAAGTCTCATGCCATATCTAGGTGCAAAAAGTTGAAGTGAAGCTTGTGTTTTGGCAAAATCTCACATAAGGCCTTTTCCTAGATCAAGCATCAAAGCAAAGCAACCATTTGAACTTGTGCACTCTAGTGTTCATTTCTCTTCAACCAAGAGCAAAGGAGGAACAAATTGCTTTCTTTCCTTTGTAGATGATTAAAAAAATATTCTTGGATCTATATGATGGTTTATGATGTTTTTCTTACTTTCAAAGCTTATGTAGAAAAGTAGTTTTCTTTCAAGTTGAAAGCTTTGAGAAGTGATAATAGAGGTGAATACACTTCCAATAAGTTTAAAGACTTTTGTAAGAGAGAGGAAATACAAAGAGAATTTTCTTGTTCATATACTCCTCAGCAAAATGGAGTTGCTGAGAGAAAAAATAGAACTGTGTGTGAATGTACAAAAGCCATTAGGCTAGAAGCTTCTCTGCCTAACGAATTTTGGGGAGAAGTAGTTGCATGTGCAAACTATCTTTGTAATGGGCTTCCTAATTTTGCAATAGAAGGGAGAACACCATTTGAGATGTTGTATAAGAAAAAACCTAAGGTAGATCATCTTAGGATTTTTGGCTGTGTATGCTTTGTGCATATACCTCTAGAGACTAGGAAGAAGGAAAATCCTAGTGTTGTTAAAGGAATTTTTGTAGGATATGCATCTATTAAAAAAGCATACAAAGTATATCCTCCCTCTACTGACAAGAATGTTGTTAGTAGAGATGTGATCTTCCATGAAGATCAGAAGTTTAACTTGGATGAAGCACAAATCAAGGAGTATCATGCAAGATCTACAATCATCAATCTTGATGCTGCTCAAGAAGTGGTGAGGCCGAGGCTTGAGGAGGAGCAACTTCAAGAACCCACACCAAGAAGATCTACAAGAGAAAGATCTGAGCCAAGGAGGCTCACATATGATGAGGAAGGAAGGCAAGTGGAAGGTGAAACTTCCTATCATGCTCTCTTCATATCAGATGAAGAGCCTAAAGATGTCTAAGAAGCACTTCAATCCAAGATGTGGGTTGAAGCAATGATCCAAGAGTTTGAAGCCTTGATGTCAAACAACACATGGGAGCTTGTGGATCCACCAAACAACATGCATGTGATTGGATGTAAGTGGGTTTTCAAAATCAAGTATAATCATGATGGATCTATCAATAAGTATAAAACAAGACTTTGTGCCAAAGGCTACTCTCAAATCAAAGGTCTTGACTATGAAGACACCTTTGCACCAGTTGCAAAAATGGTAACAATCAGAATACTCATATCTCTTGCATGTTTCTTTGTGAAAGAAGGTAAAGAATCAAAAGTTTGTCTTTTGTTCAAAAGTCTGTATGGACTAAAATAAGCACCAAGGTATTGGTATGCAAGGCTCAACTTCTATCTCATATCACTCGGATTTTGTCTTAGTGAATATAACCCCTCTCTTCATTATAAGTTTGTAGATAATTTTGTAATAATTCTTCTCATCTATGTAGATGATATCATTCTTTGTGGAAATAATGAGAAGCTAGTTGACGAAATTAAGCATGCACTTGGTAGTGTGTTTAAGATGAAGGACTTAGGAGTTCTTCACTATATTCTAGACCTTGAAATAGATTTTTGGAAAGGTCGAGCCTTTATAAGTCAAAGTAGATATGCACTTTCCATGCTCAAGAAATTCCAAATTATAGGAGTCTTATTGGCTCACTTATATGGTTAACAGTGACTAGACATGATCTAAGCTTTAGTGTGCATAAGCTAAGTCAACACATGCAGGATCCAAAGTTATATCACTGGAATTTGGCTAAAAGAATCTTGAGGTATATATCTTCTACCTTAGATTATGAATTATTCTACAACGGAGAAGATTTGACTTTGATCGCTTTTTCAGATTCAGATTTTGCAGGTTGGATAGAAAATCCACAAGTGCTTACACTATTTTTCTTGGAGGAAACTTAGTTTCTTGGCTATCAAAGAAGCAAGCAACTATATCCTTATCATCATGTCAAGCTGAGTACAAATCTCTTACAACCACAACAAAGGAGTTTTTATGGATCAAAAGGCTACTTTTGGAGCTAAAGTGTTATGGAGATGAAGACCTTCCAGCTATGAAGAATGATAACATTTCTGCTCAAGATCTTGCAAATAATCCAGTGTTCCATGCAAGGAGCAAACACATCGAGGTAGCTCATCATTTTGTAAGAGAAAAAGTCATTGGGAGAGAGATCTTATTGGAGCATGTTGGATCTTCAAATTGTGTTGTAGATCTTCTCACCAAGCCATTACTCAAGAATGTCTTTATCAAGATGAGGTCTAACCTTGGCCTAATTTCGAAGTCTATGTTGGATAGGAACATATATTTTAAGGAGGAGTGTGAAGATTAGTAAAAACTATCTTCCTATCTCGAGTTCTGGGGCCATGTCCATGGTTATTTCCATTGTAAACTATGTTGTACATAAAGGTATGTGAATTGAGCACATAACTTTCTAGAATAGGTCAAGTTTGAGTTAGGTAGATTCAAATTTGATGTCATGCAAAAGTTTAGATAGCATGCAATGTCATTCAGTATGCATGCAAGCCACATGCAATCAGTGCATGCAAGCAAAGTGGTTTCTGTGATCTACACATGTCTAGGCAATTTTATGAGTTGACATGCAATACATGCAATATCCATGCATGTAGTTACACATGTGGATCCTTGGTAGTTGAGTTAACTGAGTTAAGTGGACTTTCCATGCAACACCACTGTAGGAACTCGAGCCACTTTGATGTAGGGAAGTTGTGGCATGTTTTGCCATATTGTGAATAATGAGATTTTGGTGTTTTGGACTCATTCTCTCTCTACCCGAGTATTCTAGTGTTATTTTTCTCTCTCTACCTGAGAGCAGCCTATTTTTCTCATACTGAGCACTTAGAATTATTTCTGACATTAATTCCTCATAGTGAGAAGTCAGATTCCATTGTGCTCTTGCCATAGATTTTTCAAGTATTTTGTTCTCTGATCAATCTTGTGCAATCACAACACCTCTATCTTTGTCTTTGTCCTTGGCTTTGTCTGTGTTGAAAGCTTAAGAAAACTGGTTCTTGCTCATCCCTTTATGCTTGTCCTTGAAAAGAGAGCTTTGTCATTCCCAATATGCTCGAGTTTGTTCATCCTTGAAAGTTTGTAACTTTGCCTTGCTTCTTCAGAGATGAGGATTCCTTGAAGAGTCTCCAAATTGGGCAACTCCTCCTTTATGGCAAAGGATTGAACAAGATTATCATAGTCTTCTCTTAAGCCATTAAGAATGACTTGTACTAGCTCATCTTGATTGATTGTGACACCAACACAAGGATCTTTTACTCTTAGAACATAATTTGATGCACTCTCCTCACTTCTTTGAAAACTTTGAAAAATTGGTTTTCTAAGAGTGAGTATTCTAGAAGTGTTCTTAGCTTCATAGATAGACTTAAGTGCGTCCCAAGCTTCTTTAGCAGTGGTGCAAGATCCTATTTCTCTTAGAATCTCATTAGAGACATTCATTTTAATGAAGTGTAGAGCCATTCTAGCTCTCTTCCTGTACTTTGGTATTTCAAGTTGTGCTTGAGGCTCCTCCTCAATACCAAGTACTATGTCCATAACATCCTGGAGTATAAGAACAGACTTTATCCTAACCTTCCATATCAAATAATTGGAGGTACTTAGTCTTTCACTTGGTTCTAAGAGATATCCTCCTACAGGTTCCCATATTGTGAAGACTTCTTCTTATTGGACAATTATATATTTGAGCTTGTTCAAACAGACTTGATGTTGCTACTCTCTTTCACTATAGAAATTTTCAAAGGTGTGCTACCAATCCTATGTGAAAAACTTGCAACTGTATTTGAGATAGATCTCAAATATTCCACAAAACAAGGTAATCTAGATCAATCTCTCAAAATGAATTGAGGAGTATAGACAAGTTTTGATTCTACTTTTGGCACGTGTTAGAAGCTACAAAAGAAAACACTAATGATTCAAAGAAGGCTCAAAAGTGTTCAATAACTCCAAACTATGTCTTGATCTCAAGTTTCTTGTGTTGATTAATCAAAACAATGGATTGTGAATCAAGCTAAATTGAATCAAATAAAAAAAAATGGTCACTTGAATTTTGGACCTCTCCCTACCCTCTTTAAGAGCTTATAACTCTTGATAGACACATCAGATTGATTTGAGATCAATTGCAATGGAAAGTGCACCTTATAAGCTTTCCATCAAGATATAACATCAATATCCTTGGACCAATGATGAAGGAAATAAAGAGGTCTAAGAATATCTGATTTTCACACGTGCAAAATTCCAGAATTCCGTACAATGTCAATTCTGATCTGAAAATCTTGATTCTCCTCTTTGATCCAAATACTTTTCAAGCAAAGGTAAAGAAAAGTGATAAACAGCTTTTTTGCTTGAATTGGGCTCACAAATTCTTGCAGAAACAAAGATAATAACATGCAAAGCTTAATTGGTTGTACCATGATAAAATTACAGCAAGCTCACACGTGTGGGGAATGATCCTCAAGTGTGAATGATCATGTTAAGCTTTGTGTTTAGCACATAAATTGATTCTAGATTGAATGTCAAGATCTAGTAAAAGATTTTATGGCCAAATCACAATCTAGCATGCTAAGAATCAAAGAATGATTGCTTTGAAAAACAAAAGAGAAGAAGTACAAGAATTTAATGCATTAGCATAAGCCTCTACTCGAGTTAGAGAGAGAAAGGGAGAGCAAAATTCAAGCAAACAATAGTATAGATCCAAATTGACATGGAATAGCTTCAAAGCTTGGTTCTTCATCAAAAATTATGAGAGAGCCTTCACATATTTATGGAGATTGGAGTAGCTCGAGGTAGAACCATCTCTCTCCGACTTTCATCCACATCTAAAAGTGAAAAACTAGAGAATTGGTGACATTTGTCACTTTACATGCTTGCATTTCTACGTACTTTTACCAAGTGTCAAATTTTCAACTAGAATTGTACAAATCATCATGCATGTGTCCAATTGACTTTGTGCATGCCTTGCATGTCACTATGGAACATTTACAACCATTGAATGTGATGTGCCACGAGTTTCTAAAAGCCTATTATTGACATTTCTATGTCTACATTCTATATGCAAGTTGTATATGACAAACTAGACTTCAAGAAACCATGTAGCTCGAGTTTCTTCTAGGCCAAATTTGGCATTTACAATATGAAACATCACATATACAGAGAAAAAAACTTTGCTAAAAGCCTAAAGTCAAGATAGATGATTTTTCATTTTTCAACAGTTCACACACACAAGGACTTGAAAAATATTGATTGAATCACCTTTATGGAAGACGTCACCAGTTACCTGAACAACTGAAGGTGCACCAAGCGATCCTTGTATTGAACCGGCAGAGTGCCGAGGGAACGACACTACTTTAGGTCGTGGGTCCTGTTGGGGGTATTCCCAACACAGTATAAATAAATAAATTCGGGTTATAAATGTGTTGCGAGGGCATGGCTTTCTGCGCGTATAAGCCCATGGCCCAATGAGCACGCAAGTTAAATGTAAATAGAAATAATAGACTTGGGCAAAACTTGAGACCCAAAGTCAAGTTAGAACTTAGTATTAAACTTTTTTAAGTTGGGCCCAATTTTGGACTCACATGAATCTTGTGATTTCTAATGTACTTTTTGTGGACCCTTGGATTGATTTGGGTCAAAGATGAATGGATAGAATCAATGTACATATTAGCGAATAGGATTTTGGGGCAAGGGCCTCGCCCTTTTTATAAAAAGGCACCATTTGTACTCTATTTTGCATGCTTAATAGAGAGGAGGAGACTCTATCATTTTGGGAGCTCAAGCATTCTCAATTGCTAATCACTCTTTGCTTATGCTATTGTTGTGATTTGTGTATTATTTTCATTTTCCATGTTTTTAGTTTATGCTAGTTAAGATTTCTCCATAAGCAATGATATTGAGCATTTGAGTTAACCTCCATCTCAAATCTCTCCTTCTCTTTCTCAGACAGAGCTACCAAGTAGACAGACAGCACCTGGTGCTCAAATCAAGGAAATTAGAACTTGAGCGGGGTTCCCTCAAAACCAACGAGCGATCCCTCAAGGATCTAATTTACCATCTCGAGAGAAACTTCAACACGTTTAAGACTACAGCGGCCAAAGAAAATGAAGTCTTCACTTCCAAGGCAGCTGCCCTCGAACTACAAGTCTAGTAGGTGGAGCAAAAAGTCAACACCCTTCAGGCCACTGTGGACCAAACCATAGCAACAACAACAGAAGAAGTACCGGTCGGCCAACGATTCAAGAAGAAGCGGGCCGAGTATTATAAAGGCCTTTCAACTCAGTCAATTCAACTTTTGAAGGACCAACAAGCCAGCCATGGAGCTGCTTTTGCCACATGAGATACATAGGTGGCTATCATACACGCCACCTTACAAGAAGAAGAGCATTTTCTACGTGATGTTGACGATCGACTACTTCCACTTCGACCTCCAAACTAGCGGAGATTGTACCTTCGACCAGGATATCCGATATGCCACCCAGGTCGACGACACTCCCGCTACCCTCCAGCCATCGCCTTCCATGCCTCACCTCGAGTACACATCTCCACCTCACACCGCTTCACCACCTGCCACCACATCTCCCCCCCCACCCACCGACATTCCTTCCATATCCACCATTCCGCCGCGCAAAGATGACAATCGTGGTGGGCCTGCTGTTGTGCACCAGTGATGGTACCAGCAAAGATCAAACTTTGTGTTCTCTCAATATGATAATCACGATGTTGTTTACCATTGAAACAAGCATATACAATTATGATGAGACAAAAAGATGATCTTGTCAATGATATTTTGAGTTCTCAAATTACTATGTCAACATCCTAAAAATTGCAATCTTTATGTTGACCACACTTTCAAGGTTTCATGAGTACTCATGATTGATTCTTTCGCAAATGATAAGTTATGATATGGCTTGAACCCCCAATAGTTATATGAACCAAGTTTGTTAGTCTCCAAAAGCACATAAAGATTCTACAAATGATCTATTTGAATATAAACTCTCGTACCAGTGTTCACATTAGCTCATATGACACTTATTCCAATAGCAAAAATCCTTCATCCTCTTAACAAAGTGGCTAACTTTTTGTTATCTTCATTTTAAACAAATATGCCTCACTTGTTAATCCTTATAAATCATTTTCCAGTCGGCATACATCTCCGAGTTCTATTGTGAACATTTGCCTTAGTAACCTCTTTGCATGCCTAGTAAGTAGATGGCCAATGTAACCCAAACAAGGTGACGTACATACCATACATGGTTTTGCATCAAACTCTCCTCATGCAAGAACTAGTTGCACAACCATAAACTTTCATGTTGCTATGTGGTCATAAATGATATAGGCCATCATATTCCTCCTCCCAACGATCTATAATCCCAAGTTATATGTACCTCCTTCATTGGCATTTACTAAAAAGGAAATCTAACAATACAATAGAAGCAAACTTGAACATGTAGCATGAAAAATGGCATGGTAAAACGTTCTTAAGATCTTTATGGTTCAGTCTAAAATTAGTTCTTCCAAATGCCTAATGTATCTGAAAGTAGTAAAATACAGACATAATCTACCAGCCTATGTTACTTCCCATCAAGAGAATCCTTGTTCTTTCTTTTCTGCTTGAGTCTCTTTTTTGGAGGGCATGAATTTCTCTTGCAATTGGTTCTCTCTTTACAGTGATCCATAAGTATTTTTGTGATTGTAGTTGGGCAACAATGTCATAAAATGCTTAGGCAGTGAAAAAACAAATCCATCATACGAATTACATAAAAGACTTATCTATTAGCACAAACATGATTCTTTAACTTTTTTCAGATTATTTCAATATCAAGGCTAAATTTACCAAGGATATATCTATTGTTAGCTTTCAGCAACAAGCCTCTCCATAGGAAGACTAAATTATCAACTTAAATCTTTGCTACTTCGACCCAGCATTTTGGTTAAAGGTTCTACTACTGCAAGAGATGTCACACTCCCTGGCACTCACCACTTCATAAAAATTAAATACCCAATTCAGATCTTCATTCTTCAGCTAGTCAATTTTCAGCTAGTTTTGTCAATAATGTGTCCAGTATTCAAGTTGTTGGCTACTGACACCTGATCCCATGTCAAAAATTGATAGATCATATGCTCTTATTTTGCCTTCATCCACATCCATTTTCTTATTCACCAGTCAATGTCAACTTGAGAGTTGCAATATGCACTTAGACAGTTTCAAGTTATTCTAGAGATCAGATCAGATAACAAGGACCCAGAACTATTGTGCCAACTAATAGGTTGTTTAGACTTCTTTAAGAAATATTTTATGACATGATATATCTAGAAAATAGCAAATGGAGTGCGACTAGGCAATAGCTGAACATTTTACTTACCCATCCTGTTCAAAAGTTAGAAGCATTGTCATGAGAACAAACAATATAAACTAAGCAAAGAATGTGATGAATTATGACTTAGTCCATTAAAGTAATGCTTGTAGAATGGTTCCTAAGTTTTCCAAATGCACCTTTTGTACTAAATATATTCAACTTTGTGAGCTCCAACTTTTAGGTATCTACAAAGCTAAGATAATGTGATATAACTAGCTCCAAAAATGTTTTGTCAACAACTTACTGAATAACAGAAAAAAAATTAGATGTATGAGAAAAATTGAATTGAAACCATTTTATGAGAAAAAGTACAGTTTATATGGCTCCTAGGGCCAAGCCTTTATACAAATGACTCACTGCTTCTGTGAGCAAGTTAATCTTCACAGGCATATACTTTGGGTGATCTCCCAGTAATACAACAGCTGTGATAAAACAAGTTCCTCTCAATGGAACATGAGCTTCACCAAACCAATTTACAAAATCACAAATGCCCAGCATATGAAGTCTTGTATACATAAGGCTTCAGTCAAAGAAGCCTTCTGATTTGAGAAAAAAATCGGGAGAACTCAGAGGCATATTGAGGCACTAAGAGTGCATCAAAGTGCAATAAATAATATGGGCCTAATTTCTTTAAGTCAAAACAAAGATTCAAGGCAATGAGTTATATCTACATCCAAAGACTGCTTCAAAACATGTGCTACTAAAGAGATGACGAGCAGTTGTGGCAGTTAATTCCGCCTTGTTGATCTTAAGCCCGAAAGTACCATGCCATCTACAAAACCATTTGCTTTCACCTGTCTTGTAGCCGAGTCATCTCGATTCTGTTTGATTCACAAACAAAGAAGAGAGAATCAGGGAAATGCATACGCTGAAACGAGAATACATGCAAGAAAGTATCTACATCTGCATCCATTTAGGCAATCCTTGAAAAACCTAGATCCTCTTTGCTGGATTGATCAAATGCTGAAATAGTTATGTACCAATATTTCAATTAGAAACCATGCACCCGCTTGACTTCAGCAATCATTATCCTTTCAGTATGTATGTAGTAAGAAGCTTATATATAGTAAAACATCTAATTTTACATCACACAATTTATGAGAAACAGAAGAATCCCCTGTTAACACAAAAAACTGCAAATAGCAAGACAAACCTGTGATGAATGTACCAGAGCTTTTCTCGCCTCAAACATTCCTTGTGATTCTCCAATTTGAAGTTGATTGTGTTGTCTATACATAGCTTCAAATTGTTGCAAGCTTGCACTTACATTTATGCCAGTGAATCCGTTGGTTAAATCAGCATGTCTTTCTCTTTCTTCATCTATAGACGACACTGTTGAAACAACCGAATGTGCAGACGAACCACCAAAAGTTGTTCTCCAAGCATGAATTCCAGGCAATTCTTCAGTTGCTGATGATTGGGATTGCAACAATGCGCTTGAAGCAACAGCTTTTAACCTTGTTCGTAAAATTTTGAAAGCTGAGCTTTGCTGAACATGCCATATGCCAGCTTACTTTAATGTTGTAGCATAGCAGATGCCATACACTTACAATGAAACATTGTAGAATCAAACCTTACTTTAGAGCAAAGTTAGTCAATTACTTTGAAATTTATCCATCTGAAATATACATTGTTGGTTCCAGCAAACTGATTTTTGAATGTGTAAGATTTTCTAAACAACATACAGAGAAAGTAGACCTTTAGGTGCCAATAAACTGGGACAAATTCACCAACTTCTAGATCACTAAAGCACATAGAACTATTGAAAAATATTTCCTCGTACTGGGCAACATGATCACTGTATGTCAAAAAAAAGATTCCAATCTTGGGCAAACTTAACATGATATAGGTTTGGCACTTTTTTTAAACTCACATTTCTCTACTGATTCCGAGGAACACAGATTATCTTGAACATGTTTGCAAATCCAAACTCAAAACAGTAAAAGTGGGGGGGACGGGGGGCTCTTATTGTGTTGCAAAAGCTAGACTTTGGAATCCCTGTGGCTATTCAGTTGCAGATACTGGGCATGACTACATCAGCAATGGTTTAATAATATGTCAGAGTAGTTAGGGCTTAATCCAAACCAGATAAGGTCAAACTGGGAGGACCCTTAAACTCAATGTGGTTTTCAAATTTCAATGAAAAGTTAAGGCAGATCATCAAAGATTACTTTCAAAAAGCATCAACTCTCTTTGATTTAGATTTCAAGAACTTACTTCCCTTATGTATGAAGTAAATATAAGGCTGAATCATTACATGAATCTTGGAATTGGGAAATTATGTTCTTTCATGAAGCAAAACAAGAAATTACCTGAGGAAGCAACATAAGTAGACCATAAAGTGCCTTGAGCAGCGCAGGATGTCGCGCAGGTTCTAGCAGCTATGATAAACCAAATTACAAAGAAGGCTCTTCATTATATATCAAAGAAGACAAATTTATCATGTTGAATAACTTCAGAACCAACAAAACCAGCATGTACAATTGGACAATATCATCCTCAAAGAAACTTGCTGATTGCAAACAAAAAATAAGTCCGACAGGATTACTTTTTACCTGCAGTCGCAAAGATGTGAAGCTTGGGGTCTCCAATAGTCTCACTAGCTTGTCAATTTGGACAAGAAACTTGACCTCAATGTCAGATTCTCCTAAGACTTGAATGACTGCACTGGCAAGTTGATAAGCCTGCAAAAAGTAGCATCCTTATTCAGAATTCTTGCAAATTGAGGTCCAATAGTCATGCTCCTCATTCGTTGACTCATCTCTTAATTTAAGCAGATTCTAGCATCCATTTAAAAGGTTGAACAGATACACAAAAGATATTAATGAGTATCTGATATATCGTTGTCAAAAGGAACAGTGGGTTATAAATGCCATTATTTGGACATTTGGACATATTAATGGAGAGTGGCTGCATTCTTGGAGGGCGCACTATTATCCCTCCCAGTTGGGCCCTTGCCACTGGAAGCTTCCTTTTAGGGCTTCCTTTAGGCTATAAGTAGGGAATCTATGTCATTTGTTATTCAACTATGATATTGATCTCTCTCCTCTTTAGTCTCTTTAGGCTCTCTTTCTTGCTTTCTAGACTAATTCCTGCTTATGTCCTGCTTTCATAGATCAGCCATAGCATAATTGTGGCCTTGTTCGTAACTTGGTATCAGAGCACTTTCCTGATTGCTGAATTTCAGATCTGATTTTCTGATTGGGCCAATGTTTGAGGGTACCTTTCGAATCGCCTTTTCGAACCGTGTTTCAAGTTTGAATCGGGAAAGAATCGACTTCTCCAGGTTCGAACCGGCGTATCGGTTTTAGGGTTTTTTTTTTAAAACATTAATGTCACAACATACATATTACATATTACATATGTCATATTCCAATGTACCATGTGCATGGTTATTTACTGGTAAATTAGCAAATGTTCAATGATTCAAATTTCACGAAAATGACAAAACACACACACACACACACACACACACACACAAAAACACACACCCACACATTGTCAAACATTTAACACACACACACACATTTGTCAATAGTCACACACACTGAACAGCCACACGTGACACACACAATTCCACCCCTCTCACACAACTCCACCCGTCTCTCTCTCTCTCTCGGATTTCTCTCCAGACTCGCGGATCTATATTCTGTCCAGTGTCTCGGATCTCTCTCTCTCTCAGGCGCGGAAATCTGGGAAGCTTCGGGGCCCAGGGGGGAGGTAACGAGCAGGCTGCAGGAGGTCGCGAGGAGCAGGAGCAGTCGTCGCGAGGAGCAAGAGCAGGAGGTCGCGAGGAGGCGACGAGTTTTTTTTTTTTTTTAAACGGTTCGAACAGTCAAAAAACGGTTCAAACCGGACCTTTTCGAAAAGGTCTTTCGAGTCGCGGTTCTTTCAATGAATCGCGATTCGACACAACTATGGATTGGGCGCTCATTTTCCTTACTGATTTTTTTTTTCTCTTTGTTGAGGGCTTTCATCTCTTTGCTTCAGCAACATTTAGCACAGTTTAGAGGAGGACCAACTATTCTCAGCAAGCAATAGGGCGCTTTCAACAGCCCTATTGGAGTGTGTGTTGATCACACTATTTGGCTTCCTAATTGGGTTTTGGTGTAGGCTTCAATCGAAGCTAACCTAATTTTCAAGAAGCTGGTTTTTTTGTACAGAAAGATAGCCATCTTTCCATTATCTTTTGGGCACTTTGGTTGCAGATTGAAAGACATCTTGTGCTCCTACTTTCAGCTCTTTGTTTGCTGCAAATTTTTTGAGTAGATTTGGTTGTGGAAAGCCTCTCTTTCCTATCTACTACAAGCTGAAATTCTGTTGGAGGTAATGGCTAAAGAATCGGAAGCTATCGGTTCTTTGTTTAGTGAAGATCGGTTGGATGGCAAAAACTACTCCTTGTGGAGTTACATGATGAAGAATCTTCTCATAGCGAAAGGGCTGTGGGATTTGGTCAATGGTGATGAGGAAAGGCCTCCGTCTTTGGCACCTCCTACACCTCGTGGATCATCATCATCAACATCATCTTCTCCATCTTCGGAAGAACAAAAGAAGTGGGATAGAAGGGATGCACAAGCACATTCTATGGTTGCTCTTGCTGTGAAAAGATCTATCTTACCTCATATTAGGTCTTGTAAGACATCTAAAAGTGCGTGGGATACACTTTATACTATGTATAGAGTCAAAATTCCAGCAAGAGTGGTGTATCTCAGAAATCAACTTTCTTTGTTGAAGATGCAAGAAGGGGATCAAGTGACCAATCACTTGACGAAGATCAAGGATCTTCGTGAGGAGCTCCTCAATATTGATGAGATAATTGAGGATGCCCAATTTGTTTCCATTACTCTCAACTCATTACCTTCATTTTATCTTCCATTTGTTTCATGTTTGAGTATCTCTCTTAGGGGACAGCAACTCTCCTTTGATGAACTTGTTGGGCTGCTTCTTCAAGAGGAGCAAACGAGGCAAAACTCTGCGGGTGACACTCAACAAGATCAAGCTTTCTTCACGAAAGGCAAGGGCAAAGGCAAGTCGAAAGGCAAGGGCAAAGGCAAGTCAAAAGGAAAGGGGAAGCCTCCAAGGATGAGCATAAGCCCATTGGAGGTCAAGATGTCAACACTTAAAACAAAAAAGGGAAATGCCATTATTGCAAGAAGTATGGGCACTTCATCAAGGATTGTAAGAAGAAGCTTGCGAAAGAGGAGAGTAAAGGAATTGATACTAGTGCTTCACTTGCTACTTTGGAGCAAGAGCTTGAAGCTAATGGTGATCTCTTCAACCAAGACTATGCTTTTGTGTCTAATATTGCTTCTACTAGTACTTCTACATCTATGAGGAATTCAGGTTCTGTTTTGCAAGTTGCTGATTTTCAGCCCATTGAATGGGTGATTAATAGTGGTGCTACTCGTCATGTGACTTCTCGCAAAGAAGCATTCACTAAATTAGTGAAAGTGCAAAATGGAAGGTACAATGTGTGGATAATGCATCTTATTCTATTCATGGAATTGGAATTGTAGCCATCATTTTGCCTAATGGTGAAGAAAAGTACATTAAGAATGTGCTTTATGTTCCGGAAATCAAGAAGAATCTTCTTTCGGTTTCAACTATGTTGAAGCAAGGACTAATTGTTGAGTTCAAAGAAGATAAGTGTCTTGTCAAGGATCCTAAAAGATCACTCTTGATTATTGTTTCGGGAACAATGCATGCTGGCTTATTCATTATGGATACCTATGAGCGACGCATTCCCTCTACATGTCTTGTTGCTTCTACATCACAATCATTGGAGTTGGCTGAATTGTGGCACGCAAGGTTGAAGAAGCTGAAGACATTTAATATGGTAGAAGACATTCCTACTATTGAGCAGCCGGAAGGGCATGTATGCGAGGGGTGCATACTTGGAAAGTTTCAAAAGAAACCTTTTCCAATTGATGGAACTATGAGGGTTCTTGATAAATTTGATTTGGTTCATAGTGATGTTTGTGGTCCAATGAGGACCGAATCCATTGGAAAGTGCATCTATTTTGTGACTTTTATTGATGACTTTTCCCGTTTTACGTGGATCTATCCTATGAAGGCTAAATCAGAAGTTTTTCAACGTTTCAAAGATTTTCTAGCAATGGTGGAAAATCAGTTTGGGCATTCTTTGAAGACCCTACACACTAATACATTAAGAATACGTTCGGTGCATTTCTTCGAGAAAAGGCAATTCTACATCAAATGACAACTCCCTATACGCCTCAACAAAATGGTGTTGCCGAGCGAAAGAATCGCACACTTATGGAGATGGCCCATTGCATGCTCAAAGCAAAGGGGCTGCCTCACAAGTTTTGGGCTGAAGCGATTATATCGGCAGCATACATTAGCAATCGTTGTCCTGCTAAAGCATTGAAAGTATCAACTCCTTATGAAGTTTGGTATGGAAAGAAGCCTACAATCTCTCACTTTCGCATTTTTGGTTGTACGGCTTATGCTTTTGTTCCGGATAAACTTCGTACAAAGCTTGAGGATAAAGGAGGTAAATGCATTTTTGTTGGCTATAGTAGTGAAAGCAAAGGCTATAGGCTGTTCAATTTGAGCACTAACAAGATTATTGTTAGTCGTGAGGTGCATTTTGATGAAAAGAATTCATTGGATGTGGCCCCAACTCATATCTTGAAGGGGGACAGCCCACATAGTGGGAATGTTGAAGTTTTTCTATATTTGGTAACATCTTCTATTGCTGGAGATAAGGGGCAGCAATCAACCAGTTTCGGCCTGCCCAACACCTCATCAAGTTTAGAGCCTAATGTTCATCAAGAACCACCCATTGTTGCTCAAAATCAGCCTGCAGGAACTGTTGGACAGTAAGGACCAGTTTTGGAAGATCTTGGACAGCCAAGTGCAGTGTCGGAGGATCTTGGACAGCAAATTGTAAGAAGAGACATGGCTGTTGGACAGCCCAAAACAGTCTCACGGTGGCTGTTGTCGACTTTGCGGGACAGCAAAGTAAGTTCATTTTATGATGAAAAATCACGTGCCTCTACAAAATCAGTGGACTATGCTGATTTTTCAAATTTTGCTCTTACATCTCATGGAGATATTGCGGAAGAACCTGATTTTTATGAGCAGGCCAAGGGAGTAAAATGTTGGGAGGATGCGATGCAAGATGAGTATGACTCACTCATGAAGAACCAGATTTGGGTTCTTGTTGGTCTTCCTCATGGGAAGAAGGCAATTGGTTCTAAATAGGTATACAAAATCAAGGCAGATGGTACCGTTGAAAGGTACAAGTCAAGGCTCATTGCCAAAGGCTATGCTCAACAAAAGGGGATTGGTTATGAGGAGACTTTTTCTCCTACTGCTCGGATGACTACCGTGAGGGTAGTAACCTCTTTGGCTGCCCATTTTGGTTGGCGTTTGCACCAACTTGACATAAAGACAGCATTCCTCAATGGTGATCTCAATGAGAAAGTGTACCTTCAACAACCTGCTGGTTTTTTGGTTGAAGGCCAAGAAGATAAAGTTTGTCTTCTCAAGAAGGCACTTTATGGACTGAAGCAAGCTCCGAGAATGCAAGGCAACTTTTAGTTTGATGTGAGTTTCGCTGAGCTGGAATATGCAGTGTTTAACTTAGCACGATTACTATATCACATGCATTTTCTAAAGATGCATCAATCAACATACCATGCGTACTATTTCAGAAATTTAATTGTGGAGGCTTACCATTTTACTTTTTTCCTTGGCCCTTCTATATCGCGTGTCTGTGGAGCTCTGGTGTTTGCAGACCTTTTTGCTTGTTGGTGGGAAGGATAAGGGCCCAGGAAGCGTGCTTCAAGGGTTCAGCAAGGAAATTCTCGCAAAGGCCTACATGCCTACTTTTGTAATCGAGGGTTTACTAATAGTCCTAGCAAATCTACTCTTTATGTCAAGCATACTTCAGATTATATCATCATTATTTTGCTTTATGTTGATGACATTATTATTACGGAGAAGTAATGAGCAGCAGATTGATGCCGTAATACTTGATCTTGGTATGGTTTTTGAAACCTCAAATTTAGGCCTATTGCATTTTTATCTTGGTCTTGAATTTGTACAAGAAGGGGCTGGAATTTTCATCTCTCAAGAACGCTACATTGGGCAGATTTTGAAGCGGTTCAGGATGAAAGATTGCAAGCCGGTTGCTACACCTGTGGAGACAGGCCTGAAATTAAGTGGTCAAGGTGATGGTGAACCACTTGATACTACTTGATATTGTCAAGCTATTGGCTGTCTCATTTACCTATGTAATTCAAGACCGGACATTTCTTATAGTGTCTCACTCATGAGTCAATTCATGCATGCCCCAATGACATCACATTGGAAAGCATTGAAGAGGATCTTTCGATATCTTCAAGGAACAAGAAGTCATGGACTGGTTTTTCATGCTTGTGATGATGCACGTTTGGTTGGTTTTAGTGACTCGGATTGGGGTGGAGATCAAGACACTAGACGCTCTACAAGTAGACATTGCTTTTTCTATGGAAATTCTGCAATTTCTTGGTCAAGTAAAAAGCAGCCCACTATTGCTACTTCTTCTAGTGAGGCAAAATATAGTGCGATATTTTCAGCCACAACGGAGTGTTTATGGCTGAGAAGACTACTTGTTGACATGAAGTTTGGCAAGCCCTCAGCCAATCTTATCTTGAGTGATAGTCAAAGTGTTGTTGCCATTGCACGGAATCCTGTTTTTCATGCGAGGACGAAGCACATCGAGATCCATTATCACTTTGTTCGGGAGAGACTTCATGATGGCGACATTTTACTTGAATATTGTCCTACGGAGGATGATATTGCGGACCTCTTCACTAAGGCGTTGCCTAGAGTCAGATTTGAAGCTTTATGCAAAGCTTTAAATTTAATACCACGTGGTGGTTTTATTACTTAGTGAAGATTTCAGTTTTTGCATTGTCATTTAAGGAGGGTGTAAGAAATAAATGACTATGTTGAAGTTAATCCATAGGTTACTTTGACCCAAAAGGTCGAGATTTGTGTAACCGTGGGTATTTAGTTATTTAGGCCATCTGAACTTTGTCTTAAGTTCAGTTGGACCCAATTTTGGTCATGTACTGACTCGTGGGTCCTTAGGGGTCTAATTTTGTTAAGGGGCCCTATCTTGACTTTTTGGGGTGCCCTACATTTAGTAAGTGGCTAACCTTAGGGTTTGGTGGCATTTGGCCACATCCAGGTAAAGTACTTAGATGCTCATTGTGTATTCCATTTTGGACAGTTTGGCTAAGCATTCCTCTCCATTGCTCTTGTTGTTGTTTTCTCTCTCTCTCTCTTAGAGTTGGGCGCCCAATCTCTTCTCTCTTGTTTTCTGTGGAGATTGATTGATAACTAGATCTTGGTGACTTGACTCTTGCTTTCCTACATCCAGGTCCTAATAAGATTCTTGATGCAATTTTTCTCTTAAAGGGTTCTGCTAGGTCGAAGTGGTCTCTAGACTGACTCAGCTAGTTGTGTATGAAAACTATCCACCCCTCCACACCACTCTGCATCCCCAAGTCTTTGTCCCTCTGCAAGGCTTAGTTGCAAGTTGTCTTATCTTCGCAGACTTTTTGTGGTTTAGCTGCACATTTTTGATGCTCACCTTCAATCTTTTACAATAAATGGAGTCTTGCATGCCTAAACTATTGGCACATTACTCTGAAAATCATTATCATCAAAACTGTTCTTGTTGTCTTTCCCATTTTTATGTTCATTTTGGAATACAAAGTTCTCTCAATTTATGGCTAGCATTCCATATCCAGTTGACCTACTATTCGATATGCAAGAGCGGACATGACTATACAGATGCCTTTCTACTCCCCTACTCAAATCTCCTGATGTTCCACCCTATTTGGGGTTCTTTGCTGAAAACCCTAATCAGAATGTTGCATAGAAGAAGAATAACTGGTCAGGTCACAACTGAGGGTTCTTTCGAGGAGAGTGAGACACAGTTCCCGATTTACTACATTCAGCCAGAAAAACAGAATCTTTTATAATAATAAAAAAAATCTGTACACGACTGAGTTTTTCCATTAGGATCATCAAAACTATCAGACCACTAAGTAGAATAGCTCTAATGCACGCTCAGTGCTCACATTTCCAGTACTTACTAAATATGCTCATTGAAGTAGGAAGATTATTAGCAGATTGGGGGCTAAACCAATTATCTAACAAGTGTCTACTGTGTCACCTACCTGAGCAAGCAAACACAAACTAATGGTAGCCATGGGTGAGTGGCACCAGGATGAATAAAGTGCCACGAACAGATCCCTTCCCTGTGAACTCGATAAAGACTTCTTCAGGAGCGCTCGCTGATCTGCAAGTTCTGATGCAGTTAGAAGAATTGAATTTAGGGCCTGCACACATCCAATAAAAGCAGCACTAACAGCTTCTTAAGGGATCATAAAAGATAAGTTGAGCAAAAGAGTTGATGTGATACTTTCGCAAGGCAAACTAACTATCAAAGTTAACTGCAGAAGCTATAAGTCTGTCGTAGAATTAAACATTTTAGACTCCTTTACAATTCATTCAGCATTCCATCCATATGTTGTTACAGAACGACAAAAGTCTTGAACAAGCACTAACCTGCACCATTGTTCTAGCAAACTCCAAATCAACTTCTCCTTCTAGAATGGTTGCGATCTCTCTGTACACCCTTTCAGCACCAAGTAGCACACAAAGGCGACGTAAAGCCAGAGCTCCACGCCTGAGTACAGACAAATATACCTTCTGAATAAGGAGATTTATATACTAATGATTGCTTAAAGCCATAATACTAAAGAATGTTGAGGTCGATGACAAAATCTTTAACAGACATGAAATGACAAAAAATATCTTTAAAGCACTAAAAACTTTCTCACAAAAAATATGCAAATATTGGCATTTTGACAACAAAATCAACCAGTAAAATTGGCTCAAGGAAGAAAGTGAAGTGAAAGGACATTTTTCCATCATTGTTGTGGGGAGTTACTTTTCAAGTATGATAGGGTCCATCTTAAATCTTTGTACAAGAATAAGCATCAGGTCATGAAAGTGTAGCACATCGCTTGCTATACATGCTTCAACCTCCAACACCAATATGACTACCTGCATAAAACATGATGTATGACGACAATAAAAAAGAATGCAAACCACAATATATACAAATAGATAATCCACCATCTTGTAACCTTTTCACATGTTTTATTTATGAAGCTTTACTTAGAAGCCATCTATCCACAACTACACAGCTTCCATGAACTTACCTGTTCAGACTTATCCGACAGAGCTTGAAGTAGAGCAGGAAAAATGTCATCCAGAAAGGAAAGGACCTACAATACAACCACAAAGCACTCTCCATCAAGAATGTTGCAAGGTGCTGCGGATGAGATTCATGTGATCTTTGAGAGCTATCAGCAAAAGATTTTGGTTTCAACTCTGTGCAGAAAAATGATTGGCAATATACCTCTGTTCTATGTCTTTCCAAAAGCAACAAAATCCATCTGAGGGCCTCAAGCCTTGTAGCTTCCCACTCACTTCCCAGCTCCCTACAGCAATCAAATTTTACAGATTGTATATGTCAGACTTCCAACTAAGTGCAATTCCAAAAACTTGTCCGTTAAAGTAAATCAATGTTGCACGTTCCATTACAGAACGAGTTCTGGAACGTGATCCAAGAAATCCAATTAGGGTTTCCCGGAACGCAAATCCTTTTTATTATGGGTATCGATTAAAAATGTTTTCAAGAGCAATTCACTTACTAGTTTGCTCGGAGTTCCAAGAGGAGTGCGGTCCAATTTTGGGCCATTAAGTGATTCTTTATCGAACATATCTATTTCTGTATCATGTGAAATGAAATCACATGGAACCGTATTGAATGACAGCAAACCAACAACAATTATGAAGCATAAGCACCCATCTCAGATTTTGTGACAAAATGTGAGTCAACTCAACATGCTCAAGAAAATACAAGTACATTATACAATGTCAACAGTATCTCTATCTATAATTAACTGGATCAATATGGCTCTAGCCTCTATGCACTTTAGTAAATAGAGTAGATTTAATCTTATACTTCCAAGTACTGATCACTGATCTGCAATCATCAACACAATCTATATACCAGGTCAAACAGAACGATCAGGGGGTTGGTAGTCGAGTCTGGTCTTCCCTCAATCAACGATCTAGCAACTGAAGCTCTTCTATTTTTGCGCCTCACAGACTTACGCATAGCTTCATACTCATGTACTCTATTTTGATTAATAAAAGAGTGCAAATTTTGTCCACACTACTGATTGTTCATTTGCGCATTGCTTTTAATTTAATGCATCTTGATTCCTGCTGCTACGCTGACACACTACCGATCCACAGCTCGTCATTGTATACTTCCGCTGCCAGTATCTCGATCCAGATTTTGATTCTGGATGTTTATCTGTTAATCGATCCCGATTCCGACTGAGATACTGATTTACGATATTGTATCAGAGCACGTTTCTGATAAACTACCATTTTCCGACAGAGTGGTGAGGAAGTTGTGGAGAGTAAAAAGAGAAGGGTAGGTGCACTTTCCCAGGTGTTCAAGAGTTCCCAATTTCCAAACCATGTGACAAGGTAAGTAAGTTATCTATGACATATGTAGAAATACTTTGGGGTTCCTCAAGGGAGTAATGGTACACTTTATGTATATTTATTTTTCAGCTTACGATTTGGTATTGCTTGGGGTCATCATGGGAGAACCCTTGCCTTTGTTATTACTTAGCACCCTATTTGGTGGATGTTTTGGCAGCTCTGTCACCATCTATCACTTGCCAGATTTTTTAATGCTATTGGGAAGCACTTATTCCTACTTAGAACCCTATTTGGTTGACGTTTTGCCACCCTCTTCATCACCTATCTTTTGCTGGAATTTTCACTACCATTGGACAGCATTTTTTCTTACTTGGCACCTTATTTGGTGGACATTTTGGCAACTTCTTGACCATCTATTGCATGCTATATTTTTGGTGACACTTGGGTAATTTACTTCCTTTTAACAATGATCTATCGGACTTTCACTTGCTTGAATTTTTTTAACACATTGGAGGCAGCCTTTAACCTCTTTTGGCATCCACTTTGGCCAAAGTGGCTAGGATCGGTGAAAGTATATCTGCAGCATGGATTAATAGTTCGGATTCAAGGTCGTCAATATCACGGGTGCGACAAGTTTTCAGTTTTTTGATGGCGGTCAAGACCATGTCCCGGGTGAAGAAAGTGAAAGTAGTCGGTCGAGGAGAAATGGAGATGGGTGTGTCCGTGGGTACAGTATATAAGGTAGTGGCATGTAGTCCATGTATGGAGGTCAGTGAGGGGAGGAGGTGGGGCACGGGGGATGAATTCTCTCTAGAAGGCACCAGATGAGGAACTGCAAAGGAAATCGACTAAGCTTTTCCCTTTTTGAGTTTCATACGTCCGTTTCTTCCGTCGGAGGGCATAATGGAAAGATCGACGAGTTGCAGAAAGAAGGTGTGTATTATGCAATCTAGCTTGGGTAACTTGGAGATGGAGGATACGACACTCGGCATCAAACCAGGGAGGTCGGATAGGGTGTGACGGAGTGGGTGGGCGTCGATGTGGTTTGGAGGGAAAGGAAAATGCTGCAGCGGTATGTAGTGACGTGGTAAGGACGATAGCTTGTGTCTCCAACGACGTGTGGTGGGGAAAATGACAAAGAGATGAACTGACGGCCTCCTGGTATGTCTTGATGTGAGAGCGATCAAAGGTGTATTTGGGTGCACGAGAGATGGGTGGAATAATGAGTGGTTGGGAAGTCGGGATGGAGCCCATACTGAAAGATAGGAAGGAGTGATCGGAAAGGGTAGTGGGAAGAATGTGGAAATCAGATATAAGTGGGATAAAAGCTGGTGACCCCATGAGATAGTCGACAACACTGTGTCCTCCGCTATGTGGATGGCAAGTGAATCTGCTAGAATGTGGCCAGCAAGCCAAGCCATTGTAAATGGCCAACTCGTGAGCCTCACCCATCTGTAGAAGGTACTCTCCATAACTCGTGATAGGGCCCATCATATCCTCTGAGCTCCTAGTGATGCCAATGTCCTCACAATAAATAGCTCGTGTACGTAATATGTCATCAAAGTCGTGGAAATTCACCTGTCTGGTGGCAGTCCTGGCATTAAAGTCGCTAGTGAGAAGGACATAACCCCGATCTGTAAATCTGACAATGTCAGCAGAGAGATCAGTATAAGGAGAGCCAGAGCTGTCTGCAAAGGAGGACGACTCTGGAGGAAAGTAGCAGGCAGCAATGAAGAGATCCCTATCCAAACCGATAGCTCGCCTAGTGATATGAGCCCGTATGTATCGTGCATGTGCATCATGTCGGAGAAACTCTATAACTGGTTGTAGTGACTCTCGATAAAGACATGCAACTCCACCCGAACCTCTGCCACTCGCTGATCGAGTCTCTGTCCTATAAACTGAATCCCATCTGTAACCTGCTAATGTGGGTAGTCCTCTCTCTGGGCTCTCATGTGTCTCCATAAAAAATAATATATCTCTGTCTGTGATGAAGTCGGTAAGATCTCCAGCCGTGGATGATGAGTCTATGCCATTACAGTTCCATATTCCAAGATATAGGTGGTGTGGAGGGGGTCCCGGGATGCTCCCATGCCCGGGGACCCCAATTTCCTATAGGTTGTTTCCGGATGCAGTACCATCGAGGTACCGAACAACTCCATCACAATAGATTGCTCGTCTTCCGGTCGCTTTGGCGGTTTGGAGTGCTTGGCATCTCTCTTCAACTTGGATATAGGTAAGGTCATCATCCATGAAGATTCTGGTGTCTCTCAATTTGGTTCTTTTCCGCAAGGTTGCCTTACGATATGTATGTGACATGAAGTGGAGGACCAAGGTAGTGGTGTCTTTCCTAGTACGCCATGTTGTATCCAAACCATCTGCATTGTGTCCTAGGGTAGTGCATAAAAATCTTTTTGCTTTGTCAATGGCATTTTGGGTGTCCACGATGCCTCGTACCCTAATATTGAGAGCCTTGGAATCTCGAAGTTTCTCTTCCGTAAGAGTAGCGGAAATGAATGATGAAAAAGGGGGAGACTTACTTCCGTCATCGGCTGTCCAAGGTGGACTGGTAGCTTTGTTCTTGGTGATGATAGAAGCCCATGTGTTCGTCGATTCTTTGTGTTGGTTTAGTCGTTGTTCCAGATCTTGAATCTTCATCTTTGTCTCTTCTTCTGGCTGGGAAGCATATTTATTTTCCATTTTTGTCCGAAGCTGTTGGTTCTCTGTGCGTAGGTGGATGATTTCCAGTTTCAGAGTTTGCAAATCTGTCTTCAATTCTTTCAGTTGGTAGGCTAAGAAATTCTCGAAGGATTTGGAGGTGGTGTAGTCGGAATGAGACAAGAAGGGGGTGTCTGGAGCAGCATTGGTAGAGATGGGAGTCGAAAGGACAGGGGATGAGGGAGGGTTCGAGTGGGGTTGCTGTTGCGTAGCAGTGGGGGCAGGTGTCTGTTGCGCAGCAGGAGGGACCTGTTGCTCAGTAGCAGGATGGCATGTGGAGGGGGAGTGGAGAGAAGGGGCAGCAGGTGGGCAGGACAGGGCAGCAGGTGGGGCGGAGGAGGAGGGCGGAGCAACAGATGGGTAGGGCAGGGCATTAGGTAGATCAGAGGAGGGCGAGTGGGCAACAGGTGGAGCGGAAGAAGGGGAGGGCAAGGTAGCGGGTGGAGCTGAGGAGGGCAGCTGGTGGACAGTGGACAGAGGATGGTGTTGGTGGGCAGCAGACGGAGCGGAGGGAGGTGGAGCGGAGGATGGGTGGGCAGCAGATGGAGCGGAGGGAGGTGGAGCGGAGGAGGGGAGCGAAGCAACAGGTGGAGCGGAGGGAGGTGGAGCGGAGGAGGGGGGCGAAGCAACAGGTGGATCGGAGGGAGGTGAAACGGAGGAGGGGGGGGAGCAGTAGGTGGAGCGGAGGGGGGTGGAGCGACAGTAGGTGTGGATGGGGGTGGGGTAGAGGATGATGGAGGGGGTCAGGGAGGAGCGGGGGAGCAAGGGCTTCCCCTGGTTCTACGAGCCATGGAGGTGGGAGAGGAGGGCGAGAGAAGAGAGGGGGAGAGCGAGGGGGGTAGTCCAGGGTAGGGCGAGCTAGGACAGGGCAGCAGCAGCAGCCATCACCATCGAGAGAGAGAGAGAGAGAGAGAGAGAGAGAGAGAGGAAAAAGAAGACGAAGAAGAAGCTTTATTAATGTCTTTTCCATGCCAGAAGGCACATAAGACAAATAAAAGTACATGTCAAGTATGTGGTGACAGTGGGAGCGTATATAAACGTCTCCAAAAAAAAACTAACCATAAATCTTACCCATCAAGTTGTTGATCATTATTATCAGTGATCGAAATACCATTTCTAGCAAGGCTATCTCATTTCTAGCAAGGCTGCCCAAAAAGAGATGAGTCATTAAAGATTTGCAACTCAAAACATCCACATGAAGTAAGTTGATGCACACCCATAGCCTAAAGTGATTTTACTTATCTTCAAATCTTATGTTTGTTGAGTGGATTGTATCAGAGTGAGCAATAAGGCAATCAACCTCATGAGACCCTTGCTTGCTTTTACATCAACCATGCCTTCAAAAAGGGATGAGTCTTGAGGTTAACACAATTGCATAAACTAAGCAAATGTACCTTGTAGCCTGCAACAATTTTTAAGTTATGTTCATGTCTTCTCCCAGACCTATGGCATTCCTCTCTCCTTCTTCATGCCATCTAACCCAGTTGCTTCATTTCCACCATACATATTGTTTGTATGAATCTTCTTTGACAGCTCATATTGTCCTTTCAATGCCTTTCCTAATGTGGCATGCAATGCCCCAAACGCCTCTACGACCTATATAGTCCTTATTTGATCTTTTGGTAAGATCCATTAGGTCAGATGTTGCATGTACCCAGATTTCTAGGACAATAAGCACATTCAATTTTTTTGTAAGTAAGATTTGAGAGCAAGCGCTTTGTATGTAGAAGAACCCTCTTTGCAATAACACAACTTGGTAGTCTCCATCTCTTTTCTAAAAACCTTTTTTTCTTCAACTTGTTCTTTCCATTGTTTATCACAAAATAACTTCTTTCCATAGTGTTATTTGAATGTGCATCTTATTTTGGAAAAAATTGTTAGCCACTTCTTACATATTCTTGTTTTCATCTTCCTCGATGACCAAAACTTTCAAATTGAATGTTTGTTGTCCTCTTTCCTACTCCTCCTTTAGCATCAAGGTTGCTTGTTCTGTCTTCTAGTACGCAACTCATTCCTTGTTATCAATGAAAGTGATTCATAAACAACTTTAGCTAGGAATTCTTCGTTAATCTCTTGCTTATTGGGTTGAACTCATCTATCTTCTATTGTTCACCCGCTTCTAGACTTCTTTCCAAATCAATGCCATGACATACATTATTTCCTATTTTGTGAAGCAATTGTGCAAATGAGTAACATCAGGCTTGATGTTTGGATTCCAATCATAACCTCACAATAAGCAGCACCTAAAGAACCAAAATTATGATTAGAGCTGGATGGAATAGAAATCATTCCAATTCCAAAACCTTCCTACTAGCATAAATTAAAACAACTTTGAGAAAGTAAACTTAAGCGGAGAATAGTTAACAACCAAGAAAAGTTCATCTAAATCATTCCATTTAACTAGGTAAAATGCATACAAGACCTTACAAGTCCATTAACAACAAATATGCCTTTCCATCTAGAAAAACACTAGTGCCCATTGACATGTGGTTATAGAACTAATTATGTCTATGCTTCAGTCCAAATGACTTCGTTGATGTACTTTTGCCCAAAAAATGACTCAATAGTAAAATAGGTTGATCTAATGCAACAAAAAGAGGAAGCCTTAGCAATATCTCAATCAAAGAAGTGCTTACATGCAATCAATGCACATGTTTCTCTCTGTACACATGTTTACTAGCTTGAAATGGCTATTTAAACCTTGAGTCTTTGATAACCTAACTAGAAAAACACAAAACAAGCGTATAAATATTTGACAACCTTCTTGCAATGTTTAAGACAGCACTAATGTCAAAACCCTCAGCTATTCCAGCCTTGATTGATCGAATTTCTTCATTCGTTTCCATCGCAACCTGAAAAAAAAAGTTGTACAATAATCAAAAACAAATGCTTCCCTTCTTACAAGCAACATAGAGATAGGGCACACTCACAAATTTAAACCTTGCTATGTGTTGTAAAGCTTGAACCATTCATGATTCTATATATTAACTTTCACAGATGGACATGAAAAAAGATCAAATGAATGAATATAAGAGGCATAGCTTTTAGTAAAAAGCAAATTGTTTAAATGGCAACATTTCCTTGGCAAATGAAGATTCTTAATAGCCTTACAAATCTCATCACACTCTCTTTAGTATGTACTTTAACATGATGTATAATAAGTTAATAACATAACACGACAAAGAGATAGAAAGAAAGCTTTATTAATGTCTTTTCCATTCCAAAGGCATATAAGATGAATAAATGGTGATGCTGCTGTTGTTGCTGCTACTTTAGAAGAATGTAATACAAGCTGTAGCAGGAAATAAGACTAGGGTAAGTTGCCGATGTCGAGTGTGGGAAGGACCTCTCCTTGTGCAAGGACGAATAGATCTGGCTGTATGGTAGCGTTGGGAGGTGCACCGTCTCTGAGCTCTATGGGAAGTCATCATCATGATCCTCATCGTCTTCTAAATTTGAGTCAAGTCGTGGTCGCCGTCTAGAGAAAAAGGAGGTGATATGAAGCCAAGTGTCTGGAGTGCTCTGATGAGAAAACTGGAGATCTCGTCATAATAGAAGCATCTCTCGTATCGGTCTCCCCAAATCTTTGTCAAGCAATAGTCATGTTTGTGAGCAATGTGCATTTTCTAAGTCACATAGGTTACCTTACAAGAGATCTACATCAAGATCAAGTAAGCCTTTATATCTTGTGCATCCGGATATTAATGGTTTATCTACAATCGGCAATAGTGGTGCCAAGATGTATGTTACATTCATTGAAGATTTCAGTAGATTTTGTTGGGTCTATCTACTAAAAAACAAAGATGAGGTGTTTGATGTCTTTGTCACCTTGACAACTACACACTCTCATATTGCAAAATGGTGGTATACACAATGCATGAACAATTGGTAAGTGCAACACAGCATGGATCCTCATAGGTAACAAGAGAGCGCAAAGTGACTGGTGTATCTCTGAATAAACGATAGTACCTCCCTAGAATCTCATAATATGTTGGGCAAGTAAAGATGAAGTGCTCCTCAGTCTCAATCTCGCCTATGGAAAATAATTGGCAAATCCTATCCTCTCGTGGGGTACCCTGAAAAACCATCCAATCTCAACCTCAAGTTGGTGTGAAGAGACACAGAACTGACTTAATATGAATCTGAGACCATGAGATAACCCATAACATAGGTAGTATGGTAGAAGTGGGATCCCTGATGTATCTATCTCTAAAAAGTGAAGCCAATAGAAGTCAGGTTTGACCCCCAACTGACCATGCCAGGCTTGATCAAGATAGGCTCTGTAGATGATCCATATGATGTAATCATGAGTATTCGAGGAAAGGGCAATGATGGAAATGCCAAGCGTGTCAAGGAGGCGAGAAGCCTGAGAGAACCAAACCAATTGATAGCCCTAACTATGTAAGCCCTAGGACGAGATGAGAGCAACCTATGTATATCTCTGCTCAAAAGTATGAAACTCACTGACTCGCTGGATATATGTAACGAGCTGGAGTATGGCATCAAGGTACATGGGCGAGACTGCAAACTCTGCAAGGATGATCTAGTGTGGAACTGAAGGTTTAGCCGTATCATACATGAGAGAATAGTAATCTATAATTGTGAGATACTGGCCCAATCAGATGAGGTAAGACCAATGCACCATGTCGTTGTTGCATATAAAGCTGTAGGGGAACAGTAATGTCAAAAAGCCGACACTTACTCTAGGCGTCTCGAATAGACTTATGAAAACAGAATCTCTCCAGTTGGGCAAGAGAAGATGATCCTTCCCAAGTCTAGTAGAAGTTGCATGTCTCATACTAAAGATAGTCCAGTAAAGAGTATGCCTAAGTAAGTATACGATGTATCAATCTGCAATGGCTGATGGTGAACAAGGAGATCCTATCTCAACATAAAGCTCCTACTTTGGTCTTCCCAATGTTAACCCCTAGGCTCCATCTAGAACAAAAGTCATAAAGGCAATCAAGCTGTCTCTGTAGACCCTCCCTGGTAGGTGAAACTAGAACCACATCATCTGCATAAAGAAGAATGGCAATCAGGATGTCTCCAAGTTTGCATCCAGACCCACCACACCACACCACTCAATGACCCTTTTTAGCTCATCAATATATAGTCCAAAAAGTGTGGGAGAGAGGGAGCACCCTTGCTTCACCCCAATAGTGCTCATGATCTGATCAAAAATACCTTTGTCACTCCAAAAACGTCCCAACACTCTCTCATAGAGAGCCATCACTGCAAGAACTGGGTCATCAGAAAAACCAAGATCATGTATCCTCTAGATAAGTAAGAAGCGTGGAAAAGAGTCAAAGGCTTTCCCGAAGTCAACGAAGCAGCAATAAATTCGCTCTCCAGTGTCGAGCTTCCCGGATGATGGCACTAACAGTAAAGATATGATCTATGGTGGAATTATGGGTTCTAAATCGAGCCTCTGGTCCATGGTGTGCAATTTCCTAGTCCATGACTAAAAAATAGCATCATACAGCTTTGCAATGATGTGTCCAATCATAAGAGTTCACTAATTACTAGGACTCGTGGGATCACTATTTTCGTGTATAGGTTGGATGATGTTAGTGTACCAGGAAGAGGGAAAACCAAAGACAACGACCTGGAACAAGCTGCAATGAAGATGTCCTTGTCTGAACCAATGTTATGTCCATCAATGCAAAGCCAAATGTATCGTGAATGCATCATGACTAACGAACTCAAAGATGGGGTGTAGTGACCCTCTATACAAGCAAGCAACACTAACTGAGCCTCTACCACTGGTGGATCTCATCTCATGTCGATAGACCGAGTCCCATCTATAACTTGGAAAAGTTGGTAACCTCTCTCTTGACTCTCATGAGTCTCCATGAAGGGCAATGAATCTCTCTCAGCAATAAAGTCAATTTGGTCACCAGCAGTGGACGCTGACTGTATGTCGTTATAATTCCAAACTCCAATATGCAAGCGGCATGGATGGGGCCCCAGTATGCTCCCAATACCGGGCGCCCCAATTCTTTATTTCTGGGAATCTTTAAACATGTTGTCAACGCATCAAAATCGACCATCCCTATAAATAGCACATCTACCTGTCGCTTTTGAATCTTGGAAGGCCTTACGCCTCTCTTCAACTTGTAAAGTTGTATGTACGTAAGATCATCATCCATATAAATTTGGGAACGTCATAATTTGGCTCTACAGCGTAAAGCATCCCAACAGCTCTCTAGAGATCCAAAATGGATGATTAGTGTAGTATTATCTCTAGTTGTTCTCCAAGCTGAATCAAGATCTCTAGTATGGTGTTCAAGTGTACTTTTGAGGAAACTTTTTGTTTCTTCAAGAGCATTTTGGGTATCTGCAATGCCTCTTACTCTAATATTGTGTGCTTTCTGCTCTTACTCTTCAAAAAGGGTAGCTGAGATAACCTTAGTTGAGAAATGCTGCCCAATAAAAAGCTTCTTTTTGCTTCTCAAATTTGTCCTCCAAATCTTTGAATTTGTGAGATGGTTTCAGTGTAGCAAAGAGAGGTTGGGACTTGAATTCATGTTTCAACATATCCGCTTCTTGTTTAAAGTAGGACATCTCGGCTTTAACCATATGTAACTCCTTCAAACCTTGAAAATCCTGTGATATAGGACTCCATTGCCTTTGTGGGAGTGTAGGGATCCTGAGAAAAGGAATATGAATTAATAGGAGTACTGAGAGGCAAAGAAGAAGAAGAAGGGGCAGCAAAAGGAGTGAAACAAAAGAAGAAGATGATGACGATGATGAAGAGGAGGAGGAAAAGAAAGAAGAAGAAGGGGCAACAAAGGAAGGTGGAGAGGAAACAAAGGAAGGAGAAGAAAAGAAAAACTAAAAGACTACCCCAATAGTATAAATGAAGTACATGTATTCAAGATGGCATTGCATATACAATTGCTATCTAGAACTCACCTTCATGTATCTGTCTAAAGTGGTCATCGTGTTCGATAAGCATGTCTACATGGCATATGTATATGCCTCGAGGCTCGTGGAGCTAAATAGCGTAATAGCTAAAATTGACATCGTTGGTCTCGATGCCTAAGGGGATATTTGCAACATACTCTAAGACTGAGACTGTGACTTCTTCTATCTGGTCTAGAGATGTGTTATGAGAGAGTATCAAACCCCTAGGAGGAGATTGGCAAGCGTCATCTCTAAGTTGAAACATCTCACATAAGATCAAGGCAATGCTACTACATTCTCAATACAAGATCAAAAAGCAAAATGTGAGTAGTTAGATGCAATGATACCTCCCTCTAATCATCGAACAATGGCAAATTAAGGTGCTCCTTTGGCTATACCTCTCTCCATGTACATAACTAGCATTTTCATTCATGTGTTTTAGGTATCCTTTATATACCTTAGAAAATATAGAGCAAAAGCATAACTTGGAAACAAGAGATATACAAGAGGTGCCTATTTTTGAATGGAATCCACAACATACTTGCATTAGTCACAACAAAACCATTATAATTGCATTTGTAGATCCAGCCTATTAGTCATGTTTAACTCTAGGTACAAACCAAAACTAAAATAGCACACAAACATCCACGGAATACAAAGAATGGAAGGATACAATGTAGCATGTACGAAGAGAAGGGTGCAGGTACTAATTGATAGCAATCTACTAATACAAGCTAATTGTATGCTAAAGCTAAGCTACCATGTTTGAAAATTATTGTGATGCTAAGAAGCTACTCGACAAACAAACAACCATCAACAACAAGGCTCCAATGTTGCATGCACCAGTTCGAATCGGCGGTTCGACCAATTCGAACTAGTTCGAATCAGTTGGGTCAAGTTTGAATCAGCCGATTCGAACAATTCTTCATTTTTTTGGGCCAATTCAAAATTTTTTACGAGGCAACCGATTCGAACAGGTTGCCGATTCGAATCGGACTGATTCGAATTGCGATTCTTTGGTCGAATCGGCAATTCGTGCAACTATACAAGGCTCACAAGCCTATTTATGTTGAGAGCACGAGTTAGGTCTAGAGCATATGTGTCACATGCACTTTGAATCCCTTGCCTAATGTAAATTGTAAATTGTAAATGGCTGTGTCACCGGCCTGTGGGGACGATTGTAAATTGCAATGTAAATATTAGTTGTAAGTGGCTAATTTTGAAATGGTTAAGGGATATGAAAAGAAAGTATAGTATCTTGGTTATATAGTGTCTACTAATGGAGTAAGACCTAATCCTAAGAAGGTTGTTGTGAGAGTAGGCTGACATGTGTCACTCATACACTGCACCCATTTATGATTGAAGTTACAACTTTCACTCCCTATCTCGGTTGTTTATTGTTTTATGTACATATGTACTTTTTGTAAATACAAATGGCTAGGTCATCGGCCTGTGGTGATCTTTGTAACAGAAATGTAAATGAAATTGTTAATGGAGCTTCTGAGCCTCTGAGTCGCATGTTGCTTTGGTGTAGGGTACTGGGTCATTAATTAGGAGTGGCTGGATTGACCTCCTAAAAACTAGCAGTTGACTAGTCAAGATGACATGTGTCATATGCTCACTAGGACACTTGGTCCAGTGAATGAGTGAGTGACACATGTTATGGTTGACCGGTCAAAATGACGTGTCATATGCTCACTGGGACATTTTTGCTCTAGCTTTTTCTACAATAGTCAAGTTTACATTTTGTCTGGATTATTAGATTCCTAGCATCAAATACCTCAAGGAGACATCATTTTTTGGTGGCCATTTTCTTGAAAACCCTAATACCAAAAACCTAATTTTTCCATAATTGATCAAAGAAATGTCTATTTAAAGACAAGTTGGAAATAACTACTACAGTACTGAGTAGTTAGCAACTATGAAAAACTTCTCAGACTTGTGGGTTATCTTTAATAGAGCTCAACATATATTAATCACCAATATCGATTACAACTCATGAAATGATGATCAGAGTTAATGCTATTGTTGATGTACTGACATAAAATTTTGGTGAAAAAAAAATCAATCTAAAACTTGTGTGCCTTAGTTTCGAGCATGAACACTAATCATGCACTTGGGTTTGATAGCTTTGTGAAGTTGGCAAACTTAAACCCTAAACTATGAAATAGTGAAAATGGTTACTTCATCAAAAGGTGCAGTGATTTCTTTAGTTTGTTCACCTTGACCCATCTCGTCAAATGTAGATTCCCTAGAAATCACAAGCTTATGTACATTCGTGTCATACATCCTATATGCCTTGGCCTTCTCATCATACCCAAGGAAAATACACCAGACAGCTTTTGCATCCAATTTCCTTCGTTTCTCAGAGCATAGGCATCACAACCAAATACTCTCAAATGAGAAATATTAGGTTTCTTTCCAGTAAAAGCTTCATGAGGTGTCTTGCCTTCCACGGATTTCGTAGGACGATGTGCGTAGCTGTGTTGAAAGCTTATGCCCAAAAGGTGTTTGGCAAACCCTTGCTTTTGAGCATTGCCCTGGCCATCTCAACAATGGATCTGTTCTTTCGTTATGCAACTCCGTTTTGCTATGGAGAATAAGGTGCTGTAGTCTGCCTCTTGATCCCTTGATCTTTGCAAAAATCAATAAGTTCTATCGAAAAGTACTCACCACCTCCATCAGATCTCAAAGTCTTGATGCAACATGCCTTGAATTCCCTGAACTTAGCAAAAGCATGATTTCTTGCTTATGAAATAAACCCAAATGCATCTACTATAGTCATCAATGAAGGTAATAAAGTAATAGCTAGTCTGCATTGGTCCACATAAATCGTTGTGGACAAGATCGAGAATGCCATTGACTCTCCTAGCTCCACTTTTGGGAAACCTCTCTCTATGTTGTTTTCCCAAATTGCAGCCTTCACATATTTTCCTTCAAAAGAAATGGCAGGAAATCCAATAACTAGATTACTTCTTTTGAGAATCTGTAAACTTTGAGCACTAATATGACCAAATCGTTGATGCCAAAGATCACTTCGACTATCAACAGTGCTTACCATAGCTTGATCAAAAGATCTCGCATTCAATTTGTAGAGTTAATTTCCGTTGACTCTTGCTCCTGTAGCAATCACTTTGTAGTGATTCTTGATGTCCTTGACGAGACATTTGTCGCTATCAAACTCAACCTTGAGTTGTTGATCAGCCATCATCCCAACTGATAGTAGATTGTTGGCTAAACCAGGTACATAGTGCACATTGCTTATCCGCTTTATCATCCCGCTAGCTAACTTCACTGGTCCCACTCCAAATCCTTTAATAGGTAACAATTGGCCATCAGCTTGTCCAACTTCATCGCCATTGTGGATTTCCTTGAATTTTGAAAACCACTCCTTCCTTGAAGTCTCACGCTCCCAATGACCAGGTTTCTTGCAATATCAGCAATTCCCAGGTTTCTTCTACCTTGGATTGTCGCGTCCTTGACCTCGACCTTGATGCCAATTGCCTCGATTTGGACCATCATTGGATTGTTCTTGGAATTGTTGGAACGATCCACAATTTGAGTTTCCACCTCTTGATTGGTGTTTTCTGCCACCACGTCCTCTGACTGCAAGAGCTTGATCAAATCCACTGTTGCGATGACTCAAGTTCTCTTGACGTTCTTCTTCCTGCAAAAGCAATCCACCTAACTCTTCATAAGTTGGAAGATTCTCCCGTGTGGCTATACTTGTCACAAACATCTAATGTGACTCACTCAAGTTGTTCAATGTCAATTGCACGATCTCACGATCCTGTACTCGCTCTCCAACAGCAATTAATTGATCACGGATCTCCTTTACCTTCAATAGGTGATCGGCAAGGGTTGCACCATCATCCATTCGTAATGTGTGCAGCTTTGTCTTCAGAAATAGCACTCAAGATGTGTTTGTGGTTTCAAACAACGCCTTCAACATATCCCACGTCCTTCCAAATCCAAAATGTAGGGAATAATTGCATCTATGACTGACAAGTTGATGACATTCTGTGCTTTCCATTTTCTCTTGTCAAATGCCCCCTAATCTTCTTCATTTAACGGCCTTGTCTCGTCCCCTGTCACGATCTCCCATAGCTCCTTTTTCATCAAAGAGAGAGAGAGAGAGAGAGAGAGAGAGAGAGAGAGAGAGTGCTATGGCAGCTGTGGAGACAACTGAAAGTTTCAGCATCAGTTCGCATGTCTAGGGCGCCGACCACTACACCTTTACTTCACTGAAGGTGCTCTCCTTTAGCTTGAAATCAAGGTTTTCTCTCAGAAAACCCTTGTTGTGATAAAAGTAGCCTACTTTAGCTTCCTTCTTCCAAACAATGTGTTTTTCTTGAAAGTCTAAGTTCGCTCTTGATGGTAGATTCCAGCAATCAAAATGATCTGAAACTGATGCAAGTAGAGTTTGTTACTACTTCACACTCTCTCACTATAGCTTGAGCTGCAAACCAGTGACAAGCCGAACCCAGTAGTCCGGCACTTAGGTCAAAAGAGCTATGATACCATGTCAAAGATCAAAAGAGCAAAAGCATACATTCACCATAAGCAATCACCACAAGGAGGAAGAAGAACACACACCATCACTATTTCACACTGAATGTAAAGTGTACAAATAAACCCTGAGAGAGAGAGAGAGAGAGAGAGAGAGAGAGAGAGAGAGAGAGAGAGAGACCTAGGAGTTGACTAATAGACTAGCTTGTCAACAGTAAAGTAAATCATAAACAGTAACACTAAAGTTTATCATTGATTTCTAGCAACTTGACCATGGCATCCCATATTACCATACTCCAAATCTTAGAACCAGAGAAGTTCTGAGTTCTCACTCATCCAGCCTAATGGCAAGACTAGTCCACCAACCATACAAATGATGTCGTCGCCCACTCTTATGTAGCCACAGGCCAGGCCATATTCCTGAAGAGTGATATGGGAATATTGACTCTTATCTTGGGTCCTAGACTTAGGGCCAACTCCCAACAACTAGGTGTATCCCTCTACCCTATTCCCAACACCTACCATATCATGCTATTTTTGGTTAACTGCAATCAATTAACCCCAACATGACCATAGTCTTTCGGGCATGCACATAGCACTTCCCTTGAGCATTCTTAGAGAATTTAAAAAAGTCTCAAAGTCTCAAAGTCTCAAGGAAGTTGGAATCAGAAAATTCAAGCCTATCCACTAAAATGGTTAATAAATTGTTGAATATGCACATTTGTGAAACATGACACTAAAAATTTCACGATTGTTTACTATCACTGCAATTAGAACTGTGGAATCAGAAGTCTTTTGGAACAGTGTAGCCCGTTGAGAAAGGTTACTGAAGTCTTGTAAGAACTGTTCAACCGTGCTGTGTCAAGAACATGACGACTGGGAACATGGGACCATGTCTTCCCAGTTGTCATGCCCCCTGCACAGACCAAAATTACCAAAAAATCAGGAAAAAACCATTGGCACATTTTATATTTGTACATATAGCAATAAATAAAGTGCCAATCCTCTATTCTGCTTATATAGCAATGAATAGAGTACCAATCCGGTATGTTGTTATACAATGTGTAATCCCAATTTTAAACTTTCAAAATTTAAAATCAACTTCCATGTGTATGTAAATGTTCTTCTTATGTACTGTGATGACAAGGTGCTACATTCACCCTTCCCATTTGGGAGCACACTCCCATTCCCTGGTCCCTACGGGTCAAGCAAACCTTGCCTGAAATGATTTCGGTTGTCTGGAAAAAGTCTTTAATCCGGCTTAAAGCATCAATACCTCGTACAAAAGACAAGCACACATGCATAAGATAAAGTGTATAAAAACAGTGGGAGATAAAAGGAAACCATGTCTTCACCACTCTAATCTTATCTTCTTTGTCAGCTATGGCAGGTAAGATTGCCCCAAGGATATTTGAAAAGTACGGAACGAGTTGCTCGCCACCAAGCTTCACAAATTCATTGATCTGAGAACGACATTTCCCTGTGAGTTGAAAACTTGATATTTTACAATAACAAAAGAAAGATTCCAAGCTAGCACAACCATGAACCAATCCTCAATGACTGTGTAGCGATATCCATAGGACCGGTTAGCTTTTACCCATGTTATAGATGTCAGACGGGTAGATTCATCTGTTGATCTGGCTCTCTGCACCAAGATTTCTGCCATACGTCCATAGTCCACCGACTAAACATCATAAATGGTTAGCAAATTTAAAATATTCAATAATCATTTGAGAAATTTTCAGCTCAACCAAAAGAAAGAACAGCTAGAAGTGATACCATTCCCAACTTTTCACTGGAAGTTGCTTATATAGCACATATACAGCTTTTAATACCAGGAAAACATGAAAAATGAGAATTCTGTTCAAATGTATCATTCTGCTGTTGGACTAAGCTTGCAAAGAACCATGCCCCCATTGCAACAATATGGGGAGAAAAAGGTTCTATAAAATAGAATACTTATTAAGTCAAATCTCAATCACATGCCCCTCTGATACTCAGATACTATTATTAGAATACTAGCTCACAATTTACAACATTGAAAAGGGTCTACTATGCAGAAAAATATCCTTTCAAACAAACCATAAGATATTTATAATGGAATGTCAAAAAGCTTAAGTACTCGATATACACACACAACTTGACAACAAAATGAACTCACTAGGAGTTGGATTTCTTTTCAAAGAGATGCTTCTTGGTTTCCAGTGGAAGGCTCGAACTTGAGACCAAAGAAACTTTGGATGTCAAGCGTTAACCAATTGAGCCAACTCCCTTGGGTATCCTTTTTTTTTTTTTTTTTTTCAAAGAGATGATAGGCTGTAACAGCAAACCCCCATGAACTTCACATGACCTTGTCAAAATGTGTCAGTTGTAAAAACAAGCCTAAGAAATAACCCAATCACTGAACTATACTGATAAAATTGTGAGCAATACCGGTGCATTCTTTATCTCTTGCAGGAATTCTGACAAAGCAGAATTCGCTTGCTGTCGAATTTCATGACTAGTATCGCTAAGCATATTGAATAGCCCTGAAAACCCACAGAGAAATAGCAATTAAATGGCTCAAAAAACAGATTTAGTAGCTCAGTAAGTGAATTGCCTATTCATCTTTAAAAACAGATAGAAGCAGCACTCTTTGTGATGATTTAGAAAATCACATCACAGCAGAATTGCTTTTCAAAAATCTTGCAGCAAGATATTAATGGATAGATGACGCTGCTGGAAAAGATATCAGGAAAGCATGTGAGTAAGGGGAAAAATGTTGTAATCAATTTTGAACTTTAATTTCCTACCATCAAGAAAGTCTGGCAGAAAACCAAGCATATCAATTTCCGGAACACTGTCCAGAACAGTTATCCACCCCACCAAAAATTGGCGTACAAAAGGATTGAGTACATTCATGCGTTCCCTCAGCAGTGGTATGAATTCTTCTATACTGTTAACAAACAGCCCATGAACATAAGGAGATAGAAGAGTAGTAACACCGCAATATGCTGAGACGATTTATCCCGTCTTCGGCAACATTGAACAAATACTCAGGAAGAAGAGCTTATTCAAACTCAGAACTGAATCTTATACCCTCCCTTCAAGCACCAAAGCATATAGTCCATGAAACATTAGCCTTTTAATCCCAAAATGATTGTTAGACAAAAACTTGGTCATTTACAGCAAATCTTGGCTCTTTTTATGCAAAAAGTACAGTACTCAAGCAAACGGTGGCTTAAGCAAACTATCTATCCATATGACATCTTGCTTAGCAGAATCCTTACCCTAGTCACACTTACCTGAACTGATCACTTTCAGTGACAATGTCCTGCAATGCCAAAAAGCATGTGCTTGTGATGAATTTGAATATCACATGCACATAATGCTAAAGCTACAAAGAAAAAGAATGGCTCTAACCAAATCTGTGACTGATTCATGTGGTGCATAAGATTTTCATAGACCACCAACCTTCACTAGAAGATCAAGGAGGTGTGCAGCACTTTGGACGTTTGGATCAGAGTCTGCTGATAGCTTACAAAGTGCATCAAAAATTTTGTTGAAAAAAATGATCAAGTCACCCCTGCAAACCTGCATCACAGCAGCTCAATACTATACACAAGATCTCTAAAACACACACAGAGAGAGAGAGAGAGCTTCATGAATGTCTTTAAGGTACAAAGAAGGTACATGAGACTAAAGAGTACATTTCAATTGCCATAAGGATCTCGGGAGCTTGTAAGCATCTCCAATTAAACACGTAAATAGACAAAACAAGCTAAGCTAGTACATATATATATATATATATATATATATATATATATATATATATCATAGTTGCAGCGAATCGCGATTCGGGAATCGCGATTCGCTTCACAGAATCGTGGAAAAGAATCGTTAGAAAAAAAAACCAGAAACTCGATTGCGGGCCTCCTCCTCACGCACAGAACCGCGCCAGCAGTGGAGGAGGCAAAAAAAAATTCTGAGAGTTGTGGGCATCCAATCTTCAAAAGTGAATAGTTGGTAGGCATCTACTCGGCGATACGGAGGTGGTGTGCACGGTGCCGGGTGGGTCTGAGCTTCGTGGAGAGCGAAACGACCAATTTTCGATATTTGGTAAGTGTAGGCTCGATTTTTTGCAATTGTTGACATTGAGCTGTAGGCAACCAAATTGAGCGTAGTTTGGCTCTAGACCACCTTTCTTCGCACCCACAGTGATTCCTACAGCGTCAGTTTCAGCCGTTACGGCACGCCTAGCGAGATTTGAACACCACATTCCAAATGCTTGTGTATTTTTTGCCATTTTCACAGAATGCCTTGTTGGAAACCGAGTGAGGTGATGTCTGAGCCTAGAATGCATTTCCACATGCCTGCACAGACTCCTATGACCTCCGTTCCGCCCGTCTACGTCCGTATCACATCAATTTTCATGCCCTGATTCCATAGTTTTTAGGGTTTAGGCGTGGAACATCGTGCAAACATCTGCTAGGGGCGCGGTTTAGGCCCACACTACACTCCTTTATGCCTGCCTAACATCAGTCGCCTGCTATCCCTCATACAATGTGATGAGATAGATTTAGGGTTTAGGGTGGTACAACGTCACATGGGCAACTAATCGGAGCAGGTCCTGGTAGATGTCCGCCGACACAACGAACGGAAGCAAGAAGCAGAATTTCACAAGAGCCAGCGAGAGATAATGGCGCGACTACCGGAGCTGCAGCCACGTGTCCTCACGGTCCTCGGACATGCTCCCCCCTACCCCAGCTGGCGAGGGCGAGGATACGCAGCGGATTGGAATTAACTTCACCGCAGAATAGCTGGCCATGGTCCGAGAAAGGGTCCCTCGTCGTCGGGCCAGCCAGTAGGTCTTCTGGTTCCCTGTAGTGAATGGCACAGTTATGATAACCATTCACTCTTCTGGTGACCATTCACTCCTGTAGTGAATGGCACGGTTCTGACGACCATTCACCACTGTTAGCAGCAGCTGTTTTCATCACGCTACGGAATCGAGGACGCACACCACACAAACACCTCAAAACAGGCCAAAATGTTGGCCTTTTGTTTGGTTTGGGATTTAGGGTTTGGGGAACAAACAACCAGAAGGAGGATATCAAAGATATTGTCGAGCAAGATTCTGATGATGATGAGGAGTACAAGCCTTCAGTGCGCCAGACAGAAAGTTCCAGCTCTTCCATGAGTCTGAAGTGTGACAGAAGTATTGAAGTTGCTTGGTATATGACAAGGACAGTTAAAGCATGTTTTGCAATAAGAACATAGTTTGAAAGGTAGTTTTATGAGCTTCACGGCCCATTTCCTGAACTCCGACACCCAAGAAAGCAACATAGATCAGGCAATGATCAATACCCTTTCATTTGAATGTTTGGCCAAGAAGCTTTGCAAGAAAGCAATGGTCAAAAATGTCTTTCCAGTGCATGGAGATGGTAGGAGTGGTTCTGACGCCAGTACGTGTTCCCGGATTTTACCACATCATCAATTGCTCCGTCTTCGACTCCAAGTCAAACTTTTCTGGTGAGCCTCCAGAGACAGCACCCACTGGTTTCTGATCCATTGATCAAAAACCAGCTAGTGTTTTCTCTGAAGGCTCACCAAAAACGTTTGGCATGGAGTCGAAAACGGAGCAATTAATGGCGTGGTAAAATCCGGGAGTATGTGGAGGCGACACAACCACTCCTTTCGTCTGCATGCCCTGGACAGACCTTTTTGGCCATTGCTTTCTTGCAAGGCTTCCTGGCAAAATATCCACCTAGAAAGGGTACTAAACATTGCCTGATATATATTGCTTCATTGGGTGTCTGAGTTCAGGAAATGGGCAGTGAAACGGATCCCGTTTGGAGAAACGGGACCGTCGGACAGAAAGCTGCAAAACTAGTCCATTTCGACCTGATTCTGTCCCGTCGAACGGCCATTTTGACCAAACGACACCCGAATCGAGCCAGGCTCGGTCCCTTGAGATTGTATCGGGATCACGAATCGTTGAATTGTATTCCCGGACCATTTTGTCGATTCCGAAAGTTTTCAGGTCCCATCCCGGCAAAGTGTCCCTGAATCCCTGTTTGACGTCGAACAAGGACGTACTGGGCCTGCCGTCCGTCCGGTCCTCGTCCCGTCTGCTCCCACAGGTTCCTATCGAGGTTGTCCGTTGGGCGAAACGAACGACACCTGAAACGGATCCCGTTTGGAGAAACGGGACCGTCGGACGGAAAGCTGCAAAACTAGTCCATTTCGCTTGACCTAATTGCGTTTCTGTCCTGTCGAAGGGCCAATTTGACCGAACAACACCCGAATCGGAACCACCCTGGTGTTGGTGTTGCAGTACACCAAGTCATTGCATCGCTCAGTCGTGAGACGGTTCCTCCTGTTCATGTGAACAAGGCTGAACGCTGACCAGTTCCGCTCGCACACGCAAGCAGAACAATCCTGCATTAATTGGCAACCACTTTCGTGAGTCCCGGCCTTGTAGAGACAATGCGGAAACTAGTTGGATGAATGAGATTAGATAACATACCTATGGAAGGACTCGGAACGCGAGCGTCCTTAGGTCTGGCTGTCCAGCGCCGTAGCTATCCCATCATGATACAGGCATAAGCCTGTTCTCTCGGACATGTGCAAGGTCCTTGCCAAACAGCCCCAGATAGTGCCTGAAATTGAGCAGTGATACGCGTGATTACAATTGAGCCCTGTGCAGGGAAATTGAGCGAACGAAAGCAAACGATAGAGAAAGAATTTACCTGTAACTCAGCCTCTGGTCCTCGAGCCTGCTGCGAATACCAGTGTCGCTGCTGAGGAGGCGGATGTATGAGAACCAGTCCGCACGCAGCTCTGCATCGTCGTACTGCCTCTCGCTCTGAAACAGCAGATGCAATATGTGGGCCACATTGTGAATGGGCCGGTGAAACTTATCCCATCGTCGCCGCCACAATCGCCTAATAGGCTCCAACCTGTGGACCATACCATGTGGAGGCAACAATTACACGATTGCGTGCTGCGGCAGCAAGACGAAACAGAGTGCCAATGGAAGGAACGATGGTGAGACGGAAAAAGTTATACCTGGCACGGTCCAGCTCAGAATGCTAGAGAGACTTGCCTATGCGGTCCATGAACTCGTATATGAGGCCCATCGTGCACCCCTCGTGATCAACGAGCCTCAGAACAGAGTAGATGGGGCGCATGACGTCCATGAGCTGCTGCACATCAACCCAGAAAGGCTCCACGAAGAAGATATCGTGAAAGGCCAAGCCCTCTGGGATCGTGGACAGGTCCATGGTTGTGACCTCTGCAGAAGTAGCCATGCGCAAATCACCCGTGAGCTTGTGTAGCCGCTCAAGCATGATGAACTGAAAGGCGAAGCGGGTGTGAGCGGGCTTCTTCAAGTCGAGCCTGCATTGACAAACGGAATGAGAGGCACACACAGAACGAGCGAAAAAATAAGAAGCATCTTGAACGAGCCAAAAAATAAGTAACATCTTACCTGTTGAATGTGCGGAAAAGGGCAATGGTGCGGGGCTTGCGTGTGACAAAGTCCACAACCGCAAGTGCCCTCGTGAGAATCTCACTGACCCAAGGTAGGCGCCCGATGGAATGCAGGAGGAGGTCCAGTGAGTGTGCGGCACATGGAGTCCACACAATGAAGGGGTGCTCTGCCATAAGAAGTTCCCCCATACCGCGGCAGTTGGACGCATTGTCCGTCACAACCTATCGCGATCAGTTGATACGATTAATGCACAGCTTGGAAACACATTGCAATCCATCGAAAACTGTTGAAACATTTGTATCAAGCAACTAATGAAAAAAAATTTACCTGGACAACACGCTAGACAACGCGCTGTGGCCCAACCTCCTCTATTGTCGCGCGGATGATGCCGTAGACGTACTCGGCCGTGTGCACTCTCCCTGCCTTAGAGGCGTCGACGTTGCGGAGGAACATGGAACCGTAACAGCTGGAAACAATGACGTTGATGAGTGGACGTCTACGACGGTCGGTCCACCCATCAGTTATGATGGAGCATCGTATCTATCCCAGGCCTCCTGCAATGCGGCTAGTCTCTCTCTGACAGATGCAACCCGCTCCTGGAGCAAAGGGCCGCGAAGCGCGTCGGCTATGGGTGGTGTGTAGCCGGGCCCAGAGACTGCAACTTTCGAGATAGCCTCTCGAAAGATGCGGGATGATGCCATGATAAATGGGAGGTTCAGGTCATAGCACAGGATCTGGAGGTGGTGGCATAGGTGTAGGTGCGGAAGCAGAGGATGCGGACGGACTGTGCAGATCTGAAGGTGGTGGCACAGGCGTAGGTGCAGCACTGGAGGATGTGGATCCATGGGGAGTACTGGCGGAGGGGGGTAGCGGTGGCGGAGGCGGCGGCGGAAGCGACGGGTGCACACACCATAGCTCTCCCTCACCCACCATAGCTCTCTCCCGCCCTCTCTCTCCTCTCACCCCGCCGTTGGGGGGCTCTGCCCCCCAAACCCCTGCCGGGGGGCTACCGCCCCCCGGACCCCCTGTTTCTCGGGGGGCTACCGCCCCCTGAACCCCCCGTTTCTCGGGGGGCTATCGACCCCGAACCCCCTAGGACTTGCTGCTATATAGAAACTGTAATCTAGCCATCTCATAACCATCATGGTCTCACATTAGACCCTATACTTCTCCAAATAACGAGGGCCTTACAGATCTGAGCTCACGGTTAACTAGTGACCACTAAACTGAGAGGTGCATTATTTAGTTGTCTAACACATTTTGTAGCTGAAAGCACCGGCAACCTGCATAAATGCACTACTCTCGTCAAGAGCTTCAAGCTGATACCCATATTGCCCACTAAAAAAAAATTTAAAAAAAATTAAAAATATATATATATATTAAAGCCGAAAATTACATAGCAACAGTCCACCACATACGGCTGGACTTTATCTATTCTAAACATTCCTACGGATCCTCCACCGACTCCTCGCCCTCGTCAGGTGCATTGTCCTGTCGCTCTTGCTCTGCCTCCTTTCCCTGACCAGGATGAGCTGCCGTCGTGTGAAGTTCATTCCGATCTGCTCATCCAAATCCAGCTCGACAACGGGGGCAGGGGCCACAGCGGGGGCGGGGATCTACAGCTTTGGGTGTCTCTGCCGAGTCTGTCGCAGCATCTCTGCAATGTCTGCCTCTTGCTTCCGATGTCTTTCGTTGTGCCTTCGAATATCTTCCTCGAGCTTCCTCCTGGCTTCGCCCTCGGGCTTCGGTGGTATTCGAGTGGCATCCACGCCGCATAGGAATACTGTGCCAAGCGGGCAAGAAACCAAGACATTGATGACGGATCGCCGACGAATGTTGGTCCATCCATCACTCAATATCGTGCATCCATACCTGCCACAAAACACCCATTAGCCACACGCAAAAATTGCACCACGAGTAAACCCTAAACGCATGCAATGGGTTTATGGAAACAAAGTACTTACATCTGCCAAGTTGAGCGAATGGAACTCAGCTCCCGCGTGATGGTCTCCTCCTAACGAAGCATCCTGCCTCGCAATACCTCTCGTCTGGGAGGCGTCCATGTAGCATCCACGGCTGCCATTTGTGCGCAAAACTCCCTGAACACCCAAGTGTCAGCAACAACAAAAGGAATGTCGCACTCGTAAAAGAACTGGCCAGCAAGCCAACAGCAACGAGCCTGCTGCTCTCTCTGCTACCCGCATCGATCAAGGGTCTGCTGTCTGGGCCTAACGTCTCTCTGCTGTGTACATGGCGCTCGTGGTCTAAAGGGCATGGAAATTGAAATTGTGATATGGACGTAGATGGGCGGAACGAATGTTACAGGAGTCTTTGCAAGCATGTGGAAATGCATTCTAGGCTCAGACATCACCTGAATCGGTTGCCCACAAGTCATTTTGTGAAAATGGCAAAAAAAACAAGCATTTGGATTGTGGTGTTCAAATCTCGCAAGGCGTGCCATAATGGTTGAAACTGACCCCGTAGGAATCACCGTGGACATGAAGAAAGGTGGTCTAGAGCCAAACTACGCTTGATTTGGTTGCCTACAGCTCAATGTCAACACTTGCAAAAAAAAGAAGCCTACACTTACCAAAAATCGAAAACTGACCGTTTCGATCTCCGCGAAGCTCAGATTCCCCTGGCATCGTGCACACCACCTCCGTATCGCCGAGTAGATGCCTGCCGACTATGCACACGCCTCGATCGGACACTTGTAGTTCAAAATAAAAAAAATTAGCTCCTACACGGCTGGCGCGATTCTGGCCGTGAAGAGGAGCAAATGTTTTTTAATAAACTGTTTTTTTTAACACGTTTCTAGGAGGAGAAACGCTGTCACAAGCCAGTCTCTCCAAGTTCGTGAATCCTAGAAGCTGGTGTGTAGAATGAACCTCCCAACCATAGGCACCCCCTCCTTGAGTCCTTCTACCTGCTATTCTCGTCAACTGGCACATGGCATCCACCTGTGGGTGATCAGTCCACTTGGCATGCCTAGCCCCTGTGACCTGTGAATACTGAGTGACTCATAGGGTACCACCCCCGTGCCCCGCCAAAGACCTGTGACCCTCTTGGTCACCCCAACTACTTGTCGGCTAGCATCTCGTCACTGACGGCTAGGGTCCCGACGGTCAAGACACACCGCATCTCTGACAACTTGTCAGGTGGCCACACCGGGTCACTGCTCGTGACGCACCGGTCCCAACTTGGGACTGATGTCCTCCTCGGTCACTGGCCCTTGCCAATACTTGGCCTCAGGCCCTCTGGTGACCGGCCGTGCCAAGGTCATGATAGAGTCGTAACTGGACTCTAACAATCCTTCCTTCCTCTGGCAAGTCATCGGTCCTCGATGACAAACTCTGGGTAAGACTTCTGCAACGCCTGTCGCATCTCCCAAGTAGCATCTGACAACGGATGCCCTTTCCAGGTTACTAGATACTCTTGAAGGAGACGATTCCGCAATCGTTGCTCCCTTCGATTTAGGATTCTGTCTGGCCCATAACCTGTGGTGTCTTTCTCCTCAAGAGCAACTAGACCTTCCACCAGGCTATCACCATCATGCAAACATTTCTTCAGTTTGCTAACATGGAATACTGAATGCACCTTGCATCCAACAGGTAGTTGTAGCTTATAAGCTACTTGGCTCACCTTCTTAATAATCAACCATGGTCCACATTACCTAGGAGATAACTTGGCGCACTTTCCTGTGCGTAGCACCTTCGACTTCGAAGGGACTAGTAAATACACCCAATCTCCATTCTCAAATTCCCAATAGGTACGGTTCTCACGAGCATAACTCGTTGCCCTAGCTACAGCTTTGGAAAAGTTATCTCATGCCAAATCTAGCTTCTGCTGCATCTGAGCCAAAAACTCTACAGCACTAGGTACCCTATGCGGAATTCCTATGATTGCAGGACTCAGTGGCCTGAAACCATAATTGAGCTCAAACACAGTAAAGCTCATCTGATGCAGTATACGAGATAGTGCATCAACGACCACATTTTCCTTCCCTCTTCAGAAGTAAATTTCCAAATGAAATTCCTGCATCAGCTCGGCCCACCGAGCTTGGCGGCCCTTCAAATCTGGCTGAGCGCAAAAATACCTTAAAGTATGATGATCAGTGTACACAGAAAAGTCGGCGCCATATAAATAATGTCTCCACACCTTGAGCGCATGTAAAATCGCATACAACTCTTGCTCGTGGGTAGGATATCTCTGTTGAGCTGGTGTCAACTTCTTACTTTCAAAGGCTACTAGTCTACCCTCTTGGCTCAACACTGCACCTACGGCAATGCCACTTGCATCCGTCTCTAGGTCAAAAGGTTTCTGGGTATCCACAATCTTGAGAACCGGAGCCGTGGCCACAGACTCCTTCAAGTTTTCAAAACGTTGTTGAGCTTCAGCATCCCATCGAACCACAGTGTTGTTTTTCCTTAACTGGTCCGTTAAAGGAGCAGCTATCCAGGAATAATTCCTAACGAACCGTCGGTAGAACTTACAAAAGCCTAAGAAAGACCGTAATTGGCGTTTATCGGCAGGCCTCGTCCACTTCTTAACCACAGCCACCTTGGCTGGTTCAACCGAAATACCCTCAGTTGTCACTACGTGACCCAAATACTCGACATTTCAACACCAATCAACAAAGCCTTCACAATTATCAATTCTTCTATGACGGCTAGGAAGTTGACATTGTTGCCTCTTATACTTACTTGGGAGACCTGTTTACTGCACCCATTTTTAGTTTCCGCCAGGCTGCATTTGCGCACATTTCCTCCGGCCTTTTAGCATTGGTCCACTTCGAGCGTGGTTGTACAATGAATCATATTTTTGATCCCACTACTAGATGCCAGTTGTTTCACACACGGGTGGTTCCAGCAGTGATGTATGCCTCCAAGATTTGGTTGCCAGGACCTCTCTCCGGGACTGGGCAAACATTTCCCGCATTCAGGCCACTATGTTGGGTCACATGATACGTGCCAAGACTACCACCCCTCATGATATCCTATGTGCTGAGTTTGCTACTCCTCCGATCATCCTTGAGGGCTTTTTCCACCTTTTTCTTTTTCTTCAGCGGATTCAGGAGATTCGTGCATCTCACCCGGATAGATACATAATCGTTGCGGTTATTTCTTCATGTGTCCTAGCTGATTCCCATGCCAAGCTATCCTGGTACTAACAGGTGTCTGATCTCTTACGACATCTGGGCATCTCTATCATGGATCTTCCCCGTGGTACGCATTTATATATCCGAGGCTATTTATTCTGTCGATATATGCAGCAGACTTGGAGCTCCCTCCCACCTTCCCGCATTCGACTGAGCTATTACCAGACACACTTCCTCTCTCTGGATCCTTCTGGTTTGCCATTGTTGCCGCTCTATCTCTCACAGCCCCTATCGCACGGCCCTCGCTATCGTCTTGGGCAGTTGCGCATTTCCTCTCATCAGCTTGCTATTGAGGCCGGTCGTGCATGGGATATCCCTCGGGAGCGTCGTCTATGTCGCTTGTGCTCGTTGCAGGAGGTGGAAGATGAAGCCCATTTCCTCCTCAGATGTCCGTTGTATTATGAGAAACGGGGGAGGTATTATTGTCTCTTTCGCGATGGCCCGCATACACTTCGCAGTTTTGTCTCCTATCCTGATGCTCGTTGCTTGGGACTTCTTGTTCGTGAGATGCTTACTCTCCGTCAGTCTCATCTGCCTGTATTAGATCACCTGGGGTTAGACTCCCAGCAACTGCTTCTCACTGGCTTCTTTCGGACTCGAGCGCATGCTGATGACTTCGATGATGAGATTCCTATCGTTGTGCCATTGCGGAAAAAGCCCAGATGTAGTCGGCACTTGCCTCCATCGGGGCCCACTGTACAGTCCACTCAGCGAACACTTCACACTTACTTTCGCTGATATGTACTTTTTTTCCACCTAGCCCGGGTTGTGGGCACTGGTACTTTTTCTGTGATTACCTGGCCGGGGTTGTGGGCTTATTCCACTTCTGCTTTGTTCTACTTTCATTCGTAGCTAGTATATAGCATTTTACGAGCACGTCCTCCTATGGATGATGCTCCCATTGTTGCTTGTACATATTTTCTTTGTCTTATGCACCCACGAGTGCTCAAAAGACGTTAATAAAGCTTTCTTTCTTTCTTTCTTCTCTCTCTCTCTCTCTCTCTCTCTCTCTCTCTCTCTCTCTCTCTCTCTCTCTCTCTCTCTCTCTCTGGCGCAGGCCCGGGGTTGCGCGGCGCGGCCTGTTTTCTGTTTAAGAAAAAAAAAATGCGTCAAGGTCCCGGACGAGTCCATCCCAAAAAAAAAAACTGGGCGCGGACGCAAAATGGCCGCGCCCGGCCCGGACTCTCATGTCTGATATATATATATATATATATCATAGTGGCACGTGATACCACCATTATGGTACCGCGGTACCATAATGGTTATACCGCGGTTATGGTGCCGCCCAAAAATCCGCGATACCAGGGTGTGGCAAATAACTAGATAGCTGTATAAAAAAAAGACCCAGCCATATATGGTGGGAATATTTTGATACAACGGCTGAATCAATATACAGTGTGTTTTTTGTGCAACGCGCGCCTGGTGCTGTGAAATGCAATCTCTGTATTTTTTAAATGCAATGTAATGTATGTGTTTATGAAATGCCGTCACGGGTATAGGGTTTAGGGTTTAGGAGTAATTGCTCTGCTCATGATCGTTTGGAGTGCATGTGCTATCAGTTTGTTGTGACATCAATGATTAGTTTGTAGGTGCATTTCTGTGAAGCTATCATTCTCTTCAATCGAAAATAATTGAAAACACGATTCACACACGCACATAGAATTTGAGATAAAATTGAAAATACAGCATCACATGTACAGAGCGACACATGCACAATGTGCAGCAAATAAAGTACGCCAAACACTGAATATAATGTGAAAAATAGTCTGAATACAATGGTCGACCGTCTGCTAGAAACAAACTGGTAGAAACAAACTCCTGAAACTAAATAACAGAGCCACAATCAATGCTTTGGCTCTGACTCAGACGAATGCTCCGGAGACAACTCAGGACTCCGAGCTGACTCTCGCAACCAATATATGTGCCTGTCTGGAACTGGCATGGGTTGTGTATCCGAGGAGGACTCGTCACTAGCATCATCCCAATCTGCCTCCGCATCAGCCCCCAAGCAAGCCAAACCAACAACACCTGCTCCAACTGGCTGTAATACTACACCTCTAGTTGTACCTGGAGCCCTGCGAGGTCGTCCTCTCCTCCCTGGCAGTTTCTGTGCTTTGCCTTTCTTGTTTGGTGCACCCTTGGGCCTTCCTGGTCTCTTGCGAACGAGAGGAGCTGTCAATGCCTCATCACCCCCATGCAAATCACCTGGCTGGCTAGGCTGGGCCCAAGCTAAGGCCGGCTGGGATAGGGAAGCCAAAGAGGGAACTCCCTATGCAGTTGAGCGAGGAGGATGAGCCCGTGGAGTGTGTGCCCGTGGGGCTGCTGCAGGTGGAGGAACTGGCTGTGCAGGAGGCAAGTAAAGCGGCGATATGTATTGAAAGGGGCGTTGTGGCGGCCGGTACTGGTACATCCTGGGTGCTGCCAAAGGGGGAGCCAGTGGAGTGGGTGCTGCCAAAGGAGGAGGATGTGAAGTGGGTGCTGCCACTGGAGGAGCCACTCGAGGAGCCACTGTGGATGTGGGTGCTACAAGAGAAAACCTGGGCACAGATGGTGGCCTGCCATGGAGACCTGGTGCTACAGAAGTGGACGGCGATGGAGGGGCTGCAGGCCTCAATGGCATCGGTGGCACTGGAGGAGCTGTGCGGCACACATATACCCTCTGAGGAACTTGAGGAACTGGAGGCACCTCATGTAGCTGCTCTGGCTGAGACTCTGTGTATGGCATGCTAGCAAGAGATGATGGGGGTGCCCTAACGCTCGGCATCTGCTGGGCCTCTGAATCCAACGTGGCAATCAAGTCGTCTAGCTGGGCATCTGAATACAAATGCTTTGGGCTCTGGGCCTCATCCTGCACCATCCCTTCTATCAACCCGTGCCTCATCATGTGCACCCTGTAGACGCTGTCCGTAGGCAAGTCAACCTGGCGCTCCAAATCAGATATCTTCGTCTGCAAGGTCAAAATTGAGCATGTCAGCAAAACAACTTGATCAGAAATTTTAACCTACATTTTAGTGAGACGTCAACCAACATGCTATGGGAGAATGTGGCCTCTCTGTCCATGTGCGGCTGATGCGCGCCGCGATGGTCTGCTGCACAAGGGCTCTCCCTGGTGGGCGACGAGTGGTTGACCTCAAGCATGGTGCACCAACTGTGACGGGAATGGATGATGATGCGACAGGCTGGGCACTAGTGGATGCATCGGCTGTAGACGTGGAATGGGGAGAGTGGGATGCACTGGCAGGGATGGGTGCAGCAGCATAAGTGGGGTGCACTGGTGGAAGGGCAACATCTGGCATGGGATACGAAAACTGCTGGCTAGGGAGGTCATCCGGATGGGAAGGGAGGGAGAAAGGGATCTCCTCCACATCCTCGAAGGCCTCGTCAGTAGCATCCTGGGCCTGCTCGGGTGGCGGAGAGTCCATGAGAAAATCGTAAACTGGGGGCGTGCGAGCAACAGGACGTGGTGGTGGAACCGCAGTGGCAACTGGCGGACGTGAGGGGACGGGATCAACCGGCATGGGTGCAAATGGGGGTGTGTGTGGCGGAACTGTCTGAGGAGGATGAGGGGCAATGGGACGGGACGAGGATGCACTCCCTCTCCTCGTGCGTGCCAGCCAAGCAGGCAGCAACTTTGGTCAGCCACATAAGGAGCGGTGCAAAACCAGAGAACGCCCCGTTCTCCCCCGCCACAAGACGTGGCCCGTAGGTGTCCAGTAGTCGCTGCCTGTTGGGGACAGACATGCTGCCACAAGGGGCAGCATTTAAGGTGCCACCATTTTTGGCGCGTGCACCGAGCAGGTGGCCTTTAAGGCGAGTGAGGGACGCAGCAGATTCGACTAGGCAATATCGGCAACGCACGACCTCCTGACCGGTCTTGTTGGTCTTGTCGGCAACCCGCCTGACAACGTCCACCTCGTCCCACAGATCGGAAAGGTGGGATTGCACCATTGTGATGGAGGAAACTAGGGAAAAAATGCAGATGAAGCTAAAGCTGGAAGGATGGAAAGCTGGAAAAAAAACAGCAGAGTTCAATGTTGTAGAGACGCTGAAAATGGCGAAGGCAGGTTCTTGCAAATCAGATGCAACGCAGGGCGGTTTGTGGGCGAAGGGCGATGCAAATCAGACGCAAGGCAGCGAAGGCAGGGCAGCAAAACCAGTAGCGAAGGCAGGGCAACGATGGCTGGAAAAAAAACTGGGAGAGAAGAAGCGAGGGGGGCGGGTAGATTAGGTTTAAAAAAATTTGAAAAAAATATTAAATATTAATTATATTAATATATTATGGTACCGCGGTACCACATGGCACCGCGGTACCAGTACGGTCCCGCGGTACTGGGATCCGCCCAGAACCGCGGGACCTATGATATATATATATATAGATATAGATATATATATTTATATATATATGTTTGTGAAATTAGAATATATCCAATTTCACAAATTTATATAGAGAAGTCAGTGATGTCATTAGGTAAAGCTTAGAAACAATATACAAGTAACTCAAAAAGTCAAAGGATCTAAGTCGAAACAATAATATAAAATTCAATAATCAAAAAATCTTAGCCAAACAGCATTGCTTATGTCTCAACAACACCCAAGCATAAGTTGCTAACTGGGTTTCGAAAGAATCCGGATTCTCTTGGGCAGACCCAGTGTTGACTAAGAAACAAAAGTAAATCAATAGGAAGAAAGAAAAAGTAATAATAATGATAATAATTCAAATAAAATGATATTCAAAATTTTACCGAAACAAAGACAAAATACTAGAAACAAAGCAGGCTCCTTAGCTCCCCACTTTTCTGGAGTCTATTATTAAATATCTTAAACATACCATAAGCTGAAACACCAAAGATAAAACCAAAAGCGTCTAAAACAATTTGAACTTTTCTCATGATTTTCTTAAACGAGTAACCCTTATGGAGTAACAAAAAATTATTAGATTGCTTGACTCATCTACAAAAGCATCTATACTAGTACAAAGACGAGAAAACTTGTAGAATTGAAAAGTGATCACTCCATATTTAACAGAATCTGAACGAATTATGTTCAAGTTATTGTATTCAGGCTGCAACCTTCTATCAAGAATATCAACAAATAAACCTGACCTAGCCTGGCTTATAGATAGGTCTAAAAATTGCACTTATCATCACTAGTTGTACAATTAAGTTCACATGAGTCTTTAGGACAGATTCCTCCACCAAATACGTTAGGATCATTATATAGAAAACTACCAAAATTAGGAAGATCAGGAACAAATAAGTCATCAATATTTCTTCTAACATGAGTTAACTTATGCAATAAGATGGGACAAGTACCACAAGAAACTAATCTTTGCATAAATTCAAATTCATAAGAGAAAAGATAAAAGTTAGCTAGATGAACAACACAATTAGTACACATGGGAATACCTATTGTTTGTTGAAAAAGCGAATGACCTAGAGAAATATGCAAGTTATCTAAGAGAAAGTGCAGGCAAGAACAAACATCTTCAACATCAACTATTTTAGTGAATTTTTTCTTCTTTGAATCGACATCTTGATTTTTGTTCTTAAGCCAACAAAACTCAAAATGCAAAGCACTCTTTTCAACTTTTAAAGCTTTGCATCGAGTGTCCTTTAGTTTATTGCTAAAAACATCTCAAATTAGCTTACTAACACGAAACTTCAAATCTCCCAAATTGATTTTAGTGTAAAGTGTCGTGAAGTCATAGGTTTGAAGAAGCGTAGGTTGGGATTTTCTTCTAAAGTACGAGAGGAGTTGAAAAATTTTATTACTTCTATAATACCTACATAATCATTTAAAATCCAACTACAACCAACAGGAACATTTGCATCCTTAAGTATATCCAAAGCTCACTAATAGACGGAGATTAAGTGTCTATACATAAGACTAAAGAGTACATTTCAAGTGTGATAAGCATCTTGGGAGCATATAAACATCTCCAATTAAGTTAAACTAGTACAACTAAAAAGATGTAAATGTCTAAATAGAAAGGATGAGGAAGTCTCTCTGAAATACATGAATTGCCTGTATCCAAAAATTTCCCCACGTCAGCGCCCAATCCCAAATGATTGATGGCTGTTCTGGCTCCAGAAATGCATTAAATGGAAGTGGAGATAGTATGAATGGTAGCGCCCTCCTCCTACAATCAATTTGCACTTGATCTCATTATATTTGGATGAGTGATGAGGGAGAAACACCTGAAAAGCCAGATCTATCCCAGCAGCGAGTACCTACATCAAAATAGATCAAGAAGACACACAAAATGATGAAGATGGAAGATGCCTCCAATCTCACACTCTCTCCAACTCGTGGAGCCTCTATTAAATGGAATTTGTGTAATGATTGGCATGCAATTGCCAAGTGTCCAATTTCCTATGCATGCCTACTTGCATGTTGCATACATGTCATGATAGGTGGCAATCTAGCTTATTCTCCCCCATGCACATGTGCATGGGGGTCTACCAAACTCAAATGGGTCAAAGGCATCATCATGCAAGAAGGCCTACCACAAGTTTGGTAATAAAAAAATTTGCCTAAGTTATTTGGGCCTTATGAAATTTGGACCCAATTATGACCATGTACCATGTACCTATTTATTTAACTAGCTTTATAAGTTCAACAACTCCCCCTTAAACTTGTTAAATAAATAACTCCTAATGCCTCACAATGCTTTTCAAATAAGCTCTTATCCAAAGGTTTGGTGAAGATGTCGGCTACCATGTCTTCACTTGGCACATACTCCACTTCGATGATTTGTTTTTCCACCAAAATCTCTAATGTGATGATATCTCATAGCTATGTGCTTAGTTCTTGGATGAAATACGGAATCCTTGCTTAGTAAGATAGCTGAAGTGTTATCCATGAGAAGTAAGGATTTTCTTTGAAAAACTCCATGCTGGTTCGAAATGTATTGCATCCATAAGATTTCATTGCAATCTTAGTTTATAGTATGCTTGAGATATTTCAAAACATGTTGTGCTAACTTCCAATGTTTCAAACTTGGATTAGCATTGAATTGACTAAGGTTAAAAACTAAAAAAGCTATTTCAGGCCTAGTCCATGTTGCTAAGTATATAAGGGAACCAATGCGATGTTGATAACGAATAAGAGCCATCTGCTCTTTTTCCTCTTTGGTTGTAAGACAATCATCCTTTGATAATATGGTTCCTGTAGGCATAAGAACCATTTTCCCCTTACAATCCTGCATGTTAAACCTGTCAAGAAGCTTTGAAATATAAAAAGATTGATGTAGGAAACAGTTAGAGTTTTCCTTTTCAATTTGCACACCAAGATAAACTTTGGCTTCTCCCATATCTACAATTTCAAATATAGAGGATATTTGCTTTTTGACTATCTCCATATTTTCCATGGACTTAGTAGCAATCAATGTATCATCAACATAAACACCAATGGTTACACTTTCCCCATTAAGGTACTTTAGGTAAACGTTTGGATCAGCACTAACAGGAGTAAAACCAAGAAACTTCAAACCTTCATCCTCCTTTTGGAACCAGGCCCTTGCTGATTGCTTTAGCCCATAGATGCTCCACCTTAAAGAGCAAACATGATTAGGAAATTCATGGGATGTAAATTTCTCAGGATGCTCCATGTAAAGTTCTTCTTGTAACTCTCCATAAAAGTAGGCTGTTATTTCATCCACTAAGTGGGCAATCAAATTATGTTGGGCAGCAAATGCAAATATATATCTCACACTAGAATGTTTAATAACCGGGGAAAAGGTGTCAAAGTGGTCTATACCATACTTTTGTGTGAAGCCCTTTGCCACCAATCGAGCTTTGTATCGATTGATCTTGCCAAATGGTCCAAACTTGTATCAAAATATCCATTTGCACTTTATTGCCTTCCTTCAGGTAGAGGTTTGAGATCCCATACCTTCCTTCGATGCATGGAATCTATTTCATCTTGCATGGCTAGCAACCATTTGTCTTTTTCCTTTCCTCCTATAGCTTCCTTATAGGATTCGAGTTCTCCTGCAAGACAACATACTTCCACAAGATAGTCATGTTGATTCTCCCTCATGGGCTCCTTACCAAGCCTTGAGGATCTTTGAAGTAGCTCTTCAGGTATATCTCCATGCTGAATTCTCCTTGGTCTGATGAGCTTCCCGGATCTTGCATGTCATCATGCAAAACTGCATATGGTTGTGCACTTGGCTCAGGCACTTCAAAAACAAATGGATCATAAAAATCGAATCCCGTTCGAGCTATGTCATCTAGAAATTTGCCTTCTTCAAAAACAACTTCTCTACATTCCAAAATGATATTTTCTGAAGGGAAATAGACTCGGTAGTAAGAAGTGCTATTTACATACCCAATAAATATACCTACTTTGGAATGTTGATCCAGCTTTGTTCTTTTGTCCTTTGGCACAAACACATGTGCTAAACATCCAAAAACTTTTGCAAGAGCAATACTCAGCTTCCTCCCCCACCATAGTTCCTATGGAGATTTTGGATATGAAGAAGTTTTCAATACTCAATTTTAGAGGTAATTGGCTGCTCCAATTGCATCAGCCCAATATCTTTTGGGAAGATGTGCATGTGCAACCATGCACTTGGCTGCCTCCACCAAAGTCCGATTTCTTCTTTCGGCAACTCCATTTTGTTGGGGAGTATAAGCTGTAGTACTTGATGTGTAATGCCCTTTTGTCTGCAATAGTCTAGAAACTCATTAGAAATGTACTCTCCTGCTCCATCACACCTTAAAAGGATGAGTTTGTGTTTTGAAGTCATGTCGACAAAAGCTTAAAATTCCTTGAACATTTCAAATGCCTTGGATCTTTGCTTTATGAATACACAATACACATCCTCGTATTATCATCTATGAATGTAATGAAGTATTGAGCATCATCTAATGAAGGAACATTCATAGGACCACAGATGTCAGTATGAACCATTTCCAAAGGCTTCCTAGCTCAAAAAGCTTCTTTATTAAAGGGAGATCTATGCATCTTCCCTTTGTAACAAGCATTACATTGGAGATTAGAAATACCTTCTTGGATCTTACATCCAACAAATTGTCATGTTGAGCTTCTTTCATGAAGAGATTTTAAAGACACATGACATAATCTTCTATGCCATAAAACATCTAAATCTGAAACCGCATGCAACTCCTCTTTGTTCGGTAAAACCTTTTAAGTGATAAAGATTTCTTTTTCTTGTTGCATGACTTACAACAGCTTTTGTTTTTATGTCTAACACTCGACATACATTCACATCAAAAGATACCTTTAATCCTGCATCAATTACTTTTGCTACAGAGATGAGGTCTTTCTTCAAAGAAGGAACATAGAAGGCTTCATTAAGAACTATCATTCCCTTGAAGGTTCTTAGTCTTAGATCTCCTATTCCTTCAACTCTATGCCTGCTACCATCTCCTAGTATAACTCGCTTTTCATAAAAGATAGGAGAAAGATTTGAAACAAGTTTTTGCTAGAAACAATATGTGAAGTAGCACCCGAATCAAGTACCATCTCAACATCTGAAGTGACCATATTGCACTCTTCATGCTCCTTGGTCATGTAGGTGCATGAAAGCTCTTTAGCTGATTTGGATGCCTCTCCAACTTCATAGGTAGAGTTGTCTTCGACAAGGTGTGCCTTCGGCTTTCCTTTCTTCTTCCTTGGATTTTGCTCGCAATAGGATGGATCCAATCTGATCATCACCAAGTCTCATTTCTTGACCAATTGCGAAATCCCACAAATCCATCATCACCATCATTTTTTATTTTGATTTCACACTTGAAAATTTTGTCACTAAGTCGTCACTCCAAGTGTGCTAAACTAACATTGATTAATTACAATAGTTGTCCACTTTTTGACAGGCTTAGGTTCCCATTAATCATCTTTGAATCGGTCCTTGGGTGTCCAAAATAAAAAACTTCGTGTTCTTTGAACAGCTTAGATAATCACCTATACAATGGTGAAAAAGTAGTTCAAAAAATAGAAGGTTTTTCCATGGTCCAAAAATGCGCTCTCTTTTCTGTTGTGCAGTTTCACACAATGGGACAAGACCTTCAAAAAGTAAAGGCACCTTGAGTTAGGGGTAGTTCCCCTACATTGTACAATCTTGAATTGACTTTGAAACAAGAACATTGTGGTATACCACAAATTTCTTGACTAAAATATGTGATTATCTAAGATTGGATGCAAGATAATTAGCTACTTTCAAACCCTAGTTGTCTTGGAACTGTACATAATGGTTAGCATTTCCTCTTCTTACCTCAAGGATTGAATTTTGATTAAAAATGTGTGCATGAGTAGAGATATCACAACAGTTAAAAACATATAAAATGACATTCTGAATGCAAAAAAATAATCTTTATCTAATTATTGTTGTTGGTGATGATGTTAGTGCGTCATGCAAGTTGAGAGGGAAGAAAAAGAGAGGGACACAATTTTTTGCAATCTATGACTTGCATATAAACGTTCATCTAAAGCATGGGCATGCAAGCATGAAAAAGGAAAGGACATGAACTTTTTGCTATTTATGATTTGCATACAGGTGCATCTAAGGACCGAGTTCTTGCAATAAAGTCCTTAGCAATGTGGCAAAGCTTTTTGTAGGCACATACTGTTATCAGTTAAGACATTGGAATTAATGTTGACTTTTGCATAAACTCCATTGACCAACTTCACATAGCCCTTTGTAACTTCATTTTTTAGAAGTAGAACTGTAACAGTTTCTCTCTCCGACATTTTAAGGTCATATGATTCATTCCTTGACTAGGATCTAAAGCTTCTAGGATTTAGTAGAAGGTGAGTGACAAGATCACACACGGTGACTTGAATCAACAAATCGCATGATATGAGTTGAGCAGTCGAATAGCCATTCACATAAAACAAGAGGAGAACAAGTACAAACTTCATCAAAAGGTAGATGAAACATGCATATGGGGCGTCTCTCCTAATGGTAGACTCCTTGAATTATAGTGTCTAGATTGGCACTAGTTACAAGTCATAATCATGGGATTTAGTGGTCCCAAGTGTCCCTTGGACTTCTCATAACTAGTTAATTAATGCAAAGGTCAAACGTCCCTCATTAATAAGCTAGCAATTTGAGGGTCCTAGTGCAGCAGCTCAATCTTTGACGCATTGAACCTTGTACAAAGCGGATACACAGACATCTTATTATGATTTTGTGCCCCTAAGTACATACTCCAACATATGTACAATATGTGTGAAATTGTGAATGTATAAAGTGTAAAACAAAGCAAATGTTACTCTTATCTTCCAACAGTATAATGTGTTTTTTCTCTCACGATTTACAATGAAGCTTGTACGTTCAATCTATGAATATAATCTCACCTTTGTCGTCTTTTCTTGAGCTTGATGGTCGCCTTCTAGTATATGATACTTGCAGGTCTGGTTTTTTCTGTTTAGTTTGTATGACACATTGTGCTCTCTGGCATATATGGCAATAGATGCATCTCTTGTCTTTATATTGCTTAAAATTGTTGTCATCATCCTATCATCCTTGAATGACTAGAGTCAATAACATTGAGACATTACCTTTGCCATGTTGTAAAGTGCTTCACAAGCATAGAAGCGAACACGGCTGTCTTGATCTGTAAAAGAGTTCAGCACAGGTGGAACAATACGCTGTTGCATCAGAAGAAAGAAAATTGATTAGTTGAAAATTGTTGCTAAGTAATTTTAACATTATTGCTCCATGATAGCAGCAAAGAAAAGAAAACACATATCCTAGGATTTTGAAATGATTTTACCTTAGAATGGTTCAGAAGAGTTTCAAGTACCTTCTAAATAATATTTGATGTGGTAAATGGTTTTAGGCACCGCCACTGTACTTTTTATAGCATATGTAATTATATATATAGCTTCAATCCACCACGACTCCTAAAAGGATTTGATAAAGGATGAAATTTTGGTATATATGATTTCACTAGCAAAAATATTAAACTCTTACAACAATAATAGAGATTGTGGAAGAACCAAACACATAGGCGTAAACTAGCTAGAAGGTTTTAATTTATCACACTAAATTTGCACAGGCTTACATCTAAATATTGTGCAGCCTCAGATGCCAATCCAACAGTTGCAGCTGCCAGCCCAATCAGACCACCCTGGGGGGAACACACAATGAAAATAACTTGTTATAAAACTTTTACACAAAATCCTCGGAATATTGCAGCCATCCACCCCAACATTTGGTCATTCACCCTTAAGACTTCAAATTTCAAAGTAAGAACAATACTTGTACTCAGCTGAGAACCATAAAAATTTATGATATGTGGAGATTTTTTGAACGAATGGTGTGAGTTTATCCCATCCTCAAAAACCTCCCTCCATATAAATCTTGTCTCACAACAATTGTTTAGTTTCAGAGTGCCAGCTTATATATATTTTTCTAGATGTATGGCGTTTTACAAGCTCTTTATGAAAATACAGTTTGTTATTGTACTAGGCTTAGAAGCCCGTTCCGACCCTTTGGGTCGGAAGGTACAGTACGTTCCGTTCCGTACATTCCGGAACGTACTGGGTCGGAACGAGTTGGTTTTATTAAAAAAGAATTGATATATGTCCCTGCTGGCCCGTGACTTCTGCATTTCACAGATAGCGAGTTGTCATACTTCTAACGAAGAAGAAAATAAATTGCTACAACAGGGCAGCAGCAGCAGAGCTCGTCCAAACATGAAGAGTAATCATTCACAAGGAAAAGTTCTGCTCTGCTAGATTTTGTGAGGACAGGAAGGTGCCATGGAAGCCATAAGGCACTCTGGAAGGAAGCTTCACGGAGGCGATGAGCTCCAGCGATGGTGAGCTTGCGTCCAAGACCAGAAGCTCTGATTGCTCTGTTCTCATTATGGCGGAAAGAAAGCAGGAAGCCATCGTCCTCGGCAGCTGTCTCATCATTACCATCTCGAGGAACAAAGAAAGGCTCTCCCCCATAGCAATTTTCACCATGCATGAATCTGGACACCTGTTAGAGTTAATGTTTACATTAGTACCCCTAATGTTATCATTTAGGATTGATTAGTGTTAGTTTGGCCATGCCTGCGTGCTATTATAGAGGCCATTACTATTTATAGTAAATTCGTTTTTTAGTCATACATGCAGGTGGGCGCACTACTACTAGAATAGGATTTGCTTTTATCACTTAGAAATTCATCTTGGGTGTTTGCCCAATATAGGTAGTAATTATAGCAATTAGCTTTTTGTCTTTTGCTATTTGCTTTATGCTTTTTACCTTACACATAGTTTAGAGAAAGTATATATGTAGGCTGGCGCCCTACCTCATTTGTAATGGGACATAGTTGGTGTACATCTGTGCTAAAGGCTACTCTCAGATTAAAGGTCTTGATTATGAAGATACCTTTGCACCAATTGCAAAGATTTGGGGCAGATTATTTAGTAAATGGTCCGAACAACCTGCCGCCGATAAACGACAGGTGCTGTGGGCTGAAGCAGTAAGGAAAAGAGCTGAGCTGCAAGAGGAGATTATGGAATCTCCCTCATATATTCCCATGGATCCACGTTGTCCTCCTAGCAACGTTGACTCCATGCTTTGCTGTCCTACAACAACCTGATGATCTTGGTGAAATTCTGTGGAGATCATTGCTACATGTTGTTTGCTGGAGGACAAATCACTGGAAGGCTGCTTGTCAAAGTGCTATTGTTCCCTGCAGGTTTATTGATCAGATTGCTGAGATTTGTGTAAAATATTGCTAGTTTTGTTGTGGTAAGTCTGATACAATACTGCAGATTCAAGCGCTAATTGTTTGTTGGACTGAGCTAGGACTGCTCGCTGGTCTGCTGAATAGTGATCATTGTTGGATCTAGATCACTACTACTGTATACAGATTGCTGCAAGGACAAGGATGTTGTTGGTTGCATAGCTATTCCCTATTGAAAATCACATAAGGCTGTTGGATCTGGACAGCAAAGAGCTTTTGAGTTAGTTCACTGGATCTGCAAGGCAGACAACTGATTATGTTAACTGATTCATTGGAAGAGAACAAATTGTTAAAGGAGAACCAAGCTATCTTTGCTGACCATTGGAAAAGGTTGTTGCCGGAAGGTGGATTTCGATGCTGGAAATCATAGCAAGGACATTGTTGTTGTCCGTTGGATTCTCGCTACTGGAAATCATTCTTGTTATTGAGATTGCTGCTGGTTGCTTGTCATTAGTTGCAAAGCCACTGCCGGATGCTGCCAGATCGTTACTGCTTCTACTATTGAAAATTGCTACAAGATTGGTCACTAGAGAAGGGTTTTTTGCTGGAAATATTGAACTTTATCAGTAGGAGGCCAATTTTCATGCTGTGAAAAGCCAAAGGTGGGTGCCCTGGTGAGGAAGAAAGGTCACCAGAGGACTGTGGACAGCCGCTATCAAACTATGGGACTGAATCAAGTTTTTTTTGAGGCAGCCATTTTCATGAACAGCTAGGGTCTGTAAGAAAAAGAAAACAATTGGATCTTTCCTCATACACAACCAAATTTTTGAGCTGTAAGGGTCTGCATGTGGACGCCCTGGCAGCACGACCTAGTCTGTAAAAGATCGCGACTAGCCGTGGAGGAGGAAGGCTACTGGATTGGTCTACAAGGAGCAGCCATAGCTAGAAAGGGAAGCAGAAACCAAAAGAGAGAAGAGGAGACTCGTGGGCCATCGCGCGCGTTGAGGAGGAGAAGGATTTTGTGTCTTGAAGGGGCCAGTGCATGGAAGAACCCAGTTCAATGCAAGGGAGCAAGGAAGACCGTCATATCAGGCTCCTATTTGATCTGCGGTGGAAGATGTTATCACGATGGGCCATTGGATCAAACTGAACGGTGGAGATTGGCTTGAGAAGGGCCAAAAGGGCATGAACGACATAAGAGCTTGCTTTCTCATTAAAAATCATTAAAAATCCAATATTGGACCTGATTGGTGAATTTGGGATTGAAGGGCAGGAGTTCTTCATACTGAAGAAACAGTTCATTTTTTGAAGTCATTCTCTGAGGCCACTTTGGAAGTGAATAACTTTGGCTAGAAGAGGGCTTTTGGGGTCAAATAAAGGCCAAATTGGAGCTCTTTGCATACAATTGAAAGTACAGCAAGACAATCACATACAAGTGGGAGTTTATCACATGCAAGTTGAGGATAATTACATGCAAGGAAGCATGGAAATACACACATTGCTAGGATGCAATAGTTGTGTCTTGTAGTAGGAAATCACTGAGGTTCAGGAAGGGAAAGAACCTTGATGCATGCTGCAGGAGGTCTCAGGAGTAAGGATCGTCAATACGACTAGGAATTGTTTGCAATCAGGTGCAAGGTGAAGATGGGATTCACAAGAATAATCAAAACAAGGTTCCTCACAAAATGGAAGGGTTAACTCACATGGAAAGGAAACTCTACATGAAACAAAAGATATGGTAGGGGAAGACAATCGTCATGGTGTTGCCGAAGCTGCAGAAGCGGCTACCAACAGGCATACTGAAGGAAGGTCAACTTCAGACGTTCTAAGATTGACAAGGTTTTGTCGAGGTTGAAATTGACAAAGGTGCAAACTCTTAAGAGGGAGTTGCATGAGAAGTATAGACTATGGTCTATATAGGTAAATCAATATTCAAGAGGATGCTTTTCACAGTTTCTTATCATGGTGGCAAATGATAAGTTCATTGTTACAAGTGACAGGTGTGGCAAGCTGTGTGGTCGACATTCTACGTTGTATCGGTTTGGTTTCTATTCAAGTCATAGTAACTTGGTTATGTTGTAGAAACTTTCTTGTCTATTTGAACTAGTATCACTTCAGATTTATGAGTAATCTAAGTGATTGCTTGTTGTGGTTGTCATGTAATTCCTGGATACCATCCAAGTCATAGTTGATTGTTCATGTGGTGGTACTAAGTGAGATCAATTCTATTTTGAGTTGGAGAAAAGTCCTAGAATCTATCCAAGTTCATGTTTAGTCATGTGGTAGATTCTGTTATAAGATTGGGAAGCCAAGGTTGTTGATTAGCCGTTGAAAATCAACAGTACAAGTTGTTTAGCTTCAAGAAAAACAACATGGTTGAAGATGGACGTACACCAAGTTTGCATATGACAAAGTGTCAAAATAAATAGATATCATGATGAAATGCTTTCTAGGTTGGAAAGTTGTTTGGTGCAAGTAACTCTGTGTGTGAGATAGAGGTAGGAGATTCCATGGAAAAGATCATGTCATGTACTTTGTGTGAGAAAGTATTTGAAGGGGAGTATCAGTTACTTTACGTGAGGAAGTATCGTATACATTTATCTTTCTATTGGGGATGCTCTTTTACTTGCATGTTTGGTTTTGGTTCATGGACGATATTCTATTCTATTTGGAGAGAGTGTTTGGAATGCAAACATGAAGTGTACATCCAGGGGGAGTAGTTCAACCAAAGTCCATCAAGTTCATCACAAGTGGTAACTTATGAGAGTACCAGGAGAATTGAAATGGGTTCAATTCAAGGAATCGCACAAGTGGAGCCGACTACTTATGAAGTAAAGGTTTCTAAAGTGGGTGTTGATGTATGAGATTTGATGTTGACATTTGTAGATCTATTTCCTACTTATGGTTATCATGATGGTGTTACTGCAATCAAAGAGGATTACTTTTTCGTTATGAATGTTGGGTAGATCCTTACATTTGCAATAGCTTGAAAGATGTTCAAAGAGACCAAGGGAGTCAATCTTCAAGCAAAGTTCTCAAGGTTAAGGCAAAAGTTATCATGTCTACATTATTTGATTCAGGGGGAGTCAAAGTTCTTTGATTCAAAGGAAGTCAAGGAATCGGGTGATATGTTGAACTCATGGTGGTCACACATATACACTAACGAGACATGAAGACTAAAGCAAGACACTCAGAAGTCATATGAAGCAGGTTCATATGAAAAGGATCGACATTGAAAGGAAATTCTACATCATCATACGAAGAAAGTTCTACATCGAGTAATGAAGACATTGAGATCAGAGTTGATCATAAATTCTACATCAAAATTGAGGATCTTCATTACATGGGCTTCATGGAAGATACACATGCATGCTTTTGTTATGCATAGTTCTAGACAATGTAAACATTAAGGGGGAGTGTTAGAGTTAATGTTTACATTAGTACCCCTAATGTTATCATTTAGGATTGATTAGTGTTAGTTTGGCCATGCCTGAGTGCTATTATAGGGGCCATTACTATTTATAATAAATTCGTTTTTTAGTCATACATGTAGGTGGGCACACTACTACTAGAATTGGATTTGCTTTTATCACTTAGAAATTCATCTTGGGTGTTTGCCCAATATAGGTAGTAATTATAGCAATTAGCTTTTTGTCTTTTGCTATTTGCTTTATGCTTTTTACCTTACACATAGTTTAGAGAAAGTATATATGTAGGCTGGCGCCCTACCTCATTTGTAATGGAACATAGTTGGAGTACATATCTTCATCATTGTTGTTCTCCCTCATGTGTATGACTATTGTCTAACAACAATAGGAATCTTGTCTTGGGTTACTTGTATGAGCAAGTCGGTTTTCTAGCAACAGCACCTTATCTTCTGGACCTTTGCCAAGGAATTCAAGATCCACCTTGGCAATTTCAGAAACCTTTGTGCATGCCTCGGCTATGGCGAGATAAGCATAGCGGCTTTTCCTACCTAGAAAGCGGCGATTCACTTGGCCAGCCTCTAGATTCACGTTTGCAATCTTGTGCGTGGACGATCCTGTTTCTGTGTTCCATCTTATCTCACACAAGATGTCATCCTCCTCTGGATCCTCGTGATGCCCTATTAAACCATGTTCGAGACGCAGGTCGTTAAGCACGAATTCTCACTAGCTTCACTGGGATGTAACCATCTACATGTTGGTGGTGCGCAGAAAGACCCTTTAACTGTTTATGATAATAGGTATTGTCTGCCAATAATTGTTCGAAAGTTATGTTTGGTCGAAAAGAGCCAATATCTGTTACGATATCATAATCTTTTGACTTTGCTTTCGATATGGGTTTATCAATCGTGGCGTCAGAAAGTTTGGTCTTCTTGATTTCGTTGTCCCCTTCCTCGAATGTGACTCTCTTCTCTGCAGCAGCTTCCTTTAATTCTGAGTTGATAATTTCTTTAGCTTCTGCCGAAATATCCTTCGAAAATAACTTTGCTGCATCTCGATCATAATCAGGGTCATCTTTGAGGTCTTCTTTTGTTAAAAATTTGTTCAATGCCCTATAAATAGGAATCCTCTCTACAAACAGCACGGATCCATTGGCTCAATTCCCATCACAATCCTTCATGAATTGCGGACTTATTGCCATAGACCTCAACAAGTGCACGTACGAATCCAACATCACATACAGAGTGCCTACATGAAAAGATCGACCTAAGCTGCGAACTAAAGAAAAGAGAAAAGAGAAGTATGAAGTACAAGGCCATGGTTGCATAGTACACTCTGCAACTTGGAAGAATAGATCTAACTGCCTAGAAATAGCTTCATCGATTGTATCTTTGTATGTAAGCATTGCTTTTGACATGCAAAGACACTATCCTAAAGCTCTCAAGCGCCTCTTTCAAATGAGCCATAGTTGATAAGGTTTCAGGCTTGTTTTTGCCTAAACGACATTTTTCTTCATGTTTTATGGCACGAAACCAAACAACAAAAGTGCCCATTATGGTCCTTGGGTGTCTTGAACCATAATTGCCTTTAAACATCAACACATTTGATAAAATAGTGCCCCTAAAGTAGAACAATACACTAATGTGCTCAAACTATCAATACCTTCAATGGTTTGTCAATGAGATGAATAGTGCATGCAATCATCCTTGTAGTCAATACTTTGACTAACACTAAGTAATACAATTCTTCCACTACTAACACATCCAACAGATGAGTTGGCCAACTACTTACGAGTAAAGTTCTAACATGGTAGATCATTACACAGGCAATGCTACATTTAATAACAAAGAAAATGTTGTGACGGCTCCACAAAAACCAACATAAACATAAACTTTATTATATGTCAATATTACAATATAGAGAAACAATAAACATGATCCAGAGCTCATTTGGGTAAGTAAGAGTGGTCATGGGTTTGCCCTCTTCCATATTGAGTTTTTTCAAAATGACTTGAGGGAAATCGAAATAATATTGTCCTTCCATATTTTTATAAAGTGGAAGAGAGCCAAATCCTTCAAATCAAACTCTCTTGGTTGTGTGGTTAGAGGCCCTAGTATACCAAAAGTTCTAATAAGGTGATAATTTGCTTAGGACTAGACATTTCCAAACTCACTTATTGACAATTGTATTATATTCTCAATAAACCTTGCTAATTGCATACATTGCACTCATTTTCCTGAAATTTCTCCAAAAAAGCATTGCAAATGAAACCGATGCGATATTTTCCTAATTCAAGAGAAAAAGCAGAAACACAAAATTGACACTTCAACTACACCGAGTAGTGTCATCTTATGCTTATTAGCTTGTAAAGACACCCCATAGTTGTACAATAATGGCAAAACACAGTAGTTCCTTATGGAGAGAACATACACTTCTAACTGCATTGGAATAATCCCACCTTACGCTGATTGGCTTGTGCAGAGAGCGCATAGTCACTTGTCAATAGCATAATAATGGCAGAGATCTTTTCATGGTCACCAGCAATAGTCAACGCCTTGAGAGCACCCTCCACCTAATTGAATCATGATCTAGTTGTATCAAAATCAAAGAGCCTTGTGAACAAACTCTAACGTCTTCTTGAAAATCTTAAAAAGAGGGAAGCATTGTAACGACATCGAAAACCATAGAATATCCAATGTAAATTTGGCAATGGCATGAATACAATAGCTAAGTTCACAAAAAGAAAAAGAAAAAAAGCTTCCAAAATGTTTTATATAATGCTAAAAATAACTTCTATATTGCTAATTAACGTTAGAAAGATTACAAACATTATCTAACAACATGCAAGCATAGGATTGCTCATGTGTAAGAGGAGCTTGTTCAGTAGTGGATAACATGAATAACTTCATACAATTGACATGATCAGAAATTTTAGAACATGGATGCCAAACTCCACCTCACAAAATTTTAATGCTTCAACTCACAACATTAGATGTGTATCAAAACCTTAGGGTCGCAAAACTAAGTTTGATTTGGCAAAACATGATAATTTAAGATTGTAGGTTATAGTAGTGCAAGTAACTACTATAAACCTAGAATCTTAAATTATCATGTTTTAGGATTGTATGTGAGTCGCACATGACTATTGTGGTTGTCTATGACATCGTTAGAATTGACAAGCAAGTGGAAGGGCACTAAAAGGGAGACCCTACAATGCAGATAACCAAATCCCATGATCTCATCTATATTAAAACAATGTAGTCTCCGACAAAACGTAGTTGTTACAAGTAGTGTCTCAGTCGAAATATGAGAAAATTTCCACATTCATATTACGAAGTACTTTTTTGCCTTGCCTTGCAAAAGCAAACACTATGTGTTCAACTAGTGAAAAAAAATTTGGGAGGTTAGTCAAAGGGTATCAAAGTGTACAACAGTGCGCATGTCTATTATGAATAGAGAAAGTGTGACTAATTGTTCTACTAGCCATATTCTCTAGTGGTGCAATCATGCCAAAACTACTACATTGGATACCACTAAAATTTTGAGTATGAATGTGTTGGGCCTAAAGTGATGTTGTGAAGCTATATTGGGAGTCCCCACATGCTTCAAAAAGACTCATCTCTCCTAGATAATGTCTAAATATACATAGATACGCCTCCGATCTATGGATGAACTATCATGTTTAACTCACTAGACTGAGCCTTCGACTTGTGGATGAGCTAGTCTCTTAGTTGTAGGAGTCGAGCTAGCTCTACAACTCAAGTTTTAGATCTGAGTTATTTCAGGTTGTAGGAGTCGAGCTGGCTCTAGAGCTCAAGTTTTAGGTCTGAGTTATTTCAAGTTTGAAAATTTTCAAATCCTAAAGCTTGTTGCCCAAGAGTCATCAATGACACTCTCTATATAAATGTGCATTACAAAAGTACATGTATCTCAACTGTGAGGGGACGTGCCAAATCACGGTATAACTATGAGGGAAGAAAAGTGAAGCAAGGATTGGCATCCAGACATGAGCCCCAAGCAAGCTACCCATTGTTCAACTATTTGGCACAAAGGACTTGATAAGTCAAAGTGCCACCTAGTTAGGTGTAAGTACAAGTAATCCTTGGCAATGTAAATTGTCGATTGAGATGGTAGAGTTGCAATTGAGGCAATGCTAGAGAAATAGAGAATAGTAGATTTTTTGAACCTAAGGCAAAGCTTCATAAGATGTTGGAAAAATCTAGCAAGAATGCAAAACTTTAAGTTGAAGTTGTTCCAAGACGGCATTAACACACATCCCTCTTGGTGCTAAAGGCAAGGTTGAACATGCTAGGGCCATCACAATGCCTCTCCAAGAGCTTGAAGGAAAATCTAACCTGACAAAGACAAGTGCAATTCTAGAGGGGGACTAGTCAATTTTGAAAGCATTTCAAGGGATATTTATTGCGAAGTGTCAAAGACAACTTTCAGTTTGCCAAAGCACATGTTGACTCTAGACACTTGTGGCTATCGAGTTAGAAGCTCAAGTTGGGAGTTCCCTTCTACTAATTCTCCACACCTTTAATTGCGGGAGCGTAGTGCCATAGAGTTTGTGAACGCACAAAGTTTGCTCTTATCTCCTTGCCATGTGTAAGTAAAATTTAGCCGCATGGAGCTCAACCAAGAAGCCATGCTAGAAGTGACAAATCAAGAGCTCAAGGAGCTCTCTCCACCAAATGGGTGACACAGGTGCATTTGGGGCTCGAAAACTACCCAACATATTTCGCTCATGTGAATAGAAACAAGAGGTACATGCGTACATGCTAAAGATGCTTTGCATAAATAAATCTCTATCTACCCCTTTCCTATAAATAAGGAGTATAGGCTTTGGTAGAAAGGGCCAATGAAGCAAGCAAAGACCCAACAACTTGAGGCATTAAGTTTCTTATAAAAAGGTAGTTGAATCGAACCAAACAAAAAGTACAACAATGCTAACCTAACTAGACTCTCACATCTCTATGGTGTCTCTCAAGCACAACACTTATGCCACTATTTAAGAGTCACTAGCATGGGCGGGTATTTATACAATTCCCTCCATCTCCTCTTAGCTTAAAAGTGATAGGTCCACCAACAAACCTACTCGACTCAAAGTGTATGACTGACTTACAACATAAGATTGGCTAAGAAATTTGGGTCCCAACCCAACCCCATAGAGGCTATATCGTATAAATAAAACATAGACTTTTAGCCATGAGGGTAACACACAACACAACACATGAAGTAGATATTACCCTTAACAATGTGGAACCCATAAATAAGAATGTACTGGATAGAGCTACAATCTACATCCTAGAACTGCCTTATGCACAAATTAGGACTCCTGTTCAAACTCATTGCCCTCTATGGACGGATGACTTGATGATCTAAGACTTTGTAAAGTTAAAAAATACAGCTCTTGTCTTTGCCATGTTTGAGTGAAATTCTAGACTTAAGCTGGATGCAAATGCAAAACCCACCATATGATATTCTAAGAATATCATATGGTAAATAAATTGAATCATATGGAGCTCTTCAAATTTGTTAGGGAATCCCAAAAAGCTATGCACTGTAATTAACATTATGATTTTTCCTGATACGTTTTGTATGTCTATGCACTTATAAGAGCTTTTGGATTTTATAAAACAACCTTCTTTGGAATCCTCATCCATGGTACGCATAATGAGAACGCCTAATCCAATGAAAGAGAGCTTAGATCCTACCCAAACATTAAAATATCCAAAGCTATCTACATGTCTATGACTGCCTCACATTATAAATACCCATCCCATGAAAGCTTGGAGGAAATGAGAGAGAGGAGAAGGGAGTTATGGTAGATGGGAGAAGAGGAATGGTGAAGGAAAGCAACCTAGATATCAAGGTAAAATTTCATAATTGAGCATTCAATACTCCTATTATCATGTCCTTTGTGGTCGTTCATATTATATTCTGACTGATGAAAAATTTAACCGTCATACATGACGATTTCATTGCCGTGATCATGGCCTCAGAGAAGTAGCCAATACAGATCAAACAAAGCTTGCGAAGTTTGCCTCAAACAGTTGAACATATACACGTACATTAAGTTCAATAGTTATGTTTTTGCGATAAACCCATTAAGGTTACACTGAAAAGCTTGTCGCTTGGGCTTCCTGTAATCGTTAGTTGGGCTCTAGAATCCTTCTTAACCTCCTTAGTAGATATCCAAAAGTTGGAACTTATCCGGCATATAATCAGCTGTTACAGTTACTGAAAGACCCAATTTCCAACCGCACACTAGGAAAACCTAAACATTCTTACCTACTTAGCTCATTATTTGAGTTTGATCGGATGCTAATAATAAGTAAGAACAAATAAATTCGCTCCGTGCTCAATCGACCCGCCCACTGATGAACAGAAATTTACCTCCAGTGCGGCGTTCTTCCTCCTCTCGTACAGCTTATCAGCCAGGTTTCGTAGCACGGAAGCCGGAAGCAGAGAGGAACCGTCAGACATCTTGCCAATCGGATCCAGTAGTAGCAGTAGCTCAGCTCACGTCCAAGCTCCGGCACTCAGCGCACAACCTGATGCAAGGCGGCAGCTGCAGCAGCAACAACAACAACAACACTGAAGGATTGCAGCAAACACAAGGCTTGAAGAAGATATGATACGTCAACGGGCCAGACACAAACACGAAACCATTCTGGAAACGGCGGTCAAGGCGAGAGAAGAAAAATCTCTTTTCGCTTCTCTTTTTCTCTTGTGCGCTTACCCTCTTCTCTTTCCTTTGCTCTTTTCTATTTCGCGTTTACTTTTTTCTCTTTTCTCTTTTCTCTGTTCGTTCTCCCTCTCTCTCTCTCTCTCTCTCTCTCTCTCTCTCTCTCTCATATGCACGTTTGAGGCAGAATGGCAGATCATCATCCGTGAGGGAAGCAAGAAGCAATGTGGGGGGGGGGGGGGGGATATGGTGGAGGGCACACCCATTAACAAACAACCCAAGCCTTATCATTATTAGGAGTGACTTTTGAGTTTGCTCCACTACAATTTACATCTTGAGATTTAGTATGAGGGCAAGTCTTTTTGGTGAAACAAAATGGCTAGGTTATTAGGTGAAATGAGACCTTGCTCCTTCACACGTCAATGACAAATGCTTATGTCAATTCTATACATTGTTACCATGTTAGCCATCTATTGTTAATGTGTCCAACACCCACTAATTTTTGCTTCTTAGCAAAAGGCACTTCTTGAGAGAATCTCGCTAATGCCATTACGAGGTGAAAACGCCTTAATGGGAGACATTACATAAAGTGGTTGAAAGCCTATGTCCTCACTTGTCATTCCCAACTTAGGATATGTGTTAGACATGCTAACAAATCATGAAGTACATTTATAGTGATAGAAGGGAGCTATCACAATATAGATGTGTAAGGGCTTGGGTAGCTATCACAATATGCACACGTAAGAGTCCCTCTTCGCTTCTTTTTACTTCTTCTCTTGTAGTACTCTTTGTTATGTGCGATCGACCCCCTTATCACATATTGCCAGTGGCATTTGGCACGAAATTAGAGTTGAACGTTTTGAGTTTTATTGTTTTGTTGAGCTTGTGGTTTCAAAGATGACCTTACAATTCAAGAATAGATTCTTGATTAATTAGGTATGTCTATGTTCCGTATGAGTTTAAGCTTTATTCAAACATTTCTTTGCTCATACATGTTGTTCACTCATCTCATCATAGCATTATTCTGAGATAATAACTATTACTATAACTTATCAAGTGAGTCCCCGTAGCATGCATATTCTTCTACATAGATTCTTAAACAATTGGATTAAGTATTGATTTCATATTGTACTATAGTAGCATCAAACTCTTATGCACTTGTCAAATATGGTTGTTAATATCCACATGGATAATCTTCGTCGTTGTTGCACTCTTTTTATTGAGACTCAACAAGAATTCTTTTTCTTTTTAAAGAAGCAACTCGGCTTTTTTCACATGTTACAATAGATGATCATACTTATAAATTTTTAATGAAAATTTTCTTACAACTTAAAGTTTGTAATGTAGCCTAAATCTTATCAATCTATATGGAATCTAAAATCATGTTAAGCAAATTTCATCAACACCTCTTTAATATAAAATCTTATCTCAATTCATATTTAAGTTTTTGAACAATTTTGGGTAAACATATAAGAGTGTATATCAAATAATTTGATTTTGTTGAAAGTTCTTTAAAAGTTTCAACCTTCACCCTTTACGGTGATACTTGCGTTTCACAAAAGCAGTTGACATTTTTGTTTTTTGGGGCTCCTAAGTCGAGATTCATAATCAAACCTACAAAGTATGTGTACCATGCACTTACTTCATAATATAACAACACATAAGACATTTTGGTAGCTTGTTCTCTTGATCATAGAAACTATGAAGTGACTTATGCATGTAGTTGGAATTCAAATCAACACCCTTCACAATGGCAAGCCATTATGTCGATTTCACAAGTTGCATCAAATTAGTCTTGGGCTTGTCCCATCCAATTTTATTACATAAAAGGGTGTCTAAAATGACCCTTTTTCCCATTCTTTTGGCAATGCATGAAGAACTTGTATTTTTTTAGTTAGATTGGCAAAGAGAGAAATAGAATGATAAAAGTCCAAAAATTGATAATTTAGCTGTGTTGTATATATCATAATTTAAGAATGAAAGTGAGAATCAAGTATAACATCGATAAACATCGAGATTTCCCTGACCTACCAAACACATCAACTATATTTTCAAGACAAGGAATTGAACAAAGTCCCATACAAGGAAAATCAAACTTAGTTGCTACTTGACCTTATCAAAAATGATCTCCACTTACCCCTACTTGTAATACAATCAAGTCTCCTCCTAGAACTTGTTCGAGGCTGGTCTCATAATAAAGATAATTAGCACTTGGAATGTAGTCATCACCTTGATTTGACTTTGCACATCCATTCAATTGATAAGAATTGCATATGCCATCACCTGGATCATCCATTCAAATTGCTTAAGCTTAAACTCCATCCTTATAGTGAAAATTTGCTTAAAATGGGATCAGAAATCACCACACACAACAACACACAGAAAGCACTCTCCCACACCAAGCTCACATAGCAATTGTCTTTCTAAAAATCAAAATTCACTATACATATAGCTTCCTTTTTGGCAACCCATGCATGGCCCAGGTTGTCATTGACGGGATGCGTGCCTGGTCAACTTGCCTCGTGGCGAGGCCAACTGGTCCTAATCCAATGATCGAACCCACAGTACAGTAGCACAATAGTTCTACTTTTATTCTCACTCTCTCCCTAAAAATAGAGTCTACTTTTTTATACACTCATATACATAGCATCAAAGTTAACAAACTTTAGGTACAAAAAGTTTTGATCTAAACTTATCAGATTTTTCTCTAATGAGTGGGGTAGTGAAAATGTGAGGCAACGGAGTTGAGCCATTGAACTACAACGAAGAGCGTCGACAAATCACAAATAAGGACGTCCAAAATCTATATATACCGGAAATGTCAATGCTAGAGAAGTCGACAAGTCGCGGATCGGCCAATGAGCATAGAAACAAAGCCCAGTGCCTCACCACCATATTTCACGGTGACGGGAATAAAAGCGTGGCCGAGTCAACATAAAGACTTGGATCTATCTAGAATGTAATGTCAGACACCCGCAGAAGGTGCATTGTACTCGTAAGCCTATGGCACGAGAATGCTCTAATGGGTCTAAAGTCAAGTTTTTATGGCACATGGTTTTAGGTGAACCAAAAATCCTAACCCTAGGATTGTCTATAAAGTGGCATGTGACACCATTTTCTAATCACTTTTCAAAAAGAAGAATATATAATATATATATATATATATATATATATATATATATATATATATATATATATATATATATATATATATAGAGAGAGAGAGAGAGAGAGAGAGAATCCCCTCCTTCCATTTTTGCTTGCTTGTGAAGCCCTCCTATTTTTCTTGTATGTGATTGTTGTGGATGATGAATGCATGTTTTGTTTTTGTTAATCAAGCTATCACAATCATGAATAATCATTAGCACTTGCATTCATCCACTAGTTTCAAAATTAATCCATAAAATCCACACTCAAGCAAAATAGGTGTTAGAAATCCCCTTTGGAAAGATCATTAGGATCCATTAGGTAGTTTCCCTTTCATTGTCCACCTCCCTTGAGAAGATCAAGCTCTTGAGGAGAAGATCTAGAGCCAATGCTTTCTAGATAAGCCAATAAACCAAGATCCAAGAAGAGGATCAAACCAAAACAAAGAAAATCCAAAAAGAGAAGAAGAATAGAATGAAACTCACTCCCCAATCTAAGCCATTCCACTTTTAGATCTAAAACTAAGCTTGACACCCTTAGTTGGCTTAGATCTCCATCTCTACTACATAGTTTAACCCCCTCCCCTTTGGATCGAAGCCCATTACTACACATGATACTCACCTGGTTGGAGATCCCAAACCCATTCTTTGCCCTCTTGATCACACTTAGGGAGGCACGGAAAGGGTCCAACATTTTTTTGGCGCCGTTACCGAGGAGACAATACTAAACTCGCCTAGAGATGGATTTTAGTTTGGTGTTGTTTTTACTCACGACTTTTTCAGAGCGCATAGCAGACCTAGAGGCATCTTCTATGAGCTCGACGAGTAATTAGCTTTTTTCCTCAAAACAAAAGTACTTGGACTTTTTTCATTCTTTTGCAAACAAGAAAAGATTTGCCTTCTTAGAGTCAACACTCTAGATGTCGCGAATGGATTTTGTTTCGCGAACAGATTGTTTTCGTTTGGTTTTTCTTACGTGGAAGCTTGTAGGATCCTAAACATGTGACTATAGATCACATGACAGAAAGCATTCTAGCAATCAAAACAACAAAAATCAAAGAGATGGATAAGAGAGAGAGAGAAAGAGAGAGAGAGAGAGAGAGAGAGAGAGAGAGAGAGAGAGAGAGAGAGAGAGAGAGAGAGAGAGAGAGAGAGAGAGAGAGAGAGAGAGAGAGAGAGAGAGAGAGAGAGAGAAACTATATTATCAGTTAGCAAGATGATAAGTGTCTCGCTCATTGGTCGTCTGACACTCAGCTCTATCGTTGTGTTATGCTAATTGGCAGACTTTCATGCAGAACTATTTTCGTTTCTTTTCTCTCCATTCTCTCTCGGTTCTGTTGATCCATAATTGCGTTTATATCTCCACTATGTGGAGTTTACAAGATAGCTAAACATAGAATTACAATAGTTAATGCTAATCAACTAGTTAGTTATTCTCTGTTATTGCTAATTATTTCAGCTAAGCGTGAAATATAAGATACCATGCCCGTTGAGCTGCCAGTTGGCAGTGCAAAAGATTTTTCTTCTTCTTCTTTTCATTTCATTTCGTGTTGTGTCTTTTGGTCCTAGAGGTATGTTTGACTTTCGCAAATCCTTCGACCTTCGACCTTCACTTCGTATCGTGTCTTAGGATTTTCAAGGTATGTTTGACTTTCGTGAATTGTTCGCCATTCGACCTTCGCTTCGCTTCGTGTCGCTTCGCGACAAAGTTGCAGGAGTTCACAATTTCTGACACTCCCTCTTGAAGCTTGCAACTTTGTATGTGTAATTCTATTGTTTTTCTTTGCTTTGCGAAGAGTGGCTTGTCGAGCGGCTTCGTGAGCAGATCTGCAATCATGTCTTCAGACTTTACTGATTATCTAATTGTCTATCACATTCGCGCATGCATTTCCAATTTCCGCACTCATATTTCCGGACGCATAATTTAATCATAATAGAACTGCTCTATTAGTACATAGATCAGATTCAGGCATGATTAAAAACGTTGATATTGGTATGATTTATTCAACTTCTAATCGCGTTCTCTAAGAAAGAATTCGCAAAACCTTTCTAACAGTTTCACGGAACCTTTCCTACAGTGGTATCAGAGCAAATATAGTGATATACAGTGAAATTAGATAGCCTTATATCCATCACTAGCCAAATCGAAAGATTGGAAGATGTCTGCGATCAGCAGCATTCAGTCTAAGATCAGTACGATGGTGGATGCAGAAGGTTCAAACTATTTAGTCTGGAAGTTAAAAACTTCACTCCTACTAAAGGGCAAAGGTCTATGGCAATGGGTAGAACCATCAGAAGATAAGCCAATTGCCCCTGGCAAGAAACTTCATGAATGGATGGAGAAAAATGACAAAGCTATAGCAATTATTGTGTCTTCAGTGCATGACGACATAATGCTAGATCTTTTATCGACTTCAAATGCGAAAGAATTGTGGGAAGAACTACGAACCAAGAATGAGACTCGATCTCGAAATCAAGTCATGTTCTTGGAGGACCAATTGACTTACCTTCAATGGGATGGCAAAGACCTTACCACATTCGTGCGAAAGATAAAGGATTTGTTTATTTCTTTGCGAAATTCCGGCACCGAAAGTGCGATCTCAAAGGAAAAGTAGCTTAGCTATTTTCTTCACGCCCTACCCAGGTCATTCCACACAACTCGAACTTTACTGGCGAAAGATTCGACAATGACACTTCAAAAAGTTATAGATGGAGTCAAAGAGGAAGTAGAAGCACGCGAACACTATGATGACAATGGTGATTCCGAAAAAGCTCTTTTCACTCAGAAGAATAAATCTTCTAAGAAGTCTAAGTCTAAGAGGGAGTCATTTAAGAAGAATGGAAATCGTTCGAACGAATCAAAGACAAATGATCGACAATCTAGAAAGCACCAAAAAAAATTTGGTGAAAAGAAGATCTGCAACAGATGCAGAAAATCAGGTCATACAGAAGACAAATGTTGGTTAAATCCAAAGACTGAATGCATTCATTGTCATAAACGAGGTCATGCAACAATAGACTGTTATCAGAATCCTAGAAACAAAAAGGAACAGAATTGAAGTGAACCTTCATATTCTAATTTCATCGAAGACAAACCAGAATGTTCCAGAGCAGCGAAAGAGAGAACAACAAGAAACTCAGCAGCATATGTTTCTGAAGATTTATGTCGTTCATTAAATTCGCAAATTTAAGAAGTAGTTCTTGATTCGGGAGCCACCTCACATTTTGTTTCCTCGAAACAAATATTGTCTGAGTATAAGAAGATGAATTATTCAAGATTTATTATACTTGGAGACGGTTCTAAACATATAGCTGATGGAACTGGTGTACTATGGCTAGACATGAATCATGGTGAAAAGAAACTGGAGGAAGTTTCCTATGTTCCTACTCTTATTAAGGATCTTCTATCCGTAGCTAAGATAGTTGACACAGGAATCTTCACAAGAAACTCATGTAGATTGTTCGATGAAGATTTTGATAATTTGGTTGCCAAAGGTAATAGAAATGGTAATTTGTATCACTTGAGCATCCGAACTAGATTTTAACAAGCTAATCAAACTCAAGAATCAACAGATATTATGTGGCACAAGAGGCTATGTCACATGAACATGGAAGCCCTGTACCAAGCCAACAAAAGTCAGAGAATTGAAAGAATCGAAATCAAAAGTCGAGATATTCGAACTACCTGCGAATCCTATCTTAAAGGCAAAATGTCTCAAACACCTTTCAGTAAAGATGTTTATAAAGCAACCAAGGTACTAAAAATTGTGCATTCAAATATTTGTGGACCATTTGGAGTGTAGTCATTGGGTGATGAAAAATACTTCATTACGTTTATCGATGACTTCAGCAAGTTCGTTGTAGTATACTTTATTTTACAAAATCAAAAGCTGTTGAGAAATTTGTTGAGTATTCGAATTGGACTGAGAAACAGACAGGTAGCAAGTTGAAGCAAATTCGCACAAATCATGGAGGCGAGTACATTTCCAATGAGTTCAAAGCTTTCTGTACTGATCGAGGTATTATGCATAAAAAAATAGCATCATACACACGTCAACACAATGGAATAGCTGAACGAAGAAATTGTATACTTATGGAAGCTGCAAGGTATATGATGGCTCATGCAAAATGACTACGATCTACTACCTAAAGAAGAAATCTGAAGTGTTTGATTCCTTCAAGAAGTTCATGGCATTTGCAGAGCGACACACCTCAAAGAGGATTCAGATCATCAGATCTGACAATGGAGGTGAGGACAAGAGCAAAGAATTTTCAAAATTTTGCCAAGAATAAGGGATTGAGCATTAGTTCACTCCTACGTACACAATAGAATATAACGGTATCGCGAAAAGAAGAAACAGGATGCTAGTCGAAGGAGCCAGATGCATGATGGCACAGGCTCGATTGCCAAGTCAATTCTAGGCTGAGGCAATAGCTGGTGAAGCTCACTTCTATCTGGGCATTCAAATCCACAGAGACAGAGCGAGACGACTGATTTATATCACTCAACAAAAGTATCTTCACAATGTTCTTGACAAATATAATCTAATGAACTGTAAGTTAGCTCACTCACCGATGGATCCAGGCCTGCGTTTGTCAAAGGACCAATGTCCCCAGACCAAGCAGGAAGAGGAGCAGATGAGAGAGTATCCTTATCGATCGATACTTGGATCTCTCATGTACGCAATGGTCTGTACAAGACCTGACATCTCTTTTGCAGTAAGCTGACTCAGCCAATATATGGCTAATCCAGGCATTACCCATTGGAAGGCTCTCATAAGAGTCATGAGGTATATTCGAGCTACCATGGAATAGTGCATCTACTATGGAGAAGTCAACAATGACAATCTCCATCAGCTCAGTGGATACTCTGATGCAAGCTGGAGAGGAGATGTAGACAATCGTAGGTCCACATCTGGATTTACATTCTTCTTCAAAGGCGGTCCTATTTCATGGAACAGTCCTAAGCAAACCTACAGAAGCAGAATACATAGCTGCTTCTCAATCTATCAAAGAAGCATTTTGTTTGAGAAATTTATTATCAGACATTAGTTTGAATCAATACAACCCTACAATCATATTCTGTGATAATCAAAGTGCTATTGCCTTATCGGCCAAGCCTAGATTTCACTCTAGGAGTAAGCACATTGAAATCCGATATCACTACATCAGGGGCAAGGTTCTCAACAAGGAGGTAAGTTTAACATACTATAGAACGCAGGACATGGTTGTAGATATATTTACAAAGGCATTAAGTGTTAATACACACAACAAGTTTTTTGCATTGCTTAACGACTAATTATTAGTCTAGCTCTTCGCGACTAATAATTTGTCTAGCTCTTCGCGACAAATTATTTGTTTGATGTTTTGATGCTTAATTTTGGCTATGTAATCAAATCGAACGTCATTTCTATCACTGATGTTTTGTTCAAAATTGATAGGCGTAGTCATGCATGAGGAAAGAGGGAGATAGCTTATTCCGCTGCGCACAAATATTTTTCATTCGAGTTCATTTCTTTTTGAGTTATCTTTCAACACACCTCTTTCCAACAGTGTGAAAGTTCCCAGTGAGAAAAAGATGGGAAATCCATCAAAACCCTTGCAAACAGTGAAATTTTTAGTTCCAGTGGCCAAGAATCCTCGTAGAGAATTTTGGAGTTCCATCTTAGTGAGACAAGGACACAAAAGAGTCTACGAGAGCTAGTTTGTTTTTAGTGAGCAGAAAATTGGATTTGAGTGCCTAAAAATCACTAAAATCAAAAGATCTATCAAATCCTCATAGACCCTACCATTTGATTCAGAATGTCATTTTTTCATAAGTAATGAAGTCTACGAGAGTTAGTACAAATTATTGGTGAAGATCAGAGCAAAATAGTGATTTTGAACCCTCGTAGACAATGAAATTTTACTTCATGCGAGAGTTAACCTTCGTAGAGATTTTCAGAGCTAGATATATACCCTAAACTATATATAGCTCCTGTAAACCCTACGAGAGTTACTTCCCAGTAATTTTTTGAAAAATCAAGTTTTTTGACTGAAATCGGTGAATAAACCTTCTCACAGCCAACCCTCGCACGAGTAACATTCTTAGATCAGATCAGTACCACATCCAGCTATTGTGAAAATCTTAGGCCAATCAGAGCAAGGATCAAAAGTTATCAAGGAAAAACCATCGTAAGAGGCCTAAAATCACACTATCGGCCTATCAAATTGATCTAATTCCCTAAGATCCAGATTGCATTCCACTGTACCAACAAGATCCAACATCCTTGGACCCTACTGTCGAATGAATCTGAGATCCGGACGATCAATCACGAGAAGAGCAGTAAATCAAGCACCAAACCTTCCCAGAGTAGCAGTTGCGCATATTGAGACTGAACCAGAACCAACACCAATGGATCCAATGAGTCAACCTGTACCTATCACACCATTGCAAGCAGTCCGGAAGGCACCACAAATGGAAATACCCAAATACGATGGGTCATCAAATTCAACCTGATCTACAAGCAAGCCTGCGAAATCTACGGTGAGCGGACACCAGCGGAGAAATTGATGTTGTTCTCGATGTCTCTGGTGGCAGTTGCACAAGATTGGTATTTCAACCTATCGAAAGAAGAGAAAACCACTTGGGAAGAGAAAACCACTTGTGACAGTTGCACAAGATTGGTACTTCAACCTATCGGAAGAAGAGAAGACCAATTGGGAAGCAGTTAAAGCGGCTCTCATCATGCGCTTTAAACCCAGAAAGTTTCTAGAAGATCCATTTTTCCTGCTGAACAAAGTAAAGATGGAAAAAAGAGAAAGGGTCGGGGACTATATCGAATGGGTCAAACATCTAAGATCCGAGTGCAATGCAGCCCTCATACCCGATCATGCGGTTATTATGTGGTTACTAGCGGGGTTGTCACGTAGTATCAGAAGAGAACTTAAATGACGGAAACAGTATGCTACTTTGCAAGAAGCAACGGAAGATTGCTGAATTCACATGTGTGGGACGCCCTACACATGTATTTTTGATCTCCTAAGCACAATAACACCATAAAGATCAGACTAGCATTGGTTGTCAAGAGGAAAGCTGATCATACAAGCAATATTATTGTGTTACAAACAAGATCTGTCAACAAAACATAAGACAAAGCATCATAAATGCCTCTACTTGGCTAGAGAGAAAAAATAGCAAGTACAAAACTCGTGGAGAGAGAGAGGGCACAAAGAGCTTGTCTCCAAATTTGCATCACACACAAATTTCATCATTTTCTCAATGAGAGTACATCACATATATATAGATCCACGGACTCTTCTCCTACTTTGAGTTGAATTGGAGTTGTGGATCCACCTCTCAAGCTATCTTATCCAAGCCACCTCACTATGTCTAATTGTGCCACATAGTCTTTTCATGCATTGAATGTGGCATGTAAAGTACAAATGACAATTCTTATGGTAGCTCGAGTTTCTACTTCTACCTACCTTGAATATTTTATCCTAAGATGGGTCTTTACTAAGCCAAAAGAGCTCAATTCATCTTTAGCATTTTAGAACCCATACTCACAACATTAGATAGATTTTTCATTTTGACACTCCTCCTAAAAATGTATCGAATATGGATCAAGCATTGATCTTGAGATAAGACCAAGATTAGACCTATGCTTTGAGAATCACTTTTGCAAAGTGACTTTATGAGAAGATCAACAATACATGAAGATGTGTCGACATGTTCTAAGTTGATTTCACCTCCAATGAGCTTTTCCGTTACAAAATGGTGTGCCACTTCTATATGCTTGCTTCTTGCATGAAAAATAGAATTGTTTGCAAGAGCTTGTGCCGATATGTTGTCACATTTGATCAAGGGAAGATCATCCTCTTTGATGCACTTTAGCTCCATGATTAACCTCTTGATCCAAAGCACCTCTTTAGTTGTTGTAGTGAGTGCTTTGTACTCGGCCTCACAAGATGACAGAGATATGGTATCCTGCTTCTTTGAAAGCCAAGACACAAGATTGCCTCCAAGAAAGATAGTATATGCATTAATGGACTTTCGATCTATTTTATCACTTGCAAAATCGGAATCTAAATAGCCAACAATGGTTAGATCTTCATTCTTGTACAATAATTCATAATCTTGAGTAGAAGATACATATCTTAGAACTCTCTTGGCCATCTTCCAATGTTGGATCTTGGGATCTTGCATAAATTGACTCAATTTGTGCACACAATAGCTCAAATCGGGTCTAGTGATAGTAAGCCAAATTAAAGAGTCTATAAGACTCCTATAAAGTGTGATGTCCTCGAAGGATCTTTCATCACCTTTAATAGGATCTTTTATGTGTTGCTCCATGGGAGTATCTATGCCTTTACAACTTTGCATATTGAATTTTCTCAACATAGAAAAGACATCTCTAGATTGACAAATAAAAGCATACTCTTCATGAAAATCAATCTCAAGGCCCAAAATGTAATGGATCTCTCCTAGATCTTGCATTTTAAATTCTTTTCCTAATGCATCTTTGGTTTCTTGAACTAGCATCAAACAACTTCCACTAAGAATAATGTCATCTACATAGATTAGGAGAATGACAATATTACTACCATCAAATTCTAAGTACATAGAAGGATCATAGTCACTAAGCACAAATCCTAATGAAAGTAGAAAGTTGTTGAGTCTTGAATACCATGATCTAGGTGCTTGCTTTAAGCCATAAAGACTTTTAAATAGCAAACACACCTTAGATTTATCCTTGATAAATCCTTGAGGTTGTTCCATGTATATCTCCTCCTCAAGATAGCCATTCAAAAAAGTGTTGGAGACATCAAGTTGAAACAGTTTCCACTTAAAACATAAGGCAAGAGAGATTATGATTCTTATTGTCACCATCTTTGCTATAGGAGCAAAGGTTTCTTCATAGTCAAGGCCATATATTTGTGCAAAGCCTTTAGCACATAATCTTGCCTTGTACTTGTTGATGGAGCAATCATGATTGTACTTGATCTTGAACACCCACTTGCCATCCAATGATATGCATGTAAGGTGGTGGATCCACTAGCTCCCATGTGTGGTTGGTGATCAAGGCATCATATTCAATCTTCATGGCCTCATACCACTCCTTGGTATTGAGGGCTTCTTGAACATCTTTGGGCTCCTCATGAGAAACAAAATAAGCATAAGTGGAATCAAGATCCACTTGTTTTCCTTTGTCATCATAAGCGAGCCTCTTGGGCTCGGATCTCTCCCTCATGGATCTTCTAGGAGTGAAAATCCGAGGACTTCCATCTTCAAATCTTGACTCCTCCATATGTTGATTGTCTTCAATAACAATAGATGATAGATTTTGAGGTTGCTTGATCTCAGCCCCTCCAAGATTGGACTTTTCTTCTTCATGAAAAACTACATCTCTACTATCAATTACTTTAGAGGTAGAGAGCATGTAGATTCGATAGGCTTTCTTGTTGGACGAATATCCAACCATTACTCCTTTGCTTGCACAAGGATCATCCTTCTTTCTCGTTTCCAAGGGAATATGGACAAAGCATATGCATCCAAATACTCTAAGGTGTTCAACCTTAGGTTTCTTCAAATAGAGTGCTTCATATGGTGACTTTCCTCCAAGTGCAACATGAGGGAGTCTATTGCAAAGATAGTTTGAAAAATTGATAGCCTCACCCCAAAAGTCTTTTGGCAAAGATGCCTCAATTTTGATGGTTTTGGCACATTCACACAATGTTCTATTCTTTCTTTCAGCCACCATTTTGAGATGGTGTATATGCACAAGAAAACTCCTTTTTAATGCCTTCAAGGTCACAATAATCATGAAATTTATTGGAAGTGTACTCATCACCTCCATCACTTCTAAGAATCTTGATTTTGTAAGAAAATTGCTTTTCAACTAGAGCTTTGAACTTTAGAAAATAGTCAAACACCATAAATTTTGAAGCTAGAAGATATACCCAAGTAAATCTAGTGAAATCATCAATGAAAGTTACAAAGCAAGTAGCACCACCCTAGCTCTTTGAAGATGAGAAGTGCACATCCAAGTGTATGAGCTCCAATGGATGTGTAGTCTTGATAAATGACTCTGAAAAAGGCTTCTTATAAGACTTAGATATGACACAAGCCTCACATGGCTGAAATTCTTGGAGATAAGATTAGGCAAGCCAATAGCTTTGGCTTTCTTGACCATGGACACCATAGTTAGGATGTCCCAACCTTCTATGCCATAGTTCCTCCAAAGACATATGAGTAGCAAAAGCACTATCACAAGAGTTAGCATACTCTTTGGGATCAAGCTTGTAGATTCCACCATATCTAGACCCAAATGCAGGGATCTCATCATGCTTCTTGATTGTACATGTATCAACATTGAAATTCACATCTAGTCCACTATCAAACAATTGCCCAACACTAATAAGATTTTTTGTTAACTTGGGAACAAAAAACATTAGATAGAGAAAGAACTTTTGATGAAGAAAGCTTTAAGGAAATGGTCCCTATGCCTTCAATAGCACACTCATGATCATTTGCTGTGTAGATGAACTTCTTGGCTCCTTTATAAGGTGACATGGATGAAAAAGAATACTTGGAGCTACACATATGTGAGGAAGCTCCACTGTCGATATACCACGAACCATCCTTCTTGAAAGGTGATGAAGAAAAACTCGAGACCATAAGAGATCCCTCTTCATCACTTGCATGAGCATCTTCCTTCTCTTCATTAGAAATGTTGGCTTGCTTGAATTGACTCTTCTTTTTGAAGCAATTGGTTGCATAATGCCCCTTCTTGCCACAAAAGAAACACTTGATGTTTTTCTTCTTCTTCTTGGATGTGGAAGCTTGAGAGGACTCATCCTCATCTCCTTTTTCCTTGGAAATAAAATTGTTCTTGCTTGAAGAGAATTGGTGCTGATTCTTACTTCTTGTCTTGTGCTTGTCTTTGGTAAAGAGAGCTTTACCATCAATGTTGAGAGACAGTCTCTCCATTTTCAAGAGTTTATACTCTTGTCTTGATTCTTCAGAAATGAGCACACTTTGGAGTGCTTCCAAACTTGGTAGCTCCTCCTTAATGACATAACTCTGAACAAGGTTGTCATATTCCTCCTTTAACCCATTAAGTATGACTTGAACAAGTTCATTTTGGTTGACGGAGTCTACTATGCATGACAATTCTCTATGGAGGTCTTTAACTCTCATTACATAAGCTGAAGCACATTCATCACTTCTCTGTACACTTTGAAAATTTTGGTTTCTTAGTGTTAGAAGTCTAGAAGTATTTTTTGCCTCATAGATAGACTTGAGGGTATCCCAAGCATCTTTGGCATTAGTACAAGCACCAATTTCTCTTAAGATGTCATTTGAGACATTCATCTTAATATAATGCAGAGCCATCCTGGCTCTCTTTTTGTACTTTGGAATTTCTTGAGGAATTTGTGGTTCTTCTTCAATGCCAAGTACAATATCCATCACATCTTGTAGTATTAAGACATATTCCATTCTAACCTTCCAAATTGAGTAATTGGAGGTTGACAATCTTTCACTTGCTTCTAATAGAAAGACACCCATTGAAGTCATAAAGAATGATGGAAAGCAAAAAAGATGGATGAAAGAATTGCTTATCTTCTCACTATAGGAACCAATCAAGGGTACATAGCCAGATCCTATGTAAGACCTAGCAAAAGACTGTGAAATAGATCTCACTAGCTTGACAATCTCTCTAAAGTAAGATTTGAATCATCAAAAAAGATGAAGTATGGCAAAAGTTATGGTTCTTTGAATTTCACACGTGTGAAATATTCCAAAAATGTCAAATTGACTCAACTAAAATCTATTTGTAGGAAACAATTTGCCTAGAACCTATAAGTTTTGTCTAAATCACATATAGATGAGATTGTGTAGCTTCTGGATGACTTTTGTGATCATTCAAGTAATAAATGACATGAACACACGATTTGCCATAGGTCTAGGCACCTTACCTACGACTCTTCAAAAGCTTATAACTTCTTATTGGCTTATCCAACTATCATGATTCAAATTGCATCAGATTCTAGACATTTCTAGCTTTCTAGTGGGCTAATTTGCTTGAAATTTGGATCTGAGGTGAGAGAGAACCACCAATATGAAAATGGGTAGATTTCACACGTGCCAGCACCTGAAATTCTGTACAGTACCTGATCTGGCCTATTCAATGTGGTTTATAGCTCAGAATCACAAGAAAACTGCAAACTAGCTAGAAGGTAGAATCTAGACAATTCCTAGCTTGAAATCTGATCAGATCTGCAAACTTTTTGATTAGATTTGCTTGTTAAACTTAGGTAGGCTCTGATACCATGCTGAATTCACACGTGTGGGACGCCCTACACATGTATTTTTGATCTCCTAAGCACAATAACACCATAAAGATCAGACTAGCATTGGTTGTCAAGAGGAAAGCTGATCATACAAGCAATATTATTGTGTTACAAACAAGATCTGTCAACAAAACATAAGACAAAGCATCATAAATGCCTCTACTCGGCTAGAGAGATAAAATAGCAAGTACAAAACTCATGGAGAGAGAGAGAGGGCACAAAGAGCTTGTCTCCAAATTTGCATTACACACAAATTTCATCATTTTCTCAATGAGAGTACATCACATATATATAGATCCATGGACTCTTCTCCTACTTTGAATTGAATTGGAGTTGTGGATCCACCTCTCGAGCTATCTAGACTTATCCAAGCCACCTCACTATGTCTATTTGTGCCACATAGTCTTTTCATGCATTAAATGTGGCATGTAAAGTACAAATGGCAATTCTTATGGTAGCTCGAGTTTCTACTTCTACCTATCTTGAATATTTTATTCTAAGATGGGTCTTTACTAAGCCAAAAGAGCTCAATTCATCTTTGGCATTTTTAGGACCCATACTCACAACATTAGATAGATTTTTCAATATTTTGACAGATGCCATCAGGGAGGAAGATGGGGGTTCAAACGATGAATCATATCCAACCACCCACACTCCAACTGCTTCGGTAGCATCATCATCCAACACAACCAACCTATCAACCGAGTTGTTGATGGAACAAATGGAAAAGCTACACAAGCAAAATATGTGCATATTATCTTGTTTGGGGATTCGGCTAACCCGGCCCATTGCGTCAAGGATAGTATGGGATACTTTTTCGATGTTTCACAAAGTAATGAGTTAGGAGACTATGTACAACCTCATTGAGGAAGTGATCGGTGCCTCTATCACTTACTAACTCTATTGGACATTCAAAGCGAGTAATAATGTTTTCATATAGGAATTTGGCTGTAACTTTTGCGATAGCTTGTCTCATCGCTCTAGCCTCTATCCAATTTGTAGCGTAGTCAGTGGCCACTAGGATGTATCTTGATTGCGTACCACGGGCGGCTGGGCTGATTGGTCCTACAAAATCAATTTCCCACTTATGAAATGCTTCTCCTTCAGTTATTGAAGTTAAAGGCATAGATCAACTCGTTGTGGAGTCTTGATTCTTTGACATACATCACAGGTTTTGATTTGTGCACATGTGTCCTTAAATAACGTCGGCCACCAGTATCCGGCTAATAGTATTTTCTTAGTAGTATTGACAAACAAGGATTGTCCTCCTGATTCACCTTCATGCGATAGTAAAATTACTTGTTCTACCTCATCCTCGTTAATGCATCTTCTGATTATTCCATCTACACCTATTTTATATAATTGTCCAACAATCAGAAGGTAAGGTCTAGATTTCAAAACCAGTTTGCGCTAATCTACTTTAAACATAGTTGGATCCATTGCACCGATTGATAGAAATGATACTATCTCTTCTGCCCATTTAGGAGTAACATCTATTTGAAACAAGTATACACCCGATAAATCATCATTTATCAGTTTTGTTACTTTTTCGGCTGATGGTATCCTAGATAAATGATTGGCAAGAAAATGCTACTTACCTTTCCTTACAATAATTTTAAAGTCAATTGTAGCTCTTTCTTTAGAAGGTCTATAACATTTGGATTACGACAGTAGAATTTTGTGACCTTCGGAACTACATCAAGCATCAAAAGAATTGTATGTTCAATAACTGATGTAGGAATTTCTTAGCGATCCTTATACATCCAGGCAAAACAATCTTAATACTTGATCAATAACTACCGTAATGCTTGAAATTTCGGGAGTAAGTTGTGCTCCAACTTAAACAATTTTTTCTTGTTCTTCTAGTTCAACAAGATTCATTGTAAACATCTTGAGTCCTGGCTAGTCCATCATAAATATCTTCCATGTCTGGTGCTTGCTCTTTTGGTTAAAGCTTTTGGTAATATAATCACGACATCATCCAAAGTATAGCATTTGAAATGCTCAGGCATATCATGTTGGACTTCTTCTGATTGTTCTTTTTCATAAGGATTGATCTTGGATCTTCGTTTAGCTTTCTTGGCAGGAATCGATCGTGGAGGTAATGACTTCCTAGAAGATGTGCTCTTCTTTGAAAGTGTTGACTTCCTTAATGGTGGTTCTTGTGAGAATCCCGTCTTGAAGAATCATCCTTGATCTTCTCTTTTTTTTTATCCAATAAAGGTGGTACATTCTTAGATGGTTTTTCCCATTTCAAGACCGTATTATAATGTTGCTTTGTTTGCTTCTTCGTCATGGGTCTTGCAATATTGTCTTCCTTCAATATAACTGCTTTGGAAGGTTTTATTGTTGGTTCTTCCAGAATATCTCAAACTCAATATCGTGTGGGATCCATGTGATCTAAGATTTTCTCATCAGTAAGTTCTACATTTTCATCGTAAGTTAATATCTGTTTCAGAATTGTAATGTCCTCCCCTGGCTTGCCTTGGACGATCAATTGTATGATTAGTGGTGGACGATCCGTTCATCAGCTTTTGGTGTAATTGGTTTCACCGCCCATGTGGTTGGATCGACCTTTACAGCCTGCTCTCTGTTTTCCAAGCTGAGTTTTTTGGTTCTCCAGTTGTGAACCCTTGCGTAGTCCTCAAACATGGTCTTCCTAGTAAAATATGGTAGGCAGAAGGGAATTTTGTATATCCATCACCACAAAAGTGATCACAAACTGCATTCTCGCTATTTTTACAGGGATGTCGTCAGCTACACCTTTTGGTTTAACACAGGTTTGATCTACTAGTTTGATGGCAAATCTTGCTGGCGTCAATCCTTGCAAATCCGATTTTTGGTACAAGGTAGTGGAGATCAGTTTACACTTGATCCTCCATCTACCACTATTGCCTCGTCCTCAAATCTCTTATGCTTGATTGGCAGGGTGATATTGTGTTCTTTGCTTTCCCATGCTGCCCCAATGTAGAGGACATCATTTGTTTCTTCATAGCCCACACATTATATGGGCTCTGGTTTTACGGGTTCCGCTTCAGCTTTGGCTCTTTCGTCCAGGAGGCTCTTGGCTTGTGGCCCAATTTGCAGTAATTCTCCGAGGGATAAACTAACACGGCTTGCTAGCAAACTTGTGAGCACTTCAGTGTCCACCATGTGGAAAGGTGGTTCATGATGATGCAACCGATCGTTCTGATCAGTTTGCAATGGTGAGCCCACTTGTGGTACTTGTTCTTCAGCAACAGGAGGTTCTTCAAGTATATCGTTCGCTTGAGGTTTTTCCTCCTCTTGCACTTCTATATCCAATGACGTATCTTGTGATATTGTCAGCCCTCTTCCCTCATGTTTGGATATGGTCTTTCAGTTGAGGGTTGATCATCAAATACTGATGGGGGTTGGTGAGAGAGCCACTTCCTTCCGAATGATAATGAAGGATTGCTGCACTGACTTGGAATAGATGTTGCAATCAGCAGTGCTTGGTTGGAAACCTTGTTCGATGAAAAATGTGTTGATCCTCTAAAACCAAGCTCTGGCAGACTGTTTCAAGCCATAAAATGCCTTATGGAGCTTACAGACATGATTCTTAATACCTTCCAAAATATATCCTTCGAACTCGATCATGTAGATGTCTTCTTCTATAACTCCATTTAGATAAGCTGTTTGCACATCAATTTGATGCACTTCAAGGTCAGCTGCTACAACATATGATAGGAGGGCTCAAATCAATGAATTCTTGACTACTGGACTGAAAGTCTCACTGTAGTCAACGTTGGAGATCTGAGTGAATCCTCGTGCTACCAGTCTTGCCTTCCTTTGATCAATTGCTCCATTGGCATTGTACTTGATCTTAAAGATCCATTTGCAATCAATGATGTTGCAGCCGGTAGGAGCTTCGACTAATGACCACGTCTGGTTCTTGATCAAAGAGGAATACTCTCTTTCCATGGCTTCTCTCCAGAGATCAGAGTCTGGTTGGCTAAGTGCCTCTTCAACTGTTCTTGGTTCCTGTATTTAGAGACATGCAGACTCAGGAGTATACCTTGTGGGCTGTGTGCGCACTTGGCTTGATCCTCTGGGAGGAATTGACTGATGAACCACTCCTGGGACTTGTTGCTGGGTAGCAGCAACATCTTCGTCTGACTTGTTGTCAAGTAGTGGATTGACGATGTACATGCTTGAGTTTGAAGCTCCGATTGTCATGTCAATGGTAGGCGATAAAGGTTCTCTTGGAACATTATCTTTGTCTTTGATGTCGATGAATTGATCCTCGATAAAGACTGTATCCCGACTGAACAAGATTTGCTAGGTATCGGGATCATACAGCTTGTATGTGTTATCAAATGAAGTATAACCAATCAAGATGGTCTTGAGACCTTGGAAGTTGAATTTCTTCCTCGTCTCTTTCAGGATCTGCACATAGGGGACACATCTGAACACTCGTAGGTTCTTCACAGAAGGCTTAGAGCCTATCCACACCTCATGGGGTGTTCTGCTTGAGAGGACCTTGGTTGAATATTTGTTTTGGATGTAAGCTACAGTGGCTCTTGGGCAGTGATGCATGCGCTAGCATACATTTAGCTGATTCAACCAGAGTACGGTTCTTCCTCTCGGCCAAGGCATTTGACTGAGAAATATAGGGAGTAATGAATTGCTGCTCAATGCCTTGGCTCTAACCATACTCTTTAAATTCAGTAGAGATGTACTCTCCACCATTGTCAGACCTCAAGCCCTTGATCGTCCTTCCAATCTCTTTTTCCGCATGCTCCTTGAAGATTCTGAAGCAATTGAAAGCTTCTGATTTTTTATTGTGCTCAAGATGTCCTAGACTTCTTTGGATGTCTGCGATTTGGACACATGGCCGATTTGAGTATCCGAAATGTTGAGGATGATCAGTGCAAATGCTTTGCCATCCTTCAGCTTCCATCTAGATATTGCTGCGTTGCCAGCTTCGGGTATCCCCTCTACACCTGTAACAACGTCATACAACTCCTTAGCCATTAGCATGATTCTCATCTTAAATTTCCACAAATGGTGATTAGCTCCATCAAGCTTGTCCATGATAGGATTGGCTTCCCCTTGGGAATCCATGTGGAAGATTAGTCTAGGTGATAGAAGTAACTATCAGTGACTTAAGTATAAAAATCTGGTGCTAAATTATAGAACAAGAAGACAATTATTCTATTGGCTAGTAGAGCTTGTTTCTATGGAAGCTTATCAGGCTATAGAAATAGTTCTGAAATAAAACCGCTTAAAGAATCTGATTGGCTCATGTTGGAAAGAGGTGTGTGAAAGATAGCTTGAACTCAAAAAGAAACAAACTCGAATGAAAAATATTTGAACGACAAAATTAGAACTTATCGTGCGCAGCGTAATAAACTATCTTCCTCTTTCTTCATGCATGACTACGCCTATCAATTTCGAACAAAAACAATAGTGATAGATATCATGTCCGATCTTATAGTAACTAACTTTGAAATCATTAGTACTACAGTGATTATGTAGCCAAACATTAGGCATCGAAACATCAGACAAATAATTTGTCATGAACCATTAGACAAGTAATTAGTCGTGAATCACTAGACAAATAATTAGTCGCAAAGAGCTAGATAAATAATTAGTCGCGAAGAGCAGACAACCAGACAAAGCAATTAGATAGCCAGACAGAACGTAGAAAGGCATTGCAGTATTGACATAAATCTGAACGCAGAACCAAACAGAGCTGTAATCAAATTCAGTATAACGAAATATACAAGTCAATAATGTAGGTGAGCACAAAACAATAGTGGACATAACCGCGTGCTTCACAAAGCTAATCACAATTTGTAAAGGTTATGAACCTATTACTGACAATCTATCTGAAAGAAAAAAAATCAATGCGTGAAGGCATCTACAATGTCTATCTCTAAATCACAAATCATGCTTCGTTCTATCTTCTGTATATATGAATACTCAGATGGTATTCACTATATACATAAATTTTACAGGTGTGGAAATAAAGAAGGTACAAAAGTGATTGTGTTGTCTGTGGGAGACCGTGGGTGGCTGTTGTTGTTGTCAAATTTGATTTCATAGTGCATAGAATGAGTGTGAGGAGGTCATGACGTCGGGCTTTGCTAAAATTCACGTTAGTGAAAATGCGAAAATTGCGACACTCTGTCCAATGCCTTAGAAAATCATTTGTAAGGTACCTTCGCCTTTATATAAGGGCACCTTCGGCATTTGTAGGGCAGTGTCGCATTTTTCACCTGTCATAAATCGTGTGTAAAAATGCAGTGTCACATTTTTCGCTTTTTCCCGAGTAAAAATGCAGCTTGCAGCGACAAACAGTTCAAATATGCAGATTGTGCGACAACATGAGTAAAAATGCAGCAGCATGAATGGAGGCAGATTAACATAGGATTTAGGAGAGTAGAGGAGATAGATCCAACACATTGTGCTAGGACATATCATATCGCAATACGGGATTTCCACTGATCCAGATAAGATCAAAAAAATAATTGCGATGACCCTGTCCAAAACAGTGCATGATGTCTATACTTTTATGGGCCATGCCAATTATTATAGTTGTTTTATATTACTATTTGCATGATTGGTCTTGCCACTCTATCGTCTTACTGTGTTTAACCTAAGTGGACACATGAAGCCCTAGACGCCTTCGAGAAGGTTGAGCAAGCCTTGGTCACCGCCCCAATCCTATAGAATTTCACGTGCATACGGATGCATCTAAGTATGCAATAGGGACCGTGTTGACTCAACCAGAGAAAAAGAAAGATTTTCCCATCCGTTTCGTGAGCCGACAGCTCATTGAAGCCAAAGGTGACTACACCACCACCGAATGCCCTTGCCATGATTTTTAGCATTAAGAAATTTTGACAATACCTTTTGGCCAACCCTTTCGTCTTTTGTGTTGATCATCAACCATTGTTATATCTGGCTAATCAATCTTGTACGACGGGCCACATTACACGATGACTTTTACAGCTTCAAGAGTTTGAGTTTCAGATAGTGGTTAGAACCAAAAAACAACATTATTTGGCTGACTACCTTTCTAGATTGGCGACATGTCGAGAAGAAGTGGGAGTTGATGATGAACTCCCAGATGCTCGTATTTTTTTATGCTGATGTAGTTTCAGAATGGACTGCCGATATAGTTGAGTATCTTGTGAGGGGACGACCTGATCCTTCACTACCTTCCGTAGATCAACAAAAGTTGATAATAAAAGCTGCTCTAACGGCCTTCGCTTCTACCCACTTCGTAAAATAATCTATCGCCACTATAATATATTGGGCTTGACTTCCTCTAGCAGCTGGGTGGATGGAACCAACATAGTCTATGCCCCATTTCTCAAAAGGATTTTCTGCTATGATAGGCTTTAAAGTCATAAACCCAGATTTTTTTTGGTTGTGGCTCTTTGGCAAACATCACAGTGTTTCACAAAGGTTGCCACATCACGGTGTAGGGTCCTTCTTGGAGGACCTTTCGAGTAGTAGCATCAGCTGCCAAGTGACCACCACCAATTCCTTCATGAGTTGTACTAATAATAGCCAATGCAACCAACACAGCTAAGTTTCTCTATGAGAACATAATCACGTGCTTCAGATGCCCTTTAGAACTTGTGAGTGATAGCGGAACTCACTTCCTGAATGAAACAGTACGAGTACTCCTAGTTGAATTCCTTGTGGTTCATTGCAAGAGTACGCCTTATTATCCCCGATGTAATGGACAGGCCAAATCTTCCAGCAAGATTCTTTGCAATATTATCACAAAGACCGTGAAAGCCAGTAGGTCCGATTGGGAACATAAACTCCAAGCAACTTCATGGGCGTTTCGAACAACCTATAAGCTTGCCATTGACCATACCCCATTTCAACTGGCCTATGGACTCAAGGCTGTAATGCCCGTTGAGTTCATTGTCCCTAGCCTAAGAGTGGCCGTGACTGAATGATTAGACACAAGTAAGTCTACCCAACGTTGATTAGGCTTACTGATGAATTTATGCGAAACTCGAACCATTGCCTTGCATGCATTGCACACCGAAAATAATGCCGACTCTCTCTCTCTCTCTCTCTCTCTCTCTCTCTCTCTCTCTCTCTCTCTCTCTCTCTCTCTCTCTCTCTCTCTCTCTCTCTCTCTCTCTCTCTCTCTCTCTCTCACACACACACACACACACACACACATTATAAATTTAACAATCTATTACTACCCAACACTATCTATATCTATTTGTCTATTAACCTAAATTATAGATCAATGCAAAATTCAAAACACATACACATCCTCTCAAACACACACATACACTATCTTAAGTAATTCTAACAATCTATTATAAACACTATCAAAAATCAATCTATTATAAACACTATCACAATCTATTATAACACACACACACACACACACACACACACACACACACACACACACACACACACACACACACACACCTCTCTCTCTCTCTCTCTCTCTCTCTCTCTCTCTCTCTCTCTCTCTCTCTCTCTCTCTCTCTCTCTCTCTCTCTCTTAAAACTTTATATTTCAAAAATAGAACAATACATAAACTCCAAAATCTTTCAATATCTTCAAGCATACATCTACACTCCATCTCTTCTCTCTCTTTCTCTCTCACAAATTACAAATCTAATAATATATTACTACCAAACACTATCCTGAATAATACTAACAATCTATTACAAGAACATTAAAACCATATTCAAAACCATTCTAAATCAATGCAAAATTTAAAAACACATACACATATAGCACACACACACACTCTCTCTCTATCTCTTTCTATCTTTCACACTCCCTATCTCTTCTCAAAACAAACAAACAAACAAACACCAACCTCAAACAAACAAACAAAAAGCAAAACAAACAAAAATCAAGCACCAACCTCAAACACTAATATTCAAGCACTGATCTTCAAGCCTTCAATCGCCCTCAACAGCTCCAAAGACGCTCCAACCTGCAAAAAACAAAGTGAGAGATAAGGCGCTGGATCGCGCGAATTCGAGAAACCAAACAGATGTCGGAATCTGACGACTTCAGAACACGTCAGATTGATGTACGTGTCCATTCAGGCAAGGACGACAGCTCCCAGATGCCGTAAACAAGCTTTTCAAGTGCTGATGTGGACGTCAAATTCCGACCTCCACGTCGGATTACACGTATTTTTTTTATTAAAAAAACATGCCAGGTCATATCCACGTCTGAATGTTGGAATCCGACATGTCGGATTCCAACGAGCCTTTCAAAAATCAGTTGCCGCCCATATTTCCCGATCACCGGACTCTGATTTTCGGATTTTTTTACTTGGATGTCGTATTCCGACATGTCGGATTGCGATGGATTATGAAATTTTTGAAAATACGTTGGATGCCCATGTTGGAATCTGCGCGATATGTTATTGTGGAAAAGATAGGAATAAGATTTTTGATGAATCAGCCAGTTGCATAGATTTTGAAAAAAAAAATCCAATATGTGTGCCAAGGTAGAACTATCCAGTTGAAATAGAGAAACTCTCTAGGTTATTATTTTGAATAATTTGGAACTAGAGGAGTTTTGGGAATATCGAGCTGTGAGATATTCATGAATATGGGAAGTAGTGGTAAAGATTAAATTAAGGTTCAATTTGCCAAGTACCATTTTGTTATGGATTGGATCAGAGGATTAAAGCTTTAATCTTAATCTTATGTCCAAAGATGTATGTATAAGTTAGTCTGATCTTGGTTTCAAACACTAAGATCTGAAGTAGGTTGATTGGTTGGAGGAATTTTGTTAATAAGAGTTAGATGGTTGGAAAACTTGTGATGTGGAATTATTCACTATAGATATTTCTTAGATATGTCATTTACTCATGAGAAATAGAGTTAGTTTGTAGCTGAGTTGCAAGATTCTCAGTGAGTTATGTGAGTAACATATGCAGATTATGGATACATGCCAGTTTATAGCCTATGTTTATGTATAGGAACATAGTTGGATATGTTGCTTATGCACATCTTAGTCTTGTGGATCTGCTATGTGTTTCATATGTACTGAGTTTATATCGTATACTTAAACTAGTCAGAGTGCATAGACATATGAACAAGTAATGTGCGGAACAGTTACTTGCAGGTTAATGGTTCTTTCTATGGAAAGGACAATTCATTAACTTAGTTATGATATAGAAAAGGATCTAAATGTGGTGTTATACTAGTATAATTGAGAATGCATCTAGACATTTAAGATTTCTGAATCATTTACAATTGACGTGAGTAATTGAAAAACTCATGTTTAAAAGTTAATTGGTTAAATAAGCAGGTGAAGAGAATTTACCAACTATTTATTTTGAACTATATTGCTTATAAGACACGTGATTTGTAAGTCATTAGGATTCATCTATAAAAGTTGTGTGCATATATTATAGAAGATTTTTTATATTGAATATTTCATGAATGAGGAATATATCCTAATTTATTGACTGAATCCCAATGAGCTCATATTGAATGACATAGTCTAACTAATACCAAGGATAACCACTGAATTTAGTTGGAATTCAACATAACTTTGTAGTTTCTAGATGTTGTTCTAGGTGATTGTATAAAGTTTATGTTGTTAAAGATGGATGTTATAATGGTCTTTAATTACTTGGTTGATTGTAGATTTTGGAACTCATAATCTGGTTAAGAATCGGGTTGGAAGAATATTCATGGAATCAAATAATTCTCCTTGTGGAAAAGATTTTAGAATGTTTCTTATATTTCCTGAGTGGTATGTTGTATATATACTCCAGTATCTTTTAATGATTAAGTATGGTTTTGGACACCTGTAAATTATGATTGACGAATCATAAGATTCTAAATGTTACGATTGAAGAATCATAAATTGATACTTAATGGACATTAGAATATTATAAGAAAAGGTGATGATTCTTAAAGAATGAGTAATTCTTGATCTAGTGAACGAGTCAAGGATTTAGATTTGTTATTTGAACTCTAAATTTCTTTACTCCAATGCATATTTGAGATTATGTAAATCTCACAGGCATTTTCATTTACTTATGAGGAATTTGCTAATTTTAGTGGATGAAATTCTACTACACATTGTAGTCAAGGGATGCTTGTGTACTATTTTCAACCTAAATCTCCAGTTAATTAGGAGACAAACAAGTCTATTAAGATTTAATGGTTGCTATTTCCTTGCATATGTTGCTAGAGAAAAGAGCATTTAACTCAAGGGAGTATCTGGGGTACTCAAAACTGAGTTAAGATCATTTTTATCTTGATGGATCTCCTAGAAATTTTGGTAGGATGAATGGTTGTACCTTAGTTTTTTTTGAAAAAATTCTAAGTGTATATGTACCAAGAAGCATTTATGACAATTCTGCAAGAAATTGTGGATAGTCTTGGACTCTAATTGTTTGGATCTTTAACTTGTGAACATTGATTTCCAATGTAAAGTGACATTTCACCCAGAGATTCATGTGAATTGAGGTTAGTCATTGATACTACTTCACGTGAATGTTTAATACATGCAGAATATGAGCAGGTTCAGTTTCTGTTCCACTTCTAGTTTGGGGAGAATCGGGACCAATAAGAAAATTTATCTCTTAGTGTATTTCTAAAGGTCGATATAGTACTTCAGTGTAGAGATAGATAATTTGAGAATTTTTTCATCTCTAAGTACTTATTGATATTGAAGTCAGACTAAGGATTAATTTTCAGGGTAAATGTGAAACTTAAAAGATTGATTTGTTGGCTTTTGAACTTGATCTTTAGGTTTGGTCGACTGCTCATCTAGTTTTTCATGTAAACTTAGTTTATATGATGTTGAGAGTTGGATATATTGAAGATTTTGCCCATTTGGAGGACTTATCGCTCAAGTACCTTTGGACTCTAAAGAGTACTCGGAATCAGAGATAAACAATTGAAAAATCATTTTATCTCTGAGTGTTTTCTTAGTTGGTTAGTCAGATTGAGGATAATGATTCATGGAAAAGAGTTAAAAGCATACAAATTTGGATCTTCGCTAGTTGCTCGTTCTGAGGACAAAACTAGTTTAAGGAGGAAAGAATGTTACGTCCATGTCCAGTATGTGGGATTTGGAATAATTCCTGACATCGATAGTCGATCACTCCATTGTATATGGTTATTGCTTATGCCTCGTCATTCCGGACTTGGTCTGTGAGGGCCCAGACCTATAATTGGGCACATGAGCACTTGCATGGTGTTTGACTACTATAATGCAAGAATAGAAGGTCAATTGCTATTCCAGGTTGCATGGGGATCCTAAGAGGAATATTCTCCTCTTGGGAGAGAATATATACTACTGGAAACTTGCCCATCCACCTATTGGATTTTTTGATCCTTGTAGCTAGGAGCCCCTCCTCTCTTGCATTCATTCACCATGGCATGGCGGTGAAGTGGTTAGAGTATTGACTAGCCATGTCATGTTGGTTGGGTGGTTCTGCTCCACAGGTGTCCTTTTGGTTGCATGGCAACAAGATTTAGTTGGATCTTCACTAGACGATCCTTATTAAAGCTCTAAAATATTTGTGCCTCGTTGAATTGCGCTCAGCTTCACGCCCATGTACTCACTTTTTGATTTTTTTTCAAGAGTACATTATCGTCCACACTACTGATTTGTTCTATTGAGCATTACTATTGTTTATTCATCTTGATTATTGCTGGTAACTGTTGCACTTCGGATCTGCAACCGTCTGTTGTCCTACTTCCGCTGCTATCCTACCATTATAGATCTGAGATCAGAGCATCTGTTTTTACCAGAGCTCCTCTAATCCGATATAATTCGATATTTATGATAATCTGCCATTTTTCGACACACCGTACAAAGGAAACTTGTTGAGCAAGCCTTCACGAATTTCAAAAAGGCCCTTCTAAATGTATAAGGTATAAGAGAGTTTAGGACCACATATATGGTGAAGTAAAAACAAGCATAATTTCATAGGGGACTTACTGTTTATTATCGAGGTATAGTTTAAGAGAAATATGCATCAAGTAGAGACCATGAGAGAGAGAGAGAGAGAGAGAGAGAGAGATGAGAGAGGAGATGAGAGAGAGAGAGAGAGAGAGAGAGAGAGAGAGAGAGAGAGAGAGAGAGAGAGAGAGAGAGAGAGAGAGAGAGAGAGAGAGAGAGAGAGAGACCACATATCAACTTTCTTTCTATCTATATAATTGGCACATTATAAGACCTTTACTTTTGAATTTGCACATTAGTTATTGATTGTTCTTGTTGTTGATGCTTTTTTTTTTTTGTTATTCTTTACTGTTGATTTTTTGTGCCTAAGAGTGCATTGCAATATTTGGCAAGACGAATTTTTTTTACCAACAGTCATTCATCTCATACATGAGTCCATTTTTCTTAGAGGTAACTCTTAGCAAGCAAGTGCTGCTAGGTGGTCAAATAAATCAGAATCGCAAGTATTATGGACTAGATAATGGTTGCTTGGAGACCATATTTGTAAGGATTATAGTGGCAAGTCCTCTTGTCAAGTTGTGGTAGTGGAGAGAGGACAAGCCATTATATCCTAATCATGAGCCACCCATTATCATACATAAAAATTACAAACATCATTTTCAGAATTATGTCAATGATTTCATCTGTGGGAGCCAAGTATTTTCAAGATTTCATCCATGAGACCTATGTATTTTCATGATTCCATCCGTGAGGACTTTCTATATTTTTGAGGGCTGAAAATTATAGCCAAAGTCGATCATTTATCTTAAGAGAGAAATGACGTTCAATTATTGTGCCCTAGGTCATAGTGGTCCAAAACTTGGACAAATAATTTATGTAAGATGAGTAGACACACGTTATGAGATATGTATAAATATTGGAATGTACTCTCTTCCATGTGGTATCACCTTATAGCTTAAGGCCATAAAATGCAAGCGCTTTGTAGCTATTGTAACATTATTTGAATTCATATATATTCACATTACTATCTATAGAGTAAAGTCCTCATGTGGGGGCTTTACCTAGCATAAAGGCTTGCCCTTTTTTTGGAAAAGTTTTGAAATTTCCTACTCAGGCCATAATGTCCTCCCTGAATAGGCTATCTCGGCATAATGGCCATTAGCCATCATTCCATGCTTGGGCTGCATGGGAAAGGATAAGTAAGTGGTCTATTCATAGCCCTTATGGTGGTTCGGGGTACTTCCAAAGTTAAGCATCAACTCATGGACTTGCTCAAATGACTTACCACCATGAATGTCACTAGAAAGAGTATTTCCCCAATATATTGATTGGAAAGTCATGTACTTAGTTAGGGTTGGAAGTGAGCATATATCATGATGAAATACAATTCTTTTATGGTGGTTTGCATAATCTCACGATTAAAAATATATCGATATGTAATTCTCTTGATTTCAAAGTCTCACGCTAACATGCTCACTCAAATGACAATTTGCCATCATGAAAGGTCACACTAGAGAGACCATTCCTGATACATGTGTTTAGTTGCTCGTGTCCTAGATAAGGTTGTAGCTTGTAAATGAGCGAGGAGAATATATCACGACAAGGGAGGAATTCCACTGGTCACATCACAAACATGCCAATACATGTCTCAAGTTTCAAACACATGTTTATGATTGAATGCTAATAGATAAAGTAGTCATGGGAGTGTCTCTTTATAGTTGTTATGATTGTTTGCCATTATAATTGGGGCTCAAAATAACAAATGGACTCAAAATCTGAACTACTAGGTTGGTAATTTCTTTCATTAGTTGAAGAGCTGAAAAAATATTTTAAAGCTAAAATACCATCTATCTAATCCATTAACATTATACCAGCTTGTAGCATAGTAGAATGTTGTTCTTCAATATCCTAAGTACTATATAGAGAAATTTTCGGCTTCAACTAGATGATATAAAATCCTAAGTTATATAATTTAGAAAAGTTTCCAGCTTCAAGCCAGTTGTGGCTCAAGACTAGAGATTCAAAAAACTGGCAATTAGACTATTACTTGCATTTATTTCCAGATGGTTTGGAGTGTTGGGTAGAATCCAAATCAATGTTGTGGTGATTGCACATCTGCTCTCTCAACTACAACATTGATGGAGTTTGAAGAGCCATTAGCAGCTTCATTGCGTCCAATACCAGCATGAGCAATTTGTGCCTGTCGGGGATTTGTTGTGGGTGGTGGCTTAGAAATTCCCAGCTCCAAATTGACACTGCCTTTGATTGGATAGATGCTTGTAGGTGTATCTTGAACCTTTGTTCCTTCTTCCTCTGTTGGTTTTTTGTAGTAAATGAAGTAAATAACCAGCTGCAATGCTCCTAACAGTGATCCTATTCCATTGGGAACCTGACATAATCATGAGCAGGATTAGAACTGCATTGCACTAGCTCCACTCCAATATGCCAGACGAACACTTACAATTACAATAATACAATCACTCAGATGAACAGTTACGCTAGTTCCTTAAGTTTATGCCGGAGGAACAACTCGATTCAAGAATTGTTGCTTACAATGATGAACACATCCAGTCGCCCCAGGAATGCGTAGCTAGTCCAAAATAAGGCCATTCACGAATGAGGCAAGTGAAAGCAAAAATGGCATGTAACTCCACGCTCTTTGTTGTGATCACCAGCTTCTGCAGAAACGAAACAGAAATTTTTTCTGAAATCGATGAGGTACACCAGATGATCATGTAACAAAACCATGCATGACAAGAACTAGCTGGCCGGTTTTCGTGTGCCTACCATCACCGAAAGAGGGGACGCGTACATCATTGTCCCAAAGACTACACAAAGAGCTCCAACAATCGTTCTACGCTTTTTATGGACGTGAACAAGTGACAAAACCAGCGCTACACGGCCTCCGAAAAAGATTATAACCACCGCAAGCATCTTCAAAACCTTCATCTGCGATCGCAAGATAGGCTGCTTATGTATTACATGATTTCAATATCTTAAAAGGGCAAAAAAATATGTTAGTTTGGACGTAGATTGTGAAAGAAGAAATAAAGAATGAAGAGAGGACCAAGAAAGCCTCGTACCTTGGTTTCTTTTGTTCCATATATGAGATAAACCAAGATGTATGCAGACTCAATCAAGATGCCGCATCCATTGATCGTGATCACGAGAGTGCTGTGAGGGGTAACAAAGGGCATGCCGTAAAGAGCCCACAGTAGACAGTTAAGAAGGGTGCACACATAGGGTACACCAGAATACTGCTCCGTGGATTTCTTGCGGAAGATTTTAACGAACGTTGGCCTGTAAACCATTGACATGCACAAACCCAGAAACAGTTTTGAGCCAGAAAAAGATAAGGGTAAAAGTATTGATGCATGCAGAAAAAAGCTCGTCATAGTTCATTCATGATTGCTTACATTGGTGATAGGAATAGCCCGAAAGAGATGACGTTACCTGTGGCAAACACCATACATCAAGCGATCAGACCTTGTATAACCTCATAAACGAGTTCTACTGATCATAATCTAGGAATTGCGTATAATTTCAGTTTTCTGTGATTCTAATTCATGTGAGATGGCAGACATTTACAAGTGTTAGGAGACTTGCTTTCTGATCATTTGTCTGAGCAATTAGTTGCAAAACATACCCGCAACTCCAACC